>OX402048.1:1652725-2252725 GCA_947859365.1 Archips crataeganus | reverse complement strand
GAAGACGGGGCTTTATGGCCCCAGAGCTCTGATTATAGCGACTCTAGTATAGTGGACGAACTCATCCAGTAAGTGTCTATCACGTATCACGTATCAAAAAAAAGCCGTGGTGGCCTAGCGGTTTGACCTATGGCCTCTTAAGCAAAGGGTTGTGGGTTCAAGTCCCGACTCGCACCTCTGAGTTTATCGGAATTTATGTGCGAAATTACATTACATTTGAAATTTAACATGAGCTTTACGGTGTAGGAAAACATCGTGAGGAAACCTGCATACACTTGCGAAGAAATTAAATGGTGAGTGTGAAGTTCCCAATACGCACTGGGCCCGCGTGGGAGGAGGCCTGTGCCCTGCAGTGGGACGTATATAGGCTGGGATGATGATGATATGTCTATCAAGATCCGAGGGTAATTACAAAGGACAGAGAATAATCACATTTCTCAACAGATTTTCTATATATTTTGTGAGCAGGTTCAACAATTACGTGTTTTTTTTTTAATTTTACAATGGCACTGAACTATGACGGTCTATGGCTCCATCACTAATTTTAGTCGACAAACAAAAAATACATGTCCAATACTTTTTGACAATCTAATATCACTGACGGACTAATTTATAAGTATTCTTTTTTTTATACAATATAGGCTTGTGTTTGGCCACAATCACGCCTGATGGAAAGCGAAGTTGAGGCCTATGATGGAGCGCGCTTGCCTAGTAAATGCTCATTCACCCTAGACTTGAAAGCGGCCAAATTGTAGATAGTGTTCAGGGAACACAGTCGCAGGCAGGGAATTCCACTCCTTAGCTGTTCTTCTGTTAGCCGTTGTTCTGTTGTTGTTATTCTTTTAGGAATCTAGACTTATAATGGCTAAGACTATAAAGGTTTAGTTACTTTACTAAATGTAAACAAACATCAGCTGCCAACGCGACCAAAAGTTATGGCGTCGGGTTAACCAGCCAAATGCAATATTTGTATTGACTTTCACGCGTCACATTTACGACGCACTCTTTAGTTTAATCATAATATGGAGTTTGTTTACATTTATTAAAGTACTTAAACCTTTATAGTATAGTTTTGTTTTTAAAAACTGACTCTGTCAATTTTTTTTCCGCGCATCCATCCTGGTTTTGATGATCCGAAAGCGCTAGTACTTAGTACAAAAAGCTCTGGCAGTATTCAAAGTACCTTAATTTCAGCCTCCTTCCATTTATTCGCTAAATAACCTTCAGAGTAAAACCCGAGCTACTTAAACCTCTCTACACCAATAAAATAGGGCGAGTTAGGACGACTGTTCGACCTTCATAACTCGCCCAACGGTGTCCATTTATGGCCCAAATCTATGGGTTTGATAGAAATATGCCGGGGTCAGATATCGTAATTGAATTATCATATGCTCAGAATAAGGCCCTTATTTTATTCGACAAAAACAAGTGAAAGTTGGGATGCTATTCTGTGTTTTTTTCTTTTGCAGTTCTTGCAACTCGCGAAGGCTTGATTGATCGTGATATAAGATTGAACGTGCGTGCTTTGTGTTGTACGATTTTGTTGAACATTTATTTTTTTATGCTAACCGTACCTGATTTTGCTCACAAGAACACTTTGATACGTATGTTACGTGTTTACTACAAGTAAAGTCCGCCCCCGTCTTCGTGACTTGCAAGAATTGTAAAAGCATGATTTGTACAAGAAGCGTAGGTTTCGCAAATAGGGACTGCTTTACAGAGAAGTTTTAAATGTAATTATTGTAGGTATTTGACTTTTCTGGTTGGGAGATCTTACTAATATTATTAATGCAGAAATTTGGAGTGTAAATGTCAGTTTGGAATGTATTATTAAGGACGATTCAATCGAGAGTGTGGTCTACAAAATGTGGAGTTCCTTTAAAATAATAAGACTGCTGTGCAGTCAACTAATTTGATTCCAATCAAACCAATTCCAATCTGAAATAGAACCTTGTCATAATAAATCAATTTGTTTACCTTCTACGACAGTTGTTATTGGTATTATGGTAATTTTTTTAAATATATATAATTTCGTACATAAATTCCGAAAAACTCGGAGATGCGAGCCCAGATTCGAACCCACAACCCTCTGCTTGAGAGGCAATAGGTCAAACCACTAGGCCACCATGGCTTCAAAGCTTAATATTGCGCAATTACGAGCTATCTAACATCTCACACCACGAAGAAGACGACAAAAAATTCATCTCCATTTTACCTGTAAGTATCTTAAGATTTTTCTTTTTCAAAACTTTTGATCCACTTGCCAATTTGTTAGTTGAACTTGATTATTATGTACAATGCAGTCTCCCTGACGGCTCACGCAACACGTGCGTTGTATAGTGCGTTAGTCAGAAGCATCCTAGACCTATTCCATTACAAGAAACTTCTCTTCTTTTACCCATATTTGTACCCCACATGGTATTTGCAGGGACCGCTGGGATACGACTCTCTTGCATTGCGTAGAAAGATGAGTCTTCTCAGCTTCGTGATGCAATTTCATAGAGGCAAGCTCGGAACCTAAAATACAAGAAAAATTCAAATTCCGCACCAACCTTTTTCATAAAAATATAGGAGCACTCATCTAAATAGGTACGTTAACTCTAAACACATAGCCCGACATAAAACGTCTATATTTAGAAGCGCGTGCACAGAATTCCACGCCTCGGGCGTAGTTCGCACTCGCTGACAAGTGATAGCAATGGAAGGGCTTTATTTAAATTACCAGAATAGACCCCCGGTCAGCCTTTGATTCAAATTTGATGATACTTTGATTGGGCCGGGTTTTATTGCATTTTCAGTTCGTATAAAGCTGTTTAAAGTTAGACTAGGGATACAATGACTCCCATCGCCCCATGATTATTATTATGAAATATATAAAAACTTTTTTTTTTTTAACTTTTTTGTTTTTTTAACTTTTTTTTTTGTTTTTTTTTTTTTAAAAACGTATCGGCAAACGTAGCGTAGGACGTCCTCAGACTCGGTGGAGCGATGATCTTCGCAAGGCGGCTGGCAAGAGCTGGATGAGAGTGGCCGAGGATCGTGTTCAGTGGCGTGCCATGGGAGAGGCCTATGTCCAGCAGTGGACGAACATAGGCTGATGATGATGATGATATAAAAATCTCGTGTCACGGGTGTTTGTTATCGAACTCCTCCGAAACGGCTTGACTGATTTTTATCAAAATTTTTGTCTATATTTGGTAGGTCTGAGAATAGGCCGTAAGCTATGTTTTATACTTACCCTTTTTCTTCGCAGATGGAGTCGCGGGCAACAGCTAGTAATATTATAGTAGGATGTTATAATTTTTTTATCGAGAGACAACTGCCAAAGTATACCTAAGATAAGGGTCACGCTCGACTAACGGCTGTCGCTAGGGACTCCTACGGGGTCTTAAGTCCACGTATCGAAGCCCTCCACCATTGAATATGATCTGTGAATTGATAACTGGGTCACCCAGATTTTTCTAAATAAACACGTCACGCATTCGTATTTCAGAAGCAGACGGGAATGCTTTTTGACGACATGTGCGTTTTACTACCGGGTGCTGGGAACCCGTTTAATTTGCGGTGACCGAGTCTTTGTCTATTTGGGTCATTATTCTGCCGTGCTAAGCGTACAGTTGATTTTTATTTTATTGAAGTGAAACTTCTAATGCGACTTCCAACAAGCGTTGCGTTAAATGCGTTGCGTTAAATACGCAACGCAACGCAACGCGAGTTGACGTTTACGAGACGTTTGTTTTTGAAGTAAAACTTCTATAGGCACTTGAGAGCGGGTTGGAGGCGGGTTGGGAACGGGTTGGGGGCGGGTTGGGGGCGGGTTGGGGGCGGGTTGGGAGCGGGTTGGGGGCTGGTTGAGAGCGGGTTGGGGGCGGGTTAACAGCGGGTTGGGGGCGGATTGGGAGCGGGTTGGTTTATTATGAAGTTTCACTTCTTCCGCGCGGAGGGACTCCACGCACTGTTTTTTTTTATTGTGAGAGGGAGGCAAACGAGCAAGCGGGTCATCTGATGGAAAATGATATGCCGTGTATCAAAATCTTCTGCAATTTCTACAAAAACGTTTTTCTGAAGGTGATAAACCTATCATTACCTTGGCCTACAAAGACATGGGCAGTGCATTCATGTACATGGACATGTTTTTAGGGTTCCGTACCTCAAAAGGAAAAAACGGAACCCTTATAGGATCACTTTGTTGCCCGTCCGTCCGTCCGTCTGTCAAGACCCTTTTTCTCAGGAACGCGGGGAGGTATCAAGCTGAAATTTATATCAAATACTCAAGTCTACTGTCCATTGGAGCTGTGAAAAAATCAAACTTCTAAGCTAACGCAATCAAAAGGTACAGCCGATTATGCCGCAAAGTTCCGCAAATTTTCGAAACTCGCAAGGGAATCAAAACCTATAGGGTACTTCCCGTGAACTCAGAATCTTGAAATTTGGTACGAAGCAAGGTCTTATAGCACAGATAAAGGAAAAATTGCGAAAAGCATATTTTTTTTTGTCTGTCTATCTATATCAATAACCAATCTACAATGATCCCACACTGCGCACATTTTGCTTAGGAGCAGGGGTCTGATAAGACTGGATGTCCATAGACACATATAAATTTGTACGGAACCCTCGGTGCGCGAGTCCGACGCGCACTTGGCCGGTTTTTTTTAAATTACAAAATACAAAAAAAAAAACTGCTACTTTTATAACGACATAGCCAAACGGATTAGCTCGTATAAATAAATAGCAATAGGCACGCAGAACAGATGGCCGCTGGGGCCGAAAAGTTCTCGAATGAAGACCACGGACTTGCAAGCGCAGCGTGGGACGTCCACCAACGAGATGGACGGATCAACAGAACTGGTAGAGGCCGCTGGGTCACGGTGGATGCAAGCCGCTTCCAATGATAATGGTGTCAATGAGGGCCCATGTCCAGCAGTGGACGTCCTACGGCTGAAATGATGATGGTGATGACGAATACTTTTGACCTTTTAAAAGTTGAACTCCCTTTTAACAACTTGAAACTTACAGGCACTCCGCTTAGTAATGTTCCACCAAGCTCGCTCTAAGAGTTTTAATAAACAAAGTTCCCTTCGTAATTCTATTTGAACTAATTAAATATTTTCTGGAAGCTTCTACAGGTAATTAAAGTAACATTTAACATCAAAGAAAAACTGTACTAGCGAGAGTCGTCTTGTGCCGGAAGGGGTCCGGAATGCTGCACAATAAAATAAATAAATATAAATAAATATTAGGGGACAATCTTACACAAATCGACCTAGTCCTAAACTAAGCAAAGCTTGTACTATGGGTACTAGACGACGATAAACATACTTATATAGATAAATAAATACTTAAATACGTAGAAAACATCCATAACTCAGGAACAAATATTCGTGCTCATCACACAAATAAATGCCCTTACCGGGATTCGAACCCAGGACTTCTTGCTTCGTAGGCAGGGTCACTACCAACTAGGCTAAAGAGGTCATTAATACTGCACGATTTTTATTATAAAGACCGAACAACCGAGATGGACTCGTGCACCGAGGGTCCTGACATCTCTAAGAATTCAAACTGACTATCTCTTTATGTGTACAGCCGATGGATGACAGGCAAATTAAAAGGTTTTCTATACATATAATAAATCTGTAACAAGTCGGTGTCTGTACATTGAAGATATTTGAGAAAAACTGACACTAGGGCTATTTATTAGCGCAATAGAACCCAAAACAATGATTTTTAGAATTATTGTCTGTTTGTCTGTTTGTCTGTGCGTTTGTGCGCGCTAATCTCAGAAACGGCTTAACCTAGAAGGATGCGGTTTTCACTGATATGTTGGTATTTTCTTGGATTAACATTTAGTGTTTGTTTCATTTGAATCGGTTCACAAATAAGAAAGATACGTTTATTTTAAGAACGCTAACACCAATAGGAGCGGAGCGGAGCGGAAGAATGTTTCCAAATTGGGGGTTTTTGAAGTGAAACTTATATATCTCGGGAACTACTGATACGATTTGAAAAATTCTTTCAGTGTCAGATAGCCCAGTTAGATAGGGCGGGTTGGGAGCGGGTGGGGGAGCGGGTTGGGGGCGGGTTGGGAGCGGGATGGGGCGGGTTGGGAGTGAGTTGGTGGCGGTTTAGGAGCGGGTTGGGGGCGGGTTAAGAGCGAGTTGGGGGCGGGTTGGGGGCGGGTTGGGAGTGGGTTGGGGGCGGGTTGGAGGCGGGGTGAGAGCGAGTTGGGGGCGGGTTGGGGGCGGGTTGGGAGCGGGTTGGGGCGGGTTGGGGGCTGTTTGGGGTCGGATTGGGAGCGGGTTGGTTTATTATGAAGTTTCCCTTCTTCCGGAAGGATCTAAGGAGAGCCATTATTGATGAAAAAGCAAACTGGATAAAAAATAAGCTGCCCGAATTACTAATTCCACGCGGACGGAGTCGCGGGCAAAAGCTAGTATAATAATAAAATTACAAGTGAAGAAAATCCATAAATCGTTTAATCGCACAAAATAAGTAAATTTGTTTTTCATACTCATCATCTCGGTCTATAAATGTCCCGCTGCAGGGCGTAGACCTCTCAGCCTTGACTTGACTTGATGGCTTGGACTTTAGCTCCCACGCGAGCCCAATGCGGATCGGGAACTGCGCACACATCATTGAATTTACACAGACGCGTTCAGATGTCCTCATGGTGTTTTTAGGGTTCCGTAGTCAACTAGGAACCCTTATAGTTTCGCCATGTCTGTCCGTCTGTCCGTCTGTCTGTCTGTCTGTCTGTCTGCGGCTAAGCTCAGAGATCGTTAGTACTAGAAAGCTGTAATTTGGCATGAATATATATATTAAACACGCCAACAAAGTGGTAAAATAAAAAAAATAAAAACATTTTTTTTAGGGTACCTCCCATAGACGTAAAGTGGGGGTGATTTTTTTTCTCAACTAACCCTATATCGTTGGGTAGGTCTTTTAAAACCATTGTGGGGCCGCTAGCATGATTTTTCTATTCAGTGATCTGTTTGCGAAATATTCAACTTTAAAGTGAAAAATTTCATTAAAATCGACCGTCCCCCCCCCCTCTAAGATCTAAACTGCTGGGTGGAAAAAATAAAAAAAAATCAGAATGGTAGTAAATATATCAAATTTATTAGGAAAATTAAAGCGGCTAAGATTGCTTGGAAATTATTTGTAGCTTAAGAGTAAATAGTAGTCTGAGGTATAAAACATACCTAAACTTGAATGATTGCGTACACATACGAAATCCTTAGAAAAACATTACTTGATTTTTTCGTAATGGCTACGGAACCCTACCTTGGGCGTGTCCGACACAATCTTGGCCGGTTTTTTCTTCTTATTTTCCTGCTTAAGTTACAATTGAAACACAATTTTGTCCGCTTGATTTTAATGTACCGAATCTTAGTTCACGAGTTGGATTCGCTTTCCTTTTATTTCCTCCACCGTCCTGTTTTTTAAGAAAGCTACTAATAATGCAAATATTTACGTTATCATGGAAAAATCTGGTGAAAATAAACTTCTTTAATTTGAAGTAGTTCCAGCAGACGTCTAGCCAAATAAGGTGGGTGCTAATCAAGGTAAATTTTGCAAAGTTTGCAAGGAAAGCCTGACTTAATTTAAGAACTTTTTATTCATTTAATTCCGTTAAAAACTGTACAGGTACGTAAAAACTGAAGCATTTTAAGTATTATGTTCTACCGAAGATCTAACGCGTTTCAATAAACAATATATTCAATGTAGCTAAGTATTAACATCATTAACGTTGACTGTATCACATTACGAGCTCTTTCCGTTTTCACCATTTATTTCATAATCGACTTTTTTAAATCACCCAACTTTAGGAATCGCAGCCACCGGGGGGCGATCCCAAAACTCCTGTAGCTTGGGATTCATTACTGAGTTTTAACGTAACACCCCATGGTCCCATGGGACACATTCCTTTGTGCAAAATTAACGATAAAAAACCGGTTGTCTGTAAAATCGGTTTACGGACGATAGTTTAACGTGACAACGTCATAACAAAACATTCAAAAAACAAAAATGAAACCAGGCGGTCTCCCATCCAAGTACTGACCGCGCCCGACGTTGCTTAACCTCGGTGATCGGACGAGAACCGGTGTTTTGTCAAATATCTTGAAAACGGTGCATTGTACGGCAAAATCAATGAAATTTTCATCCCCCCTTTTGATACCCCACACTCTCCTCAACCCCCCTGCACCCCCCCATTAAAAGTTACCCGAGCGCTAGTATTAAGATTGTACATCCTGGCGCGCGCTGCTCTCTTGTACATCCTGGCGTTCACTGCTCTCTCTGACTTGTACGGGACATTGCGTCATCCTTTTTCGTGCGTGCAGCCGGCGTTCATCGATTTCATTAGACGTTGTCACGTCAAAAATGCCTTTAAATTTTGTCGTGTGATTCAGAACGTTTATCTGCATCGAAAGTTGTTCTATCTGTTGTTTCTGCCACTTAAATTAGCCTGTTCATTTTAATTCTGTATAAAATTGGTTGTCTGGAAGAGATCGCTTTTGAGTGATAAGACCGCCTATTGTCTGCCTGAATTTTTATTTTTGTACTGTCACTGTACTGTTTTTTGGTGTTCAATATAGAATATTGTTTTGTATTGTTCGTTTATACACCGTGGGATGGGTTGGGTACAGACGGCAAATGCGCCAGACTTCGATGATAATCATTATACGTATATATATACGTATATATACGTATATATACACGATCGCTGCTCGGAAAATGGAGCCATGAAAACAAGGCCTTCTTTCGCTCTCATACCAAAATAACGAAACTCGCATGTTTCAGTATGGTGATTGTACCTTATTACATAATTTTAAGGTTCATTTTACTGTACACTTTCTTTTAGATAGGTATTTTGTTTTATTTCTCAACACCATTGTCATGCGTTGTCAATGTTGTCATTCCATTTTTGGTAAAAAATGTAATAATACTGAAGCTCAGACAGATGATATACGACGTTATGTTCTACTACATAAGGTATTTATTAAAATGTACTATATATATAATATATAACTCATAATCTGTCAGTGTTGTCATAAGTCAGTATTGGCGCTTTTTGAGCTTGATTTTGTACAGGACCATGCATCTACCTACGTATTATATTATCGAAGCTGAAAAAGTAACAAACATTTACACATCCATCCATACATCCGGCCTCTCAAAGAGTCCTGGATTCGTGCCCAAGCTCGCACCTCTGAGTCTTTCGAAATGTGCGAAATTACATTTGAAAGTTAACATGAGATTTACGGCGAAGGAAAACATTCTGCGGAAAGCACACACCTGCGAAGGAATTCAATGGTGTGTGTGAAGTTCCCACTACGGTCCAAGCCCTCTCGTTCTGGAGGCGTGTGCTCTGCAGTGGGATTTGGGTCGTTCTCTGACCAAGGCAGTTTTGCGTGACCTTCGGTGGCATGATTTTTTTTATGATTATCCGACTTTTTATAATTACATCCAAAACTAGTGTTTATTTGAAATGTTTTGCAGAAGGAGGCACCATTTTAGTCCTCACAGTTATCGAGATAATTAATTTAAAATTTTCATATGCCACTGAAATCACAAAACTGCGAATAATGGAAGTAAATTGCATTTGTTGTTTAATATCACAATGTGTAATAACTACAAACTTACAATGATGGACTTAAACTATAATTAAACAATTATCACCATATTTTTTTGAACGTTTCACTAGTTCAATAAGTATCTAAGTCTTGTCAGGTGTCATAACTTTGCTCTCGTTCATAAGCTATTATGCTTTAAATAGTAGTTATTGTTATAATTATTTAACGTAGTTAAAGCACACATTCATAAAAACAAATAATCTCTTAAAAATAATAATCATACCCTACTTATTATTTATTTCAACAGTATTTATGATATCAAAAATCGGCTAAACACAAAGTAAATTTTTTTTGCGAAACAAATAAATAATGAAACAAAAAAGATATAAATTTCAGAAATATTTGACCAATATTAATCCACCATTAAATAATTATTTAATAAAAGCTGAAAACACGTTCAAAAATCAAAGTTTTTTTCGTAAAATCATTAATATTTACCAATAATTATCAACTGACTCGGATTATTGTACATAAATATGTACAGGAATTAAACTTAACAGTTTCAAAAATCCATGACTAACTGTAATACCACCGGATTCATTTAAATCACCGAATTCACCGCCACCGAATTCACATGAGCAATTTAGTTTTTTTAACGAATTACTTCAAAACGGTTAACAATAGAAACTCGATTTTTTTTCTAAAAGTAGTAATAACACTGCTCAACATTCCAAATTAATTTGAGTTCAATATATCAACAAATAAAGCGAGAAAAAATTGCCACTGATATCACTTTCAGAGGTACCAAAAATTTCGTACTTGATTCTTACCCTCATAATTCGGCAATGACGCAAAAAACCTTAAGTCCGACCTGTTCAGCCGACGCAACGTGGATGGTTCTTTCTGGCAAGCTATCGTCAAAATAAATGTTCTTGAAGTGTGCGTAAGAACAGTATGACGAGTTTTATGAACGAAATTGGATAAGACGCTTTTCTCGGGGCATTTATATAATATGGTTTAAAAAAAAAATAAGGTAATAAGGAATATTTTGATAATTTAATCTAATTTATAAAGTACTTGGTTTGCTGTGAACAGTAACATTTATTGGTTTTCTTGCTTGTTTTATGAAATAAACGGTAACACATAGTGAAAATTGGAGGTGGGACAAGGCCACGATGGGGATTCCAGCGAATTCAGATTTATTTTCTCCCATTAGATATAGCTTATATAAAACTGTTAGAAGTTTTTTAAGCAGAAAAAAGTGTTAACTATATGAGGTATTTTAATTATAAGGTATGTTAAAATTAAACTTTTACAACTACTTGAAGTTGAGAACACGAAAAAACGTGAGACCAGAGAATGACCCATTTGTATTATCTGGGATGATGATGACGATTAATTTATGGAATCCCTAACAAAATCATCTAAGTAATACAAGTGGAAGAAATTAGAGCAAATCATTATTTACGTGTGAACAGCGGCCGTTAACGCCAAAGTTAGGTCATTAACCCTTCGCCAAAGTTCTTGGTCCATTCAGTTTGGCCCTTACTTTGGGCGCAAGAAAAAGCGTTCAGCCAGGAAATAGGTTAAATTGCAACACTAATTAAACCCCGATATTATGTAAAACACAATGAATATATCAGAGTTTCGAAATAGTCCGACTATCTGGAAAAATTTAGAGTTTACAGCAACTAAAAGATTAAAAGATAATAAATAAATAAAATAAAAATAACGACATTTATTGCCCATAAAAAAATACAAAATTATGTGGCAAAAGGCTAAAAGTTAATTAAGGCTAATTAGAGTTAATAGAAGAAAACATGGATGAAGTAGAAAAAATATTGTATGCAACGGTGTATAATTTGGTCTAAACGGCTTGTGCTGTCTCGCGTCACTCGCCTTTTAAGACCTCATTTATATGTACAACCGTTGCATAAAATACTATAACTGAACAAAGATATTATTTTGAGCCTTAAGTAGGTATTTACTCAACTAAATTTTAAAATATAATTGGTTTAAATGCAATAAAAAAACCGGCAACTCTGCTTTCCACGACGATTGTTACGCTCTCAACAGTCACGTGTTAAAATGAGTGAGAAATGAGAGAAGTGCTAACTGTGTAGTTAAACTTTGGTTATCTAAAGTTGGACGGGAGTAATAGGCGGTTAAAGTGACAGACGGAAGGGTTACGGGTTACGGTGGGTTTCATAATTGCAAGTTGTTGCCTTTTGACTGCGCCGTGGCAATTTTAGAAGACATTCACAGGTTATCAGAAGTTTGTTTTAAGTACTATACGTACTGTGACGAGCAAAGACAGTTTACACAAATTTCAATAAATCTACCTTTGTAACTTTTACAGTAAATAAATAAATAAATAAATATTACGGGACAATTAGCCATGCTAACTTTTTAAATATGTATTGAAATCTCAAAACCATTTCGAGAAACAAGCTTTCGGTACAGTCTCTGTATATCAGATTTTAAAAAAAGTCTTACATTATTAAGATATTCGTTGAAATGTTTTGACCTTCAAATGCCCTTTCTGTGAGTCATCAAACGAATAATGGATAATGATTCTTTTGCCTTATTTAAAAAAAAATCGACTGACGTCTGTCTAGTCTATATCAAACATAAACTCAAAATTGACATTGACGTGTCGTTTCGTTTTGTAGTTTGTTTGTTTATTTATTATTTAAGCACAAAGAGTAAAACCATATACCTAATAAGGTTTAAGCAGCATTTTATTATAAAAGGACGGCTAATAACGAAAAAGCCGATTCTCGCAATTTGCCACAAGTGGACAATGTCATGATACTGGAGTTCATGACGAATTCTAGCAACCACAACATCGCTGAAATAAGAGGAGCTACTCAACGGTCAAGACTTTATTGTTAAACCATTGTGTACAAGTAATGTGTTTGTTTTAAATAGGCACATACATTTAAATGATCTTCACAACAAAACTGCAAATAGTTCTTGAAGTATTTTTGCTTCACTTCTCGACACCATTCCTCTCGCCGTCGTTCTGGGATTGGTACGAATAACAAATCCGGGTTATCCCTGCTGTTATTCGAACATAAAGGGGCGAAACACTCGTAGCCTTCCATTTCAAACAAGTTCAGTTAGTGATTTCAAATTTTTTTGAGGTTAGCCGTCGGCGGTGACGTTAACACCTTGATGTTGACTTTACCATAGACTTTACTGTATTTTTTTTGTGCAGGCAAAGACTACATTATCCATTATGCGTTTGATGACGTCACGTCAGCAATATATTAATATTTTTTTTTAATGTAGATAGGATTCATTAAAAACAAAAATACCGAAATTAGTTTCTTAAAATAGTCTATATTTATCAAATAAATTATAAAAACCATACAACAAAAATATGAAGCATGCCCAATTCACACCAATTGACCTAGTCCCAAAGTAAGCTAGGCAAGCTTGAGTTATGGGTACCAGGCAACGGATAAACATAGGTACTTATATAGATAGATACATACTTAAATACATATTAAACACCCAAGACCCGAGAACAAACATTCGTATTTTTCATACAAATATCTGCCCCGACACGGGAATCGAATCCGGGACCTCAAGCTTCATAGTCAGGTTCTCTAACCACTAGGCCATTTCTGGTCGTCTAAAATAAATATATATTATAAATACGAAAGTTTGTTTCCGAATGAGATAGCTTGGGCCGTAGTTCCCACACGGGCCCAATGTCGCATTGGGAACTTCACACACACCATTGAATTTCTTCGCAGGTGTATGCAGGTTTCCTCACGATGTTTTCCTTCACCGTAAAGCTCATGGTAAACTACAAATGTAATTTCGCACATAAATTCCGATAAACTCAGAAGCGCGAGCCGGGTTTTGAACCCACGACTCTCTGCTTGAGAGGCCATAGGCCAAACCACTAGGCCACCACGGCTTCTCTGACCAGCCGGAGAGGAGGCCTGTGCCCTGCAGTGGGACGTACCTATATAGGCTGGGTTGATGATGATGATGATGATGATGGCGAATGTTTGTTGGTAAGTACCTAAATAATTTATTGAATCAGGTGTTACCTTGCGGAGGTCCATATTAATGAACTGAAACAATTACTTTGCTCACCCCACGACCTTACGATAGTTACGTTTATAAGAAATGCGCGTACAGTGTGGAGGTGGAGGAACTGCATGAACACGCATTTCTTACATAAACGTAACTATCGTAAGGTCGCGGGTGGGCAAAGTAATTGTTTCAGTTCATCAGTAAGTACCTACACCTACTTTAGTCTTATTTCCTAAAAAACGCGTGTTCGTCATTTATGAACTCAAAAAAGGAATTTCTAAGACAATATTATACAGAGCATTTTCTCCCAACACCTTATAAGTGAAAGGCACAACCGGAATCGCTGTGACACACCAACGGACCATGAAAATAAGGAAAACCGCCTAACAGTTCCATCAAACAGGAAATCCCTTTCCTCACATTATGGAGAAACTCGCTGAAAACACTACTCTAACAAAAAGATTGTTAACCCCCCCGTTGAAAAAAGCCTTCACCGTAAGCCTACAGGATTAGCGGATTGGCAGGCAGATGTGCCAAACTCGGGCTTGACTAGATTAATCCGCCCGAACCGGTTTGAACCGCCTCGCGCTGGTAACGGGCGGAGTGGTCCGGCCAAGTTTGGAGTTTTTATTTTGGCTGGAATGTGTGGAAAGTACTGTATTGTCATTGTCATGTATATTGTAGTCGTTTAGTTTTTATTCGTGTTTTATCCTCTACCTATTGCCTGCGTCTTTGTCTACGATGGATTCGCTTAACACTACCCGCAAAAACAATATATTTTTGGGATATAATTTATCTAAATCGGTTCAGCGGTTTAAACGTGAAGATGTAACAGACGGACAGATAGACAGACAGAGTTAGTTCCGCATTTATTATATAGTTATATATGGATAAAGCTTTCTTGTACGTAAAAATATGAAATTAAAAGATAACAAGAGAAACAGATGTACAAAGGCTAAATTATCCCTTGAAGGGATCATTTTCAGTTAACCTTTGCACGATTGACGGGACATAAACAAGTTTAGACATGCAATGAAAGTAAAGAAAGAAAAAAAGAAAAAAAAGGAGAAAGAAAGATTAATTAGTAATAGGAAGTAGGAATTTGGACACTAATTGTAGGCTTAACCAACTTTATCGCACTAGCCTACTACGACTTTAGTGGCGTAAACCAACAGGTCGTCATCATTTTGGCATATACATATACGTCCCACTGCCGGGCACAGGCCTCCTTTCAGAATAAGAAGGCTTGGTCTATAGTTCCGACGCAGACCCGGTACGGATTAGAAAAGTCAAAAACACTTGAATCGCTTTGGAGGTGTATGCAATAGGGTAGAAAATAAAAATGAACCCACTTTTAGCCCTTACGTGTTTTTCAAAGATTACCTACAAAAACCGTTAAGTACTAATGTTGATTCAAAGAAATCACAAATACGTAAAATGATGCAGGTTTCCTTACGATGTTTTCCTTCATTGTAAAGCTCGTGGTAATATAGTTTCGCGCATAAATTCTGCGTGCGTCTGCTTGAGAGACCATAGGTCAAATCACTAGGCCATTAAACGAATAATCCTTCGATATAATAAAAGGTCGAAAATAATATGAGGCTAATTTCAATGTAACTCACAATAGGCTGAATAATACGCCCGCTCAGCCCTTAAAACCATTCTTCAGCCCTCTGGCTCGCCGCCAATTCCAGAGAAAACATTTCACTGACAATACACGAATTTGTAGCTCACATAAACGGTTAATACCACACTCGAATACTACAAACTTATGTAAGCCAGCGGCCAAAGTTTGAACTAAAAATTTCACGTGGTAAATAAGGGATTTTGCTACAAAGTGGTGCCCTCGCCGGCGGCACGGATGAGTTTGTGAACTATACGACCGTGCTGCAATGAAGAGCTTGAACAAAGTTGGCGAATTTATGCCGTCGATACATTGTTTATTGAAACATCTGTTTGTACATTGTTAAGTAAACGGTTGTTAGTGATTTTAATGCATTCCTCGCTATTACTATACTAGCTTTAAGGGGGTGCCTTTTCACCAGATTACACGCTATGATACGTTGTTAGTACCTATGCGTTTGATATCCAACAATCACATTCTTCCCAGTGCCTCAAAACAAAAGTTTTTTTTTATTCAATGTGTGTTGCCAGTGATGACATATGGATCCGAGATGTGGTGCTTCACTATGGGGCTGATGAATAGGCTCAGAGTCGCTCAACGAGTTATGGAGATGGATATGCTCGGAGTTTCTCTACGGGATCGAATCAGAAACGAGGAGTTCTGTAGAAGAACCGTGGTCACCGACATAGTCAAACGGATTAGCTCGTTGAAATGGCAATGGGCAGGCCATATAGCACGCAGAACAGATGGCCGTTGGGGCCCAAAAGTTCTGGAATGGAGACCACGGACCGGCAAGCGCAGCGTGGGACGTCCACTAACGAGATGGATGGATGATTTGGTAGAGGCCGCAGGTTCAGGGTGGATGCAAGTCGCTTCCAACTGTAATTATTGGGCGTCAATGAGGGAGGCCTATGTCCAGCAGTGGACATCCTACGACTGAAATGATGATGATGATGAATCACTTCTTTGGTCCACAAGTATAGCATAGCACTGGATGATACCAGGTTCAACTAAGCTTTGTTTTTCATATAATTGTTTAAACAAGTTAGCTATGAAGTATCTTTTTTTGTACTTATTTTTTCAACTTCATTTTTTTATTACTTTTACGGTCATCCCGTGAAATCATACATTTCGTACTAAATACAAACTGAAATATAGATGCACAGAAAAAACCCCAGAAAAAAGACCAATGCTGGGAATCGAACCCAGGTCCTCAGCATTCCGTGCCGCGTGCCATACCCCTACACCACCACTGGTCTAGAGATTAGACACGAATCTTTCCTATACATCATACATTTCAATCTGCTAAATCATCACCTTATGCAGTGACAAACGCACATCTATGTTACACCCTCATCGAGAGATTTTAACACTCCTTCGGAACTAACCGCTCACCTGGACAAGAGATGGCGCTACTGTGCAACTATAAACAAGTTAGCTATGAAGTATCTTTTTTTGTACTTATTTTTTCAACTTCATTTTTTTATTACTTTTACGGTCATCCCGTGAAATCATACATTTCGTACTAAATACAAACTGAAACGCGGCACGGAATGCTGAGGACCTGGGTTCGATTCCCAGCATTGGTCTTTTTTCTGGGGTTTTTTCTGTGCATCTATATTTCAGTTTAAATTTAGTACGAAATGTATGATTTCACGGGATGACCGTAAAAGTAATAAAAAAATGAAGTTGAAAAAATAAGTACAAAAAAAGATACTTCATAGCTAACTTGTTTAAAGTTGCACAGTAGCGCCATCTCTTGTCCAGGTGAGCGGTTAGTTCCGAAGGAGTGTTAAAATCTCTCGATGAGGGTGTAACATAGATGTGCGTTTGTCACTGCATAAGGTGATGATTTAGCAGATTGAAATGTATGATGTATAGGAAAGATTCGTGTCTAATCTCTAGACCAGTGGTGGTGTAGGGGTATGGCACGCGGCACGGAATGCTGAGGACCTGGGTTCGATTCCCAGCATTGGTCTTTTTTCTGGGGTTTTTTCTGTGCATCTATATTTCAGTTTGTATTTAGTACGAAATGTATATAATTGTTTGTAAATAATTCCGATCCGCATTGGCGATCCCTAGTCTCAAATAGCGTGTATCTGCAGTTTTAAAAAATTTAGTACTATTATCTAACTTAAGATATAATTTCATCCGCATCGGCATTTGTTTGCACATGACACATCATCATTATTTTAAAAAACAAAAGACAACACAAAAGCTACAGATAGAATGTGTCATTGCGGTTGCAAAATGGACACTGGCCCAGCGTAATGCTGAGGCGTTTAATCAAAGCAACGCAGCGCTGATTTTCAGCCAGTACCGTTGGTGACACCCCGATCGCTGATTAGAGAGAGAGAGAGAGAGAGAGAGAGAGAGAGAGAGAGAGATGTTTATTTACACATATCCGATACACAGGAAATACAGTTGATAGGAAAAGATACAAATAAAAAACATCGAATAGTTTAAATTGGGCCCCACTCAGCATAATGTTGCGGCAAGTGATTAGATAGATAAATAAACTCCACACTAATAGCTACATAAGGTTACATGAGTAAATAAATAATTTGTAGATAATAATAACAATATCATATATAATATCAGTTGAGAAGGAAGCTGGCTCAATTGGTCTCGGCTGGGAAGAGCTGGAAGAAGCCGCGCAAGATCGAGCCAAATGGAAAACTATTCTACGAGCCCTATGTCCCTAATGAGGGATAACAGGAACACATCATCATCATCATCATCATCAATAACAAAATTACTTAAACATAATAGTTTATCACACTTGCCAATTTGTGTTCGCGACTTAGGATTCACTCTGTAGTTATGTCCACATGAGAGACAACTTTTGTTTCTCATGTTGCTTTGACCCAAACACTTCCACCTGGCGCTGTCGGCAATTTTGTTCATAATAAAGACAAATCGTTCCGCTGAAGGGATGATGGCGGCGGCGTAATATTTACAAGTCCAGCATGTAAGGGGCAGTAAAACGCTTTACGCGATGCGCTAACGGCTTTTGTATGGTGCAAGAGGGGAAAGACAAGAAGACAAACAAGATAAAAGACGACCAGTACCTCTACCATGAGTTTACACTAGTTTGTACTTCCGTAAGTGACCGCTAGAGGCGCTGTACAATTCTCCATACAAATAATTACCTAGTATACTAACTATTAACTAGTGTAAACTTATGGTAGAGGTACAGATGGCCTAGTGGTTAGAGAACCTGACTACGAAGCTTGAGGTCCCGGGTTCGATTCCCGTGTCGGGGCAGATATTTGTATGAATAATACGAATATTTGTTCTCGGGTCTTGGGTGTTTAATATGTATTTAAGTGTGTTATCTATATTTGCGTTGCCTAGTACCCATAACACAAGCTTTGCTTAGCTTACTTTGGGACTGGGTCAATTGGTGTGAATTGTCCCGTGATATTTATTATTTATTTATTATTTATTTAAAATCCTCATCTTCGCTTTCCATCCGGCGTGATTGTGGTCAATCGCAAGACTATGTTATATGAAAATTACCCGAGCGCTAGTACTAAGATTGTACACCCTGGCGCACACTGCTCTCTCTTGCCTCTTGCTCCTACCCCCCCGCGTTTGCCATCTTTTCGTAACGCATTCACCAGCTTACTCCCCAAGTCGAGCGTGCCTAAAGAAGTTTTACTTCAAAATGCGCGTTCACGCAGTTCCTCCACCTCCACACTGTATGAACACACACAAACCCAACCATCACCACCACCAAGTTTGTAGTTACACTGACGCTTTTCGGACTCAACCAGAGCTCATGTTCAGAGTACCGCAACAGTTCGCTGCGTTACCAAATCTTAGACTTATTTCGCATCGCACCGCATTTTTTACATAAACGTAGCTATCGTCGTAAGGTCGCGGGTGAGCAAAGTGATTGTTTCAGTTCATTAGTAGAAAGTTTGTAACTTAGTCCCCACTCCAAAGCCTAGTTTTAGTGCTATACTAAATGGTTTTCACGTTCCGTACAGTAAAATAACTGTTCTGATAACCGGTTTTCAGTGAAACAAAGGTTTACAATGTTACCAGGTCGTTACCAATTGTTTTGTTTCATAACGATTCTCTCCTCTTGTTCGATACAATTTTAGATCAGCAGAAACAGAATTTAGTTCCTTTGTTGACCGGCTGGCAGCTCGCTCTCTATTTGACAAGCTGTAACTGTAAAAGCCAGCAGAGGTTAATTGTTAAACTACGATTTTTAATTTCGTGGAATTCTGACATTTGTTAGTGTTACCAGTCAAAAAATATTTCCCGAAAATTTAAACGAGATAAAACAAAAACTAGAAAATATAGAGCACAAATTACTTACTGTACACATTAAAATTTGACATAATGTAATAAATCATTAATTAATACGTAGTTAGAATAATTTTTGACCTAACTGTTTAGACGTAATAAATTATTTAACCATTTTATGAGTAAAATATAAATTGCCTCTGGTATCATTGCGATGATTGACATATATCGCAAACTTTCGGACTTAATTATAATTAATAGTAACTAAGTTTCAATCGTCGTCTCAATATATTTGTAATAGCAGCCCGTCCCGGCTTCGCACGGGGTAGACAATTATTTATTTTTGGAAATTTGGATATAAAACACTTTTTTTCACAAATATTTTTATTTATTAAAAAATTATTATTTATTATTTATTAATTATTACAGACGTGCACGCCCCACTCCTGTATTTCAGTGCCCCTTCCACCCCGCCCGCCGCGATGCCCGGCGCGCTTTTCAGACTGCATCGCAAACAACGGCCACGGCGCTATGGCGGTTTTGTTTACTGTTTGAATTTTTTAATTCGTAATATCTTTTGAATGGAAAGTCCAATTTAAATAACTTAAAAACTATTTTATAGGTAGTTAAATGGTCTTTACCATTAAATAATTTATTTGGATAAGGATTAATATAAACACATAAATAGCATGGTTTGAATTTGGTTAGCATTTTCATTAATATTTAAAATGAAAAAAGTTGTTGTAGTGACATAACTACAATAGTTGGACATATGCTACCGCGGAGTTTTTTGTAGACATTATGATGTTCTTCAATATTGTTGTACATTATTTTGTTCTATCGCTAATAGTTTCGGCAGCGCATTCGACGAAAGACATTTTAAGACTCATTTTTCTACACCTTCGGTTACATTGTTCAAATTTTACCAAGGATCCCTAATTTTTTTCAAAATGAAATGTAGCCTATGTCAAATTGGAAGAATGTAGCATTCTATTAGTGAAAGAATTTTTTAAATCGGCCCAGTACTTTTTGAGCCTATTCATTACAAACATACAAACATAGGTACAAATCTTTCCTCTTTATAATATTAGTGTAGATGTAGATGTAGATTTACAAGACTTGATTGTTCGAATGTGCTCGCTCTCCTATTTCTGTATTATTTTTGTCGTTTTCTTTGATTGATATTGTTATTTCCTTGCTAAGTTTTGTTTTTTTGTAATGTGTAATGTTTTTTAAAGAGGACTAATATCGTTATAAACTGTCTCACACGAATCATGAATCTCTTGAAAACCTATGAAATAAATATACACAAATAAATATGAAAACTGATAACTTTTTATACTATTCTTCTTCTTCTTATAGTACTCTATAGTCTTCTCCTCCACTATATTTTATAATTAGTAATGTATATGCCTATTTTATTATATTTTTGAAATAATAAATAGATTTAAAATGAAAAAATGTTTGTTACCTCTGAAACATCTAAATCTGAAATTTGTCAGAATTCCACGAAATTAAAAATCGTAGTTTAGATATAATCAGTCCGAAAAAAACTGGTTGTCTGTAAAGTAGGTTTTCTCAAAAATATCCGTAAAAGTTGACATTATCTACATCTACACTAATATTATAAAGAGGAAAGATTTGTATTTTTGTATTTTTCTATTTTTGTATGTAATGAATAAACTCAAAAACTACTGGACCGATTTTAAAAATTCTTTTGCCATTAGAATGCTACATTATCACTGAGTAACATAGGCTATATTTATTACTAGAAAAAATTAGAGATCCTCGGTAAATCTTACTAAAACCAACCCAAGGTGTAAAAAAATTAGCCATAAAATGTCTATCGCATGCGCTGCGGAAAATATTGATGATAGAACAAAAAAATGTTCTACAATATTATAGAACGTATCAATATCTACAAAAAACTTCGCGAGACCATATGACCAATTATTGTAGTTACGTCACTATTACTACTTTTTTACATTTTAAAAGATGATAGAAATGCCTATCAAAATCAGACCATGTTTTCCACACCTTTATATTAATTCTTATCCAAATTAATTATTTCGTATTCAAGACTGGTTCAATACCTGTTGATTTCTTTTTGAATTATCGAAATCGGGCATTCCGTTCAAAAAATATTACGAAATTAAAAATGTCAATATAAATAAATGCCTTAGTTTTTAATTTTGGAAATTATGACAAACTAGCGACCCGCCCCGGCTTCGCTCGGGTGCAATTATGCATGTATTATACATTATAAACCTTCCTCTTGAATCACTCTATCTATTAAAAAAAACCGCATCAAAATCCGTTGCGTAGTTTTAAAGATCTAAGCCAGACAGGCAAACGACAAGACAAGCGGGACAGACAGACAGACAGCGGGAAGCGACTTTGTTATAATACTATGTAGTGATAGTGATTGAGTCATGTAGGTACGTTATAATTAGCATACTTATATATAAGTTTAATTATCTTTATTTATCCCAAAATGTTTATAAAGATAATAGATTAGTGTAGATTAAATAAACATTCCAAATAAAATACAGATCATTTCGGTGGGACCTGCCTGCCAATTAAAATAATTAGGGTCAATTTATGATTGCTCACGGACATGAGGTTCAAAGTAGCTTTACGTTTCGCTAACCATGACATTGAAAAGTTTAAAAAAGCCACTAGAGAATTATAAGAGTAGATTATTATAGCTAGACCGTTTAAATGTGTCTTCGCCCGCGCGGTACAGGGGCTGGGGAGTATGATTAGAAAGGGTGCGTTTCATAAAACAATTTCATAAAACTCGCGAGATCTACTACAGCTCACAGAGCCAGCAGTCTATCCATACTAATTCCATACTAATATTATAAATCCGAAAGTGTATCTGTCTGTCTGTCTGTTTGTCTGTCTGTCTGTCTGTCTGTCTGTCTGTTTGTCTGTCTGTCTGTCTGTCTGACTGTCTGTTACCTCTTCATGCTTAAACCGCTGAACCGATTTAGATGAAATTTAGTATACACATAGTTTGCGTCCCGGGAAATTTGGTATGCTTCCACGCATCCTTGATTGCTTGCATGCTTGCTTGCTTCCATGCCTGCTAGCATGCCTGCCTGCATGCTCGCTTACATGCCTGCATGCCTGCTTACATGCTCACTAGCATGCCTGCTTGGATGCTCGCTTGCATGCTTGCTTGCATGCTTGCTTGCATGCTTGCTTGCATGCTTGCTTGCTTGCTTGCATGCTTGCTTGCATGCTTGCTTGCATGCTTGCTTGGATGTTTGCTCGCATGCTCGCTAGAATCCTGCTTGGATTCTCGCTTGCATGCTTGCTTTCATACTTTCTTGCAAGCTTGCTTACATACTGCTTGCATGCTTGCTTGCATGATTGTTTGCGTGCTTGCTTGCGTGTTCGCTTGCGTGCTTGCTTGCATGCTTGCTTGCTTGCTTGCTTGCTTGCTTGCATGCTTGCTTGCATGTTTGCTTGCTTGCATGTATGCTTGTTTGCATGCTTGCTTGCATGCTCGCTAGAATCCTGCTTGGATTCTCGCTTACATGCTTTCTTGCATGCTTGAATGCTTCCTTGCATGCTTTTTTGCAAGCTTGCATGCTTGCTTGCATGCTTGCGTGCATGCTTGCTTCAGGCTTGCTTGCATAATTGTTTGCTTCTCTGAAATATTTATGGTTCACGCTAGCAATGCCGCGGGTAAAAGCTATATTAGATGAAGTGATTCAAGAGGAAGGTTTATAAGTATAATACATGCATAATATAGTTGTACCCGTGCGAAGCCGGGGCGGGTCGCTAGTTCTTTACATATCAGAACGTGAAGTGCATAGTTTATGGTCAGTAAGAAAATTAAAAAGTTAAAAACATTGCAGGCTCGATAAACTCGACAACAATGTCGCATACAAATTCCATTATTGTCGAGTCTCAAACTTTAAAAAAAGTTAAAACGGCCATGGCAATAAGTTGGCACTATTCGTATACAGCCAATTCAAATGACCGGTATCAGTTGTTTGTTGGAACTCCAGACTTTTTTTATTGTGTTTGAAACAGCTTGTGGTGTTTCGGTAGAAAAATACACCTGCAGTTTTTTTTTTAATGAAAAAAGGCGGGAAATGGTTTAATGACATTTAATTTTAAGTAATTTGCAATTCTTTGTACCTATTTAAGTTAATAAAAGTTTATTCTATTTTTCTTCCTTCACCATTTTTGAGAAAAGCTTTATATTAGTTTCGGCGGGAATAGCAATTGCTGGCTTCGTATTAGTTAAACGGACTCGCAAGCTCGTCCGTTTAATACTCATACTCAGTCAGCAATTGCCTACTTCCAGGCCACGACAATAATGTACTATTACGGACGATAGTTTAACGTGACAACGTCATAACAAAACATTCAAAAAACAAAAATGAAACCAGACGGTCACCCATCCAAGTACTGACCGCGCCCGACGTTGCTTAACCTCGGTGATCGGACGAGAACCGGTGCTTTGTCAAATATCTTAAAAACGGTGCGGCAAAGTCAATGAAATTAAAAAATACCCGAGCGCTAGTAATATGATTGTACATCCTGGCGCGCGCTACTCTCTAGTACCTGCTGCCTACTAACAGTCACTGTTCAGTTATGTTTTGATAATGTCACATGAAATTTAAAGTAGGGAAAGGATTAGGAGCTTTAGGAAATTATGGAACGAATGGACTAAGTGGTGTTTAAAAAAAAAACACAAAACGTATTATGTTTTTAAACGGTTTAATATAGTGTCATCACTACGTATATTTGCTACCTGCAAATTAGCTAACGGAGAAGTATTTGCGCCTCTTCTGGGATTACGAAAAGCTATATTGTTGATTTTAAGAGTATAAATTCCGACTGAGTTGAATTCCGAATGACAATTCCAGTTTCGATATCAGATGAATTTAAACATCCATACACCGAACAATACTGTTTATATCGTCGTGACGTCATAAAAATCGGTCAAGCCGTTTCGGAAGAGTTCGATGACAAACACCGTGACACGAGATTTTCATTTGTAAGAAGATAATTTAATTAATATAAAAATAAATTGCCACAACACAAAGTAGGTACGGCAGTTCAAGTATCTGGGCCATATACTAACTGACGATAAATAAATAAAAATAATAAATAAATAAATATCATGGGACAATTCACACCAATTGACCTAGTCCCAAAGTAAGCTTAGCAAAGCTTGTGTTATGGGTACTAAGCAACGGATAAACATACTTATATAGATAAATAAATACTTAAATACATAGAAAACATCCATAACTCAGGAACAAATATTCGATATGAGGGATGACAACGATATGGAAAGGGAGAGGAGAGCTTTGGCAGTTCGAGGGAACATGTTGGCCCGGAGATTTGCCAGGTGTGGCAGGCAAGTCAAGTGCACGTTATTCAACGCCTATTATTGTCTTTCTTTCTACACTTGTCAACTCTGGGTGAGACACAACAGCAAGTCGTACAGCTCCATCAGGGTACAGTATAATAACATTTTCCGGACCCTAATGGGGCTGCCCAGGTTTTGCAGTGCCTCAACCATGTTCGCCGAGGCCGGGGTCTCTGACTTCTATGCTGTTGTGCGGGCGCGCATGGCCTCCTTCTGGGAGGGATTGCGTCGCTCGCGGAACGGCATCTTGTCAGCGGTCTACCGAGATCTGATCTGGACAGTCCTATCTTTAGATACTGGCTTTCTACCCACCAGAACGAGAACCGAAAGTAGTTGTAGGATGACGGAAACATTATTGTTGCATTTTGGTTTAGTCTAAGTAGGTACTTAGACTAAACTAAAATGTAATTTGTAATTTGATTTTAATTTATTTAATATTAATTTAAAATTGTAACTTTATAATATGGGTGTACCGAATGCCTTT
Source organism: Archips crataeganus (assembly GCA_947859365.1). Taxonomy (NCBI): domain Eukaryota; kingdom Metazoa; phylum Arthropoda; class Insecta; order Lepidoptera; family Tortricidae; genus Archips; species Archips crataeganus. Next base: position 2,227,331 of record OX402048.1, on the reverse strand, counting down.
AAATAAAACATTATTATTATTATTATTATTAATATAGAAAACTTATTACATAAATAAATTAATAAAAAAAAACAAATATAATTTCGCTCATATCTCGTAAAATTCAGAGGTGCGAGCCCGGAATCGAACCAACGATCCTCCCTTAAATTAAATTAAATACCTATGGTCCTAATATGGGTCAAACCACCAGGCCACCATGGCTATATATGAAAAACTTTATCTTGAAACGGACCTGAAGGCAATCCCTAAGGTGAATCACCTTTTCGCTCTGTGCCATCATTATCGGAAACATGGTTCCTCACTCCACTGCGGTAGGTATTGCCCGTGACTTTCATATGTCACGGCTGGAATCTCGAGAGGTCCGCTCCTAAATCCGGGCGCTTAGAGGCCCCTGTCGCAGGCGCCCCCAGCGACCGCGGCGGCCACTTCTCGACGACGGCGTGCGGCCAGGAAGTCGGCGACATCTTTATAACTTTTATAAGGTATAAACGTCCCTGTGCTCGACTCGACACTGACCCAATCCATGGCCTTCAATCTTATGTCATAGTAGGAGAGGTGACAGATGGGTGTGATCTACTGGGCGTTGAGGTGTCGATCATTGGTGCGTTTACCTTAAATAAAAACTCGCGTGCGAGATAAATTATTTAAGCTCTGCGAAGAAATTCAATGGTGTACGTCGGGCCCGCATGGAGACTGCACCGGAGCCCTCTCATTTTGAGAGGAGGCCTTGTACCCTGTAGTAGGATGTATATAGGCTGAGATGTGTGTGTGTGTGTGAGGCGAGAGGCTGGTGCCCTGCATCGGACGTAAACACAGATATAGATACACATAGATAACGCAATGCTCACGATTTGTATTGAAACCAAGCGTGTCGACTTTTTAACACTACTGTGACGTCACAGCCGAAATTTAGTGATGGGAAATTCAAACCACAGGCATAATTACACTTAATTACAACGCAACGAGGCATTTTCTTAGTTTTCACGGACGTCCGGCTGCAACAACTGACGCACGCGAACTGTCAGTAGCGGCGGCCAACCCGACGCTTTGTCGGGGTTCGGACACGCGAAGTAGACGCGGGTGCGTTATCTATGTGTTTATATTTCCTTACTTTTTTATGTTATTTTAGATATTATAGTACTACTTATTATAATATATGGAAGAGCGGGGCTTCCCAATACAGGCATTTTTGCTTACCGGGCAGCTCCATCCCTTACTATAAATGTACGTTAAAATGTTTGAAAATTAGAATTTTGTATTTTTTTTTGTATTGTATTTTATCTACATCTGTGGACGTAAACATACGAGTGAAAGGGATGGCACGATACGAAGTTCAAAAATCGAATTCGTAGTAGCCCCCCAGGTAGGCCTCCAACTAGATAGAGCGACGACTTGGTTAGAGTTGCGGAAACGCATCGGAGACCGGTCTGTTTGACGAAACTTAGAGGTGTGGTCTATGGTTTTAGACGTGCTTGCAGACTGCACAACGACAATGTTAAGCTCGCGGATGTCGATATTTTTCATTGTAACTTAGTGGTTCTTCGAAAAGAGCGTTCACTTAAATGGATTACTTAGTACCAATTGTTTGGATTGAGTAAACTAAAACAATTACTTTGCTCACCCGCGACCTTACAATAGTTACGTTTATGCAAGAAATGTGCGTTCATGCAGTTCCTCCACCTCCACACTGTACGAACACACACAAATCACATAAACCCAACCATCACCACCACCAAGCTACACTGACGCGTTTCGAACTCAACCAGAGCTCATCTTCAGAGTTACCACAACCGTATGCTATGCTACCAAATGTTTTACATTAGTTTAACATTTGGTAGCATAGCATACGGTTGTGGTAACTCTGAAGATGAGCTCTGGTTGGGTTCGAAACGCGTCAGTGTAGCTTGGTGGTGGTGATGGTTGGGTTTATGTGATTTGTGTGTGTTCGTACAGTGTGGAGGTGGAGGAACTGCATGAACGCACATTTCTTGCATAAACGTAACTATTGTAAGGTCGCGGGTGAGCAAAGTAATTGTTTTAGTTCATTAATATGGACCTCCGCAAAGTAACGCCTGATTCAATAAATGGATTGAGTAAATAATGCATACACTTTTCAATTATTTATCATGGGTCTTGTTTGTTTATGTAGCACATTGAACTTAGTTAGTTATTTTTGCATGTATACTATTGTTAAGTTTATTACCTACGTAGTACTCAAATTCACTTAAGGAAACTACAGGTCTTATTTATATTCAACTTAGTTATTATGTTGTATGACTGTTTGCTTCTTAATAAAATAAAATATGTTCAGCAGTGGACGTTTTTCGGCTGTAATAATGATGAGAATGTAGGGCCCGCCGTTTTCCCGGCCCGACGGGCATACGGTAACGACCAAAAAGAAGGTAGCCTTTTATTTAGTGCAAAATATATTATCGTTGTACGTCTATATATCTTATATGTCGGTCAACTCGGCCCAGGTGGGCAATAACGGGCAAAGGTCGCGTCTCCGGGGCCCACTCATGGGGTTATTTTTAGAATAGCGAACCCCACGGTTTTTAGGTCAAAATAAAAACCGGTATTGTGCGGAAGTTCTTTGTAATTGGACGATAATCCCACTAATACACGTGAAATCTTGTATGGATTGATGGTACTCTTTTACGCTGAAACGTTTTCACGGGCTCTGATGTAATTTGGCATGCAGATGCAGGTAGTTTATAAGCTGGTTTTCTGAATAATTCCTTAAAGTTAATTGAAAAAACAAGCACGGTGTATAAAATTATCCCACACTACGTAAATATATTTTAGTTAGAAACCGGGCGGTGTTAACACTGGATTTCATAGAAACGGCCGTTCATAGCTTATATTTTGATATGGTAATAAGGTAGTTGATATGATATGGTAATTCTCCCAATATTCTGCCGTCCGACGGAACCACAGAATTAATTAGTAGCTGTTGCACGCGACTACATCTATTAAGATTTGGGTCATACACGGCCGGAGAAACAAAAGTTGTTTCTCCTCATCATCATCATCATTTCAGCCGTAGGACGTCCACTGCTGGACATATAGGCCTCCCTCATTGACGCCCAATCGTTACGGTTGGAAGCGACTTGCATCCACCCTGAACCTGCGGCCTTCATCAAATCATCCGTCCATCTCGTTGGTGTTTCTACAAGGTGTAAGTTTAATAAATTAAAGTGTTTATTGTAACAAAATTCATTGATTTAGTAGAATTTCTTCGTAAAAATACATAAATAAATAAATAAATATTAGGGGACAATCTTACACAAATCAACCTAGTCCCAAACTAAGCAAAGCTTGTACTATGGGTACTAGACGACGATAATCATACTTATATAGATAAATAAATACTTAAATACATAGAAAACATCCATAACTCAGGAACAAAATATTCGTGCTCATCACACAAATAAATGCCCTTACCGGGATTCGAACCCAGGACCTCTTGCTTCGTAGGCAGGGTCACTACCAACTAGGCTAAAGCGGTCGTTGTATTCAGAGTTTATAAATTTCAGCTGATCCCTAATATTTTCTTTTTTTTCTTGGTATATCGGATATGTCAGAATAAGATAAAATAAAAGTTTGTCTCATCATGGATGAAGGAGCTAAGTGCGTACATAACATTTTCTTCTGTTACGTTCACTCGCAAACTGGCAACCACTTCTAGAGTCATGTGCCCTTAGCACGTTGATTCACCAAGAACGTAACTTATTCTTGTACAGTCATAGTCCCTTCATACACTGGGTTTAAAGCTGTTATAGTTTAAAAACATGAGAACTGAAGGCGTTCGGTGTTGCATTATGATTATGACTTAAATAGCACCCTCATTTATGGCATAAAACAGAAAATGAAAAAAATGCGACATACCCCACTCATGTCTTCAAACATTAGTATTTTTCATACAAATATTTGCCCCGACGCGGAAATCCAACCCAGAAACTCAAGCTTTGTAGTTAGGTTTTCTGACCACTAGGCCATTTGGTCGTCAAAAGTCATTAGTTGGTAACATACTGTTGTAAAGGTATAGTAGATTACAAACACCTGTACAATATAATTGGCTAAGTAAAGTTTTTTGAAGAGATGCTAATTATATATTTTTTCGACAGTGGTCGACTTCAACACCAAGAAACTGCAGCTGTTTTATTTTTATCTCCTTTTATTTATTGGAAATATTTTTTTAAGTGTTCGAGATGACATTTGCGAGATTTTATGGCTGACAAGCGGTTCGTGCTCATTACTAAGAAGAAATAGACAAAAAAAACGAATTCAACTGTCGCTTCTGTCAATGTCAAATGAAATCTAACCATTTGCGTTTTTTTTGCTTTGCGTTGTCCAAGAAGCAGTTCCAAAATAGTGATCGAAAGTATTCAATCGTGATCCAATTATTGTGCATAGGTCGTGGAGAAATGCGGTAAAATTTAAAGTCCGGATTTTATGCGGAGGTCGATAAAAATAGTCAAAATCACACTGAGCACACCAAAACGCAAAGCAAACGAAACGCAAACGATTTGACATTGACAGCAGTGACAGTTCACTTCGGTTTTTTTTTTCTGTTTCTACTAAGTTCTGAGCACGAACGACTTGACAACCATAAAACCTCACAAATGTCATCTCAAACACTCAAAAAAATATTTCCAGTAAACAATAGGAGATAAAAATAAAACAGCTGCAGTTTCTCGATCTCCAGAACGCCGACTGTCGAAAAGAAATATAATTAGCACCTCTTCAAAAAACTTTACTTAGCCAATTCAAGTAGTTAAAGACGATCCCCACGAAGCCGTCACTTAAAATTCATTTTAAATAAACTTTGTTGAAGCGCAAAAGTTGGCGAAGTTAAATCATAAAATTGTGTAAAAAACTGTGCTTCAGCTGGGATTCTTTTAAAAAAAATCTCTGACGAAAAGTTCTCAGAGAAACTCTTGAGAAAATATTATTGTAATAAACGAGGCAAGTTCTTTTGAGCGAATAAATTTAATATTCGGCCATAAAGCGGGGTTACTTGTTGCATCTCTCAAATAGAATTACGTGCCCGAGTTCCTTTCATGATAATAAAACGTTCTGGAGACGAGAGAATTAGACGTAAGAGTGCAAAAGTCCACGTAAGTTAAACGTCCCTGTGCTTGAGACTGACCCGATACATGGCACTTTCAATCTTATGGACTATGTCATAGAGAGTAGAGAGGTGTCAGATGAGTGTCATCTATACTTCGATTTTTTACCATTTGAGGGCCTACGCTAGCTGACGCGGACGCCCGCCGCGTGCGCCCGCTCGCGGGTCTAAAATGTACCGAAAATCCGTCGCACGCGCCCGCGCCTTTTAGCGCTGTTCATACAATTTCTGATTAGACGCGCGCTCGACGGGCGTCCGTTCCGGGTAATCCGCGTCAGCTAGCGTAGGCCCTTAAAGAAGGTAAACGATCTTGACGTGTCTTTTTATTGATAAACACTTTTTGATTAACAAAAAAATTAAACCGCCGAAAAAACTGAAAAGTAAAAAATAATACCTTTTTTGTTTGACCTTTATCTAGGTACCAGTTTGAAGTCGGTGCCTCAGCCAGTACGAGCCAGGAGGGGTGATAGAAGCCAATCAGGTAGACGATTATAGGTCCACTCCTCCTGGCTAGTGCTGAGGCACCGACTTCAAACTGGTAACTGGTAACTGGTTTTTTCGGCGGTTTAATTTTTTTGTTAAAAAGTTTTTATTTTATACTTTTTTCCCATCTCCAATAAAAAAGAATTATAAAAATCAGATTACTCTGTAAAAAGTTAGTCAATCATCCCCTGTTTTCCTACCCTTAGGGTTGGAATATTATTTCCAAATATAAATGGGACCACCCTTGGGGCATACGCTTTCCAATAAAAAAAGAATCATCAAAATCCAACTACCTACTCTGTAATAATCATATAGTACAATCAGTGACTGAACAATCAATCATCCCCTGTTTTCCTACCCTTAGGGTAGGTATATTATTTCCAAATTTAAATGGGACCCCCTCGGGGTATACGCTTTCCAATAAAAAAAGAATCATCAAAATCGGACTACACTGTAAAAAGTTATGCGTGATCATACATAAAAAAAAATATACACGTCGACTTGAGAACCTCCTCCTTTTGTTTTCGTCTGTTGAAAATAAATCACAACAAATATTTATCAATTAGAAAGGACATAATTATGGTCATTTACATACTTTTGGTTTCATAAGTAATAAGTAACCTATTTATTTAAAAGCGTTTTTCGATAAAAAGACTCAATAATATTGTTTAACCTATTTCTAATGCTTAAAAAAAAGAAGTATACCTAGATGACATACATCCATCTGCCACAATTCATCCATTATTCTACGATCTATCATTAAAATAGTTTTGATTTTTACAAGTTTTCATACTAAACCACGTAATTGTTCTGGATCGCACTGACGAAATTTTTAAACATCCGTTACTATATATACAATGCGAACGTCTCGTAAACGTCAACTTGCGTTGCGTTGCGAATTTAACGCAACGCATTTAACGCAACGCTTGTTGGAAGTCGCATTAGAAGTTTCACTTCAAAAATCAAGTGTCTAATACGCTATACGTAGCTATTACGGTTCAAGAGATAGAATCCTGTGACAGACGGGCGGACCGACCGACAGACAGCGGAGTCTCAGTAATAGGGTTCCAATAGCACCATTTGGGTACGGAACCCCAAAAAGACTTGATGTTATAAAGTTCATTCACCCCCACATCATGTTTCCCCGTATACCTACTTGGCTTACCCCGTAACCATAACACTAAAACGTATAAGCCGAAACACGGCACTAATATGGGGAAAATAGAAAATAACTGAGGAAATAAACATAACAGTTTTACGGAACAGATGGGGGGATTTAACACATCTTGTGAACGAGTTTCAAACTTAAATAAAATTTAACGACCGGCCTCAGGCTTATGGGGACACATTGACATTGAGAAATGACAGCAAAAAATAATCCTACTTATTCCGTCCATACTAATATTACAAATGTCTGTCTGTCTGTCCATCTGTCTGATAACTTGGTAGCTTTGGTATGGCGATAGTTTGAAACCCTAGGAAATTACTTCGGAAAATTGCATAGTTTTCGCGTGATAGCGAAGAACGATTTTTATACAAGACAGAGTTGCGGGCTGCAGCTAGTTATAGTAAAAGTATTTTGGAAATACCCATGAAAATTTAGTAAAATCCCAGCATTTTGATTCAACTACTAGTTCTAATCGCTTATACGACCTGGGATCAATTGCATAACCAATTACAAGCTAATAGTATTAGCTATTTTGTATTGAAATTCACTAATAATATTTGCTTGTATTTTGTTATGCAATTGGGCCCTGGTTAAGGTTGCTGGAACGCGTTGGATGCGGAAGGCTCAGGACCGATCTGTTTGGCGAGCCTTGGGGGAGGCCCATGTTCAGCCAGTCGATGTCTTTTGGCTGAAATGAACGAACGCTTCCCATCGCTTTCACCATCTCTTTCTTGTAACATCTATACGGTTTGACAGAAAGAAACAGAAGTAGTAGCGATAGCAACCGTCCGCGCGTGAGTCAATACGGCCTCAGAAATTTGTTTACTTGTAAGCCAAGTTTTATGTAAACCCATTCAACGTGGCGTGATCACAAACTTTCTCATTTAAAATATTAAGTAGGATACGATTTTGCAAGCCAGTTTCCCTGACCTTGTGTCCCATTCAAACTTTGCCGTGATTACGTTATAGCTTTCCCAATATGGCCGTCGGCTCGGTTTCGTCGCCTCTATTTTCATTGTATTAATGCTCAAAATACTTCCTAACGGCACTAAAGTTAGGATAGCTTTTTATTATCATTAGTACTGCTTTAAAAGTAACAGATAAAGGAAAGTACGTTTGTGACTAATTTTGAGGGAGGGAGCTTTTGACTGGTCTTAATAAGGGTAAGGTCTTCATCACCATCATCATTTCAGCCGAAAGACGTCCACTGCTGAACACAGGCTTCCCCCAAGGCTCGCCAAACAGATCGGTCCCGCGCCATCCGCATCCAACGCGATCCCGCAACCTTAACCAGGTTGTCGCTCCACCTTGTTGGAGGCCTACCTACACTGCGTCTTCCGGTCCGTGGACGCCACTCGAGAACCTTTTCGCCCCATCGGCCATCAGTTCTACGAGCGATGTATCCTGCCATTGCCACTTGAGTCTGGCATTGTTCGAGCTATGTCGGTGACTTTAGGTCATGCGCGGATTTCATCATTTCTAATCAAGAAATACTAAGTTTAATTTATGCAGAGTTGTAACAACTTTTGAATGGTATTTTCGATTGATCTCGATTGATCTGATTTAAAAAAATCTACCAGACAGCATTACTTTTACTACCTAAAACTCTCCAAGTCGTGAAATTTGGTGTAAGTCGCAGCCAGCTGAATATGAAGTCTTTCGATCCGTAATAAAAAACAAGTTAAGTTCCTCGCCAGTCCGCACTGTGGAAGTTATAATGGGTTTTGTTGAATTCGTATTTCGCGTATCAATACTACACACGCAAAGGAGAAGTTTAAAAACCGGCCAAGAGCGTGTCGGATACGCCCAGGATAGAGTTCCGCAGCCGTTACGACGTGTACTATCATGTATTCAACAAGTAATATTTTAGGATTTTGTATTTTGTACGGATATAAGTAGGAATAGCCAGCCAGCCAGCCTGGCCTGCTTGCTAGTTACTCTGAAACTATACTAATAATTTTCAAGCAAACTTAGTTTTTTAATTTGAATTATTTACTCTCATCATGATTTTTACAGTCAGTCAGTCAACAGTTTAGGTTTTACAGGGGGGGGGGGGCGCTCAATTTTAACAACAATGTTCACTTTACAGTCCGCTCTTTACGCCTACGAGAGATACCTTAAAAAAAATTTTCTTCTGATTTTTATTCTGTCACTTTGTCGGGGTAATTGCTAATTTGGCAGTCAATTGAAAGTGCAAACAATGTAAACCAACCTTGTATTTGAAATGTCTTTAATTTCCATTTTCCCTCATCAAGTACTGCTAAATCCGTGTGTTATTTAATCAATACTTACCACAACACTATCCTAAACCATTAAAACAATAAACAAGTGCTAGAATATGGATATTTCATTAAATGGTTTATTTACATTGTTCGCAATTTCAATTGATAGCGATTTTAAATAATATATCCATGCAAAATTAAGTACAGCCTTCTAGCACTGTTGTCTCTACGCTAAGCCGCGGACGGACGGACAGACAGGCATGGCTAAACTATAAGGGTTCCGTTTTTGCCCTTTTGGCTCAGGAACCCTGTGTGAACTTTTGCATAAGTTTGCATAAAATCCTGCTAAAAACATGACAAGTACAAATCGGACTCGCGATCCGAGGGCCCCGTGCACACCATGACTGAAGTATAAAGAAAAAGAAAAACATCATGTCATCATCATGACATTTAAGGTTTTATCTAAGAAACGGAAACACAGATAAGTTATCACGTAATGGTCCCAACTCAGCCTCATGTCGGCTTTGCAGGCGACGCTGGTCGTCCATCACTAGTTTTCCCCTTTACATCAAACACAAAGTTTACTATGCAGCTGTGTTAATGTCACAGAAATTTTTCGATCAACAACAGTGATCGAAACAGAAATGCATATAAACCGCGGCCGATGAGTTACTCCGTCAGATTTATAACATAAAATCCTCAGGTTATTTCATGTCACATGCTGCTTGAGAGGCCATAAGTCATACAACTAAGCTACCACGGATAAACATAGGTCAAATATATAAATATATTGGTAGGTACTTAAATACATGTTGTTAGTTATTTGTGTAGATGTCTAACATTTGGTGGCGTAGTGAACGGTTGCGATACTCCGTGGATGAGCTCTGGGTAAGTTCAAAAAGCGTTAGTGTAGTTTTAAGGTGGTGGTAGTTGGGTGTATGTGATTTGTATTCGTACAGTGTGGAGGTGGAGAAACTGCATGAACACACATTTCTTGAGTAAACTTAATTATAACAAGAGCAAAGTAATTGTTTCAGTTCACTGAGTCTTGGGCGTCTACTATGTGAAACACTCATGACTCGAAAGGAAACATTGATATTTTTCAACCATAATACAACAAGAAGATCAACAAGGCTCACCGACATAGCCAAACGGATTAGCCAGGCTATATAGCATGCCGAAAAGATGGCCGTTGGAGCCGAAACGTTCTCGAATGGAGACCACGGCCTGGCAAGCGCAGCGTGGGTGCAAGCCGCTTCCAACCGTGTAGTGATTGGGTATCAATTGGAGAGACCTATGTCCAGCAGTGGACGTTTTACAGCTGAAATAATGATGGCGATGATCGGGAATCGAATTCGGGACCTCAAATTTTATAGCCAGTGGGCTGTCTGTTCGTTTAAAATGTATGCACCCTTATAAAATATGCTTTTAAGCCACTCAATATGTTAAAAGGTATGAACACCGACGCATTAAGAAGTAAGGCGAAGTAAAAATTACGTCGTACAATCGCAGCACATACAGAAAATATTTAGAATACAAACATTTCGTATTAAGGCGGAACGCCGCGTACGTACCTAACAATTTGTGACAACTTGAAAAAGTATAATCCTCACGTAGATGTAGGGACACAGGAGAATAAATCAGCAGTAGAGGAACGCTGATCTGGAATATTTCATAACTACGTGTAGAGATAATCTACGATAACATGCGCCGCCCCTCCACAATTCAAGAAGTCTTCAATGTATTGTGAAAGTATTTATAAAGCACACCAAAATTTTCAACGCATGTGTGCGTGTTGAGACAGCCGTCAAACAAAAGCAGATACTACTACATAACAATTCTTTAGTAAATATGTGACTAAGCCCATTAAAATAGTAATGTGAAGGGGCGGGCCGTCGTAGTTTATCTCTATAAGGCCGTTCGTATATTAGCGTATTGAAAAGGTTCGTCACTTTTTGATCTTAACACGTTGACATAGAGTCGAAAAGTGACGAACCTTTTCATTCTGCGACTGTACATTACGCTACGCAAATCTTCGATACCCGACGATTTTACCCGTTTTCTCGTAGTCCCATTGATTTGTCCCTTCAATGAAACCACGAGGGAGACTTATATATAGTTATCCCATTCAGTTCTATTTAAATTAACTCAAACCTAGTGTATGTATGTACAGTACAGTAATAGTACAGGTGCCCAGATTACTGTTTATAATACCAACTTTTTGATACCGTTTAGCTTATTGATAGTGTGAAAGGCCATGCAATTTGAAGTATTAAAATCCAAGTCATGCAGATTCTAACCTACTGCAACTGTGTGTATTGACGATTTTTAATGTAAAAAAAAAGAAGATTTTATGGCGTACCGTTTCATTTCAGTACAGGGGGCTGGAAGAGGTGCGGGCGGCTGGCATAAGAGGCGCGTTCGCCACGCGCACCTCTCTCGGCCTCTTTGTCGTCATACCCCCCAGCCCCTGTACCACGCGGCCGAGGACTCATTTAAACGGTCTAGCTATACTCACTTGTCGGTGCTACGCGATCGCGATACGATACGCTAAAAGTATACAAAATGTAGACCTACACATAGATAAGTGTAGCCTCTGTTTCTTTATTGAATCTGTGGCCGCCATCACCGGAACACAGGCTGTATGACACAGAAAATAAACCAAGAATATTCCCACTGATTTATGAGGTAGACGTGCCTCGGCGGCCTTTAAAAATTATCTGCCTTTTTAAATGCTCGCTTTTTACAAGCAGGCGTAGAGACTAATTCAAGTTTAATCAACAACATGGTGAATTTTTAATGATAGTTACGAGTATCTTCGACTTTCTAGTGCAATTTGGAACGTAGGCGTCCACACCTTATGATAGTTTCGATTGGTGGCACTTACTATTTTATATTATGTATTCTTTTCTTCTTCTAATGTATAAAAATCTCGTGTCACAGTGTTTGTTATAACCTTAACTTATTTCCTTCGTCGCTTCTTACGACATCCACGGAAGAAATGAAGAGGTGCAATTGACGAGATTTCATTTTTTTAACACCTGAAAATGACTATAGGCTTCTATAGGAATCGAAAGAGTTTTGCCTCCTAAACACGTTAAAGCCAAGTAACTTTTTAATTGTAAAAATAAGATAATCACTTCTCCGTAACTTTGATGTAGAGACTAGAGACATCATTAATTCCAGCCTGTATCCGTTTCAATGGTCAGCTTAGGCATTCTTTCAGAATTATTAGAATAAGACAAGTATCAGAACATCTAAAATAAATATATCAAACGAGTTAATCGAGCGATACAACTTCGGTGGTAGGTTTGCGTGCCTGGTCACCACACCACCCTAAAGGTTGAGCCAGGCCGCCGAGCGACTCTCGTCGTGTTCCGGCCTGTTGCCTATACAAGCCATTCTGGAGGAAGGGTCTGAGCAGTTGTGCAGCGCGCGCGTACCGGTTACAGTGCCTGTATTTGTTGTATGGTTTGCACTGCTTGGGGGGCGCGCGCAACACCGCGCTCAACTGCCTTCTTCCTGATTATTCCCCTAAATTGAAGTCTAGGGTGAATGAGCATTTTTTTTATTATGAGAGGGAGGAAAACGAGCAAGCGGGTCGTCTGATGGAAAATGATCGATCACCACCGCCCATAAATATCAACAACTCAAAGAGAGTCACTCCTCATCTACGCTTTCCATCAGGCGCGATTGTGGTCAAACTCAAGCCTGTATTGTATATAAAAAAAATTATAACAAAGAAAAAGCTTTTTTGTACAGCAGTAAACATTTTAAGAATGTTCAAAGATACAGTTTTCATACAGACCAAAGTTACCATCCATTGGGTAAAAGTAGAAACCTACCCAGACTTTAAGGTAAGTATTCAACATGATTTAATAGGAGTTGTGCACCAAAACGTACGGCATACAAGTCGTGGCTTAGTTTAGTTTTAATTTGTCACCGCGGAGGCTTGGGGGTGAAATTTAATCTGCCGCTTGAATGTTGGCAGAATGAAATGGAACCTTTGCCCGTTCGTTTTAAAATCTTTGAGCGCGAAACCTGAAAGGAATGTTTATTTAGAGTGAGATTTAAAAGAGTGGAAATTAAATGAGGGCACCACTTCCTCCGTATTTGTCAAAAATTGTGGTGTAAAAACATGTAACATTCAACTTATGTTTATTTCGTGGAAAAACATAACGTAATTTGAAATATGGTATCAGGTTGGTAATATAGGTAAAATAAATATAGTTTCACACGCTTTTGCCACACTATAGCATGCAAATGTCAATTAGCATTGGCGTGACGTTTGTTTTTGTAAAAACCTGTAAATAAATTATTAAGTACACATGTTAAATGTGTGCCGAACATAGTGAAAAACTTTCTGTGCAAATTTAAACTAAGGGCACCTCCCGTTCTGCGTGCTTTGGAGTAGCAAAATGTATGTAATGTTCAAACTCCTTGAAATTAATAACTAACTGGCCATTAGCAATCAAGTAAAAAAATACGTGTCAAAACCACTTCACTGCAACAAAATGATAATTTTATAGCGAAATCAAAGAAAATACATAAAAATTGCCCTGAAACAGATACATTACATTTTAATAGAACATGGACGACAATTATTTGAAATGCTTCCAGATATTTACAGAAATGGTAAATTTTATTGCTATTAATTGTTGTTGCATGGTACTATGATTCTTAAGACATGTAAGTAAAGTTGCTAGTTGAACATAGAAATGTTGCAGTAAGCACCTTTTATTTCTACCATACGCAACATACGTATTGACATTGATATCTCAAAAAAATCATAACCACAGTGAATTTAAATGTCAAATTTATTCGTATTATCGTTAGAACATTTCCCACATTTCCTTCAAAATTAATGAAGTATTTATAAATTACAACAAATACAATGTCCGTAAAGATTTGAATGTGACAAACTGGTTGGTTTCTAACTCATTTATACTTATTAGTTGTACTTGTAACTGTGTATGTTTCTGTGTAATGTATGAAAAGGAAATTTTTAACTTTATTTTCACCCACTTCTTATTGCGGTATTGACATAATGAAACTTGGCAACTATCCGAAGTTACAATATAATAATATGGTACCATTGAGCTGATCTGATGATGGAACAAGAAGCTAAATCCTGGAATTTTAAGACAGAATCCTGACCTAAACCTGTTTGGGCTTGTGAGAATAGTCTTAGCGTGTACCTACTGTTGTGTGTGTACGTATTGGAATGATGTAAAAGTTACTAGTATAATCATCATCATCATCGTCTAGGGCTATGTAAGTCCAACTGCAGGGCACAAGCCTCCTCTCAGAATAAGAGGGAGGCTTCCCACGCGGGCTCAGTGCGGTTTAGGAACTTCACACGCACCGTTGCATTCGTTCTGTTCTTCGTCATGTTTTCCTTTACTCATGGTAAATTCAAAGTGTAATTTTGAGGTAAATTCCGAAAAACTCAGAGTTGCGAGCCCGGGACGAACCCAGGACTCTGCTTGTGAGGCCATAGATCAAACCACTATGCTGCAACGGCTTTTTACCTAGCTATAGCTATATAAGCTATGTTTTTTAATTTAACTTTTTTATCGAATTCCGCTACTCACTAGACGAATCCTTTTTGAAATACAACCGCTGCAATTTTCGTTGTTACTGCAAGCGGAGTGCAAAATTGCAGTATGAATAGTGGTGGTTGTTAGCAAAAATACACACCCATTGCGCCCGTTTCAGGCTAATTGCACCTTTGTAGTGCATTTCTGTTACAGTTTTTTCTTGTGTTCAGTCGTTCCAACAGCAACTTTACCGACTGAGCCGGGGCAATGAAACGTGTCGTTTTAGCCAGATAGGCACCTCGTCATTTAAACTCTTCACCGCCACAAAACAAACGAAGTGAGGTGCTCTGTACGCTACAGAAAAACCAGCGTCAAATCAACTTGATTTTTAATTCCATTGCAGAATGATTAATTTCGAGTTGAATGTTGGTCATGTTTAGATGACCGTGGGGTGTGAGGCATTCCATCGACTGTCACGACTAGATTACTGAGGTGGTGAAGATGTTAACCTTGCGTTATAGTTAAATTTCTCTTATTATTAATTAAGTCTTATTCAGACAGTGCAAGAATTGTGCGATTGTGTGAATTACTGTCATTGATTGATACATACTAATATTCTAAACACGGCGATGGAGAAGGCTACGCTCGAAGTGTCTCTGTGTCACCGACATAGCTCGAAGAATCGCTAGACTCAAGTGGCAGTGGGCAGGGAACTTCGCTCGTAGAACTGATGGCCGATGGGGCCAAAAAATTCTTGAATGGCGTCCACGAACCGGAAGACGCAGTGTAGGTCTAGGCCTCCAATAAGCTGAAGCAACGACCTGATTAAGGTTGCGGGAATGCGTTGGATGCGGATGTCGCAGCACCGATCTGTTTGGCTGGATATCTTTCATATCCGCGGCCCCACAATGTGACGAAATTCACAATAAAAAAAACTCGCTCTGTTTAAATGAATCTTATACTTCTGTAAGTAGTTTCTTATCCCTTGGTGTTAGAATTTTCATCATCCCGGCCATAGTTCCCGCCCGGGCCTAGTTACCCCAAAATTCAAATGCAATTTCGCACATAAATACTGAGAAACTCAGAAGTGCGAGAGGGTGCGACTCAGGGCTCGAATCCACGAGGCTACCACGGCTTAGAACGAGATAGAACGTTCGAGTGTACGTTATGTTAAGTACATTTTGCTTTCAGAACGACGATCACTGAATAGGAGGTTGTTCCCGTCTCTTTTCTACGCCACGGAGGTAGTCGACACCGTGGCGAAGATGTACGAAGACGTGGACCCTCACCGGTGGCAGAGGCACTTGCTGGGACACACTGTACGTGAAAAAATTGTAATACTGGCTCTGTGAGCCTTACAGTCATGGTACGAAAACTTTTGTCAGTTATTAGGGGGCGCCATTACCCCCTCCACCCTCTGGTGAGATATCGTGAGATTCGCCTCGACCCCCACCCCCTTAATCTCTAAAATTGTTTAATTTACCGCCTTCTTTATTTGAACGAGGTATACGAGCACCGTGATTAACCGCACATAAATATAGTGCCATAGATTTTATAATGTGGCAAGACAAGTATGCTTACAGAGTCTAGTGGTGGTTGGCTGTGGTGATGTTTAGGGTTCCGTACCCAAAGGGTAAAAACGGGACCCTATTATTGAGGCTCCGCTGCCCGTCCGTCTGTCCGTCTGTCCGTCTGTCCGTTTGTCACCAGGCTTTATCTCATGAACCGTGATAGCTAGACAGTTGAAATTTTCACAGATGATGTATTTCGGTTGCCGCTATAACAACAAATACTAAAAAACAGAATAAAATAAATGTTTAAGGGGGCTCCCATACAACAAACGTGATTTTTTTGCTCGTTTTTGCTCGATAAGTTGATAACGGCAACAGGTAGACGCTTAAATATCCACAGAATATTTATTTATATATTCACTTTAAAAATAAATTATTAAATTTAAATAAATCAAATATATAAGGGGGGCTCCCATACAACAAACGTGACTTTTTTGCCGTTTTTATAGATAATGGTACGGAACCCTTCGTGCGCGAGGCCGACTAGTACTTGATCGGTTTTCCTTTGTCAGTTTAATTTTAGTAAACAAATATAAAAAGATAGAGCTGCGGACAATAATGGTTTTTCATACTTACTTGCTTTTCTGGTCTGGGTCAAGAAGTAATGTAGGGAGCCATAAATAAGAAACCTCCATGTCTTCATTTCGTGATATTAATAACGCATACATTTCCGAGTTTATTTGAGAAATTAATAATTACTAAACTCACCGGCAAAAAATTTGGCCCACAGTCCACATTTCATACAAACGTGGCTACTTTGATGCCTTATTACTACACCAGGGTAGTGCCCCGGTTGAGATCTGATGATGGATATCCAGGAGAGCATCGATAATGGTGGACCAGAGTTTCTAACACACACAACTGATTTAATAACCAGTTTACACCACAGTGAGACAATTTGTACAGCACTGAGATTTTCATTCATTTTATTGCCATTTTAGCTGGTTTTCTAAATGTGTATAATTTCCGTGTTAAACGCAGATTCAATCAGGTGGGTATCTTAGGAACTCTGAATGTCCTTTATCAATGCTCGGAGTAGCCATCATCAGATCACAGCCAAAGCACCGCCTAGTGGAGAACCAAGACATCAAAGTGACCTCGTTTGTATGAAAGGTGGACTGTGGGCCAAATTTTTTGCCGGTGAGTTTATTATTGTCTAACGCGTAAGTGAGTGTGGAAATATTTTTGAGTACCTATCTAATACAGCTTCGATATTTACAATAACAACGGAATAGAGTATGAACAAACAAGAACTTTCTAGCCGTTCTTCAGTTCTAGCATCGCAAATACCTAGGTTCGTTCGTTTCACTACTCTGCACGGAAAGTATATTTACCGTTCAATTTCAACCGGGCATCCGTGTCTTTCTATTCAGATTTATTGGTTCCCAATACCCAGATACGGTATATCTATTAAAATACTTTGAATTTGCATATGCTGTTTAAATACGTCGAGAGCTGAGTATTTAGAAAGCGTAAAAACTTGTAATATGAACTATGATTCCTATATTTTAATAATGTTTTACCCTAAAGGCGGGCTAGTTGGACTCAATAGAGAGTAACTTTGGAGGCAACGCCATCTATTGTATATTTCGTACTAAATACAAACTGAAATATAGATGCACAGAAAAAACCCCAGAAAAAAGACCAATGCTGGGAATCGAACCCAGGTCCTCAGCATTCCGTGCCGCGTGCCATACCCCTACACCACCACTGGTCTAGAGATTAGACACGAATCTTTCCTATACATCATACATTTCAATCTGCTAAATCATCACCTTATGCAGTGACAAGCGCACATCTATGTTACACCCTCATCGAGAGATTTTAACACTCCTTCGGAACTAACCGCTCACCTGGACAAGAGATGGCGCTACTGTGCAACTTTAAACAAGTTAGCTATGAAGTATCTTTTTTTTGTACTTATTTTTTCAACTTCATTTTTTTATTACTTTTACGGTCATCCCGTGAAATCATATATTTCGTACTAAATACAAACTGAAACGTACTTTAGTACGAAATATATGATTTCACGGGATGACCGTAAAAGTAATAAAAAAATGAAGTTGAAAAAATAAGTACAAAAAAAAGATACTTCATAGCTAACTTGTTTAAAGTTGCACAGTAGCGCCATCTCTTGTCCAGGTGAGCGGTTAGTTCCGAAGGAGTGTTAAAATCTCTCGATGAGGGTGTAACATAGATGTGCGCTTGTCACTGCATAAGGTGATGATTTAGCAGATTGAAATGTATGATGTATAGGAAAGATTCGTGTCTAATCTCTAGACCAGTGGTGGTGTAGGGGTATGGCACGCGGCACGGAATGCTGAGGACCTGGGTTCGATTCCCAGCATTGGTCTTTTTTCTGGGGTTTTTTCTGTGCATCTATATTTCAGTTTGTATTTAGTACGAAATATATGATTTCACGGGATGACCGTAAAAGTAATAAAAAAATGAAGTTGAAAAAATAAGTACAAAAAAAAGATACTTCATAGCTAACTTGTTTAAAGTTGCACAGTAGTGCCATCTCTTGTCCAGGTGAGCGGTTAGTTCCGAAGGAGTGTTAAAATCTCTCGATGAGGGTGTAACATAGATGTGCGCTTGTCACTGCATAAGGTGATGATTTAGCAGATTGAAATGTATGATGTATAGGAAAGATTCGTGTCTAATCTCTAGACCAGTGGTGGTGTAGGGGTATGGCACGCGGCACGGAATGCTGAGGACCTGGGTTCGATTCCCAGCATTGGTCTTTTTTCTGGGGTTTTTTCTGTGCATCTATATTTCAGTTTGTATTTAGTACGAAATATATGATTTCACGGGATGACCGTAAAAGTAATAAAAAAATGAAGTTGAAAAAATAAGTACAAAAAAAAAGATACTTCATAGCTAACTTGCCATCTATTGTAGTTGGGGGGCCCAAGAGGGGATTTGGGGAGTCACTCGAACGCGGCAGATTAATATAATGGAGGGATCTTATACCCTCTGGAGTACCACCAGCGAATAAGAGGACTTCATGTAGGGGGGCTTACCTGGGGCACCCCGTCAGAATACTTATTAAAAAAAAATGATACTTGGAAATGCTCGAGCGCGTCAGATTAAGATAAAGTGGGTTAATTACAGGCAGAACAGTGTACATTTCACTTCTAAATTTTCTGTCTTTGGAATTAACGTCCCCTATGAAAATCTTGATCTGGCTATGCTCGGAGTGCGGGATCGTGTTAGAAATGATGAAATTCGCGCAAGAACTAAAGTCACCGACATAGCTCGATGAATCGCCAGACTCAAGTGGCAGTGGGCAGGACACATCGCTCGTAGAACTGATGGCCGATGGGGCAAACAGGTTCTCGAGTGGCGTCCACGGACCGGAAGACGCAGTGTAAATAGGCCTTCAACAAGATAGAGCGACGAAGTGGTTAAGGTTGCGGGATCGCGTTGGATGCGGATGGCACGGGACCGATCTGTTTGGCGAGCCTTGGGGGAGGCCTATGTTCAGCAGTGGACGTCTTTCGGCTGTAATAATGATGATGATGATGATGATGGCGATTTACCATACGTCCAATGTAATCAAAATTGCATGATGTTTGCCCTCTATTGGTTATTTATATTGATTTTAACTTTAAACAAGAAGACTTTTGACTTGAGACACTGCGGTATATTGGATGACAAGGTATTGCGGATTGTATTAAGTATGTTGGCAATTTTCGAAGAGTGTTATTTTTTATACACCATAATTTTTAACTAAATCTGCACGAGTAATAACGTTGAGGTTCGTGTTTGCATTATTTCAATGGAATTGCGTCAGTAACCTTTGTTTGTGCGTAACCTTTCAGTGTTTACATCCGTTTTCGAGATAATCAAATGGTTCAGAGAGAGGTTTAATAATATATTTCTCAAATAGGTAACGTTTGCTAAAACCGGGTGATAAAGTTTCTGGAGCTGACATGGAATGCACATGAGTCAGTTATTGTGATATCTATCTTTATCATATCTTTTTTTAAGTAAACTAGTTTGTACTAGGCATTCGATTTGAAATCCCCAAAAATAACAGTGATTTTTCACTGCCGGTTGCATAAAAAAGCTTGCAAAACTTCATGTCTTTAAAAAAACCTTGCAAAACTTTCATGTGTGAAATATTCGGATTTTGTTACCATTCTATGGGAATATAGGGAAAATAAGAGTAAGTTTTTGTTTAAAATTCAATTTTTAATACAAGATTTTTTTGCTGGCTGTACTTTTGCCCTTGGTTAACAAAGCACTCGTCAAGACGAATCAAACGAGTCCAAACTCGATGCGGTCGTATTGTTTTATTACAGAATTTCTATGGCCACCTTCCAGCTTCATCATCAGTTCAGCTCCATGTCATAATAATAAATATTACACTGTCATTCAATTTCAACATGCATGCCAAATTTCAGCTCAATTGAAAACGAGAAGTGTCACGATAGAACCCTTACATAAGTACCTACTTAATTTCATTGCAAGTTAATAAAAAGCTTGTAAAAAGTACAAGATGGAGCGCAGGACTGATCGCTGTGGAACTCTTTGCGGGAGCCCTTTGTACAACAGTGGACGTCTTTTGGCTGATATGATGATGATGACGTACATTCTATTTAAGCATGATTATGCGTTACAATAGTACCCTAACACAAGCTTGCTTCTTTTGGGACTAGGCCAATTGGTGTAAATCGTCCCGTGATGATGATGATTTATACCGTGCCAAACGCGCACACAACGCGCTTTGAGTGCGCGTTTGGCAGCCGCCGTGACGTGTGACTCCGAGAAGAAGGGCTACGGATTAGCCCGAAACATGTCGAGATAAACTCATAGTGAAAATAAACGGATCACTCACGTCTTAAAACGAGTTTAACTCGACATGTTTCGGGCTAATCCGTAGCCCTTCCTCTCGGAGTCGCACGTCACGTCGTTTTAAGACGTGAGTGATCCGTTTATTTTCACTATGAATGAGTCTCACGGTAGTTTCGAGATAAACTCTTTAAGACGTGAGTGATCCGTTTTTTTTCACTGTGATGATTTATTTTATTTTATTTATTTATTTTACAGTTCAGCGTGACCAGTCCAGTGGAAACCAGTTTGGAAGGCAGGAAGACTGCTTTACAGACTCTTGGATCCTGGCTGCGTGCGCATGAAGAAGCCCAGGTAGGTGACATCCATAATGCCTTTTTCATGTTATCGGAATAGGCAGGGTACTTGGACCCATAGTGAAAACCACATACACAATGTCCCAAAATTCGACATTTTGCTACCGACCGGGTGAGTGCTTAAGTTATTGTTAGTTCCAGAAAAAATAAGAAAAAAAACCGGCCAAGAGCGTGTCGGACCCGCCCAAGGTAGGGTTCCGTAGCCATTACGAAAAAATAATATTAAGGAATATTTTTCTAAGGATTTCGTATGTGTACGGAATCATCCAAGTTTAGGTATGTTTTATACCTTAGGCTACTATTTACTCTTAAACTACAAATAATTTCCAAGCAATCTTAGCCGCTATAATTTTCCTAGTAAATTTGATATATTTACTACCCTTCTGAATTTTTTCAAATTTTTCCACCCAACAGTTTAGATTTTAGAGGGGGGGACGGCCAATTTTAATGAAAATTTTCACTTTAAAGTTGAATATTTCGCAAACAAATCACTGAATAGAAAAATCATGTTAGTAACCCCGCAATTATTTTAAAAGACCTATCCAACGATACCCCACACTATAGGGTTAGCTGAGAAAAAAAAAATCACCCCCACTTTACGTCTATGGGAGGTACCCTAAAAAAATTTTTTTTACTTTTTTTTATTCAATCACTTTGTCGGCGTGACTGATATATATATTGATGCCAAATTACAGCTCTCTAGTACTAACAGTCTCTGAGCTTAGCCGCGGACAGACAGACAGACAGACAGACAGACGGACAAACATGGCGAAACTATAAGGGTTCCTAGTTGACTACGGAACCCTAAAAAGTATCCATGCCACTTAGTGAAGTGACAATAGAGTTACGTAACATAATGTTACTTATTGTAATAGATATTTTGGAAAACTAATGTCTTTTATCGTATAACGCATTCGCTGCTGACAGTCAGAGTCGAAACCTCTTCAGACGTCACAAACGCACATGTGCTTTCAATCAAATGACTGCCAAATGACAGCGGCATTAGGCAGGCGTAAGTTACGAAAACGCATAATTATTATGCGTTATTATCCTCTCAGCAAATATTGTTAACCTCTTCACCGCCACAAAGCAAACGAAGTGACGTACGCGTATAAAGCTCCAAACGCACATACAGCGGAGGCGTGGCGGTGCGGTGGCGGTGACGGTTGTAATATTCTAACTTGTATGAACGAGTTCGCGGTACGGTACCGCACAACCGTTCATACAAGTTAGAATATTACAACCGTCACCGGCGCCGCACCGCCCCGCTATCGCTTTCAGTGCGTTTGTGTGTGCGTTGCCTATAGGCGCGTATAGGCACGCTTTTTGCCACACGCACAACTCGTAAGAGTGTTGACGCGCTTTTAAGGGCGAGCCCCGAGGGATGTAAATAAATAAGTAACGCAAGTACCAATGTTTCTTCGTCAGAATCCATGTTGATTCTCATGACTCATCGCTCACTGCTACCAGCTCGAGCGCACATGCCGGAATAAGACCGTATATACGCGATTCGTATACGATTTTTAGAAAGCGTGACATGTAGCGCGCGCTTAACCTTCTGAGTCCCGGCCTTTTCTAACAGAAGTAGAACTTAAAACCTAAATAAGAGTCATACGTTTTTTAATTTTGGAACTTACTTAAACGTCTTTAAAGTTCTTTATTCAGTGAATAATTTGAATTTTATGTAGTTAATTTGGTCGTGATTCTTACTGATGATTTGTTCTTTATAAAGTACGTCAGGATTTAGGAGGTTAAGCGCGTGTACCAAAGAAAAACGCCAAACTGAAACTGCCCTCAGGGCCTAGCTACATGACCACGATGTGGCGTCGTAGTGAAACGGCGCGACCACTGAGCACGGCACGTTGCCGCGCCGTGCAGATATACGTTGCTGCGCCGTGCAGATATACGTTGCTGCGCCGTGCAGATAAACGTTGCCGCTCCGTGCAGATAAACGTTGCCGCGCCGTGCAGATATACGTTGCCGAGCTGTGCAGATACACGTTGCAGTGTCGTCTTGGCGGTGCAGTGTCGTGTCGAGTAAAATTCACGGCGCGGCAACATGTATCTCCACGGTGCGGCAACGTGCAGCGCTCCACGTTTAAGAAGCCGCACCGTGGTCATGTGGCCAGGCTCTTAATCTCGTTTGAAATGCACCAACGCGCGTTAACTGCGCGTAAAAACAACGCCGTGTGCGTAGGCCCAAAATGTTACTGCAGAGCTAATAATGTTGCTATTACGTATCTTGGCAGGAAACCAGCCAGTGTAATCACATCAC
This sequence comes from Archips crataeganus, assembly GCA_947859365.1. Taxonomy (NCBI): domain Eukaryota; kingdom Metazoa; phylum Arthropoda; class Insecta; order Lepidoptera; family Tortricidae; genus Archips; species Archips crataeganus. The sequence goes on along the minus strand of OX402048.1, from coordinate 2,203,789 downwards.
ATAGCCTATTTCACCTCAATAACCCATAACTAACTATACTCATTGGTCAGTTAAAAACAATGTGTGGTAAGGGGTAGTTCACACCGATACGTGTTGCAATACGTCAAATGAGTACTCGGCATTGTGTTCTCTCAATGAAAAATAAAAATTGAACCGACTTCAAAAATACCGGCCAAGTACGAGTGGGACTCGCGCACCGAGGGTTATGTACAATTTTTTAGGTACGTCTAAATATACGCCGGAAACAGCAGTGACTATAATAATAATAATTCAGAGTTAGCAGAGCCCTGCGTCTAAACAAAATATACTACTACATACATGAAAAATGTAGGGGTTATGGATGGACACTTGGACAGGGAGAAATTAAAAAAAAATACAAATTTTACAAACTAAGTGTGTGAGATATCATTTTCTATATTATTATATTCTTTATGCGCTGTATCGAATGACCGTACCCATACTTGTAGGATCAATATTTTGCAAGATATAAAGGAGTTTTTGTTGAACAGCTATAGAACAATCTAAGCATCACTTACCAACAATAGTTTCTCTAGATGTGGATGTGATGGTAATACTGATTGGTCTCAGTGATGCTGAGAAGACTATATTGTTGCTTTATTTTGGTTAGTCGGGACCCCATTGATGTATAATTTAACTATAGTTTTAGTATTTGCTATTGTAGCGGCCACAGTAATACATAATCGGTGAGAATTTCAAGTGTCTAGTTATTACGGCTCAAAAGATAGATCCTGTGACAGACGGACGGACAGACAGACAGACAGACAGACAGCGGAGTCTCAGTAATAGGGACCTGTTGACACCCTTTGGGTACGGAACCCTAAAAAGGACTGATGGATTGTGTAGCGACTTTAAAAGGCTTCCTGTACAGAATCTTAACAAATCAGCAAATATACAAACTAACACCTTTTACTCATTCTGAGACAACGCCTGTGCCCTGCAGTGGGACGTGGGGCTTGGATGATGATATTGACACTGTTTACGTTTCGAAGAGTAGAATTGAAGAAAGAAAGAAGGTATTGTTACTGAAGTTAATTTAGCTTAAGGATTTAAGGATTTGTAGATAATTTAATGGAAACCCTTATTTCCGTGTAGCCAATGGTTTTGTCTCGTATTACGAGAAGAATGAACTGGCTTAAGATGTAACTTCTTTAAAAGAAAGATGAATAAGTGGATAAAGTCATTTGTTTAGACGACCAGACAGCCTAGTTGTTAGAGAACCTGACTACGAAGGTTGAGGTCCCGGGTTCGATTCCCGGTCGGGGCAGACAATTGTGTGAATGATACGAATGTTTGTGCTCGAGTCTTTGGTGTTTAATATGTATTTAAGTATGTATCTATCTATATAAGTATGTTTATCGGTTGTCTAGTACCCATAGTACAAGCTTTGCTTAGTTTGGGACTAGGTCAATTGGTGTGAATTGTCCCGTGATATTTATTATTATTATTATGTATTTGGTCAAGCAAACGCGAATCGAAGCCTCTCAGCTTGAGCGAAAATGCTTTAATAATATTAAGTCAAATTTCGTGTCGGTTCATTCAATCATATTCAAAGTTTTGCCCATTTTTGCCATAGCATCAAGCGCCAAAAAAGTGCTCAGATCTGCATGAAACTCTGCTCAAACGACGGAGAAAAATTCGCTGATTTCAAATACATAACTAATTTTGACAAAAAGTGTCGCTTGATGCATTTTGCCTTGTAACCGTCGATATGTTTGTCCAGAGCTGATGTTCAGCGGAAGTCCAGCGGATGTCAGAAGCCCAGTTTAGATCTGCAAGTAAAATCGTGCAAGTCGCATTACATTGCGGCGCTGGATTGACTACTTCAATCTGGTTTGCTTTACTGCCTCGCGATGTAGTGCAACTTGCACGATTTTTCTTGCAGGTCTAAACTGGGCTTAAGGCGCAAGCCACACAGAGGAGACGACCGACGGGGACATATAAAAATAAATAAAATAAATAAATAAATATTAGAGGATAATCTTACACAAATCAACCTAGTCCCAAACTAAGCAAAGCATGTGCTATGGGTACTAGACGACAATAAACATACTTATATAGATAAATAAATACTTAAATACATAGAAAACATCCATAACTCAGTAACAAATATTCGTGCTCATCACACAAATAAATGCCCTTACCGGGATTCGAACCCAGGACCTCTTGCTTCGTAGGCAGGGTCACTACCAACTAGGCTAAAGAGGTCTGTATGAGGAGGAGGTATGTATGATACAACGTGTCTCTACCCTCTGGACATAGACGAATATGAACGTGTTGATTAGGGTATTTCTATTTAAGCTATGCACAAAGCCTCGCAACAAACGCCACCGTATTAACGTAGAAATGACTGATTTACGATTGAATACTTTGGAACAACCTGTATGTAGATACATTGTATAGGAATTCAAAGGATATTTTTTTGCACACAAATGAAAGCACGCGACCTTACATTGCAAGTTAATAAAAAACTTGTAAAAAATCGCCGAAATGAAGCACTTGAGAGTGATGTCCCTTGTCAAGTTTTTAAATTCCAGGTGATGTTAGCCAGTGTCCTCGTGGTAGTGGGTATCTGGTGGTTCGTGCGGACACTTCTGTCCCTGGTGATCAACCTCATCTGTCCACTGATGGTCGTCGTGATGGCTGTGGTAAGATTAAAGCGGTAACCTCACATATTACGGCGGCAAGTCGGCAGCGGGCTGGGCCTATATACGTGGCTATACGACTAAATGGACATCACACCGACGCGGGACGGTGTGATCTTCAAGGGTCGGAAAAACGCCCGTCACTTTTCTTTTGGGTGCGTAACGACTAATTTATGTTATGACCCATTTATCGCACTCCCGACCCGCAGCCGTCCTATGTATTCCAAACGCACAGACAGCGGAGGCGTGGCGGTACGGTGGCGGTGAAAGTTGTAATATTCTAACTTGTATGATCGGTTGTGCAGTACCGTACCGCGAACTCGTTCATACAAGTTAGAATATTACAACCGTCACCGCCACCGCACAGCCACGCCTCCGCTGTCTGTGCGTTTGTAGCTTTAAGCTTAAAGCCTCATTCACATTTATTTGACCTGATGTATCGTGATGTTCACTACCGTGATGGCTACTGTTCACAACTATACGTCGTGTTGTGACGCTTTTTTGAAGCACCGTCTTGATTCACACATTCGCAATGTTTTTCATGACTAGTCAGATCTGTTGTGGGATGGAGCCGCGTAACGTGTTAACCGCCATATCCCGTGTGTTACCGAAATCCAAGGACAATGTCCATGAACACTTGCAATTCTGCGACCACACACTTCACCACGTATGGTGGTGGTCACTAAGATTTCTAGTTGACGGACGTACTATTAGTCGATTTAGGTAACACATGGGACACGGCGGTTTAAACACTTCAAGGCCCCACTCCACAATGGAATGGACGTATCGCTCCGCCTCCTCATCCTGTCATAGCCCGGGATCGCTTCTGATACGACGCAACACAAGCTGTCACAACACGGTGCATCACATAAATATAACCGTAACCATATTAAATGTATGACACCGATACTGTTCTGATGCGTTATGATACACCACGTCAGATAAATGTCTCAAAAATGCCACCTCTATTTTTTATATTCTAATAATTTTATGTTATTCCTACTCAGAGGCACGAGCTCTTTCAATCTTAATATGAAAAAAAATGGTGTACTTTCGTTTGGCAAATTACGTTTCCCAAACTGATTCATTTGGCAAATGTTTCATTTCCCAAATGTTTATTTTTTCTGAAACTGTAAACTATTCAGGATATATTTCAGGACTATTCTGTAGGTTAGGCTAGGTTAGGTTAGGTTTGTTTTATAACAATCCTGAAAAGTTTACAGTTTCAGAAAAAATAAACATTTGGGAAATGAAACATTTGCCAAATGAATCAGTTTGGGAAACGTAATTTGCGAAACATTAGTACCTAAACCCATAAAAATGTAGGTATGACATTTTTGGGACATTTTTTCTCTCCTACAGACTAGTACAGAGCTCGTGATTCTAAGTAGGGATAACATAAAGCTGATGGGAATATAAAAAAATAAGAGTGGCATTTTATTGAGAAATGCTCAAATTACTTTGCAGGTGTGCGTTCCTCAGCTGAGGGAGCCTTTGATCGGGCAGAACTATCCAGCTCTCGCGAATCTGTTGAGAAACATATTGCTGAAGCTAGCGGAAAATATCAGGACCTCATGACAAAGTAAGCGACATTTTGTGATCGTTTTTGACTGTCGGCGCTGACCATTAATATGAGCCTAGTGTCTTAAAACTGGGGCTGCCTGGATTGAAAACGAAAAAACCGTCAAGTCCGAGACGGACTCGTAAAATAGTAAAGATTTTTTTTAAAGATGAGTTAAAAACGCTAAAAAAACACTTCTTGCATGACGCCCCCTTAAATTTTGAACTTTTTTATTTTTAGTATTTGTTGTTATACCAGCTACAGTAATACATAATTGGTGAAAATTTCAAGTATCTAGTTAATGCCAGTATAAAAATAGAGTTAAAAACGCTGAAAAAAATAAGTTTCTTGTATGACGATCCTATGACGACCTAAAAATATCATATTTCTTTCTCCAAAATGATCATTAATTCATTATGAATTATTTTTTTTAAACTCATTTTATTATTTTACAGAATTCGTGATCACCAAGTCGAAAGTTAGTTTTTTGGTAACCCCTGCAGTCATACCAGCTTATAGGTAATCTCAATGAATTCAAGGAAAAGTAATAAACAAATTGTAAGTAACAAACTGTAAATCGTCGAAGTTGTAAAATTAAATTGAAAATGTAATAAATATTAGAAAATAAAATATTTCTTATTATTCTTAGCTAGCTGTTGCCCCAAAAATAACGATACAATATTTATTGGCTACATTAAAAAAAAACGAAACATACTGTAAGAGGCTCCACTTGTGCGTTGAGTTTGAGTCTGAGCTTGGTACAAATGGTTGAATTGTTGTTTTTAAGTAAATTTATGTGTTCGCGTCGGTATGGCGGGCTGTAAGTCACACCGGAGAAGTATGGCATTACGCTACCGCCTTCTGCTGAATTTTTGTGGAACAAATCGTTCGACACTCGTTATTTATCCCACACGTTCGATTAACGCCCACGCGATTGGGCCGCCGGTACCAGCGCTATGACCATGATTTATTTTTGTCATTACATTACGTAATTAGAACCCTGAAGAACCGCCATACTGGTACAAATGACCTAATATTTTGTGTCACCATCCCCCGGTCTATAGGGTTGTCTCTTTTCGGGTGTGGGGAGCAAAAATAAAACGCTAACGCTTAAGTAATAGAATAACCTAAACCTACCTATGTTTCTGTGTTGATTAAGGTTGGGAAAAAACGCGATTATGAAAATAAGCTTCAGTAAAAAACCATGAGAAAAAACCGGCCAAGAGCGTGTCGGACACGCACAAGGTAGGGTTCCGTAGCCATTACAAAAAATCAAGTAATATTTTTCTAAGGATTTCGTATGTGTACGGAATCATCCAAGTTTAGGTATGTTTTATACCTTAGGCTACTATTTGCTCTTAAACTACAAATAATTTCCAAGCAATCTTAGCCGCTATAATTTTCCTAGTAAATTTGATATATTTACTACCATTCTGAATTTTTTCAAATTTTTCCACCTAACAGTTTAGATTTTAGAGGGGGGGACGCTCGATTTTAATGAAAATTTTCACTTTAAAGTTGAATATTTCGCAAACAGATCACTGAATAGAAAAATCATGTTAGCAACCCCGCAATGGTTTTAAAAGACCTATCCAACGATACCCCACACTATAGGATTAGTCGAGAAAAAAACCCCCCACCCCCCCCCCCCCTTTACCCCCCTTTACGTCTATGGGAGGTACCCTAAAAAAATATTTTTTTTATTTTTTATTTTACCACTTTTTTGGCGTGACTGATATGTATATTCATGCCAAATTACAGCTTTCTAGTACTAACGATCTCTGAGCTTAGCCGCGGACAGACAGACAGACAGACAGACGGACAGACATGGCGAAACTATAAGGGTTCCTAGTTGACTACGGAACCCTAAAAAGCTTTTGGGAAAAAATGCGAATGGAAATTTTGCTACTAGGAAATAACGATTTTGGTAAATTGATGGCATTGAAAATCATTCATACTATCGATAGTTCTATCAAAACTATCGACCCTTGACGATACTATCGACAGGTAGTATCGATAGTAAAAATTAGGCGATACTATTGCTAAAGATCAATAGTACTAAATTCCCAAAATATCACTTTCCTGTCACAGTGTTTCTCTCTATATCGGATTGCCAATAAAGCTTGTTTTCAATACACCATGTTCTATTCAAAACCGAATTCCCATAATACTAGATAGTGAAATCACCAGGCTCGTAAAATACGACCCCCTGGCCTCCCCACGGCGACCACGGCCTGCCTGACGTGCCTCGTGATTTCACTATCTGGTATTATGGGAATTCGGATTTGAATTGAAAACAAGCTTTTTTGGCAATCCGATGTAGACAAAAACACGGTGAGAGGAAAGTCTGGTATTCTGACAGTATGGTATTTTAGAAATAGGGTAAGTCGGCAATCTAGTATTTTGCAATTCTGATATTTAGGGAACGAGTGATACAGACGACGGGAGCGGATTCCCTTCCTTAGCATTTCGCATCAGGAAAGATGACGATGAAGATGACTATCGACTATTTCTCAAGGTCTAACTATCGATAGCGGAACTATCGCTAATAGCAACAACACTGCAATGATATGATAGACCACCGCTTTTGACCTCAACCCAAGGACAGCCCAGCCCTGCTTTAATATCGTCCGAATGTTGACAGATGGAAGGACTATAACGCTGTGGTTTCATGACGGACGGAATGACGTCTTACAGCCTAAACATCGTAAACTGGGAATAGTGCGGTGGGGCTTGCAGCTTATAACAGTAGCTAGTTGTCGCCAGGGGTTTTTAGCGAGGACATAAAACTTTTTCATTTAGACAAACAAACTATGCGGCTAAGCCCCGCCAAAAATTAAGAAAAACCGGCCAAGTGCGAGTCGGACTCGCGCACGAAGGGTTCCGTACCATTATCTATAAAAACGGCAAACAAATCACGTTTATTCTATGGGAGCTCCCCTTTATTTTTAATGTGAATATGTATAACTAAATATTCTGTGAACATTTCAAGCGTCTACCTACCTGTTGCCGTTATCAATATCGAGCAAAAACGAGCAAAAAAATCACGTTTGTTGTATGGGAGCCCGCTTAAATATTTATTTAATTCTGTTTTTTAGTATTTGTTGTTATGGCGGCAACTGATCTGTGAAAATTTCAACTGTCTCGCTATCACGGTTCCTGAGATACAGCCTGGTGACAGACGGACGGACAGCGAAGTGTCAGTAATAGGGTCCCGTTTTTACCCTTTGGGTACGGAACCCTAAAAATCAGGCTAATTAACTCGCACCAATGCCAACCCAAAACACAAGTTGAGTTACAGATGCGTTGCCGGCCTTTGTAATTTAAGAACGGCTTGTTTCACTACCTCTGTAAGTTAGTCTCTCGGTCCAGCAATTTGGAATATCTTCCGTGATTATGCGCCGGTCTGGAGGGTTCCGTTGATATTTTTTATTCCTTTCATGGAAATCACCGAGTCGTGGTTCAACGATAAGAATTCGACTCAAAGTTGATCCGGCGCAGCTGACGAGCGGCAGCGAGTTGCTAAGTCATTAGTGTGGTGTGATTGAGAAAATAAAACGGATGGAATTACTTTTCCTCTTATATTTTTACTAGCTGTTCCCGTGACTCCGTCTGCGAATAATTCATCTATCGTTATCCTATGGGAATTAGGAAATTTTCCGGGAAATAACTATCCCATGTCCTTTTCCGGGACTTAAACAAAATGTCTCTGTATTTTTTTTCGTCTAAATCAGTTTAGCGATTTACAGAGTTTAGTTTAGCTTTAACAGGCAGACAGACACACTTTCATATTTATTAACGACCGCTTTAGCCTAGTTGGTAGTGACCCTGCCTACGAAGCAAGAGGTCCTGGGTTCGAATCCCGGTAAGGGCATTTATTTGTGTGATGAGCACGAATATTTGTTCCTGAGTTATGGATGTTTTCTATGTATTTAAGTATTTATTTATCTATATAAGTATGTTTATCGTCGTCTAGTACCCATAGTACAAGCTTTGCTTAGTTTGGGACTAGGTCGATTTGTGTAAGATTGTCCCCTAATATTATTATTATTTATTATTATTATATTAGTATGGGTAAGAGTTAGGATATTAGTGACTTAGACAATTTAACCTCGTTTGAACTTTCGATTGTTTCCTTAAAATTGAATAACATCAAAAATAACACGGTTTATAAAAAAGTGCAAACTCTTAAAAATTTGACAAACAAAACAATATCTTAGCAATTTTAGTACGGGGTCATCGTCCCGTCTTTTGCACTCACAGCCACAGACCACTTATCGCGAGAGTTTACTTTAGCTACGTTCGCACCAATTTTGTTCCTTTAATTTTTAACAGATCAAAACGTATAAGCAAAAAATGTTTTATATTGATTAGTAATTTTTTACCTGGTACCCGTGTGGTGTTGGGTTTAGAATTACACCTCTGGTTAAGTGATATCGTAGGCGATAGGGAACGTGCAGAAACTAGCGTCAGACTGGTCATATAGTCGAGGTGGCCTGTTGGGAGGGGGGGGGGGAGGGGTAGTATTTTTTCCGATAGTATCCCATCTACCATAATAGCTGATGGTGAAATCACCAGGCTCGTCAGGCAGGTCGTGGTCGTCGTGGGGAGGCCATATACCTCACTTTCCTGTCACCGTGTTTTTCTCTACATCGGATTGCCAAAAAAAAGCTTCTTTTCAATACACCATGTTCCATTCAAAATCGAATTCCCATAATACCAGATAGCGAAATCACCAGGCTCGTATAACACGATCCCCTGGCCTCCCCACGACGACCACGACCTGCCTGACGAGCCTGGTGATTTCACTATCTGGTATTATGGGAATTCGGTTTTGAATGGAAAACTAGCTTTTTTGGCAATCCGATGTAAAGAAAAACACGGTGACAGGAAAGTGGTATTTTAGGAATAGGGTAAGTCAGCAATCTAGTATTTCGCAATTTTGATATTTAGGGAACGAGCGTAGACGTGTACGGTAGTACATGTCAGTACTTACATTTATTTTATTTTATGTTAGGTTACTTGAAACTTTTACAACTAAACATTTCTGATGACCGCATTCATTGCTTGTAATATTTTTTGGGAGAAGCGGAACTGCGTGATACCATCTCCTGTCATAAGTACTTCAAGTTCGTAGCTATTGCAACAGTATTCAATAAAATAATAATATTATTGCGTTGACTTGAAAACTCAGGTGAAAGTTTATATTAGATTTAAACAATCAATTCCCAAAGCTCGTATCATAAACGAACCAGCCAATCCAAAAGCAACTTTACACCTACCACGATAAAGTTGAAGTTTAAAGTAAATGATATATCGTGATACAGTCTTGAGAAAGTAACTTGTTTGTTACAATAATATTTTCCTCCGCTGAATTTTTCTTGCATCGAGCAAACGTGAAAAGTTGCTACAGGATTTTTGCAAACTTTCAGTTGATTGCTTTTACTTCGGAACCTTTCGATAAGTTTGAACTCTTTTGGACTGCCAGTATTTATGTAAAAGGAAGTAAAGAGAAAAATAAAATAATTTAATTCTACTAAAAATGAAGATACTATTTGTGAAATATTTAAGAACTAGCTTTTGCCCGCTACTGCGTATACGCAGAATTCAAATTTGTGGTAAAACTGGTTCATCTCTTTCATTGAATAAAACAGAAATCTGGCAAAAGAACGTCCATTAAGCCATCATCATTAATATCATCAAAATCGGTATTTTCAAAAGTCCTCAAACGAGTTTTTTAATACTATGATACTTATGATTACCTGCATGTACCTATGCTAAATCAGTACCTCTACCATGAGTTTACACTAGTTTACGTGACCGTACTCGCTAGCGACGGCGTAAATGATTTGTATGGAGAATCTTACTTCCGTAAGTGACCGCTAGAGGCGCTGTACAATTCTCCATACAAATAATTTACGCCGTCGCTAGCGAGTACGGTCACGTAAACTAGTGTAAACTCATGGTAGAGGTACTGAAGAGCCTAGTAATCACAGTTATGGATATAAGATAATTCTGAATCGGACATCCCGCTTATTACCTATCCCACACAAACACGTGCAGGAAGACTCATACACGCACGCACACACTCAAACTTTCACATTTATTATAATTATATAAGTAGGATTTACAGTCTTTTGCCTTCGTACCGTTGCCATTTGCAAGTTCGAGGACTTTATGAACTCTACTGCATTCATATTTGTGAAGTTCGAAACTTTAAATCGCAGAACGTTACATGCGTGGCCAATAACAGGACACACAAGAGGGAAGTGTAGCTAAATTGTTTAAAGTTAAAATATTATCAGGGGAACGCATTATCGGGATATTAACCCCCTGTTCCACCATCCATTGATTAAATTTATTCGACGGATAAATGTGATGCCGTCTCTGTTTGTTTTGTTCGAATAGCCGTCTATTCGGATGCCATCTCCGTGGCATCACATTTATCCGTCAAATAAATTTGATCAATGGATGGTGAAACAGGGGGTAATTATCCTATGTCTCAAATCAGTTTTATATAAAAGTTAAGGGTCTACAGCCAATATTTTTTTAGTCAAGTCTACATCGGCGTGTGGGACGCTTGCCCAGCTTTCGGCCCATTTCAATTATCATTATCATTTCATTAGATCTTAAGTTTGCCTACTCAAGAGTCGCTAATTTTACGTCCACAGGACAGACAATTTTTGCTTCTTACGCTGTGTATAACTCATCCGTCTTTTTTTTTTGTATATTGTATTTTTATGTGTTACTGTGTAAAAACACACAATACTGGTTAAGGTTGTCGGAACGCGTCGGATGCGGATGGCACTGGACCGATCTGTTTGGCGAGCCTTGGAGGAGGCCTCTGTTCAGCAGTTGAAGTCTTTTGGCTGAAATGATGATCATGATGAGTCTACTTTGTAAGTTAACAGTGGCATATTTGCTGGCCAATAATGTTAAATTTAAGTACATACTTTTATTCTTTATATTGTACCGTTGCCCAAATAAACATTATACATTAAACTAGCTGTTGCCCGCGACTCCTTCCGCGAAGAATAGGGGTATAAAAATTGCCTACGACCTACCAAATTCAAAAAAAAGTTTCATAAGAATCGGTCAAGCCGTTTCGGAGGAGTTCGATAACAAACACCGTGACACGAGATTTTTATAAATATGGACACCTGCGACACCAGAAGAGTCACAAGTGCGTTGCCGGCCTTAGAGAATGAATTAATGAGATGATTTTTATGTATTAGATGAATTCTCAACCATGGTCTAGATGGCATCGGTACGAGTCTTCTGTGACTTGCGCCCTTCTGTGACTTGTGCACGTTCCAAATTACTCGTGTTACTTTAAAAAGCATCTGAGAAAGAAAATGGCGGCCATAGCGTAATACCTACGCCATATTACGCGCCGGGTATTTGTCAAACCCCGTTTATTATATGCCTGGATATGCTACAGATGAAATTCGAATACAAAAGAGTACGAAGTAAAGAGTAGAAATGAGGGCGGTACTTTCTTTGCGTAAAAATGGCGTGTAAAGTTCCCAATCCGCACTGGGGCCGCGTGGGAACGAGGCCCAAGCTTCTCATTTTGAGAGGAGGCCTGTGCCCTGCAGCGGGACGTATATAGGCTGAACATCATCATCATCATCATCATCATCATCATCATTTCAGCCGAAAGACGTCCACTGCTGAACATAGGCCTCCCCCAAGGCTCGCCAAACAGATCGGTCCCTGCCATCAGCATTCAACGCGTTCCCGCAACCTTAACCAGGTCATCGCTCCATCTAGTTGGAGGGGGATCCTATCGATGTTTAGAAAATTTTATTTCCGAAGGTTTAGAATCCCGAAAACTTCATTTGTCCGAAAGCATTTTTTTCTGAAACTGTAAATATTTCAGGATTTATTTGAGGACCATCGTGTAGAACCCTTTAGGTTAGGTTAGGGTTGTTTTATAAAAATCCTGAAATATTTACAGTTTCAGAAAAAAATGCATTCGGATAAATGAAGCATTCGGGATTTTAAATATTCGGAAAAAAATAATTCTAAATTTTGATAGGTAACCAGTTGGAGGCCTACCTACACTGTGTATTCCGTGGACGCCACTCTTAAGTACCATTTTGCCCCATCGGCCATCAGTTCTACGAGCGATGTGCCCTGCCCACTTGACTTACTACATTTCACGACAATCGGTTGAGAAATGTAATTTGAAGAAGAGAGCAGACAGACGTATGCTGGACATGCACCTGTCAAATATACAGAATCATTTTTGAGAAAGCTGAAAATTGACAAGACTGAGACGTTTCGCTCGCTCGGCCATTTAGCCGGACTGTGTGTGGCCATTCGATAAATAAATACAATCCATGGGCATGACTGGTTGTTGGGGTTCCGAGGCAAATATACTATTCTCAAACATGCTATGTAATTTATTGAATCAGGCGTTACTTTGCGGAGGTCCATATTAATGAACTGAAACAATTGCTTTGCTCATCCGCGACCTTACAATAGTTACGTTTATGCAAGAAATGTGCGTTCATGCAGTTCCTCCACCTCCACACTGTACGAACACACACAAATCACATAAACCCAACCATCACCACCACCAAGCTACACTGACGCGTTTCGAACTCAACCAGAGCTCATCTTCAGAGTTACCACAACCGTATGCTATGCTACCAAATGTTAAACATGTTAATGTGTGTGTGTGTGTGTGTTAATGTTTAACATTTGGTAGCATAGCATACGGTTGTGGTAACTTTGAAGATGAGCTCTGGTTGAGTTCGAAACGCGTCAGTGTAGCTTGGTGGTGGTGATAGTTGGGTTTATGTGATTTGTGTGTGTTCGTACAGTGTGGAGGTGGAGGAACTGCATGGACGCACATTTCTTGCTTAAACGTAACTATTGTAAGGTCGCGGGTGAGCAAAGTAATTGTTTTAGTTCATGCTATGTAATGTTTACGTTGTGTTCCTTAAAACAGGCTTCAAAATACATCGTTGCAGGCCTAGGCCGGCAATGCGATCGTCTATTGTTTCATGTCACACAGCACCATGATGTTTAAAATAGGTCTATGGCATCATAGCATTTAGCCATTTAAAAAAAAACTATAAGCAATATTTGCGTTTTGGTTCATTATGACATTCTGCCACTACGCTTATTTAAGGTAAGGTAAGATGGTGATGGTGATGGTAATAATGGTGATTTGCCTAGAGAAATATTTCACCATCAACATCATCACCACCATCATCATCACCATCATCACCATCATCATCATCATCATCACCATCATCATAATCATCATCATCATCATCATCATCATCATCATCATCATCATCACCACCACCATCATCATCATCACCGTCATCATCATCACCATCACCATCATCACCATCACCACCATCATTATCATCACCACCATCATCAACGTCATCATCATCATCACCATCACCATCATGATGACGACGACGACGATGATGATGATGATGATGATGATGATGATGATGGTGATGGTGCATGTTTGAGAAAAGCACTATACAAGCCTCAGCCGGAACAGGGGTTGCCGGCCTCGTATCATGCCGGCCTCGTGTACCACTCGGCCGTCAACTTAGATTTTCGGCCGGCAACCCCTTAAGTCCCGGCCTCTGCAGTAATGTACTATTTTTTCAAAGAAATGGGGCGCCGTCTTTGTGAGAGAGGTCTTGACCATCGCTCTGGGTCGTTTCTGGCGCATAGTTGTGTCCATCGCGGTTCAGCGGGGCAATGCGGCTAGTGTTTTGAACACCTTTGCGCCTGGTACGATCCGGGGCGGTTTATTTGACTGACTTTATTATTTTATTGTACTTATTTTGTGTGTACCTGACACTGTGTATTAGTTACATTAATAAACCTAAATAAAATCCACGACCAGATGGCCTAGTGGTTAGAGTAGTGAACCTGGTTACTAAGCTTGAGGTCCCGGTTTCGATTCCCGCGCCGGGGCATATATTTGTATGAAAAATACGAATATTTGTTCTCGGGTCTTGGGTGTTTAATATTATGTATTTAAGTATGTATCTATCTATATAAGTATGTTTATCCGTTGCCTAGTACTCATAACACAAGCTTTGCTTAGCTTTCTTTGGGACTAGGTCAATTGGTGTGAATTGTCCCGTGATATTATTTTTATTTATTTATGGATGTAACATCATGTAAGTAACAGGAAAATGTGCGACTTTATTTTGATGGTAAAAATACACACGGCGTGCATTGCGTAACTTTGCCTAAGTTTACGCAGTACGCGCTAGGCTCGACATCTTCCCGGGAAAGCGGGAAATTACCGTGATATTCTTTCTCGCCCAAAGCCGACGCTTGGCAAATATATTTTCCCTCCCTAAACAGATAAGGGTGGCCAAGCGCGGAGGTTTTTAGAGTCAGAGTTCCGCTGCCTTATTTTCTCGTCTTTCTTAAGCAGGAATCAAATAAATAAATATCACGGGACAATTCACACCAATTGACCTAGTCCCAAAGTAAGCAAAGCAAAGCTTGTGTTATGGGTACTAAGCAACGGATAAACATACTTATATAGATAGATACATACTTAAATACGTATTGAACACCAGTGTGGGGCAAATCAACTAATTTCGTCAATCAACTGATCAATCATGACTGATTTAATCATGATTGCACTAATCATGACTAACGCCACAAATCATTAGTCATTGAATCGTTAGTTTTAATCACGACCATGTGATTGATGCTTCTAACGGAATGTGAATGTTTGTTTGTTTAGTCGTACTTCTGTTCGAGTTATCGCTTTTCTGGTAGTTTTGTACTGTCCTTTTGTTATCAAGGTAAATTAATGGAATCGTGTACCGATCCAAATTCATCAAAATGAAAACAAACAGAAGAAAAATATATTTAAACCACCAATTTGTTGGCATTTGTATCCTGTATGGTCAAGGACTTTAATTCATGGGCTACTATGGAACCATTTCCCAGTAAACGTCATAGTGACATCGCATTAATTAACAAGGAAAGTTGTAATGACTTTTCCTTCGAAAAGGTTCCATGGTGGCTCATGAATTAAAGTCATAAACGATAATCATAAACGATCAATCATGATTGCTTGACTAAGATATTGAAACTAATCAAACATCAATCACCACACCGTGACTAAACTAACAAATCATTAGTCATCAATCATGATTGACGTATCTTATCATTAGTCATCAATCATTAGTCAAACTAAATTTTGCCCAACACTGTTGAACACCCAAGAGCCGAGTCCAATCATTCGTATTTTTCATACAAATATCTGCCCCGACTATTTAACTAAATTTAAATTTAACTAGCTTTTGCCCACGATGTCGATCCCGCGGGAAATTTCAAAAATCCCTCTTGACTGCTCCTCAATAATCCTAAAGGAACGGTTACGGAGATAGGGTCTCATTGAGTTCAATATAAAAATTACGTTTTTTCCTTACCTCGCGGGATGTTCCAAACTTTTAGGGTCTACTCTAGCTGACACGGACGCCCGCCGCGTGCGCCCGCTCGCGGGTCTAAAATGTACCGAAAATCCGTCGCACGCGCCCGCGCCACTTAGCGCTGTTCATACAATTTCTTATTAGACGCCCGTACGACGGGCGTTCGTTCCGGGTAATCCGCGTCAGCTAGCGTAGGCCCTTAAAAATTAGGTTTTTAGTGTTCCGTAACCATAGGGTGCCAACGGGACCCTATTAATGAGACTCCGCTGTCTGTCTGTCTGTCGTAGTAAAGAAAAAGTCCAAAAATCCTAATCCTAGGATAAATCTTTGTTCTTCTCACAAATGCTATGTAACCCTCAGTGCTCGAGCCCGAGTTACAACACGACAAAAATGTCATAGTAAACTTAAAACTAGCTTACCCGTACATAATTTCAAGCCCGCTTTAACAGCTCTAAACTTATAACCCCCTTTTTCACGTCGCCCATTCAAAACTGAACCAATCCAAACTTCGGTAATCTCTTAGGCGGACCGGAGTTTATTATATCGGGTCACGTACCAAAGAACTTTTAACTGCGGAACCCTAGGGCAGGGAAATAGATTTTTCAGTCACGTCCGTCGGCTGAGGAAGTTGCCGTAAACAGATATAAGTGAGAAATTAAATGGGAGTTTGCTGGTCTCTTATCGTTTGACGCTCTACTTGGCACACTGTCCGCATTTTGGCAGCATGAGTGTTAAAGTAAGAATCATTATCCCAGCCTATACACGATGATTTTTAACCCCCGACACAAAAAGAGGGGTGTTATAAGTTTGACCGCTAAGTATGTGTGTGTGTCTGTCTGTCTGTGGCATGGCATCATAACTCTTAGACGGGTGAACCGATTTGGATGCGGTTTTTTTATTTGAAAGCAGGTTTCTTGGCGATAGTTCTTAGACATGTTTCACCAAAATTGGTTTTTAATCAACGATTAATTAGTAAATCACTTTTTAATTAAAATCATTGTCACCCTATAGATTTAGTCTATGAGTCTAAAACCTCTTTGACGAGTCAGTTTCTTAAACAAACTTTGACGCGACACCAAGCGATGACACTTGACGAAACTACTTAACTTCAACGAATGTAGGATGACCATGCATTCGGTGGAATGAAGAAGTTTTAACAATAAGGTTTTTTTTAATGAATCTGAGACTTCATTGCTTTTAGACCTCGTCTATTTAATTCCATTTCAGCTAGGGATCAATATTTTTCAAGTCCTGGTCACCGATTAAAAATTATCGTGTATACGTCCCACTGCAGGGCACAGTCCACTTAGAATGAGACGGCTTGGGCCGTAGTTCCCGTGTGGGCCCAGTGCGGATGGGGAACTACACACGCGGCATTGAATTTTTTCGCAGGTGTATGCAGGTAATTTTGATTCCGAAAACCTCAGAGGTGCGAGCCCGGATTCGAACCCACGACCCTCTGCTTGAGAGGCAATAGGTCAAACCACTAGGCCACCACGGCTTACCATTTTTGCCAGAAAATAACATAAACAAAATCATTCCCAGAAATCGTGGGCGGTTGCTAGGCCAAAATAAAAGAAGTGTACGTGTACATCTTAATGACGGAAATTAAATCTTAATTGGAATTTAACGGCGATGTAATGTGGCGACAACGTACAGAGTTGGCAACTTCTTATCAAATCAGCACTCGCGGAGAACAGAGCAATGATTATTCAAGCATTTGGAACTTCGTAATTAGCAGAGCATACGATACTTGTTCTTAACATTTTACGTTAGAATAGGTCCATATAATGTATACGTTTAGCGTATAATATAGTATCTACCAACGCGTAACGCCGATGAGTATCATGACATGTTATGATCACGCAGCATCTACACTACTGCGTTCATTTGTTTTTAGGGTTCCGTGCCTAAAGGGTAAAACGGGACGCTATTACTGAGACTTCGCTGTCCGTCCGTCCGTCTGTCACCAGGCTGTATCTCATGAACCGTGATAGTTAGACAGTTGAAATTTTCAAAGTTATCGGGGTCAGACTTATTTACCAGCACTACTACCATGAGTTTACAGTGACGGCACTCGATAGCGACTGCGTAAATGATTTGTATGGAGTCTCCCTACAAATCATTTACGCAGTTGCTATCGAGTACGGTCATTGTAAACTCATGGTAGTGTTACAGCTATGGAAAGTCGTGATGACACCATACTCAATACAGACGTGAATTTATGGTTAGCATAATCTTGTTTTGTTACAATGGAAAAATTAAAGACGAATATTATACTGTCCAGACTGCTAAAAAGCTTAAAATGATATTTATTTTGCTTGTTCCAATTGGTCACAAGATAGGGGAATATTATTCCCCTATCTTGGCACTTGTGACATTTCACTGCCCCGAGATAACGAGGTCTAGTGATACAGTAACAAACATTTTAACATTTCACGACCACCAGATTGGTTAACGACCGGATGGCCTAGTGGTTAGAGAACCTGACTACGAAGCTTGAGGTCCCGAGTTCGATTCCCGTGTCGGGGCAGATATTTGTATGAAAAATACGAATGTTTGTTCTCGGGTCTTGGGTGTTTAATATGTATTTAAAAGTATGTATCTATCTATTATCCGTTGCTTAGTAACACATAACACAAGCTTTGCTTAGCTTACTTTGGGACTAGGTCAGTTAGTGTGAATTGTCCCGTGATATTTATTTATTAAACATTCACACATGTAAACTTTCGCATTTCTAATGTTATAATAGGATCAGTATCAAAATTGATGACGATAATATTCTCTCGATAATCATCATCATTATTTAAACCAAAAAACGTCTACTGCTGAACATAGGCCTCCCCCAAGGTTCTCCAAACAGATCGGTCCTGCGCCATCCGCATCCAACGCGTTCCCGCAACCTTAACCAGGTCGTTGCTCTATCTTGTTGATAATATAGGCACCGTTTTAAAAGGCCTTTGTTAGACTAGCCAAATCTCTTCCAATATTAATGTGCACTTAAATTCTCTAACGTCTTTCAAAAAGCATTACATAATAAGTCGGTATTGTATTCTTTTATTCGTATCTTTCAACTAATCACGAGTAACTTGAAACTATAAAGGATTCTCCAATAACCGTTCTTCAGAAATACTTACGTTATGTAAATATGTCATGTTTGCGAAAGAAAAACCCATTAGTGACTTTATATTTCTTTTTTGCGAAGTATTTTCTTCTATAAATGAAATTCCTGTCAATCGGTAAAATCGTTTCAGCGTTATAGAGTTACAAAAATCCATACATCCATTCATACAAACTTTCACGTTTATAATATTAATGGGATATGTCACTTTCTTCAATTTAGCATTTTTTCTAAAACATCGCTATCTCAGAAGCCCGCTTTATTTTAAGTTCAAAGCGACATGGCAACTAATCTAGACCCCTCATACATTGTATGACACTCCCCAAGATAAGTAAGACCTTTTCATTTAAAATGTAAATGCAATTTCTTTGCAAACATTTTTAAATTCAGTGCAGGCTGGCTTTTAGTAAATTACTCTTGGCGCAAAAATGTTTAGGCATTTTAGTTAGGGCGTGAAAGTATTATACTTAGGTTTAATTTAGTGAGTAGGCTCTATCTAGCATGTCTAAATTTTTCAGGGTTTATGTTTTACACTGTGGGCCGTGGGACTGCTCTTGAGCTCCATCTTATGGACTCGCGCACAAAGGGGTACCATTATCTATAAAAACGGCAAAAAAACACGTTTGTTGTATGGGAGCCACCTTAAATATTTATTTTATTCTGTTTTTTAGTATTTGTTGTTATAGCGGCAACCGAAATACTTAATTTGTGAAAATTTCAACTGTCTAGCTATCACGGTTCATGATATACAGCCTGGTGACAGACGAACAGACGGATAGACAGACGGACTGACAGCGAAATCTCAGTAATAAGTAGGGTCCCGTTTTTACCCTTTGGGTACGGAACCCTAAAAAAACCGGCCAAGAGCGTGTCGGAAACGCCCAGAATAGCGTTCCGCGGCCATTATGAAAAAACCTTGCGTCTTATTAATTTAACTATTAGAGTGAGGCTCCACTGGTGCGTTATAATAATATAATATTAGTAGAACTTACTTTTCTGGCAGCCGGTATCCTCGATAGAAATCTTTATTTATAAGGACCACAAAAACAAGTGTAATTCACATGGAATACAAACGTGCATAAAGTACTTTTATGTATTCAATTAACCGGTCCCTGATTAAGCTATGTTTGCTCTTTTTTTGGCCCATTAAATTAATGTGAGTTTTTAATTGCCTCCGCTGAACGAGGAAAAGGTAATTATAATTGTGAATGTATGTGCTTGAGTAAAGTACGGTTTGGCAACTTTCCAGTGGCTCAATATAAAAGCCTATAGCAATATTGCTATCCTACTAAAATTAGGTAGTTCTAAATTCGAGAAAGAGGTAAATCGGCGAATCCGGCTCGGAAAAATAAATGTCACGGGGTAGTGAACAACAATTTGACCTAGTCTCAGAATAAGCAAAGGTTGTGTTCTGGGGCGTAGGTAAAGGAACGTACCGCATTAAAAAATTGCTTTATTTTATAAACATTTATTTTTGTGGCAGTAGGCGCTTGATTGGCTTGGTCTTAGACGAAGATGTTACTTTATACTCGAGTCGGCATCCTTTAGAGACGGAAGAGCGAAAAGTAAGTAAAGTAACACCACAATTCCCATTAAGTACCTATTAATTACAAGTTAAGTATGAAGTATCTTTTTCTATTTATTTTTTTATTTTCTTCAACTTCATTTTTTATTACTTTTACGGTCATCCCGTGAAACCATATATTTCAAACTAAATACAAACTGAAATATAGATGCACAGGAAAAACCCCAGAAAAAAGACCAATGCTGGGAATCGAACCCAGGTCCTCAGCGTTCCGTGCTGCGTGCTTACCCCTACACCATCACTGGTCTAGAAGTTAGCGACGAATCTTTCCCATACATCGTACACTTCAGTCTGTTATAATCACATTAGGCAGTGATAAAGCGCATCTATGTTAATGCCCTCTACCGAGAGACTTCAACACTCCTTCGGAGCTACCCGCTCACCTGGACCAAGAGATGGCGCTACTAGGCCAACTTTTACAAGTTAAGTTAAGTGCATTTTTTTTTGAAAATTTTGCAGATAATATAATTTAACTCATAATTTTTGCACATGGAACAGGTGAGCCGCAATTTTACTCCAAAAGAGCCGCAGTTTGCCGAACCCTGCACTAAAGCACAAAAAAACCATTTTATAAAGACTACATCCAGCACAAATAGTACATTACTACAGAGGCCGGGAAGTGAGGGGTTGCCGGACGAGTAGGTTTGACGTCCGAGTGGTACCCCCTGTTCCGGCCGAGGCTTGTACAGTGCTTTTCTCAAACATGCAATGAAATAAATAAAAAACTTCAAGAAATTAAAATTGCAAAGAAAGCAACTATTGCTTATGTTTTTTTAGGGCTAAATGCCATGATGCAATAGAGCTATAAACGTCATGATGCTGTGTCACATGAAACAATAGACGATCGCTTTCCCGGCCTAGGTCTGCAGTTCGGTATGAAAATCCATTACATAGCCATAGCACTCGTCTAACCGCGCCTGCAACGTGATACGTCCCGGCCTATTATTTGGAACGGGCATGAGAAGTGAAAAATATTGACAGCGATCCCAAATCCATTTAGAAATCGTTTCGCCGACCTCTAAGCCCGGGGGGCCCTAAAAATACAACAAGAGGCCAATTAACACGAACTGTATAATTTCATCGCGCTGAAATAAATTTTCACCAAACTTCATTTGAATTAATAAGAAGGGATTATTAAACAAATGGCTCTATGAATATTCCTGGCTTTGTGGGAACTTTCGAAGGAGCTGATAATTTGTAGGGGCGTGCCGATCCGATGGAGGGTTAGGCCGAATTCGGCTATTCGCTCTCGGCAATCAGTCACCCTTCGCACGCTACGTGTATCGGGATTGAATTTCCGCAGCAATTGTAAAATAAACCTTCTAAATCTAGCGCATCAATGGAAAACCTTTGATTATTTATACACTAGATAAAAGTTTAGGCGACATGAAAACGTCCCGAAAAATATAAGCCAATTGTTGGCTTATATGTCATTTTTCGCCCCTCAGTCTGCATTGTGACAGCGTGGGACACGTATGCGGAAGTGCCTTAAAATTACGAAATGTGTATTTGAGTATGTGAATGAGATAGTTAAATATACTATAGCGTTAGAGAAGTCTAAGATCCGAAGATCCGCAAAAATCACAAACGTCTGTTGTTACAAAGTTCAATTGAAGACAAAAATATGAGAGCATAAAATAATTCAGCAATCGCGTCTGTTATGAAATGTAAAAAATACAAATTTTAGTTAAACCTTGGGATCTTTTTTGGGAAATTTAAGTAGGTAAGTATACATATTATTCCCCCTCTCATATGTAGGTACCTATACCTAGTGCCCATAGTAGCATTTTTGCTTAGTTTGAGATTAGGTCAAAATTATTATTGGTGTCAATTCAATTGTTCCATGAGAATTTATATATTTAATGATATTTTATATGAAACCCCGTAGAAGGAAGAAGGGCCGCGTGTCAGATTAAAATTTGAAAAATAAAAAACATTGCGCTCCATGTCACGGACTCGCCGAAAAAAAAAGCCGAATAACATTAAGCCAATTAGACCAAACACGATATTCGGCGCGCGCGTCCCCAACAAATTTATAACAGTCGTTCGACTATTTTGAGAGTTATTGAGAAGTTATTATAACGCGCCCTATTGAATTTAAATTGCTTCCGAGTTCGCCGTAATCGGTTCGGCCCGAACTCAGAACTGGGGCATAATTAGATATTTGTACTGCGAGTTCGGAACACTGTTTCTGCTGGAATACTTAGCGGCGGAAACGCGGTTTCTAAATGTTTTCATCTATATAAATAGAACCTGTTGCCCGCGACTCCGTCTGTAAAGAAAAGGGGTAGGTGTAAAAAATAGCCTACAACCTATTTTCATACCTACCGAATATAGAGAAGAAGTTTCATAAAAATCGGTCAAGCCGTTTCGGAGGAGTTCGATAACAAACACCGTGACACGAGATTTTTATATATTTGATGAATACTGTATTTATTCTCTCACTCCCCGGATTACGTAAGAAAATGTTCACTCTACGCTTCTAGCTTTTACCCTCGTCTTTGCTCATGCGAAACAATAGATCTGGCATTTAAATTGAAATCTCTGGATTTTAATCCTTTTAGGATTCCCGAATATTCATGGTCTTTATTTACAAGTTAAATATGAAGTATCTTTTTCTATTTATTTTTTTTATTTTCTTCAACTTCATTTTTTTATTACTTTTACGGTCATCCCGTGAAACCATATATTTCAATTTATTTTAATTTATTTATTTTATATTTAATTTATTTATTTTTAGTTTGAAATATATGGTTTCACGGGATGACCGTAAAAGTAATAAAAAAATGAAGTTGAAGAAAATAAAAAAAAAAATAGAAAAAGATACTTCATACTTAACTTGTAAAAGTTGGCCTAGTAGCGCCATCTCTTGGTCCAGGTGAGCGGGTAGCTCCGAAGGAGTGTTGAAGTCTCTCGGTAGAGGGCATTAACATAGATGCGCTTTATCACTGCCTAATGTGATTATAACAGACTGAAGTGTACGATGTATGGGAAAGATTCGTCGCTAACTTCTAGACCAGTGATGGTGTAGGGGTAAGCACGCAGCACGGAACGCTGAGGACCTGGGTTCGATTCCCAGCATTGGTCTTTTTTCTGGGGTTTTTTCTGTGCATCTATATTTCAGTTTGTATTTAGTCTTTATTTACGTTGTGCTTGTGAGACGAACATTATGTTATGATTCCTAGGCTACCAAAGAACTTTTTAATCACACTTGCTCGTCAATGCTGTTATTCCATGCCTACTAAATGACAAAGTCCTAATTTCGGCGTCGGGCTTCTAATAGACCCTCGTTTCTAAACCCCTAATTACGGCCCTTGATGCACAATGCACTATATCGTAGTAACAAATTTTACTTAGGTATCTACAAAAATGCCTATTGAGTGACGTTACTAAGACAGGGTTCCGTGGTGGCCTGGGAATCAAATTGGTTGACTGAATCTCTGGAACCCGGGTCATATTGGACTAGTTTCGGAAAAAAAAGTTGTTAAATGAAACAGTTAGGAAATTTTTTTAGCGAAAAATTAGAGAACGGCCTTCTATACAATGGAAAAAAAAAATTAAAGAATATTTGTTTTGTGCGGTATTGAATAAAAAGCCGTGGTGGCCTAGTGGTTTGACCTATGGTCTCTCAAGCAGAGCGTCGTGGGTTCGAGTCCGAGCTCGCGCCTCTGGGTTTTTCGGGATTTATGTGCGAAATTAAATTACATTTGTAATTTACCATGAGCTTTACGGTGAAGGAAAACATCGTGAGGAAACAGGATCGTGGTGTATGTGAAGTTCCCAATCCGCACTGGGCCCGCGTGGGAACTACGGCCCAAGCCCTCTCATTCTGAGAGGAGACCTGTGCCCTGCAGTGGGAAGTATCTATATACTTCCCACTGCAGGGCACAGGCCTCCTCCGGCCTATGCTGGGATGATAATGATGATGGCATTGAATTGTAAAGTTAAAATATTATCCCACGGCGCATTATCGGAATAGTAGATATTCTATGTCTTAATTCAGATTTTTGTGTATCCTGTACGCCTAATTTCATTCAAATCTGAGCAGGCGTTTATTACGTGGTTTACTAACAAACGTTCAAACATCCATCGTACCTACACATCGTATACATTGTAGAACGGATGGCCGATGGGGCAAAAAGGTGCTTGAGTGGCGTCCACGGAATACACAGTGTAGGTAGTGTGTAGGTAAACATAAACCCTGAAAAGTTTAGACATGCTAGATACAGCCTACTCACTAAATTAAACCTAAGTATATACTTTCACGCCCTAACTAAAATGCCTAAACATTTTTGCGCCAAGAGTAATTTACTAAAAGCCAGCCTGCACTGAATTTAAAAATGTTTGCAAAGAAATTGCATTTACATTTTAAATGAAAAGGTCTTACTTATCTTGGGGCGTGTCATACAATGTATGAGGGGTCTAGATTAGTTGCCATGTCGCTTTGAACTTAAAATAAAGCGGGCTTCTGAGATAGCGATGTTTAAGATAAAAATGCTAAATTGAAGAAAGTGACATATCCCATTATTATTATAAACGTGAAAGTTGGTTTGTATGAATGGATGTATGGATGTTTGTAACTCTATAACGCTGAAACGATTTTACCGATTCACAGGTATTTCATTTATAAAAGAAAATACTTCGCAAAAAAGAAATATAAAGTCACTAATGGGTTTTTCTTTCGCAAACATGACATATTTACATAACGTAAGTATTTCTGGAGAACGGTTATTGGAGAATCCTTTATAGTTTCAAGTTACTCGTGATTAGTTGAAAGATACGAATAAAAGAATACAATACCGACTTATTATGTAATGCTTTTTGAAAGACGTTAGAGAATTTGAGTGCACATTAAGATTGGAAGAGATTTGGCTAGTCTAACAAAGGCCTTTTAAAAAGGTGCCTATATTATCAACAAGATGGAGCGACGACCTGGTTAAAGTTGCGGGATCGCGTTGGATGCTGATAGCACGGGACCGATCTGTTTGGCGAGCCTTGGGGGAGGCCTATGTTCAGCAGTGGACGTCTTTCGGCTGAAATGATGATGATGATGTTCAAACATCCAAACATCTTCACAAATTTTCTCATTAATAATGTTACTATTACATCATTGTACATAAAATCACAAATGGTGCATAAAACGTTATTTTTCTACCGTTAACATCTTCCTTATACTGTAATGGAGTGGACTCGTAAATACTGGTAACGAAGATTTGTGACGCATGTGTGAACGATTTATTTTAGGAGAAAAGAGAATATTACACTCGCACCGGAGGCAATTAACCCTTAGTTATTATGTAATTGATTGTATCGTGGTTGGCCGAAATAGTAATAGGTTAAGAGAATAAATTTAGGGGTTACCTATCACATCCTCGAAACATTTATTTCAGAATATTAAAATACCCTCTGAGTGACTTTGAGCTTCCTTATGAGGCCCATCGTTAGCGGCCGCGTCTCAGTGCCATAAGTCATCACTGGCAACACTGGTCAAAGACTTTTGACTTGAGACATTGCGGTATATTGCATGACAGGATATTGCGGAGCTTCCCGAACGCTGTTCAGCCGAGTCGGATTCGTCGATTGACCTCTTTCTCCAAGAAGAAGATGGGATGATGGAGCGACGACCTGGTTAACGTTCCGGAATCGCGTTGGATGCGGATGGAACGGGACCTATGTTCAGCCAGGGGGAGGCCTATGTTCAGCAGTGGCCGTCTTGCGGCTGAAATGATGATGATGATGAAAGAACGTTTCGTAATGTACGAGCAGAGTTTATTTGATAGTAGACTTATTTAACTAATCTAAGATTACTATGAATCGGAAATCAAATGACAACAAAGACTGAGTTAAGACTGTCAGATAAGCATGCTCCACGGCCTACCAATTATTAGTTATTTGCAGCTTACATCAGCGCGACCACTCTTGGCTAAAACGCGACATTTATAACTTAGAAAAGAAAGCTGAAATTTTGCATAGCTCGAGTTTTCGAACATAAAACTATCGCGACACTCGCTCATAGTGAAAAAACACAGATAACTCTCTATGATCGAGTTTAGCTTGACTTGTTTTAGCATATGCCACGGCGGCTGCTGCCAAACGCGCACTGCGCGCCACTCTGCTCGCGCGGATGCTCGACGAAACTGATAGCGGCACACAACAATAGTCGGACAAGCTCGTGCGCGACCCTCCGCGGAACCCTGTCGCAGTCATCGTTTGCCGCACTTATTAAAAACAATCTTGTTAAAAAAAAAAATTAAATTAAATTAAATTAAAGCTGTTTATTTCAAGCAAAGAACATTTCATAAAACATGCAAAAGGAGTCCTAATCCTAATTTTAAGGATTTTGCGTGGCCTCGGTTAGCGAAAGACTGAGTTGCTCACGCGTAATTAGCCTAATTATACAATACGAGTAGATAGTAAATTTATTATATAAATCATGATTTCCCATGCATGCAGTTTTTTTGTTTTAACTTACATATAACCTAAGTCTGAGTGCGCATCCGTCCCTTCCCTCTCAAATATATCTCTCATAAAATATCTTTTAATCACGCTTTTAATTTGTTTACTGTTACTACTTTCTAATTTTTCCGCAATAGACAACGGTAAATTATTTAATAGTTGGGGAAGGATGCACTTCCAGACCCTTCTGCCATACTCATTACATTGCTTGGGGACCCGATATAGCGGGCGGTTGGGTATATGGCGTAAGTTATCTGGCCTGTTACGATGTTAAGGACAGCAGAGGCTCACTGCGACAGGGTTCCGCCGAGCGCCGCGCACGAGCTTGTCAAGGTATACCCACGTTTTCATCGTCATTTTTACGGTCATTGTTAAATGTAGGCAATGTAGGTTGCCTTTAAATGGTGTGGGCAACGAATGAGGACGGATTTGTTGAAATTCCCATGGAATAGGGAATAGACGGGATTTATATTATTATGTTTGATTCGGAGTAAACCTATTTTCATAACTGTGATTACTAGACTGTTCAAGTTTAGCATGCAAGTAGGTAATTATAATAGTAAAAAACGAATTTCAGTATTTTTGGAAATTCCTGATACCGACGATGATGATGATGGATTTTTGGATGTTGCTTTGCCGGATTTGTGTTTTATTCAATGAAATAGATGAAGGAGCTTTACCACAGATTATAATTTTGTGCGATCGAAGTCACGGGCAAAAGCTAGCCTAAGTCTAAAAAGACTGTTCTTAAGAAGTACAAAAAAACTAAACAAAGGTGCGTTCTCCGGTCCAAACCTACGATTCACTGCTAAGAGGCGATACAAAACTTAAAATCAAGCTAACATAACTTATTTATCGTTGATTATACATAGTGAGAAACTGATCCGCTAACGCATCATCCACTCGCCCGCTACCCGCTATCCATCTATTAAGTAAGATGATGATCCAGAATTTATCAATTTTTTTTAGGTGGATTTCCTATAAAAGCGTATTCTTTAGTTTTCTTAAACTATTCATGCCAGGTTAGCTTGAAAAGATCCCTTTTAGGGATAAGTTCGCCTTTGTACTATTTTTGTTGTGTTGTTTTGTATTATTTTTGTGTTTTATGTACAATAAAGTGTTTACATACATACATACATACATACTATTATTTATTTGCTTTGCTTTGGTCGCGGGTGAGTAAAGTAATTGTTTCAGTTTGTATCCTATCTACAGACATTGAGCGTGTCAGACACGTAAGCAAATAATTATGTGGCAGACAAAATAATATTATTCTATACAGTGTCTATTAACGAATTCATATCTATCGTGACACGACCGCGCAGACACCGACAGACACGGGCCGTGCCCGGCCAGGGGGGTTACTACGAAATTCGAAGTTCGAAGTTCGGATCGTGCGGTCCCTCTCACTCTCGTAATAAATACCATTAGCGTGAGCGGAACGGCATGAAACGAAGTTCGAATTTCGCGCTTCGTAGCATAGGGCCTGTATGCGCCAAAAGAATATTTTATCTGCGCGGTTCACGATATCTGCCGGTCAGTGTGTTTATTCTCGAGTGAACCCTCTGCCTCATCTGCCGCGCCTGCGGTTATCACCCAACTTCGGCCCTTTGATCACCGACGTGTCATTGCCACGATGACGATGACGCAAACTTCGCTAATAGGGTGACGCTGACGGAAATCTTATTAGTAAAGTGTTTGTGCGGCCGCCATTATGCCGAGTTTGAGTGCTCGCTAGAGTTTTTGATAGCTTTAGGTTAATCATGGGCTGTATTGTGATAGACATCATCCCAGCTTATATACGTCCCACTGCAGGGCGCAGTACGAGAGAGCTTGGGCTGTAGTTCCCACGCGGGCCCAGAGCGGATTGGAAACTTCACACACACCATTGAATTTCTTGTCAGATTTGTGCAGCTTTCTGTACGAAATTTTCCTGTACTGTAGAGCTCATGGTAAAATTTTAATGTGGTGTTTGCTTCATATCTCGTAAAATATTGATCTTATTAGTACGAGTTTGGTCTCATTCGATTCAGCACAAAAAATACATAGAAAATGACACCACACTCACCTTTTAAAATTTCCTCCCTGTCCTGGTGTGAGGGTAGCACCCCTAAATTTTGGCAGATCCTCATTTCTAGTGCCTAGAAAAAGTTATAGACAAAGTTTCATTGTGGTACATATTTTACCACCAAAATATGCTATTTTTCCTGTAGGTAACTGTCGTGCTTGCGAAGTAGAAGAAGAGTAAGTAAAAACGTTTTTTTTTAAATCTCCATGATTGGTGCTTTTACCTTGCTTTCAGAATGTTTCAAAGCGGTATTAAATTCGTATCCCGTAGTTCCAACAGCTGACGGGTACAAATGCGGAATGCGTGACTGCGCAGCATCAAAGTGGGGGTTCGAGACCGGCGCGTGTCCAGTATTAGTCATATGACATTGTGAAGATTTTTCAGAGGTCAGATAAGATCATAGAGGAGCTAACCAATAGTGTGGATTATCTAAGAATAAAGTAAATAAAATCATGGGACGGTTGACACCAATTGACCTAGTCCCAAACTAAGCAAATTAAGCTTGTACTATGAATGAGTACCTACTAGACTACGGATGGGATGGATATAGTTTTATGGATAAATATATACTTAAATATAATATGTATTAAAGTTCTCTATCGTTTGCTATAATTTCAAATACCATAACGTATTGTTTTCCATAATTTTCTAATCTTTAATCCCGTTCAGCAAGCGTGCCTACTGCTGATAAAAAATAAATCTAATATATAAAAATCTCGTGTCACGGTGTTTGTTATCGAACTCCTCCGGAACGGCTTGACCGATTTTTATGAAACTTTTTTTTTTTGAATGAGTCGCCAGGGGGCCAAAGACGCGAAGTCTTTGCTATTTTTTACTTTAGGGTAGGAAGAGTGACTTGTCCTCGGGAAAAATCCCTTCGGACGAACTGGGAATGGAAGGCCCAGACAGTGTCCGACTTGCACGGACTAAAAAACCCGGTCACAAGTCCCCTTCTCTATTGATTATTAATACAAAAAACGTGTGCTTTATATTTTGAGGAGGGGAGGGGTAGGGAGGGGACTTAATCTACCCACAGTGTCCTGCCTCAGCCATTTGCTGGAAGGCCGGGAGAGGAGCATGCATTCTCCCGCTGGGCACTGGGGGGGTGCTTAGGTCGGTCTTTTATGTTTTTACCCGTTGGTTTATTCCTTGACCGACCCTCGCCCGTTTCTGTACAATTACTTAGAGCTATTGGTTGGGTTGGTGGGATTTCCTGTCATATGCATTTATCTATAACTACGGGCTTCCTTTCTTTTGCCCTGCGATGGAAGGGTGGGTCGGAGATCTTTTGGGCCCATTGTGTGGCTTTGGATGCCATCTTTTGGGTGGGGCTACCCTTTATGCCTGATGGTTTTTTGGCATTATGAAACTTTTTTCTCCATAGTCGGTAGGTCTGAGAATAGGTCGTAGGCTATTTTTTTATAGCTACCCCTATTCTTCGCAGACGGAGTCGCGGGCAACATCAAGTAATATTATATTTTTAAGTGATTTTTGTTTATTATTACGAAATATTTTAAGCTACGAAGATATTTCTTTTGCGTTGTTTCGTGATTCAAGTATATTTTTTTATAAAGAATTGGCCTGAAACATTCATGGTGTGGATGGAAAAAATTCAAATGTCACCGTACCCAGGCCAATTGAAAAGGATTATAGTACGTTGTTAGTGACAAAACACTAATTAATTTTAAAATAAAATGGCTAGTGTTAGGACTCTATTGGTTGTATACTTGTTGGATGAGATTGTCCACTGCGCGACGGATCACGTACTAGCCACGCATGTTGTCGGACGTGAGTAGTGTGAGCGATGGTCTTGTTTTTTCCACGTGATTTGTTTTTTCTTTGAAGTGTGTTATGACTCTATACAAACTCGTGCTAGAGCCTTTACGTATGTTATAGCGGACATCGTAAATAAATAAAATAAAATAAGTATTAGGGGACAATCTTACACAAATCGACCTAGTCCCAAACTAAGCAAAGCTTGTACTATGGGTACTAGACGACGATAAACATACTTATATAGATAAATAAATACTCAAATACATAGAAAACATACAAAATACAAATACGAAAATACAAAAATTATTTATTTTCAAAAATTTGAACGTACATTTATAGTAAGGGATGGAGCTGCCCGGTAAGCAAAAATGCCTGTATTGGGAAGCCCCGCTCTTCCATATATTATATAATAAGTAGTACTATAATATCTAAAATAACATAAAAAATAATAAAGGAAATACAAACTAGAAACTAGAAATGGGAGTAGGCATGCAAGTTCATGCGTGCGATGCGAGCGCAGCGCGCGCACGTATGTATGAGTGTGTATGAGTGTGTATGTGTGTGTGTGTGTGTGTGTGTGTGTGTGTGTGTGTGTGTGTGTGTGTGAGTGTGTGTGTGTCTGTGTACGTGTGTATGTGTGAGTGTGTGAGTGTACAAATATTAACTCAGAAACAAATATTCGTGCTCATCACACAAATAAATGCCCTTACCTTTGAACCCAGGACCTCTTGCTTCGTAGGCAGGGTCACTACCAACTAGGCTAAAGCGGTCGTTAAATAGTGAATCGTTATATAGTGAACTAGCTTTTGCCCGCGTATCCGTCTGTGGTCACCTATTTAATAGATGATCTCTAGTTACGGTGAAGGAAACATCATGAGAAAATTTGTAAAGACCTGCAGAGAAATTAGTGGTGTGTATGAAGTTGGATTGGATTGTCTGTTACCGACCATGCACGGACCGCATCGAGTTTATGTCATCATCATCATCATCATCATCATCCCCGCCTATATACGTCCCACTGCAGGGCACAGGCCTCCTCTCAGAATGAAAGGGCTTGGCCCTCAGTTCCCACGCGGGCCCAGTGCAGGTTGGGAACTTCACACACCCCATTGAATTCCTTCGCAGGTTTATGCAGGTTTACTCACGATATTTTCCTTCACCGTAAAGCTCATGGTAAATTTCAAATGTAATTTCGCACATAAATTCCGAAAAACTCAGAGGTGCGAGCCGGGATTTGAACCCACGACCCTACTCTGAGGTGCGAGCCGGGATTTGAAATCGAATTTATGTACGTCCAGAATATTTTTACTTTGATTTCATCATAGAATTATCGATTACAGACGTACTTTAAAGCTGCGCCTAGTAATGGGTCAATCCACGGGCGTTTTGGTTTGACCGCTATCAGTTCCTAAATTAAGATTTTATGATTTGTAACGCAAATTGTTTTTTTTTTTAATTCTGACGTCAACGGCTACTGTTGCAAGACCAGGATATGACCAATATGAATTTGTTAACATTAATGGCAAAGGACTGACAGCGGTTGAGACGCCCCTGGAATCACCTTAATAAGAATACTCGAAAATTTTAATCCAACCGTGTAAATACCAACAAAATCGATGTGACATTAGGGCCGTTAACTCTTTATTTATGGCCCTATATGGCCATAAACATCGACCAGCCGACCCGAAATTCAATTTAGTATTTAATATTCCGCTGTACAGTGCGTAAATAAAACGCCGGAGCGGATGGCGTTATAGCAATAACTTCCCTAAACGGCCTTAGTTACGATATACAGCAGAGTTAAGATTTAACGCGCCCTGGGTGC
The DNA here is from genome assembly GCA_947859365.1 of Archips crataeganus. NCBI lineage: Eukaryota > Metazoa > Arthropoda > Insecta > Lepidoptera > Tortricidae > Archips > Archips crataeganus. Next base: position 2,171,293 of record OX402048.1, on the reverse strand, counting down.
AGTGGCGGACAAAAAGAGAGCGGAATCGGGACCGATTTTAACTACACTACAAACAGTGTAGATCAAATACATATAGGAAATTCTACCATTGAGCAGGTCAATAGTTTTAGATATTTAGGCAGCGTGATTACCTGTGACTCCAGATGCACCACGGATGTGAAAACGAGAATAGCCATGGCTAAGAAAGCATTCAATGATAAAAAACACATTTTTAAAGGCAAAATCTCAAGGAACATTCGGAAAAAAAATATTAAGATCTACAGCTGGAGTATAGCATTATATGGGAGCGAGACTTGGACATTGACTCAGCGGGACCGAGACAGATTGAGTGCGTTTGAGATGTGGTGCTGGCGGAGAATGGAGGGGATTAGCTGGACTAAAAGGAGAACTAATGAGGAGGTTTTAGAGTTGGTGGAAGAGGAAAGGCGGCTGTTGAGGACAATTGAAAATAGGAGAGGGAATATGCTGGGGCATCTGATACGACATGACAGTTACATAAAAACTATTTTGGAAGGGCAAATAGAAGGCAGGCGAGGCAGGGGAAGACCGAGACGGTAATTTATAGATCAAGCCAAGGAAATAGTCAATGTCATGTCGTATCAGGAGCTGAAAACGCTGGCAGAGAACCGGAAAGAGTGGCGATTACTCCACCGACAAGAGCTAAGAAGAGTAACTCATTTATGTGGATTATTTAATTTGTTTTTATATCTTGTTGTTTCTATGTTAGTATAAGTATGTTTCGCTTAACTGTATGTCTGTGGACATCTGTTATTGGCTTTTTGTCTAGTACTTAAGTCTCATTATAATGTATTGTATTGCTGTTGATGCCCCAAATAAATAAAAATAAAATAAATAAAATAAGCTCTTAAATTAATGATGATGATGACAAACAGTGGCCGATGAATAATTATTTCGAACCAAAAATGTAGTAGGTATAAGTTGTTGTCTAACGCGCTGATTACATCTGGGGCTAAATTCAGGAACGGCCCAACCTTTGATAAATTATAACTGGGCCCAACACGGTTTGCAAGCGGTAATTCAATCGTTTGCGAGAGGATAGGGATGAACTGCTATTTAGGAACGAGGCTATTTAGGTTTGCGAGAGGTTTTGGCTGAGATTGGGATGAGCCTTATTTTTTTATTTAAGTATTTAATTATTTATTTATTTACAAAGCAAATTAACAGGAAAATAAAGCTCATGTGTTGGGCTGTTCCTGAATTTAGCCCCTGATGCGTTTCCTAGAAAGAAAAAAATAAGGCTCATCCCAATCTCAGCCCAAATCTCTCGCAAACCAGTGATTTTTGGCGTTCCTGAATAGCAGTTCATCCCTATCCTCTCACAAACGATCGAGTTACCGCTCGCAAACCGTGTTGAGCCGCTCCTGTATGTGCTATGCAGCTATGCTGCGAAGATGTGAAAGCTACGCTACGAAACTGTGTGACCGTTTCCACCAAAGCTAAGTTATGTAGCTGTGCGAGGAAGATGCGCTATGTAGATGAGCAGCCGCGAGGCAGCTGTGCGAAGAAGATGCGCAGCTCGAGATATGCGCTGTATGGACAGGGGCGCGCGGAGCGGCAGCGCGGTGAGGGGGGAGACGCTTGCACCGCCGCCGCGCGTCTTGCCATTGCTTGCACCCATAGCCACGCATCTGTAGCACGCATCCATAGCACGCATCCAGGGCACGCATCTTTCCATATAAGGTTGCGTTTCCACCAGAGATGTGCGAGGATGCGTTGCGAGGGATGTGTCTGTCATGAACCAATAGAAACACTTCATTCACTTAGGACCTTTTAAATGAAGTGTTTCTATTGGTTCATGACAGACACATCCCTCGCAACGCATCCTCGCACAGCTCCGGTGGATACGCAGCCTAAAAATCATAGCTTAGTTGAACCAGTGCTATGCTATGTGGACCAATGAACATGATTGGTGGATGTCAGACACATCCATAGCAACGTAGCGTAGCACATCTCTGGTGGAAAGGCACCTTTAGCCCTGGTCTGCGCTGGACTTTAGTCACTACGCTAGTGTAAATGTTGCATGGACAAAGTACCTACGGCACTAGGTATGTTGAAATTTTGAGCACGTCTCACGTTAACGGATAAGTGTGATGCCGTCTCCGTCTATTCGAACAAAACAAACAGAGACGGCATCACATTTATCCGTCAAATAAATTTGATCAATGGATGGTGCAACAGGGGGTAAGTGTTCTATTCCGGTTTAAAGTGGTCTTTAATGGTTAAATTGGAAAAATCGGGCAAGTGCGAGTCAGTCACGAGCCTGGAGGGTTCTGTACGACCAAGGACAAAAATAAATATACATAAGATACCTACTTTAGCCTAATGGAGTGTAAATTTGGCCCATTTCAAAACTACATAATAATAGGGTCTAATAAAAACATAAAAACGCGAGCAGTCAGCTGAAACCAATTATATGGCAATCCATACTAATACTATAAATGCAAAAGTGTGTCTGTCTGTCTGTCTCTTACATCTTCACGCTTAAACAGATGAACCGATTTAGATGAAATTTGGTATGGAGATAGTTTGAGACCCTGGGAAGGACATAGGATAGATTTTATCCCGGAAAATTGTATAATTCCCGCGGGATAGCGATAAAAGAATTCTTCGCAGACGGAGTCGCGGGAAAAAGGTAGTTATAAATACGAATGTAACTCTGTCGTCTGTCTTTTACGTCTTCGAATCCTTCGCAGACGGAGTCGCGGGCACCAACTAGTTATGTATAAATCTCAGTGGTCTATCCATTAAGGTTCTTGAGATACAGCCCTGTAAAACACGGATAACATAACAAAAGTAATAGAGTTCCGCTTGTGATTCTTCCGTCACGGAACCCAATAAACGCTTTGTCTACTAAGAGCCTGTCAGTTGCTTCAGTAGAAAATGCAGTCGAACCACCTTAAGACGGGGGTCTACGTAAGTTGGATGGTTGTTCTTAAAGAGATGCAGAAACTAGTGGAGCATGATCTCTGCGGGAAGGCCTTTGGAAACGATATTTCGAAGACAGTCGGAATAGCCACTTTAGGTCGTGAATTTAGTAGGAACATTTCAGAATTGGAGTTAAAATACTATAAAGTTCTAACTTTTGCCCGCGACTTCGCGCGGAATTGAACTTATGGTAGATAAAGCTTTTTCATATCTTCATTGAAATCAGTTTTTGTTAAAAATTTCATTTTCAATGCAAGCTTTTTCGCTGAATGTACTTGTTTTGACTGTACTTGCATTGCCATCCAACCTACATAAGTATACCAAATTTTAAGTAAATCCGACCACTAGAAGTGGGTCAAATTCAACTTCCAAGATTTGACCCGTACATACATACTTACATACATTGCAAGTTGATAAAAAGCTTTTAAAGGAAGGGACGGATGCGCACTCAGACTTAGGTTATATGTAAGTTAAAACAAAAAAACTGCATGCATGGGGAATCATGATTTATATAATAAATTTACTATCTACTCGTATTGTATACTTAGACTAATTACGCGTGAGCAACTCAGTCTTTCGCTAACCGAGGCCACGCAAAATCCTTAAAATTAGGATTAAGGACTCGTTTTGCATGTTTTATAAAATGTTCTTTGCTTGAAATAAACAGCTTAATTTTTTTTTTTTTTTTAATAAAAACCGGCAACATAACGTCCAAATATTCATCATAATAATAAATTATCATGATCATCATCGGTGTCAGTCCTGTTACTCCTAGTTTTTTCAGTATCCTTAGAAAATATTGACAAATTCGTTCTTATTCGCAGCAGAATTTTGTTGTCAGTTGGAACATCTAAAATACTGAGCGCATCCCATGACTCTTATCCAAACTAAATCAAATCAAACCAAATCGACCGGATTTTTTATTTTTGGCTTGAAATGATCTGAGGAATAATGTTTCAAATCTTTTGGATTACTCATCGAACACGGTGTATTTGCCGAATGGACAAAAACGTCATGCAATTAAATAAATAAATAAATAAATAAATATCACGGGACAATTCACACCAATTGACCCAGTCCCAAAGTAAGCTAGGCAAGCTTGTGTTATGGGTACTAGGCAACGGATAAACATACTTATATAGATAGATACATACTTAAATACATATTAAACACCCAAGACCCGAAAACAAACATTCGTATTTTTCATACAAATATCTGCCCCGACACGGGAATCGAACCCGGGACCTCAAGCTTCATACTCAGGTTCTCTAACCACTAGGCCATCTGGTCGGCAATTTTCAATATGAATTCATGATCAAGAACCTAACGAGGAAACTAGTTAATTTCTGTTCTCCCCTTATGCCCCGTTTAGATCTGTAAGAAAAATCGTCCAAGTTACATTGTATTGTAACTTAAACAAGTTTTATAGGTCTACGACGAGCATCGAGGCCCTATTTGCGTGTCGGATTATTCAGCATTTATAAAACTCGGTACCTACACTATGAAACGCCGGCGGCCAAACGAAATCCTTCATGGCTCAGTGGTCAAACCGGTCGCTCCGATGAAGCGAGAACGTCGACACGCACTTTTTCCTCCTCGATCTTTGTAATATCGTTATCCAAAGTTTAGACAATTTGTAAGAAAAAGTCCCAAAATCAATTTAGGAAGCCCTTGCCACTGTTCAATCCGCATTGTAAGCCCGAGAGCTGTCACTGTCAACCGCGGATTTGCGCGCAGCTTTTGCTCTCACCTAATACCGTTTAAGGAGGATTCTGGGTTAACGGTTGCGGCGTCAAAGCCGCCGTGGCTGTGACGCCGCGTCAGAGTGTTTAAAAAAGTGTTTATTAAAAAATACAAGTGTAGTATTTTCTTTAGTGAAATATTTTCGGGTGATCTGTTCTGTGGGTCTGTTTGGATCGCTACCATCATCTTTGTGCCAAAATCGCCGCTATATTTTTAGATATCCTAATATCATAAAGCGAGTGAGTGCGGGAGTGCGTGTGAGTGAGTGTTTGTTTGTTATGCTCTCACTCATAAAGTACTCAAACAATTTAAATTTTGCATGGAGTTAGTTTGAGCCCCTGAAAAGTACATAGGATACTTATTAATCTGGAAAATGGTATATTTCCCGCGGGATGCCATGAAATTCTTCACGGACGATAAAGTCTCGTAATAATCAGTTACACCGTCATTGACGTGGCGTCAATAACACTGGAACCGTTTCGTTCCTCCTTTAGGGAAGATGCGGGCATTAGAATACCGGATAAGGAACCGACGCGAGATAGAAGGGTACTCAGATATGATCAGAGGCGGGTTCGAGCGGCGTGAATTTTTAATTGATAGCGGGGATTTACTAATGTAGTTTTATGTTTGGGTGGCGTATTTAGGATGTTGATCATCACAAAGTTAAATCCGACCAATCTATATCTATACATATAATAAAACTTTAGAAATCATGCGTCTATTTGTCTGTATGTACACGCAAACCTCTGAAACTACTGAACGGATTTTCTTGCGGTTTTCGCAGATAAATGAAGCTTAACTCATTAGAGCAACATTTAAGCTTTGTTTCATTTAAATCGGGTAGCAATGAACAAAGTTATCGTCGTTTAAATCTTCTTCTTCTAAATCTAAACATTTAATAAAACAGCAGAAATCATGCGTCTGTATGTCTGTACATTCACGCTTATCTCCGAAACTACAAAACGGACCTACTACGGACTACTACGGACGGCTTTACTGCGCGGACGAAGATATATATAAAATAAATCGAAAAGAAAAGATACATAAGATAAATATAAAATAAATCCTTAGTACGGCGTAAATGCACTGCAGGTCATGACTTTTTGAATGTTGATAAAACAAGATATTTTCTAGGGCGTAGTGCTGCTACATTTTCAAAACATGTATTTGTTTTAGTAAAACGATGAAAATACCTAAATACACGCGCGGTCTTACCTACCTATCTTGAGCCGTCGTGCTTCCCCCTTGTCCGTATAGTTCTGTTAGTTGGCCATCGAACGGGGAACTTGTGACGCACGGCTTTGATTCTAGCCGCTCTCAAGCACACATACACGAGTGTATAGAACACCTAAAATCGACTAGCGCAAGAAGCTCGGTGCTGCCTTAAATTTTGCGACAGTGTACCAATAATTTTGTCCCGCACTTTACCATCATTTTTTGCGATTATGAGAGCGGAAAGAAGACGGAACGCTAAATTCGTTACAATTACCAGAAGGTGCGAAAGAGACGAACGATCGGAGAACGGCCCCTATTTTAACTGTGTCTTAATGCTAACGACCAATTATTTGTGCCATTATCTCAGTGAATTTCAAATTTAATTAAACAGGTATACTAGCGAGTTATTTGGGGTAGTTAAATTAATAAATAAACCTATTTGTAACTGTCTCGTTTTAAGCTGTTCACGAGGTCTTTTAATCTATATCAATGTATAATAATAATCGTACTAATATTTTAACGGCGAATATTTGTGACTATTGTATTTTGGTGTAAAAAAAAGCCGTGGTGGCCTAGTGGTCGTGGGTTCGAATCCGGGCTCGCACCTCTGAGTTTTACGGAATTTATGTGCGAAATTACATTTGTGATTTACCATGAGCTTTACGGTGAAGGAAAACATCGTATGGAAACCAGCACACGCTTGAGAAAATATTTAATGGTGTGTGTGAAGTTCCTAATCCACACTGGCCCCGCGTGGGAATTACGGCCCAAGCCTTTTCATTCTGAGAGGAGGCCTGTGCTCTGCAGTGGGACGTATATCGGCGTGGATGATGATGTGCGTGTGAGTATGTGTGTGTGTGGTGTGCGTGTGTGTTTCTAAAACTGCTGGTCAAAAATTGGATGAAAATAACAACCCGGAAATACACATAGGGTACTTTTTAGGGTTCCGTAGGTAACTAGGAACCCTTATAGTTTCGCCATGTTTGTCCGTCTGTCTGTCTGTCCGCGGCTAAGCTCAGAGATCGTTAGTACTAGAAAGCTGTAATTTGGCATGAATATACACATCAGTCACGCCAACAAAGTGGTAAAATAAAAAATAAAAAAAACATTTTTTTTAGGGTAACGTAAAGGGCGGGTGATTTTTTTTTTCTCGGCTAATCCTATAGTGTGGGGTATCGTTGGATAGGTCTTTTAAAACCATTGCGGGGTTGCTAACATGATTTTTCTATTCAGCGATCTGTTTGCGAAATATTCAACTTTAAAGTGAAAATTTTCATTAAAATCGAGCGTCCCCCCCCCTCTAAAATCTAAACTGTTAGGTGGAAAAATTAGAAAAAATTCTTAATGGTAGTAAATATATCAAATTTACTAGGAAAATTATAGCGGCTAAGATTGCTTGGAAATTATTTGTAGTTTAAGAGTAAATAGTAGCCTAAGGTATAAAACATACCTAAACTTGGATGATTCCGTACTCATACGAAATCCTTAGAAAAATATTACTTGATTTTTTTTGTAATGGCTACGGAACCCTACCTTGTGCGTGTCCGACACGCTCTTGGCCGGTTTTTTTTTGATCCCGATAGCTTTGATTACATTAATTGACAACATTTCATATTTCTAAGACCATAATTTGATTCGTTCTCTGTATTCTGTTCGGAAAGAGAAAGACGCTGATAGTTTTAAATTTTCACTAGGATTATTAATTAATTTGTTACAATTTCTTAAAGATGTGCTTATTCTAAAAGGGCGTAACGATAGAATAGATCCATTACTTTTGTCTAGTCTCTATTAAAAAAAAGTGATGACGTGAATCTGACGTTAAGGTTGTTATCAAATTTAAAATTATGACAGCTCTTTTTTCTAGTGCAAAGGGTAAAGGAAACATATCTATTGTGTGGATGTATTTGTAAGTACATATATGTTTTTAAATTTGTTGTATTTTTTTGAATATGGAGAAATAAATTATAATAAATATTTTTCCGTGTTCAGCAGGCGAAACTCTTTCGATTCCTGCAGTAGTTTTCAGGTGTTAAAAAAATGAAAGGTTGTCAATTGGTACTCTCACAGAAACTACATGGTAAATCTTTTTTGTTCTAACCTTAAACAAATAATCTTTACTTTAGTACACAGTACCCGGCCATAAAGGTTGCACACGGTCTTTGAAAAAACACTCGGCAAATGTCGCACAATTGCAGTCTTTTTACAAAGACCGTGTGCAATCTTTATGCCCGGGTACTGTATAATTGCAATAATGAATTGCTCAAACTGATGGTCAATGTAGGTATATAGTATACCTAAGGCACTTTATAAGTGAATTTCAAGTATTAAGCCTCTGACTTAGAGCATTCAACAACAGGAGGAGTCATGCTCATTAATTTGTTAACAACAAAAACAGAACTGTCACTTTCTAAGTACCTAAGTCTTAAATAAGTAAGTGTAAAGACAATATAACACAAACTCACTAAAATGCTAGGTTTATTATGTCACTAATTTAGAAAGCAATACACTGACCTGACCACGCATTAAGGCCCATTTACATCATGCAAGTTTCTTGTAAAAGGATCGGAAATAATTGTGTGCAATTATTTTGTTAAAATAAAAAAAGAGAACTGATAGAATCAGGGGCTAAATTCAGGAACGGCCCAACACGGTTTGCTAGAGGTAATTCAATTTTCTTCGAAATAAAAACATAAGGCTCATCCCAATTTCAGTCCAAACCTCTCGCAAACCAGTGATTTTTCGCGTTCCTTCCTGTACGCTTAGAATAAGTTTTCCTTCACTTCAATACTTCTCGATCGCGTTTACGTAAAAATTTCAATTCTATGGAAACATGGAAGCGCGCGCGCGGAGACGCTGTCCATGTTTCCCTAGTAATTGAATTTTTTACGTAAACGCGATCGAGAAGTATTTGGTGAAGTAAAAACTTATACTAAGCATACTGAATAGCATCCCTATCCTCTTGCAAACGATCGACTTGCCACTCGCAAACCGTGTTGGGCCGTTCCTGAATTTAGCCCCTGAAACACCGACCTACACTCCAGAACTCACATTGTCGATGTGGAGACAAAGACCGCCAAACTCAAGTGGGACTGGGCGAGACATGTCTGCTGAATGCGTCTGGATTGCTGGGCAAAATCGTCCCCGATTGGGTTCCAAGCGACGGGCACCGGAGCAGGGGCGGGCCAAGACTTTTCTTGATTGACAAAAGTTTAAAATTATGATACCTACCTAGTCAAAATTTGACGTGGGCTTTACGAGGATAAAGAAGAAGACAATTTATTTATTATTCTGCTTCATTTTTATATTTTGATAAAATTATATTTATATAAAAAGAATCTTGGAGCGATCACTAGTACCTACAATACAATACAATACAATACAACTCTTTATTGTCCACCACAAAGAAATCAATACAGAAAAACAAGTATGTACAAGGAAAAAATATAAGGTTAGCAATAGGCGGCCTTATCGCTTCGGAGCAATCTCTTCCAGGCAACCGTTTCACAAAATAATGACAGCAAGGAATATATTACAGCAGGTGGTGCAAATATAATATATTAACGAGATTTTTATATATTAGATTTATTTTTATATTATAAAAATAAATCTAATATTGTAGATTTATTTTTATATTATAAAAATAAATCTAATACATAAAAATCTCGTGTCACGGTGTTTGTTACCGAACTCCTCCGAGACGGCTTGACCGATTTTTATAAAACTTTTTTCTCTGCATTCGGCAGGTCTGAGAATAAGTCGTAGGCTATTTTTTTATACCTACTCCTATTCTTCGCGGACGGAGTCGCGAGCAACAGCTAGTAGTAATATAAAAACAACCTAATATACAACATCAAACACACAGACAAAACAATATACTTTTAGCAGGCTATAATTTTATGTACAAGATAGTAAATAGTGCTCCTTAAGTAAGGATCCGAAGATAGGTAAGGATTTGGCACGACTTATGTTTATTGGTAGGGAGTTCCACAGCCGAACAGCCTGAACAGTAAAAGAGTATACATAGAATTTATAGTTACCTACCGCTACCCCTACCCTCATCATCATCATCATCATTTAAGCCGTAGGACGTCCACTGCTGGACATAGGCCTCCCTCATTGATGCCTAATCATTACGATTGGAAGCGACTTGCATCCACCCTGAACCTGCGGCCTTCACTAAATCGTCCGTCTATCTCGTTGGTGGACGTCCCACGCTGCGCTTGCCAGTCCGTGGTCTCCATTCTAGAACTTTAGGGCCCCAACGGCCATCTGTTCTGCGTGCTATATGGCCTGCCCATTGCCATTTCAACGAGCTGATCCGTTTTGCTATGTCGGTAACCCCAGTTCTTCTACGGATCTCCTCGTTTCTCATTCGATCCCGTAGAGAAACTACCCCTACCCTACCTACTTATATACTTATGGGAAAAGCGTCGATATAGTAGAGTTTATCGATAACGGAACTCCCTACCTGTGATTAAATTTTGCCCCCCAAATTCCTATGTCTGGCGATGAGGTTTGCGAGATGAAAAGAAAACAATGAAAAATCCAAACAACTCTAAATCCATCACCATGCCGAAGTATCCAGACCATTAAGCAATTACGTCTACATTCGGCGCACACAACCACAATAAATTTACAGTCGACGTGCACGACACTCTTGGTCTAACCAATGAGGTAGCTGGAATACATTTGGAGTTTTTGGGACGAAAATTAAAGTCTAAGACAAAATCATCATCATCATCTCAGCCTATATACGTCCCACTACAGGGCACAGGCTTCCTCTCAGAATGAGAGGGCTTGGGCCGTAGTTCCCACGCGGGCCCAGTGCGAATTAGGAACTTCACCCACACCATTGATTTTTTTGAAGACAAAATATTTTTATACCTATAATTTTAGGCTCCAAAAGCACTTTATGAAAGTTGAAGAATATACCACTGGTTCGGAAAAAATCTGTTAAGAAGAATCTGGCAACAAACTCATCAAGATATTTTTTTCAAACAAATCTACAATTTTCTTTAATTTATATATAGGTTTCTAATTATACGAGAGAACTATTTAACACAACTTTTTTTTAAACAGTATGTATAGTAGATATACGCTATTTGACACTACGGATGACCAGTGCGGATCGGAATTATTTTGTATCCTCCATCCATCGAATGGATGCTCACCCTACATTTGATGAAAATCATAAAATTCATAAATCATTTATTTCTTTGCAGGAATGTAGTTTTAGAAAACAAGTTACAATAGTTTCGTCGTATATCATCGCTTTGGCGGAGAATGTCAAAGTTCATGTTAGAAACTGACTAGTCAATGAGATTTTAGGCTCATAGACTGACCCATGTGTGAGGAGGGTGGCAATAATTTTAGTTAAAAACTGATTTTGAAAATGTTCATTATTTTAGAAAATAAACTGATTGTTTCATGTAACTGCGACTTAATGGTCGCCACCAAATACAGGTGTAGAAAAATAAAATTGGTACCTGATCGATCACCGATTAAAAATCATCGTACCTATATAGTCCACCAAGGCCCCAACACTACTGCAAAGCATAATGCTCAAATTGTATAGATTAATCTACTAAGGCATTAACCTGTAACTCCATTTAGCTTCATGAACTCAAATTAGGGGTATTGAGTCTTTCAGGAGTATAAGAGCTGGTAGTCAATCACTTTTGATTTCAATCGGATCTTGATACGAGTGTGTATTCATGTTAGGTGTGTAAGTGTTTGATTAAATAACGGGTAGGGTATCCATTAAAGTTGCGTCGCGTTAGGTCGTCGCGATGTTGACGCTGCGACGTTTTACATATACTTTTTATGACATGCCACATTGATGCGTTGCGTCGTTGCACGCGACGTTGCAACGCATCGACGGACACGAGACGAAGCGGGGGGAGGGTGATGCCGCTGCGCTGTTTCTAACAGTACATTTTTGTCGTGCGTCGATGCAGCGCGTGCATGCGATGCGATGCATTCAATGCGTTCATTCGTTGCGATGACGCGACGAAAAGCAACGCAACAGTGGAGCCTCACACTTAATACACCACGTTTTATATTGAATCTTCAAGATTTTACACTCAATTGAATCGAGTTTAAGATGGTATTGTATATATAAAATTATTTCTAGTATGTATAATAAGTAAGTTTAGTTTATTTATTCACTCAGACATAATAATTACGTTATATAATACATTAAAGTCAGTAGACTCAAGTGGCAGTGGGAAGGGCACATCGCTCGAAGAACTGATGGCCGATGGCGCCGAAAGGTTCTCGACTGGCGTCCATGAACCTGAACACGTAGTGTAGGTAGGCCTCTAACAAGATGGAGTGCTGACTTGGTTAAGGTTGCAGGAATGGCACAGGACCGATGTCTTTGGCGAGCCTTGGGGGAGGCCTATGTTCAACAGTGGTTTCTGGCCGAAACGATGATGAGGATGATGATAATGGGTATTATAATATTTAAAGAATAAATGACCACCAAACGGTGGAGTTCCGCGTTCCGCGTTCAGAGTTCTGCGTTCTGAACGCTCGAGAGTTCCAACGCACACAAGAGGCGGTCAAATTCATGCGTTACATGTTTTTGTGTGTGTAACATATGTCGCTAAAAAGTTTATCTTTCGAAGAAGAGGCATTGATTTTGTGGAGCCTAAAAACTTCTACAAAAGTAGAAAACATTGGTGCACCTAATTAACACAACACGAGAAGAATCCCTTGACGCGGCCATTTCAAGCCAAGTATCTGCTTTTTGTCACGATTTTTGTAGTGTACATGACTTAAATCATATAATAATCTCCTTTTTCGAACCAATTTGATCAGTTTTTCTGTATTTGTAACTTCAGACATCGTGGTGAACGCGGCGTTCTATGTCTCGGCGGCAAAAGAACGCAAGAACGCGGCGTTCCGTTTTGATCGCCGCGGTCTGACCGCCTGCTGTGTGCGTTGTTGTAAGGGACCTAGTACATTCGAAAGAACGCAGAACTCTGAACGCGGAACGCGGAACTCCAGACCGCGCTCTGCCTGCGCGCGCTCTTCTCCTGCCCTACAACGTTACGCTTGATTTTATGCAATCAATTTATTTAAAATTTATTCCGGCAAATTCCCAAGTTGACGCAGGATAACACTTCTTGTGCATGTGTTGAAGTTTTAGCTGAAAGCTGCTATCGTCTCGTCGAAACGTGGTAACGGCGACGCTTCGTTTTATCAAGTTTTACTCGAGTGAAAAATCTCGTTTGCTGCACGAGCGCGACCCGTTTAAAGCAAGATGCATTTACACCGAACAATCTTACCCCGGCGCCACACATGGCACAAATGTTTCAACACATATTTGAACACATATTTGATCACATGTGAAGCACCGGTATTTGCTTATTTGTTCAATACAACCACCATACAATCAACCATAGATCAAATATGTGTTCAAATATGTGTTGAAACATTTGTGCTATGTGTGGCGCCGGGGTCAAGCACAGGGGTGCGATTCTCGAAACGACCTCGTTCGTGGATTGGACAGACTCGGACAAATACTTGACTCGTTCACTCGCAGCTTATATGAAGTCAGATGGTCTAAGACTTCTAGGTTTACTGACCATTTAGACAGCACGACAACGTATAATGTCATAATAATGCTGTAATAATGACAGATTTGTCAACTAATAAATTTTTTTATACAATAAGTCAAGAAAAAAGTTGTAAAAAGCTTGTAAAATTATGTTGTGAATAATTATGAGGATGTTTACCTTACAAATCTATTATAAAAACATTTCTTCACTTGAACTATGAGGATATCATAGATTGACTTATGATTATACTTATCTTCTAATCTTCTAATATAATAATATAATAATTATCTGTATTCGGTAGGTCTGAGAATAGGTCGTAGGCTACTTTTTATACCTACCTCTATTCATTGCGGACAGAGTCGCGGGCAACAGTTAATTATTTATAAATATTGTTGTGATGACGATACTTTCAAATTGTATTTTTATTTTTTCATTTTATAATATATATCGCCATTTTAGGCTTTTGTTTGCTTGTATTTTGCGTAGAGATGAAATAATGCGTTGTGATCTACGTGATAATTAAGTAACTACTTATGTTGCGGCACCGAGGAGACAGGCTGCTGCAGCAGGCCTGGACAAACAGAGGTCGTGGGTTCGAGCCCGGGCTCGTACCTCCGAGTTTTTCGAAAATGTGCGAAAATATATTTGAAATTTACCATGAGCTTTACGGTGAAGGCAAACATCGTGACACGTCTTATGATGATACGTATGATAAGTTCTTATATCTCGTATTACGTACCCCTTATTTAGTTCCTCTTGCAAATATAAACACAGAAATAAAGTTTACCTCTTTATTGGAGTAGATTTGTACTAAATATTATTTATTTTATTAGCAGTGCGGCTGCTCACCGAATCTAAGATTATTTAAAAGCGAAAAATCCCACCGGCGCACCCGAAAAACTTTTTCACTTTTAAATAATCTTAGATTTGTACCGTTTTCTGTATATATAAAAGGCAACAATTACTGACTGATCTATCAACGCACAGCTCAAAGCACTGAACAGATTGTGCTGAAATTTGACACTCAGATACCTGTTATAACGTAGGCATCCGCTAAGAAGGAATTTTTCGAAATTCCCACGGGATAAGGACAAAATAGGATTTACACTTTCGCTTCAAAGTGTTACTTCAAATTTTAATTCTGCGCAAACGAAGTCACGAGCAAAAGCTAGTATGATATAATTTGTTGATTCAATGCTAAGCCACGGCATTGAATACCCAAACCAACTCAAACTGAATGGACAGCTACCTATTACAAATTTCAGCCTCTCGACATTGATTGACGTCTGAGTACAATATGTATGAAAATATAATATTATATAAGCTCAATGCTGCATTCAAATGCTTAATATTATTGACGCAATTTAATTTATTAAGGCATTTATAATTTATCAATAGAAATAACGAACTGTGTGAATGACTTTATTGAATGATGGCATAAACTTCGAATAATCCATTTGAAGGATTAATTATGGTTTCAGAGATGTTGCAAATATTATCATCATCAGCCTATGCTCGTCCACTGCTGGACATAGGCCTCTCCCATGGCACGCCACTGAGGACGATCCTCGGCCACTCTCATCCAGCTCTTGCCAGCCACCTTGCGAAGATCATTGCTCCACCAAGTCTGAGGACGTCCTACGCTACGTTTGCCGATCCGTCGTGGTCTCCACTTAAGAACTCGTCTACCACAACGGTTATCGGTTCTTCGGGTTAAATGTAGGTATGGCTGGCCCATAGCCACTTCAGCGTGCTAATGAGGTGGGCTATGTCGATAACTTTGCTTTGTTTTGGTTTGGTTTGGTTCGGTTCCAAATAAGTATTATTGCAGATTAATACCCACATCACACCACCTAACATTACCACATCAGACAATAAAATCTATTTTTGTCAAAAGTGTAAGTGTATGTTGAAGAGATTCCTCTAAAGCCATTAGGCTACGTATTGATTACCTTATATAATACTTTACTAATAACTCAGCATAATGCTGAGTCAGCGACCGTTTCACTTTTGCGGGGACACACATGCAGAGCTACATACATACATGATTATTGCTCCATTGTTTGTTATCGTTGTTTTTTTTTGTGTGAAATTGTGTGTACTTTCTTGTATGTGTGTCTTGTAAAAGTGAATAAATGTCTTCTTTCCTTTTTCTTTCTTTCTACTTTCTCCATGTACTTACCTGTTTTTTGTATTGTTTTCTATGAGGTGATACAAATAGTAGTTAAAAAAAAGTGTGGGAGAGGTTTGACCTATGGTATTTCAAGCAGAAGGTCGTGGGGTCGAACCCGGACGGGCACCTCTGTGTTTTCCGAATCTATGCTCATAATTATGTTTGGAATTTAGCATGAGTTTTAAGGTGAAAGAAAAGTGTTTTTGTTCACCTTAAAGCTCATGGTAAATTAAAAATGTGATTCCGCACGAACCCACGACCCTCTGTTTCAGTGGCCATAGGTCAAACCACTAGGCCACCACGGCTTATAACTTTTATGATATTAAGAAAATAATATAATAATAATTTCTTAACTAAAGTAAGATGACTGTACTTTATCTTTCTAATATATAAAAATCTCGTGTCACGGTGTTAGTTAACGAACACCTCCGAAACAGCTTGACCGATTTTTATGAAATTTTTTCTTTATATTTGGTAGGTCTGAGAATAGGTTGTAAGCTACTATTCTTCGCGGATGGAGTCGCGGGCAACAGCTAGTAATAGTTTATTTTCAGATATCCATATATTTAATCCAACGGTAAGTTATAGTACCTACTTACTTTGCGAGCTCTACATTTTGAGATCTCATTTTACAAAAAAAAGTGGTTTGACGTTCTTTGAATACCCTGCATAATTATTCATCGGTGTGACAGTCAGCCATCTTGTGCCAAAGAGGCGCTCCAAGCACTCGAGCCGCAACTGTTGCCGTGTTAGCTTTCTCAGTAAAGCTGAAGCGTGTCACAGCAAGCGGCTAAACTACGTCAGTAAGCTACCACTATTGCTTTTTATTGCTCGGAAGTGAAAAGTTAGTTCACTTACTGTTTTTATGCACAAGCTTTTGCCTTTTTAGGGTTCCCAAGCCAAAGTTGCAAAAAACGAAGCATTTACAGTTTCGCCATGTCTGTCTGCCCGTCCGTCCGCGGGTTAGCTCAGAGACTATTAGTGCTAGAGAGCTGTAATTTTGCTTGGACCTGTGTAGCAATTGTCCGGATAAAGTGAAAAAGTGAAATGTAGTAAAAAAAATTTTTAGGGCATCTCCCTTAGATGTAAAGGGGGTGATTTTTTCTCGTTTAACCTTACAGTGTGTGATAACGTTGGATAGGTGTTTTAAAATCATTTCAAGGTAGTGAAGTCGACTTTTTGATATAGTGATTCGGTTGCGAAACATTCAACTTTAAAGTGCAATTTTTTGTTAACTTAGCGGGATATAAATTAGTCCATGTTTTTGTGTCCCAAACTACTTCCATACCAAATTTCATCTAAATCATTTCAGCTGATAAAGCGTAAAATGGTTACAGTCAGACAGACAACCAGACACAGTCACTTTCGCAATTTTAATATCAGTAAAGATTCTTCATTGAAAAAACAAGTCACGATTATTTACCTCAATCCTAATGTCAAGAAAATAGGTACTTTATCTTTTTGGGTCAGTCAGAGTAAACATAGGAGTATCCTTGCTTCTTATTTCTGTTTTCCTTCTTTATTATTATTAAACATTTATAGGTCGGTGACATTCTTGCCCTCCGTATAATTACTGTGGCTGCCTAGTGCCTGTTTGACTTGTTTTAGTTTTCTCTCTGAAACACATAAAAACACAAGATCTCTTGTATTTTACAAATACTCTGCGGCCACTTCGAACGTATTCCCTCGAGCTAAGGGCTCACGGTTAGTGATAAGCTTATCGAAAAGCGTTTAATAAACATTTAAATATGAACTAACCGTGGTACACCAAAAAAAATCGTGCGTGCATCTCCTCCGCGCGTAAGAAGTGAAACTTCGTAATGTGGAAATGAAAGAGGCACTTATATATCAATATGAACCTTATTGCAATAGCTAAAAGAACTAAATTTACTTATTCATCCATGTGTTTAAATTACTCACTAGATGGCGCTTTTATCAAGTCTCGTACAAATTTGCACAGACAGTAAGCGGCTAGCAAGCAACCAACTACAGCGCTAGCGAAACATGTTACATAACTCGTCGCTAGATGGTGTTGCTCCTCGTGCGCACGTTATTTTCAATAATTTTTCTTGATTTTTCGTAATTCTCAAAGATATCGTCGGCTTATTTCAAGAAGTCATTAACCCACAAAAACTGAAGTCCGAGAAAAACGGGCCCAAAGTTTTGATTTAGTCAAATGAACATTATAGTTATAGATTCGGTTCTAGATTAAAAAAATAAATACAAATGGTTAGCTTAATATATTAATATTCAATACTTTTTTTTACTAAATACGTTTAAAATACTTTATTCTACGATTTACCATTAAAATAAATTTGATTTTTACAAGTTTTCATACTAAACCACGCAATTGTTCTGGTTCGCACTGACGAAGTTTTTAACATCCGTTAGTATATATACAATGCGAACGTCTCGTAAACGTCAACATGCGTTGCGTTGCGTTGCGTTGCTTACTTAACGCAACGCTTGTTGGAAGTCGCATTAGAAGTTTCACTTCAATAAACAAAAATAAATTCTACAAGTCGCCGACGGTTGTCATCTTGCGGAATCGCTTAAGGGCGTACTGGCTTGACAGTTCCCTTTATTCATCAATGGCGCCCACGTAGAAGATGCAGTGTAGCCCAGTAAGCGCCCACTTGGGGCTTAACTCAGGAACGGGTCTTCACGGGTTAGGTAGCGGTAATTCAATCGTTTGGGATAGGATACCTTGGAGGCCTATGTTCAGCAGTGGACGTCTTTCATCTGAAATAATGATGACGATGATGATCTCCTTAAAGTTTCTCATCTCCAATATAGCCTGATCCTAACTCCATTATATTACTTATTCCAAAGGTACTCTATTCCGGGAAAACTGAGGTGTGCCAACATACTATTTGCGCATACTTAACTAGCTATGAAATTGGACTGTAAACTGAAGTGCCAACATAGAAAAACAATACGAGAGATTTGATGTTAAATGCATGAGGGGCGAAATGAAATTGCTTTGAATTAACTATGGGGTTTCTTTTGCGGGTTCGGGTCGGCGGTCTGAGATAGGTTTGTAAAAGTGTATAATTTCTGTGTAATTACCTAATTACACAGAAATTATACATTTGGACGCGAAACCCTACTAATATTATAAAAGAGAAAGTTTGAGCGCGCACACATACACACAACACACACACACACACACACACACACACACACACACACACACACACACACACACACACACAAACATACAAAACATATCATAATAAAGTGTATATCCCTTTACCTTACCTAAAAAATATGAAATAAAGATTGATTTTTATTTTTGATTTTTTTGATTTGAAATCGTTGCACGCTTGCGGGAAACTCGCTAAGCCCTCGCCACGCTTTCAATACGTTCGTAAATCGCTAGTGCGATAAGGCTCTGAACATTAGAGGCTCAGATTTTATCCGTGATTAAAATTGTGCATGTTCCTATCGGATCGTGTCAAATAGAACACTGAAGGACGGCAGACAATAATAGGGACAAAGGAAGAAGATATGTACAGAATAATCATAGATACTCACTAATTAACTGTATCGGACGTTTCAAAAACGGGACGAGTCATTCAGGCCAGTAGTGCTGGGACGTGGGTAGGATCTTACAGTAAACCAAGTAAGAGCCATTATTAGTATTAGCCATTATTAATGACAGTTCCTACGTCAGAATAAAAACAACGCTGATTGTCACATTGACTTCAAAGTGTAGCTTTTTTGAAGTGAAACTTCTAATGCGACTTCCAACAAGCGTTGCGTTAAATGCGTTGCGTTAAATACGCAACGCAACGCAACGCAACGCAAGTTGACGTTTACGAGACGTTTGCGTTGTTTTATCTGTGATTCGGTATTTTTAAGGAAACGTACGTAATGTATTAAATGAGAGGTTTAGGTCAAAGTTATTATGACATTTGTTAATCTTAGGAATGAGACTATTTTGATACAAGTTAAGTATGAAGTATCTTTTTCTATTTATTTTTTTATTTTCTTCAACTTCATTTTTTATTACTTTTACGGTCATCCCGTGAAACCATATATTTCAAACTAAATACAAACTGAAATATAGATGCACAGAAAAAACCCCAGAAAAAAGACCAATGCTGGGAATCGAACCCAGGTCCTCAGCGTTCCGTGCTGCGTGCTTACCCCTACACCATCACTGGTCTAGAAGTTAGCGACGAATCTTTCCCATACATCGTACACTTCAGTCTGTTATAATCACATTAGGCAGTGATAAAGCGCTTCTATGTTAATGCCCTCTACCGAGAGACTTCAACACTCCTTCGGAGCTACCCTCTCACCTGGACCAAGAGATGGCGCTACTAGGCCAACCCTACTACTATTTTGATATTTAGGTATTATGAGCCTATGGCAATTTGAAATTTAGTCACCTTGGTGAATTGGGCATTAAGCAAATTAGGTGGAATAAGCCCTACTCATAACTGCACGGATAAAGATAAATCCGGGTTTGAACTCCAATCCTCTTGACGAGCTATTGGTGAAACCACTACCATACCAAAGCTAGCACATAGTTAAAAATGGGTATTTAAATACCTTGGTCGCAGGGTATTTTACCTGTTATCCCGCCCATCTCTATGCCCGACGGGACAATTAAGGGAATTCCTTTCAGGCGGAAAATATCTTTTTTATTCCTTCAGAGAGGGGAAACGAATGTGATGGCCAGCTCTTGTGAGGAATCGAATAGATCGAAATGAGGTTATTTTTTGTGGATGTATTGGGTGTGACGCCAATACGTTAGATTGGTATTATGTATGTAGTTATGTACTTATACTTTAAATGTATGTAATTAAATACCATTGTAGATCTGATTAAACATATATTTGTTATATTTGTTTGTTGCTGGATTGACCTCAATAGGGTTTTCCGTAAAAAGAATGACTTTTACTTTTACTTGGACTTTAATTATGACTTTATAGTAATTAATTTGTGTCTACAAAATACAAATATTAAGAAACAATAACAATAATAAATTAATACTGTAACTATAAATAAAATAAAACTAACTTAAACTAAAACTAAATAAAATTAACAAAAGGTTCCCCCCGCGGCATGCACCCAAAGACACTGGCAGCATTACCTCGCTGTATAGCAATGCTTATACGACTTTTACTTTGACTGTAGAAAAGTCTGCTCTTATTATAAACAAGCCTTCCGTCCGCAACTTCGCCCGGGATAAATTAATTTTCCCGTAGGAAGGTAGGTAGGTACTCAGTGACAATGTAGCTTTCTAACGGCAAAATAATTTTTGAAATCGGTCCAGTAGTTTTTAAGTTTATTCGTTACATACAAAAATACAAATTTTTCCTTTTTATAATATTAGTGTAGACTAGCTGTTACCTGCGATCCTGTCTGCCTAAATGTAATAATACTGCAAAGATTATTTATAATTGTTTAAGTTCATTAATATGGACCTCCGCAAAGTAACGCCGGATTCAATAAATTAAAGTATGTAATTAATATGTAATTCATCATCATACTTAAGTAATACGAACACACTTTTTTCTTTTTTTAACTTCTAAAAGTCATAGAGTTAAGTCTCTACTATTAGTCACCCTACAACAGCTGTTGCTAATAAAACCTCTTTAACAGTTACGATAATTACGACCGCTTTAGCCTAGTTGGTAGTGACCCTGCCTACGAAGCAAGAGGTCCTGGGTTCTAATCCCGGTAAGGGCATTTATTTGTGTGATGAGCACGAATATTTGTTCCTGAGTTATGGATGTTTTCTATGTATTTAAGTATTTATTTATCTATATAAGTATGTTTATCGTCGTCTAGTACCCATAGTACAAGCTTTGCTTAGTTTGGTACTAGGTCGATTTGTGTAAGATTGTCCCCTAATATTTTTTTATTTATATTTTATTAATTTCATTTTTCAATAACTAAGTCAAAAATATACTTTTATTAAATTTTGGCATCACATCATCATGTAATACATCTGAAGTATTTATTACAGCTAAATTTAGATTACATAAAAAGCAAATTGTCACGTTTTTGATAATTTTAATGTAGAGTGAAGCTAGTTCAATTGCGACAGTCTTTTGTTTTGCCGTGAAAATTCCGACCTATCACTACCTACAGTAAAATTATATAAAGTTTACCACTGACAGATGGTTTGCCTTCATTTCATATTCAACTTTAACGACCTACAAATAAAGCCAATTTTTGAATACTGTTACCCACGTTTGCAGATTTTGGAATAACTACTTTATTTGTATGGTGTTAAAGTTGGAAATTGAATGAAGGCAAGCAATCTGTCAGTGGTAAACTAAAAATAAACGTCTTGTAACTAAATGTTCGGTGTCGTCCTGCTCGCGTATCCTGAATCAACCTGTATCAAGCTTTAATAGCGTTGTCAGTCTGTCTCATGTACCTTACATGATTTTAATGTAATCCGTCAAAGGATTACGATGCGAACTCGACCCGGTTATAACCGGGTACATCCGGGGGCAATCGGCATTATCCTGTTTTGATCGGGTTGTCAATCGTTTTAAATTAATTACTCGGGCTTAATTAAGGGAAGTATTAAAGTGAGATGGGGCATTGTTGCATGGAATGAGATATTTGCTGTACAGTAAAGGTCGTCTGTCATTTGGGGGCGGGGGAGTGTCGCGCCAAGTCTGAAGTTTAGCCGCCATCAAAAATATCTTAGGTGCTTGAAAATCTAATATATAAAAATCTCGTGTCACGGTGTTTGTTACCGAACTACTCCGAAACGGCTCGACCGATTTTTAAGAAACTTTTTCTCTATATTCGGTTGGTCTGAGAGTAGATCCTAGGCTACGATTCTTCGCGGACGGAGTCGCGGGCAACAGCTAGTATTTGAACTTCGATCAACAGGTATTTGAATATGATTATGCGACTGACAATCATTTCGTTCATTTTAAATTGTTGTATTCGTTTTAAATTATTAGCACCAAGGCAGTTTCGTTATTTATATTGGTGGCAATAAAATTAAAATAACTCTATTAAAATTGAGAATGCGCGTGTAACTTGAATGACAAAGTAGGTGCAGTTAAAAAAGCGTATACTCAGTAGAAATAGTGGGTTAAGTAACATTTTAAAATACGTGTTTGGTTTATATTAGTCATTTTTCGTGGAAATAGACATTATTTATTTTCTCTTTCTTTGCTTACTTGCTCGTTTCCTTGCTTGCCTGCTTCCAAATTACATATATTAGAAATGATGAAATCCACCAAGAACTAAAGTCACGGACATAGCTCGAAGAGGAAGAGAGAAATAATTAAAGACATTTATTCGTGACATTAAAGGTGTTTTTTTAAAAGAAAAACAGAAACAGAGACAATTGTCATGAAATAGTCTCAAGTAAGCATCATTTCGCAACCCAAAGCTATGATTATTATATTCACAACAATCAAATCAGTCATCAGTCATCAAATCAGTCAGTAATTATAGAGGTATTATAATTATATTCACAGCATTACAATCAAAACAGTGAACTCGAAACTCATAGCGGTGCGAAACCAAACTCATTTCCTATTGTGTGAGTTTAGCTAGCGGGCCCCACCTGCCGCCTAGCCTAGACTAATTATTTAGTAACCGCTGCCTCAACATGTCACTCCATTATTATACACAAGCTCGTAATGAGTTCCAGCATATGTTATGATTGTGGCGAACGCAGGATGCGCGTTAATTAAGCCTTCTAGGCAAGATCTTCGGAACTAAAGGGTGACGCGGAATGATATCTATCAACGTTATGATTGGACTAGCCCGTGGGAACTTTAAAAATTTCGGGGATAAAAATTATCCTATATGTTAATTCTAATCAAAATCAAAACGTTTGTTCTGCAAGTAGGCCGCAAAGAGCTTTTTTACATGTCACTCTTTTAAACAACCAGAGTTTTCGTAAGGTCCATCATTGCTAAGAAGAATGCGGCAACAAACTTGGCAGAAAGTCACGTACAATAGTGCCCCATCGGGTTGGTTCTACGAGCAATCTGCCTATTACCACTTAAGTCTGGTGACCCTCCGAATTATAAAACTACCATTTTTTTTAGGATTTATCAAAAACATGAGATTTATATATACAGAGTGCAAAGATCGAACGCCACATGGAGGGGAACTACTTTAAATATTGGAAATAGCATATTCTATACAAAGGAGACATTCGTTTATTTAAAAAAGAAATACTACATTCATGGATTTTTGGAAAATCGCTTGTCTTAGTCGGAAATCGAACCCGGTCAAAGGCGACAAAAATAACATGCCGTATATAATGGTGAAGATCGATAGGATTATACATACACAATCAAAATAACACAAAACCATGAAAACTAACAATTACCTTGGTAATTATGTTTTCAACCTTCATACAGTTACTAAAATTTGATTCAAATCATACAAACAAACAAATTTACACCATATTAATATTAGAAGGATTGCCGTAATAATTTCGTACGAAAGATTTAATTACAGCTTTCCTCAATTGGCTACTTTCCTAACTTGTCAGTCTTTTAGATTATCAAAAAATATTGGACACGTATTTTTTATTTTGTCAATTAAACAAAAAAATACGAAGATATGGCGCGTTGAAGTTTCGCGTGACGTCACTTGTTCCTACACTTTGTATGAGCGTTTTAGGAACAAGTGACGTCACGCCTCGTCACGCGGAACTTCAACGCGCCATATCTTCGTCATTTTTTGTTTAATTGTCAAAAGAAAAATTACGTGTCTAATATTTTTTGATAATGTAAAATACGGACTAATAAGAATTATTATTTTTTTACCTAGGAAACATCCCTATTCCGCATGGCAACACTCAAAACGGTAATTTTCTTGCCTATAACCTAGCGTAAACGGTGATGTGCATTACGACAGTCTTTACCTCTATTTACCTCGCCCCCAGGCAATAATAATAAGTACGTATGTGCGTAAAATTCGGGTATAAAATGTAGGCCGCGTAATCATTGCCCATTAGAGCGTGCGTCACGCTGGATTGCCCCCATGTAGGCAACTCTTTGATGTGTATAGAGTCTTACCAGAGTAACGCACGTGATCTCACTACGAAGTCGATTTGATTTACAGAATATTTTTAGCCGCTTTTCTTTGGATGTTATTAGGAAGTTAGTTTTTGCGGTAGAGTTATTCTGAAATGGTTATCCGCAAAATTGATATTTTTAATCGGCTTGGAAATAAGAGTAGGTTATCAATGCGGCTGTACCTATGTCTGATAGACGACCGGATAGCTCAATGGTTTGAAAACCTGACTGCTAAGCCTGAGGTCTTCTAAGGAAATCTTGTAGGGAGACCTTAATGATTTGCGTATTGATTCGCATTTCGTGAAGTAAAACTGATGAAAAATACCACATTTGCTCACCGGAATACTCAATATTTCGATTCGATTACTATCACTTGCTGAGCAATTTATGCATGTCGCAAGGCACATAGAGTTTCTGAATTGAAAACAACAATATTTTTTAAACAGTTGACATTTATCTAGTGTAATTTAGATTAGTTCTATTAAAAACCGAGAAAAAATAAAATAAAAATCGAACCGATTCTACAGAAAAAACAAGAAAATAACTTTTTTCTGATCTGTTTTAAATCGGTGCCTAAGCACGAGCCAACAGGAGTTACAGAAGACCAATAGACAGTATGTAGGCATGATAGATGATTAGATTCAGTCCCACTGGCTCTTGCTGAGGCACCGAATTCAATCAGATTTTTCGGAGCCGCTTAATGTTTATTTTACATTTTTTTCTTTTCGGTGGGATTTTTTTATAGGCTTGCATTTGACAACAATCACGTCTGATGGAAAGCCAAGATGAGGCCTACTATGGAGCACGCTTGCCTAGTAAATGTTCATTCGCCCTAGACTTTAATTTAGGGTAATAAGCAGGAAGAAGGCAGCTGAGCCTGCTTGCTGAGTTGCGCGCGCCCCCAGCCAGTGCAAACCGTACAACAAATGCGGGTACTGTAACCGGTACGCGCGCACTGCACAACTGCTTAGCTTTTTCCTCCAGAGTGGCTTCTATAGGCAATAGCAGGCCTGAACACGCCGAGAGTCGCTTGACAGCATGGCCCAACCTAGGCCGAAGCCCACAGAAATAATAATAAAGAGGATAGAAGTGCCTTAGACGCGTGGCCTTGGCGCCGCACTTGTGACTCGTAGGTCACAAGCGCGCGACTTGTGGCTCAGTGCTATTTGAAACGTGGGTATGATAACAATTGCTTTTAAATGGTGTTTTGCAGCATTAGCAATTGCGGAAACTCGTCCACACTGTGTAATTACACTAATAAGGGGATTACATTTCATTGGTATGTATTAATTTAATGTAATAATGCGGTTTATATCAAAATACAACTTGAGAAAATATTTCATTATGTAATATTGGTTTACACGTTATTAATACGAAACTTCATATACCATTGCTACTCATGCCCATAAAAACGCAGATCGTTTTGAATTATACGCAGCAATGTAAAGTAATTTTTGATAACCCTTCTGTCTTGCACAAAAGTTCGTGGTACGGACAAAAAAACAGGTTACGACTAGTACAGACATAAAGAGCGCCGTTGTGTAAATGTGGGTATGACTTACGTTGAGTGTTATTTAACGCTATCTCTAAGGTGTAAGGTTCATAATTGTTTGTAAGCAAAATTATTAGTAACTGTGTGCGTGATTGCGTAGTACGGTTCCGGTCTTTTGCGTGTGTGCATTAACACAGTAAGTAGAGGGGATGAAGCAGCGACACGAGTTCCGGAAGAAAATAGGAACTAAGGCATTTCTATCCTCTTTATTATTATTTCTGTGCCGAAGCCTATACCACCGGAGTTGTATCAATCGTTTAGCACCACCCAGGGGTCACGTGGCTCTCGAGGGCAAACTTACGGACGCGAGCGATTTCAACCCCCGAAAAATTATAACCTCAAAGAGCCTATAGTAGGGCTCCAAACCGCTGTCAAGTTAGACGAAAGCCAGATCGACCCTAACCATTAGCTATAACATCCGTCGTACCATAAAAGGGCGAACATTAATTGGTTTTTATTAAAAATTCCGCGTTCTAATGAGAAACGGTGCCGATCGACATCCTATACCCTTTCATGTGGTCCGGTGACACAAAGGCGTTGATTTAAACTTGTGATTAATTTTGAAACCTAAAATAATGTAATTAGTCAGTCGGTTAGATTAATAAATTATATTGGAGACGTATTTTTTCTTTTTTCAATTGAACAAATGATGAAGATATTAAGTATAGCCCATTAAAGTTCCCTGTAATGTCACGCCTTGATATACTGTTTTCGCAGACGTGTGACGTCACGAGCCCGTGTCTAATCTTTCAGTATCATTTTTAAATCGATTGAGAAAACGGAAAATACGTTGCCAATATTTTTTTAATAATAACAACGGACGACGAACTGACGGATAAATAATATAACACTTTTTTTTTCTCAGAACACTACTCAACTACATTATTTTCTTTGGGTACTAGAGATCGAACTAAAGGGCATACTGGACCGTGTCATAGTGAGACAAGAACTTATTCCGGTAGGTACATGTTAAAAACATTTTGTACTTATTTGTATTACTAAGACAAAGACGATAAAGAAGTCGTAGGTATAGTCGGGGTAAGAAAAGGTTCGTCACTTTTCGACCTTAACTCGTTGACATAGAGTCGAAAAGTGACGAACTTTTTCTTACCCCGACTATACAAGCAAAACATAAAAATTACCAACAGTAAAAGTTAGATCCCAACAAAAACCATGTTGTAAGAACGTGCCAAGTCGTGAAATGTGTCCATAAAAAGTAACAAAATCTCATAAACAGCTAAATCTAGGAATTACCCAAACAAACATTGTGTATTACGTTTAGTTTAGAGTAACCACGAATGTAGGCATTAGGCGAGTACAAATGTAATATAATATGATTATGAGTATAAACATATGCACAAAGGGAAATAAATCGTGCATACAGCACAATGAGGTCTCAGAATTACATGCACAAATTTGCACAAAACGATGAATTATGGCTCATTTATTACACGAAGACTTGGCTGGTATTTTCGCGTCTGTTGTAAGAGCCCATTAAGCGCTTGCATTTTAATTCAAAGTTGGAATTATTTTTGGCTCAAGATGATTCTGCGCCCAAGTGAGTTTGGTGGGTTACGTACTTTGTAAGAAAGTATGACTGACTAATATACGATTTAAACGGATGTCTCTATAAATTCCAGTGTCAGGAAAGCCCTGCTTCTAATTAAAAACCTACGCAGTGTTAGGTCATCTTATATTGGTTAATTGGGGCTTTGTAGCACGACAACACTAGATGTCGCTAGCAGTCCTCCGATACGCAATCATCTCGCACCACGCGGGCTCATACTACATACATCGTTTACGTTGCGCTCCAAGAGATGGCGCCACCAGGCAAATTAGATGGCGCTAACGTTTGGTCGACACCGAAATATGACCTCAACACAGGCCATCGTAATTATTCAGTTCAGTTAGGGACTAACACGTGTATGTATACTATGCGCTTTCACCACAGTGACACGTTTTAGTGTCTAATTGTGAAGCCTGCAGTGCTGTTATTGTTATAAGGTCCTTAAGGTGTATTAAGGACCTCTGTTGGGATTTGGGATATCCGAGAGCAATTATAGTTTCTCTCAGTATATTGTATACTAGTATTATTTGTATTAAAACCTTACTACGTAACGATTGAACTGTCTTCTAATCCCCGCCGTTGTCCCGCATTACAGCTTTTATTATTAACTTTTGCCCGCGACTCCGTCCGCGTGGAATTAGTAATTTAGGCAGCTTATTTTTTTATCCAATTTGCTTTTTGCCTTCGGAACTAACCGCTCACCTGGACAAGAGATGGAGTGTTAAAATCTCTCGATGAGGGTGTAACATAGATGTGCGCTTGTCACTGCATAAGGTGATGATTTAGCAGATTGAAATGTATGATGTATAGGAAAGATTCGTGTCTAATCTCTAGACCAGTGGTGGTGTAGGGGTATGGCACGCGGCACGGAATGCTGAGGACCTGGGTTCGATTCCCAGCATTGGTCTTTTTTCTGGGGTTTTTTCTGTGCATCTATATTTCAGTTTGTATTTAGTACAAAATATATGATTTCACGGGATGACCGTAAAAGTAATAAAAAAAAAAAAAAGATACTTCATAGCTAACTTGTTTAAAGTTGCACAGTAGCGCCATCTCTTGTCCAGGTGAGCGGTTAGTTCCGAAGGAGTGTTAAAATCTCTCGATGAGGGTGTAACATAGATGTGCGCTTGTCACTGCATAAGGTGATGATTTAGCAGATTGAAATGTATGATGTATAGGAAAGATTCGTGTCTAATCTCTAGACCAGTGGTGGTGTAGGGGTATGGCACGCGGCACGGAATGCTGAGGACCTGGGTTCGATTCCCAGCATTGGTCTTTTTTCTGGGGTTTTTTCTGTGCATCTATATTTCAGTTTGTATTTAGTACAAAATATATGATTTCACGGGATGACCGTAAAAGTAATAAAAAAATGAAGTTGAAAAAATAAGTACAAAAAAAAAAAAAAAAAAAAAAAAAAAAAATACTTCATAGCTAACTTGATTATAATCCCCGTCTGCAGCCCCCCCCGCACCCCTCCCCGCAACCTCACCCCCCTCACCCCCTCCCCCTCAACCCCTCCCCACCCCCCCGGCTTAAAACTGAAAGAATTTTTCAAATCGGAGCAGTAGTTCCGGAGCCAAATCACCGCAAGAGCGGAGCCAAATCACCGCAATACTGCCGTGCAGATTTTAAAACGCAGTAAGTGCAAAAATGCGGTTTCGAGAAAAACGCAAAAAACTACTTCAAACTTCGTTTTTTTCGTTATTTCGAAGAATTTAGCTAAATTTACACTTTAACTATAGAGTAAATGTTACAAGAATTATTTACAAAAAAAAAGAACATCCTCAGACTTATATTAAGCATGAGAGGAGGTTTTTAAGAAAATCTGAGCTGTTACTGCTGTTATATTTTTACTAAAAATCATTCAGAATACCGAATAATATGCAGTAAAAAGCTTGATACTGCAAAAATTTAATCGTGTTTGCAGAGTAAAGTACAGTATTGTCATCATATTTACTGCATTTTTGTTAGAATGTAGCATTCATTAGAAATGCTACGAGTTATTTTACTGCTTTTTGTAAGGAAATTGAACGTAAAAATGTATAAAATGACTGAGTAAAATACACATTCTACAATATTTTGTTATCGGTATCATTAGTCACCATCATTATGTATAAATAAAACCAATTTAAGTTTTGGATAATAATGAAAGATTACCATTAAAAACTTTAAATTATGTTCAGTCTTAATTGAGAACAAAGTCAAAATAATACACAAAATTTAAATGTATTTATAACTTTTTATTTAGTTAAAACTAACATGGTAACAAAACAAAATAATCAGTCCCACTGAGTTTACTTGTACTTTGTTTTAAAATAATAGTTATTACTTGTAAACCTATAAAAAATTCTTTGCGTTACCTAAATTATGTAGAACTAGGAATTTAGTTCTGAGATCAGATTCATAATTATGTGTACATAATAATACTTAATTTAACTAAATTAACAACATATATTTTACATTCATTTCAAAGTTACAAAAAAATTATAGGTATGGTTTCTTTTAAAAGTATAGGTATACTTAAGTAAAGTCCCACTTGCAAGTAGTTGTAATAAATAAAAAAAAGGATTTTAGGTACAGCAAATCAAATGCAGAATGTCGAAAAAGTACAACAATTAATTAAAAGTAATTATTTACTTAAGTTTTTTACCTATAATTCTGTAAAGTACAAAAAAGTTCTACAAGATTTTGTAAAAAACCAAACATCGCTATTAAAAAAAATTAAGCTGTACATAATTTTCGTCAATATGCTTATTAAAAATTCGCAACAGTAGGTTGTTCTTCGGAATTTTGTAAATTATTTGTCATCGCTAGAATTTTTCTCGATCTAGAATTAATTTTCTTATTTCTGTAAACAAAATAAAATCTGATGTCAAAGAATTACCACAGAGAGAATGGAACGGAAAAAGATAATCGCGTAACAAACATACAAAAAAAATGAAGTCGGTTGAAAATACAGAAGGTATCTAACGTACCTACACGAATAAAAAACAAACATGCCTTAGAACTATTAAGTAAATAGATTTTTTTATAAATATTTTGTTAATGTATTATTTAAATTATACCTTGGCTATCTTCTAATCTTTCATATCCAGCTTTAGGTATTTATATAACCAATTTTTTGTTTGTTTAGAGTCAATAAAATAAAACGCATATCCCTGTGACATGTGCATAATACAATTTAATGCGTTAATAATATGTAAATAACCGAATTTCAAGTATAAGTATGTACTTACCTCGAATGCACGGCAGTCCTCGGAATCACAGAACGCCACTGACCTATCCTGCTCGTACGGCGTTCGAGACTCCGCCGACCACCTAATATTATATTATTCATTAATTTTACTGAATAATATGCAGTAAGTAACGCCAAAAATGCAGTACAAACATTAAAAAATATTAATCTACTAACTTAAATGCAGCAACTCAACGTATACTGCGATTTAGCTAGTAGACTTATATATTAGTACGATTAGCGAATACCGACCAAAGAACAGTAAACCTTTTATCCGCCGTGAAAATCGCAGTACAAAGTAAAAAAAACGTTAATTTACAAAGTAATACGCAGTAAATTTTACGTATACTGCAATTTAAATAGAATTATATTATTTTGATGTTTCAATAATTACTAACTAACTCAAAGTAAGTTGCCTAATCACTGCATTTTAAATGGCCATTACAGATGAGCGTAAATTGTATCTTTACAGTTTAAATAAAGTAAGTTGTTTCTTACTGCATTTTGGTTAGTGCTACAGTGTATTATTTACTGAGCACTTTGACATACTGCTCGTAGAGGCTTCGAAGGAGGCTCCGGACCAAAAAACCGATTACATATATATGTGCGTTTCGATGCACTGATTCCAAATCACTAATAAACAGAAATCACCCAAAATGCCACTTACTGCGTTTTAAAATCTGCACGGCAGAATAGCGGAGCCAAATCACCGCAAGAGCGGGGCCAAATGTTTAATGTTTAATGTTTATTTGGGCAAAAAACGGCACAATATAATGATTGAACTTAAAGAAAAACTTAAGTAATACATAGGCCAGCAAATATGCCACAGTTAATTTATGCCAATGAAGTAATGAAGATATGCAATCACCGCAAGAGCGGAGCCAAATCACCGCAAGAGCGGAGCCAAATCACCGCAAGAGCGGAGCCAAGTCACCGCAAGAGCGGAGCCAAATCACCGCAATAGCGGAGCCAAATCACCGCAATAGCGGGGCCAAATCACCTTGTCGTCGTTGTTTCTGCGTTTCCTCTTCATACTGATGAGTAGGTAGCGAGTGTTGCGTGACGTGCGAAGGCTTGAGCACGGAAACGTTGAATGATTGAAAATGGCGGTTAATGGACCGACCATGACGCCGTAGAGGGGATACGAGTGGGAGCAAGTTTTTTAGTGTTGCCAGTATAAGAATTAAAAAAAAAAACACTAAATAACCGTGCAAGGCTGATGCCGGGCGCTACTACAATATGAACTAAAACAATTACTTTGCTCACCCGCGACCTTACAATAGTTACGTTTATGCAAGAAATGTGCGTTCATGCAGTTCCTCCACCTCCACACTGTACGAACACACACAAATCACATAAACCCAACCATCACCACCACCAAGCTACACTGACGCGTTTCGAACTCAACCAGAGCTCATCTTCAGAGTTACCACAACCGTATGCTATGCTACCAAACGTTAAACTAACAAACCAAAACAAATGTTTTAACTTGTAAATGAACGCACATTTCTTGCATAAACGTAACTATTGTAAGGTCGCGGGTGAGCAAAGTAATTGTTTTAGTTCATTAATATGGACCTCCGCAAAGTAACGCACGATTCAATAAATTAAAGCTACTACAATATGTTAACCATAAATCGCAAAGAATGAAGTTGCGAAATATAACTAGACGAAGACGAATACAGAATGAGGCGAAATAAAAATTAAACAAAAAACGAATGAGGCGAGATAGTAGGATACCGAAATTTTGCACGGGTGTCAATGAGGACCAAACAATCAAATAATTTTATCGTCAGAAAACGCGCACGATGTAATAAAATTCCGGAATTTCCGTTTAAACATATATCTTAGCAAGCGAAGCTGACAATAAAAGCTAGTTACAATATAATTCTAACTTGACTTTTACCATTTTATTTTCTAAGGTTCCAGTAATTTAACTTGGCCCATATTATTACCGGCTTTGCTGGACCAGAAGAGAATAATAAAATTTGTCTAATGGAATGAAACATGATGAATTGACTTTAACGTTTGATTTTGTGGATCTATTTTGAACAAAAAAAAGAGGAGGTTCTCAATTCGTCTGTAATTTTTTTATGATATGCTGAGCTCTGTTTGTCACATCAAAACAATTACAGCTCGGAAATAGAAAAGAATGTGCCAGGGTTGTATTTAGGGTCATTAGAGCGGTTAAGCCGCCTCATTTTTGTGGTGACATTTTTTACGAATTGGTTGTAAATATTGATGGGGTATTCTGTAATTTCTTACAGGTTCTGAACTTCCACCAAATAACTGGAAACTGTATCTGAATCTTCTGCTATTTCTACAAAAATGTATCCAAACGCTCGAATAAAAACCCATCCCATCGCATAAATGTTATCTTCTGTGTACATAAAAGGCAATCGTTACTTACCTACTAATCTATTGACTCACAACTCAAACCGCTGAACGAATTGAGCTGTAATTTGGCACACAAATAGATATTATAATTATAGCTAAGAAGTGTTTTTTTTTTAATTTCTACGGGATAGGAAATAAAAGTAGGATTTATATTTTTCCTTCAAAGTTGCTCTATCTCTGTAACGATAATAATCAGAGACTTCAAATTTAGCATGCAAGTAGGTGTTTTAAACAGCAAAAAACTAATTTCGAGAATTTTGGGAGTTCTCACCGGATAATGAGATATATATTTTTTTATTGTATTCAGTTCAATGTGCGACTATCACTGTAACCGTTTCTTTAGAAGATTCCTACGGGATAGAGGACGGGAGTTGACCATATTTTTTTGCGTGGATGAACTCGCGGGAAAAAGGTAGTTAATTATATATTTTAAATTATATTTATAACCATTATTCACTGTATGGCAGCTCAGAATAGTTTTAGTAAATATGATTTAAAAACATGTTTCACCATTACATTAACGCAAAGGACTTAGATATTTCGTAGCAATGCTACGACTATCCGTAGCAAGCTACGTTAAGCAAATATTTCGTAGAGCTTCCTCGTAGCCTGACTAGTATTTGGACTTCATTAAAATTATACTAATGAGCAAAATCAACAGATCACTTTCATGCGAAGTTGTACCAAAGTTGAACGGTGAGGTTCTGAGGTTGAAGAGCACCTGTGCAAAAGTTCGCGTTTCGAAACTTAATATTATAATACAAAAATCTATGTCCATACTAATATTATAAATGCAAAAGTGTGTCTGTCTGTTACGTCTTCACGTTTAATCTGCTGAACCGTTTGAGATGGAATTTAGTACAGCGATAGTTTGGGTCCCGGGAATGGACATAGGATATAGTTTTTACCCCAGAAATCATCCTTTAAGGGGGTTAAAAGGATGGTGGAAATTTGTATGGGAAATCAATAACCGCTGAACTGATTTCGATGAAATTTCGTATAGAGAAAGTTTAATAGTTTTAACACCGGAAAACCGCATAGTTCCGGCGGGATAGCGACAAACTAATTCTTCGCAGATGGAGTCGCAGGCAAAAGCTAGTGAAAATATAAAACAGGGCAAACAATAAGCGGTCTTTATGCTTAAAAGCGATGTCTCTGATTAGTTCTTGAGTTTTGAATTTTACTTGCAGAAATACTGATCTTGCGAGAATACTGGGATAAATGACGTCTGTAGGTATTATTCTAGAAATTTAGCTAAAATAAATAAAACCTACTAATGTTATAAATGTGAATGTTAATGAAGATGTTTGGATGTTTATTACTCAATCACGCAATAACGGCTGAACGGATTCGCGTGGCAGTGGGAAGGGCACATCGCTCGTAAAACTGATGAGTGATGGGGCCAAAAGGTTCTCGAGTGATGTCCACGGACCAAAAGGTGCAGTGTAGGTGGACCTCCAACAAGATGGAGTGGTGACCTGGGGCTAAATTCAGGAACGGCCCAACACGGTTTGCGAGCGGTAATTCGATCGTCTGCAAGAGGATAGGGATGAACTGCTATTCGGGAACGCCAAAAAGCGAAAGTGGTTTGCGAGAGTTTGGGCTGAGATTGGGATGAGCCTTATTTATTTATTTATTTAATTATTTATTTATTCATTTATTTATTTATATAGCAAATTAACAGGAAAATAAAGCTCATCCAAAGCTCAGCCAATTCCTATCCTCTCCCAAACGATTGAATTACCGCTCGCAAACCGTGTTGGGCTGTTCCTGAATTTAGCCCCTGTACGCTTATTGTTTTACGCGCGTGGTTTGCTTTCGCTTTCACCATTTCTTTTTGTCACCATCTTATACCGTTAGGCAGAAAGAGATTTTCTCAAACATGCTATGAAATATTGACGTTATGTTCCTTAAAATACGCCACGAACTGTCACGTTGCAGGTGCGGCTAGACGAGAGGTCAATAATGGAATTTCATACAACATTGCTGGCCAAGGCCAACAAAGTGATCGTCTATTGTTTTATGTGACACAGCACCATGACGTTTAATAGGTCGACGTGGTCGACGTGGATGGATGGATGGACGGACGGATGGACGGACGGACGGACGGACGGAGGGATGGATGTATGTTGATGGATGGATGGATGGATGGATGTTGATGGATGTTGATGGATGTTGATGGATGTTGATGGATGTTGATGGATGTTGGTTGATGGATGTTGATGGATGTTGGTTGATGGATGTTGATGGATGTTGATGGATGTTGGTTGATGGATGTTGATGGATGTTGGTTGATGGATGTTGGTTAATGGATGTTGATGGATGTTGATGGATGTTGATGGATGTTGATGGATGTTGATGGATGTTGATGGATGTTGGTTGATGGTTGTTGATGGATGTTGATGGATGTTGATAGATGTTGGTTGATGGATGTTGATGGATGTTGATGGATGTTGATGGTTGTTGATGGATGTTGATGGATGGATGGATGGATGGATGTTGATGGATGTTCTTGTTCATGGATGTTGACGGATGTTGATGAATGTTGATGGATGTTGATGGATGTTGATGATGTTGTTGGTGATGGTGATGGTGATGGTGATGGTGATGATGATGGCGGTGATGATGGTGGTGATGATGATGATGCATGTTTGAGAAAAACTCTATACAAGCCTTGGCCACGAACAGGGATTGCCGGCCTCGTATCTCTAGATGGCCTCGTTAACACTCGGCCATCTATAACTACTCGGCCGGCAATCCCCTATTTCGCGGCCGCTGCAGTAATGTACTATTTCACCAATTATGCTCATTGGTCCATAATAGCACAGCACTGGTGGCAGCGGTTTTCACTAAGTTATGTTTTACATGGAAAAATGCATGGTCTGGATTCTCCTCGAGCGACTAAATAAGTTAGTATTAGTGGAAATGGTTACATAGTTTCGTTAGCGTTACTTTGACAGCCTCGCATCGAAGCTGCATAGCATACCTCTATTATAAAGGCATCCAAAGATAGCAGTGATTGAGTTAAACAATATCCACAAAGGAACAGCTGGGTAGCAACTATCTCATCTTACAATTAGCGCTAAGCCAGCGGGTACGTCGTTATAATTGTCTACGTGGCTTCCGTTTACGCTACCAATTACCAACGAAAATAAACAGACATGTTTATTACATGCTTGTTATACACAATGCTATTAATATAATCAGGCTGCGGTAAAGTCTGTATCAAATAATGCTACAGCCAATAACATAATTAACACTGTTATAAATAAGGTGACATCGCTGAAACGGACCCTATTTTAAATGTTATCATCATCATCATCATCAGCCTATGCTCTTCCACTGCTGGAAATATACCTCTTCTATGGCACGCCACTGAGCACGATCCTCGGCCACTTTTATCCAGCTCTTGCCAGTCGAACAAAATTGCTCGATTGCTCTATGTCGATAGTTAGTAAAGAATATCGAATGGTTAAAATATCGAATGGTATTTTTTTCTTAGACATTAAGTGTTCCCATGGGATCATATGTGGCAGTGGGAACATCGCTCGTAGGACTGATGGCCGATGGGGCAAAAATGTTCTCGGGTGGCGTCCACGGACTGGAAGACGCAGATGGAGCGACGACCTGGTGAAGGTTGCCAGATCGCGTTAGATACGGATGGCCCGGGTGGGACCGATCTATTTGGCGAGCCTTGGAGGACGCCTATGTTCAGCAGTGAACGTCTTTCGGCTGAAATGATGATGATGATAATGTTCCCAATATTTTAAAGAAACAATGTAAGCTACATTGTCAAGCCTTCCCTGAACGATCACAGAGAGAGATTGCCTGGTGGTTGGTTGATGTGTCTCTTTTAAAAACAAAAATGGGAATTTTTGCCGAATTACAAAGAGTACTAAGGAATCGGAGATCTCGAGAGACTCGTCCGAACAAATGTAAATGTCAAATGCAACAAATCACAAGTACATACCGAACCCTTTTTGCTCGGGGCCTGGGTTCCGTCGAAGGGTCCGTTTATCTCAGATGGTTTGGCAGGCGAATTGTGTCCTAACATGCCAATGACTTATATTTATAGTAAATGTGAATTACTTTGCTCTGATTTCCTTTTTGTTGGATCCAAGGGAGGTTCTCATCCGCCTGATTTTTTTATCTCTTCTTAACCTCACTTTTTACGTATTATATATTTGATTTTGGTTATTTGATATATCGTAAGTAAATGAACCATTTTGGTAGGCAAAATCGTCTTGGATTTCGGTCCATGTTTACATGTTCAAAATACCTTCCACAAAAAAAGCTCTTTAAGAATTTAGTTTTAGAAAAAATAATGTTGTTTTATGCGGGTGTGTATGTAAATTTTAATAATACTTTTTGATTATTTTCAGTTTGATTATTTAAATAATCCGTGAGAAAATCATGAATATTTGCACCAGTAAGTACATTTTTGAATAAAAATTGATTGCTCTGCATACAAATTTTGTGTCACAAATATGATCATCAAAATGATTAAAAAGTCCTTCTCAAGTTAATGTAGTACATTTATTTACTTCAATATCATGTTGTAGCTCTATCTTTCCGGGTACCTACTAGATACTTTCGAAAAAAAAATGTTTATTTACGGTTAATCAAGTGACATGATTTTCTTTTCTTAAAATTTTCTAGAAATTTTACAAGTTGGCCCCTCGTGCGGTTATTATCGAGCTTTGGAACAACCTGTTAAATTGACTAGTTAGAGTAGTTACATAGCTTCTAGCATTCATAATGGGAAGGTAGAATTTTATTGTCTTATCTGACGGACGGTACCTACACAGTATAACTATCTCACGTCAACGCGCAGACTGAAACACCATCCTCGCTCCACACACTGCTTTTGTCTCATTTTTCTCCAACAGAATTAAGCCATAAGTCCACATC
The DNA here is from genome assembly GCA_947859365.1 of Archips crataeganus. Classification (NCBI taxonomy): domain Eukaryota; kingdom Metazoa; phylum Arthropoda; class Insecta; order Lepidoptera; family Tortricidae; genus Archips; species Archips crataeganus. The sequence goes on along the minus strand of OX402048.1, from coordinate 2,132,963 downwards.
AGCACGACATGAACCGTCCCAGCCCTCAGAATAATCGCTTTTTGTAAGCGGCTTCCCGGAATAAGCGTGGCATCTCTAAATTATGCAGCTCTCATAAAGCAGAGTGAAAGTAAGACGGGCTTACGCATAAGTGTGAGGTGCGAGCATAGGCGGGAGCGGGAGCGGTAGCGGGTTCTACGGAGCAACCTGAAGACGTGTAAGAACAAAACAAAAATCGCTTCAACAAGCCAATAGTGGCCTTTTTTAGGGTTCCGTAGTCAACTAGGAACCCTTATAGTTTCGCCATGTTTGTCCGTCTGTCTGTCTGTCTGTCCGCGGCTAAGCTCAGAGATCGTTAGTACTAGAAAGCTGTAATTTGGCATGAATATACATATCAGTCACGCCAACAAAGTGGTAAAATAAAAAATAAAAAAATATTTTTTTTTAGGGTACCTCCCATAGACGTAAAGGGGGGGGTGATTTTTTTTTATCGACTAATCCTATAGTGTGGGGTATCGTTGGATAGGTCTTTTAAAACCATTGCGGGGTTGCTAACATGATTTTTCTATTCAGTGATCTGTTTGCGAAATATTCAACTTTAAAGTGAAAATTTTCATTAAAATCGAGCGTCCCCCCCCCCTCTAAAATCTAAACTGTTCGGTGGAAAAATTTGAAAAAATTCAGAATGGTAGTAAATATATCAAATTTACTAGGAAAATTATAGCGGCTAAGATTGCTTGGAAATTATTTGTAGTTTAAGAGTAAATAGTAGCCTAAGGTATAAAACATACCTAAACTTGGATGATTCCGTACACATACGAAATCCTTAGAAAAATATTACTTGATTTTTTTGTAATGGCTACGGAACCCTACCTTGTGCGTGTCCGACACGCTCTTGGCCGGTTTTTTCTTTTTTAAAAACCTTACAACAATAGTAAGTTTAGTGTTCTTATTTAATCGTTTTCAAAAAATAATGTACAAGATTAGGAGATTTAATTAAAACAAAACTTAATCAATTCCTTTGTGTAACAAAAGTTACTTGTGTAGTTTAGTATGACTAGCTATCGTTACACAAAGAACGTGATTATGATTTTGTTTCAGTGTTGATTTTTACTTTATTTTAAATTTTGTAAAAATGGTGAAAAATTTAAGTGTCGTACTATTAGTGTTCCGAAGTAAGAGCCCTCTGACAAACGGGCGGACAGACAGACAACGGTGTCTCAGTAATCCAAAAATAAAAGTTTAAAGCTTACTAGCCAATATCTCGTGTTCTGTACCATTTGCCCGTACCTACAATGGCGGCGAGACAGTTACTAGCGAGTTATAGTTTGTGTTATTAGGTTTTTGCTTGTGGACGCGCGGATTTATTATATTGTGCTTATTAAATGAAAGCACTTACATATTGTAAGTTAGTTGTCTACCCTTGTCACGCAGTACATAAATAGGTCTATTTAGGTCTTTGTTAAGCTTTTCTTAATGAAAATGTGCTGTTATTTAGGATAATTTTATGTGTGTTAAGAGTGCCAAAACGCCAATCAACGACCAGTGTGTGTTACCAATGATGACGACGACATGCAAACTGAAACGTGTGTGTTAGATATTTTGTTACTCTTAAAAAAATAATACATGTTTTGATAATTGCTACGGGATAAATGTATGTCCATTTTAAAAACATAACGAGGGTTGTCATACAAGAAACGTGTCTTTTTCAGCATTTTTAACTGCGGCGCTGGTTGTTAGGCGACAGCTTACAACTTTAAGCAACTGCTAAGCAAGGATTAACAGCCGTACCTAGCTAGCCATGGCCGCCTGCATACGAATGAGCAACCCTATGCTGTTTGGATGTTTTTCGGAAATCTAGGCATAAATTTGCGATTTTAATGCTAAAATTTCGGCGATTCTTTACTGAACTGTTTTAAAACATTGTATGGAGGTACGAAACCCTCTATGTACAAATCGGACTCACACTTGACCGGTTTTTTATTTTTCTTACTTTTTCCAGAACTGTTATTTATAACTGGACCTCTCGTTTGATACCAGGCCATTGAGTTTTGGTATGTACCCTACAAAAATAAGTAAGTTTTCAAAATAGACTTCCATTTATCCGCTAAAGATCAGTTCTCAAGACATCTAACGACAACATTTTAACGACCGCTTTAGCCTAGTTGGTAGTGACCCTGCCTACGAAGCAAGAGGTCCTGGGTTCGAATCCCGGTAAGGGCATTTATTTGTGTGATGAGCACGAATATTTGTTCCTGAGTTATGAATGTTTTAATTCTATGTATTTAAGTATTTATTTATCTATATAAGTATGTTTATCGTCGTCTAGTACCCATAGTACAAGCTTTGCTTAGTTTGGGACTAGTTCGATTTGTGTAAGATTGTCCCCTAATATTTTATTTATTTATTATTTATTTATCTTTCTAATACTCAAAATGCCAAAGTCTCGTGTCTCGTGCCACGGTGCTTGTTATCGAACTCCTCCGAAACGGCTTGACCGATTTTTGTGTTTTTTTTTTCTCTATATTCGGTAGGTCTGGGAATTAGGTCTTAGACAAGTTAAGTATGAAGTATCTTTTTCTATTTTTTTTTTCTATATTTCATCTATATTTCAGTTTGTATTTAGTTTGAAATATTAGGTCTTAGGCTATTTTCGATACCCCTGTTCTTCGTAAAATGAGTTGCAGTTAACAGCTAGTCTTCTAATTTCTAATATATAAAAATCTCGTGTCACGGTGTTCGTTATCGAACTCCTTCGAAACGGCTTGACTGATTCTAATCAAATTTTTTCTCTACGTTTGGTAGGTCTGAGATTAGGTCGTAGGCTATGTTTATACCCCTGTTCTTCGCCGAAGGAGTCGCGGGCAACAGCTCTAGTAATAATATAATTGGCTTCAAGAACAAAGGCGTACACGTTTTCTGGTTTATACTTCCTAAACCACAACCCACTAGATCTCTTTACGCATTATAAAGGACAAGTACGAGTATGGCACTTGCTTTGTGCCGACCGCGACACGTGGCTGCGCCTTCGTCTAAGTTTTCGACTTCACAACTATTCCGAATAGCTTAGCGCGATGATACTTCTTGCCCGTAATGTTGCTAATGGGCCACAGTGTAGCGGCAGATCATTCATTTGTTCAAGGTTATTTTTATTGGAGGGTGTGTTCGATACAGCGCCATCTACAGTTCTTTTGCCGAACTAAATGTCTTGTTAATTATGGATAAAGATCGATGCCTGGACAACCATTTATCTCATTTGTTCCAAATTTACACGCAACATGTAGTGGCGATGGTATCGTACATCAATATCAATAAGGTTTGAGAGCATGTTTGGCTCTGTTCCATTGCAATCGGCCTCGAAATATAAACTTCAAAAATCCTCCCTTCTCATTTTTGGGCACCCAATTTTAAGGGCGCGTGATACTCAGGCGCTGGGTTTTTTTAAGCGAATCACAAACCGATCTCTGGCAAAAAAATTGTCTCTATGCACAAAACACACATTCACACGCGTGCCACACATGCCGTTAGTACAAGACTAAGTAAAATTCCTAAATTAACTTTAATTTATTTTCATCACACTTGAACGTCAATGGTGTTATTCCATGCTTGTATACTAAAATGACAATGGCCTAAATTGTTCTTAAGGGAGTTATAGATTTACGTACAGTTTTTCTACCCAAGGGAGTTCTAACTTTAGTTTTAAAATTTGCAAACAAGTCATTCCAAACTAAGGAGGTTTCAAGTCAGCCAACGTTTTATTTATTATCTTTAAAACTTAGCTTAGCTATAACCCAACTTTTACAACACAAAACTTATGTAAGCTTCATGTAAATTCGTTATTTTTTACATTTTAAATTTATATCAAATAGTTTTGCAATAATTTTAGTAAAAATATTTTTTTAAACATGTTGGCGGAATCTGGCCGTATGACCTTTCAAATTCTAAACTAAACACAGTTTACATTATCTATGGTAGGTGACTCGAAAAAAGTGACAATCTGTATTGGCGGGTAGCCATTATTTTATTCAATTTAAGTGTTTAGAGACAAATTAATTTTATTTTTGGATTATTATTCTCGCAATGTGATGAAAATCATTGTGTGTATCACGGGCAGTAAGGGGATTACAAACTCGAGTCATTAAAAGCCCTCCGCCATCAGCGTCGGGCTTCTAATAGACTCTCATTAGTAATCCCCTACTTACGGCCCTAGATGCACAATGTACTATTATTTACTAGTTGCTGCCCGCGAGTCTTTTCAGGTTAAAAACCATTATGTGTGCCAAGTTTCATCAGGATCCGTCAAACCGTTTCAGCTTAACGCGATGATCATGCGCATTGGCGATCCCTAGTCTCAAATAGCGTATCTACTGTGTTAAAAAATTTAATTGCATTAAATACTTTAGATGTATGTAATTTAATAACAATGTAAATCTGATTGAAAAAAATATACCTTGTTGAGTTTCTTGCCGGTTTCTTCTCAACAGGGTTTTTTTCCGAACCGGTGGTAGATTCTTCGACGTTCACAGGAGCATCAATTGATGCCTATAGTCCGACAAGCTCGGCGGAACCCTGTCGCAGGGAGCCTCTGCTAATAATAACTAGTAATTTTAATAAGTGCGGCAAACGCTGATTGCGACAGAGTTCCGCGGAGGGTCGCGCACGAGCTTTTCGGACTATAAATTGAATAAAGAATTTTGACTTTGACTTTGATGCTGCTTGCCCGTAGTGTTGCTAATGGGTTACAGTTCTGTTTAGCTCGAGGTTGTCTTTAGTCGCGGGTGCACGAGGCGCGCACGCACGCACACACACATTGTTTATACATCTGGGGCCTGTTGCATAACAAAGTACAACTTATATTGCGAGCGGAACTCCCTTCCCAGTTAATATAGCTGAAGCGAGAGTTCGGCTTGTAATATTAGTTATACTTTGTTATGTTGCAGGCCCCTGGTTGTAGTTCATTTCCACGATCTTAAATACTAAGATGTAAGATTTATCTACTTCAATTACGTACTTTGTCTCTGTTAATCATTTTGAGATAAATAAGACGTAGCTCTGCTCAGCAGAGCTCCTATTCCGTCTACTTAAATCACTTATCGCCTTGATATAAAATGATTATAATACTATACTAGCTGACCCGGCGAACTTTGTTCCGCCTTAGAGTAGAGGCAAAAAAAAATAAACCCCCTTTAATACCGCCGCACCTCCCCCCGCCCCCCGCTCCTCCCTCGCAACCCCCCCGCAAGCACCCCTCCCGCACCCCGCATTGTACATCCTCTTGCAACGCGTTCGCCGCTCTCTTGCAACTGGCCTTCGCGGCTCATGTACTTACTAATGCGTCATCCTTTTTCGTGTACGCAACTGGCGTTCATTGATTTATTAGACGTTGTCACGTCAAAAATTTTCAGACCTACCCGATATGCACACAAAATTTCATGAGAATAGGTCGAGCCATTTCGGAGGAGTTCGGTAACAAACACCGCGACACGAGAATTTTATATGTATATATACAAGATTTATAATAATTTTAAGAATAATCTGTGAACTATATTTTTTTAGCTACACCGCCGCCATCTTGTTTGGGTTTGTTCGCAACTCTACTAATCTATTATAGTCCCACACAAGATCAAACAGTCTTGGACAGCTTAAAGTTGCTAACAGAATTAGCTTAGTTAAGGCACTCTCTGCGTGTGACCGCACCATTAAAGGACAATATTAGAAATTACAGAGCACCTTTTAACAGGAGATGGTATCCTGTGGCCCTTTCACGAAAATATTTATTTAACAACACTCATACAGTTAATATTCCAGTAGTATTAAGATTAGTTACTGATCCAGATAAGCGCTTAAAGACTAGTGTGCAGGAACAGCCCAAAAAGACCGAAGTCTGTGTTAAGCTAGTTACATAGTGTCATGATGCGCAGAGAGCAATCGATGCTCACTATAAAGATTATGGTTAGTTTCAAAACATAACAATAAAAAATAAAGTAAAATAACAAAAAAAAGAAAACAAAAATAGTACATTAACCAATGAAGAGATACACAATTTATCAAAATGCTGAGGTATTTAAGCCATAATTTAGTTTCAACGAAATTTCGGGAAAGCAAGACACACTCATAGAAACAAATTCTGGTAGAAGTTGTTAAACGACCGCTTTAGCCTAGTTGGTAGTGACCCTGCCTACGAAGCAAGAGGTCCTGGGTTCGAATCCCGGTAAGGGCATTTATTTGTGTGATGAGCACGAATATTTGATCCTGAGTTATGGATGTTTTCTATGTATTTAAGTATTTATTTATCTATATAAGTATGTTTATCGTCGTCTAGTACCCACAGTTCAAGCTTTGCTTAGTTTGGGCCTAGGTCGATTTGTGTAAGATTGTCCCCTAATATTTTTTTTTTTTATAATTTTTTATTATCCAAGCCTATATACGTCCCACAGCAGGGCACAGGCCTCCTCTCAGAATGAGAGGGCTTGGGCCGAAAGTTCCCACGCGGGCCCAGAGAGGATTGGGAACTTCACACACACCATTGAATTTCTTCGCAGAATAGGCAGGTTTCCTCACGATGTTATCCTTCACCGTAAAGCTGATGGTAAATTTCAAATGTAATTTTGCACATAAATTCCAAAAAACTCAAAGGTCAAACTGCTAGGTCACCATTTCTTTTTAAAATTATTCTAATTCGTAATTATCTCATTTTAATTATTCAAAATTGTTTAAAATAAACTTAACCTAACTTATAATAATAGAGCATTGCCAATCCGCATTGGTCCCGCGTAGGAACTACGGCCCAACCCCTCGCATTCTGAGAGGAGGCCTGTGCCCTGCAGTGGGACGTATATAGGCTGGGATGATGATGATGATAGTGTTATAGGATAACCATTTCAAAGTTCCAGAATAGTTATTGATTTCTGAGAAAAATGTGTTATACCGAATGATGAATATGCGTTAAAAATTTATGCCACCAAAGTTATTCCGCCAGAAAAACCAAGTTCAATGAAGAGTTAAAGTCAACTCTTGTCACAAGTATTTTATGTTTCAACCGGTGGTTGTTTTTCTATGAAAAGTTGGGGAGTGATAAGTGAAAAGTTCATTATTTATGTGAGTTAATATTTATGATGAATTCTCAGTAGTGCTTCGAGGAAAGTTTTTGGTTTTGATAGGATGAAAACCAAAGTTTTTGGTTTTTAGTCTGCGGTAGGTATTAAATAACTTGGCGGATTTTCCAATATTATTCGCTATAGCTAAACCGTTTAAGTGAGTACTCGCCCGCGCGGTACAGGGGCGGGGGGGTAAGACCACAAAGGGGGCCGGGAGAGGTGCGGGCGGCAGGCGCACGAGGCGCGCTCGCCGCCCGTACCACAGATTACTTAATAGTTACTTCGTAACAGATACTGCATCCCGTACAAAATCTTGGTACTTACCGCGATTGTAGCCACAGATTATACTACTCCGTCTCCTTAAGAATGTGTGCGTGCCGACAGTGACAAGGGCTGGCAGTTTGGATTATTTTTTTTTCTCTACATGTTGTTTTACCATTTTGTCGGGATAATTGCTATATATTATATCCATGCAAACTTTCTAGCACTGATATTCCCTAAGCTAAGCCACGGACGGACAAAGGGACAGATGGTCATGGCGAAACTATAAAGGTTCCGTTTTTGCCATTTTAGCTCTGGAATCCTAACAAAAAAGGATATTATTGTAATGCGCAGAACACATTGCCATGCTGACAGTACCTTAGCGTTATACTAGATACGAAGGTCAACTTTCGAACTTCGCATCGTGCTATCCCGCTCACGCTTATAGCTTTTTATAGAAGAGTAAGAGGGACAGCACGATACATACTTCCAAATTGTTGTATTAGCTATTAATTCTAGCATAGTCATATTAAAATTTGCCCCCTGTTTCACCATTCACTTATAAAAGTCCAGGCGGCATATTTTTTCCGTGGAACACGAATGAACGTGCGTCGGCGCGCGCTTGTGGCAACCTACTGGAATTTCGATCGCAGGAGATCGTCCCCGCGGTAGGTAAATATCGCGCGGAAGTACATGGCATGCATGAGGCCTGCCCGTACTTCTCTCGGCCCCTTTGTCGTCATACCCCCAGCCCCTTTACCACACGGGCGAGGGCTCATTTAAAAGGTCTAGCTATACAGTGGAACTAATAAACGTGCGGTTTCTGATCTATCCTCCTGGTGTTTCTTCCTCGTTTTGTGGGTAAATAAGAAAATATTTTTACGCAGTCCGGTTTTTTTCAAAACAGTTTTTTTTTGATGTCATAAATTCTCGATTGTTGCATTTGGCCAAGTCTGAGTAAAATTCGCGCACTGAAGGTTTCGTATTTTAAAAGCCAGCAAAATTACTACGTGGCCCTATTGCTTGCCAAGTATGCCAAGTTTCATAATTCTGTTTTGACGGGAAGAAATCCATAGATTTCATTCCCACGGTTTTTATATGATAAGTATACTTCTAAAGAGATTTTTTATTGCGTAACAGAGAGGCTTCTTTTATCCTTCTGAGGTATGAAACTCTTAAAATTTCACATTCTTCGCTGCGCATTTTTGCATTTTGTTGAAAAAAGCTTTTAATAAAGAAACTCCGCATTGTACAGATTTAATCTTGAGATAACAGTAAATCGTAAATGTTTATTTGTTCTCTGGTAGCATTAATAACGCATTCTTACTTTATTAAAAGGAAAGCTCTCCGCGACTCCGCAAGCACACAACCAAAAAGACTTAACTGCCTACAATTTCTTACGAATATATCGCATTTTGGTTATTACGCGTACGACGCGCGCTTAAGCCCAAAACGTCGTATCTCTCATACTGAAGTGGTTATCTTACTACGTTTTGGTAATCACTGGGATATTACACATCTTCGGAACGTTATGTGGCTATAAAACATCGTTACATTTACATTTCGCAGTCGTAACACGGGCAATTTAATCGTTGGTATAATAAAATTAATGGAAAATAACGAAACCCTTATTTCTACGTGTTTTCGTACCATATGGCTACAGATTACATAGTTGTTACTATGTAACAGACTCAACATTCACGTTCTATAGCCATTATATTTTACCTACTTACCCACTTACCAGCAGAGGATTTGGGAGCGGAGTGCGCTTAAGCGTACGGAAGCGATACGTCCTCGGTACCACTCTGCTTTCAAAGTAGGGTCGTTGAGTTGCTTGTTGGTCTGTTTTTAGGGTTCCGCAGTCAACTAGGAACCCTTATAGTTTCGCCATGTCTGTCCGTCTGTCTGTTTGTCTGTCTGTCCGCGGCTAAGCTCAGAGATCGTTAGTACTAGAAAGCTGTAATTTGGCATGAATATATACGAGGGGCGTTCAATATAAAGTGAGAATGAGATGCAAACTCTTTCAATATTAGGAAATTAAATACTGGCCGGTAAAGCTAATCTATCTAGCTGATTGCTATGAAAAAAAAAAGTAACTGTCTTTTGTTTAAAAAAAAATACGGTAATTTCTTTGCAATGCTATTGAGTACGTTAGCGAAAATGCAGAAAATTTAACTGCGCGCCGTTATCAAATACTTGTGTTTGAAAAATTTTTCTACGGACTAAGTCAATTTAGATTTGCGGGACACTTTAGGGTCTAATGCTCCTCCGTATTCGACAGTCGCACGTTGGTGCGCCGAATTTAGACATGGAAGAACATCGACCATGGACGACCCCCGCTCCGGACGCCCTACTACTGCAATAACTGAAGAAATTGTGAAAAAAGTTGAAAACTCAGTTTTGGCGGATCGTCGTGTCACGGTTCGTTTTATTGCTGAAAATGTAAAGATTTCAACGGGGAGCGTGCATAATATTTTACATGAACGCTTGGGTATGAAAAAGGTATCTGCGCGTTGGGTACCAAGAATGCTTACTAACACGCAAAAACAAACTAGAGTCGAGATTTGTCAAGAAGCTTTGGACCTGATACAGCAAGACCGGGAACTTTTTTTGGCGCGATTTATAACAGTGGACGAAACATGGCTCCATCATTACGACCCTGAAACGAAACTGCAGTCTATGACATGGAAAAGGCCATCATCTCCAACTCCGGAGAAATTCAAGGTGGGCCCATCTACCGGTAAGGTCATGGGCTCTGTTTTTTGGGATGGTAAAGGGGTATTAATGATTGAGTATCTCAAACATGGAGCCACTATTACGGGCACTTTATACGCCAAACAAATAGCAACATTGCGCAATGAGATCCGCGAAAAACGGCGAGGTAAACTCTCGAAAGTTGTGCTGTTCCACCAGGACACACACACACACGGGACAATGCCCCGGCACACAAGTCCATCGTTGCAATGGCTGCAATTCGTGATGCTGGGTTCAATATCCTTAAGTATCCTCTGTATTCACCAGATCTTGCTCCCAGTGATTTCTACCTATTTCCGAGATTGAAACAATACCCGAGAGGCCAGAAATTTGAAGACGACGACGCGGTAGTCGCTGCAGTACAAGATTTTTTAAGTACTCAACATGAGACCTTTTTTAAAAATGAAATTTTAAGTTTAGAAAAAAGATATAATAAGTGTATTATGCTAAAAGGTGACTATGTCGAAAAATAAAATTACATTTAGTAAAAGTTGTTTATAACATACTCATTCTCACTTTTTATTGAACACCCCTAGTATATCAGTCACGCCGACAAAGTGATTGAATAAAAAAAAGTAAAAAAAATTTTTTTAGGGTACCTCCCATAGACGTAAAGTGGGGGTGATTTTTTTTTTCTCGGCTAACCCTATAGTGTGGGGTATCGTTGAATAGGTCTTTTAAAATCATTGCGGGGTTGCTAACATGATTTTTCTATTCAGTGATCTGTTTGCGAAATATTCAACTTTAAAGTGAAAATTTTCATTAAAATCGAGCGTCCCCCCCCTCTAAAATCTAAACTGTTAGGTAGAAAAATTTGAAAAAATTCAGAATGGTAGTAAATATATCAAATTTACTAGGAAAATTATAGCGGCTAAGATTGCTTGGAAATTATTTGTAGTTTAAGAGTAAATAGTAGCCTAAGGTATAAAACATACCTAAACTTGGATGATTCCGTACACATACGAAATCCTTAGAAAAATATTACTTGTTTTTTTTTGCTACGGAACCCTACCTTGTGCGTGTCCGACACGCTCTTGGCCGGTTTTTTATCGGATACATTTTGGTGAGTGTGCGCCGGAAGCACATGATTCAATTCCTTCATCTCTATTTTACCAACGCATATCCGCGGACTGGAAGACGCAGTGTAGGTAGGCCTCCAAACAAGTTGGAGCGACGACCTGGTGAAGGTAGCGGGAACGCATTGAATGCGGATGGCGCAGGGCCGATCTGTTTGGCGAGCCTTGGGGGAGGCCTATGTTCAGCAGTGGACGTCTTTCGACTGAAATTATGATGATGATGATGATGACAACCTAGGGCTTTTCAGAGCTAGAGCGAATAGACTGTTACTGCCAGTGAGATACACCCTTGGCCTCATCTGCACTTTTCATCAGGTGAGATAGTGGTCAATAACGGGTCAATTTTATGTAAAAATGTAAGTGCGTAAGAGCTTACTTTGGGGGCGGCAAGTGTTAGCTTTCCTTCGGAGTTCATCACCTACTATGATCCATGCGGCTGGCGTGGCCTGCCCAGTTTTTATTCACCACCTTGGTACCCTGAGCACCCACATCGGCAATGCGTGTTTTGGGGGAACCTATCGATGTTTAGAAAATTTTATTTCCGAAGGTTTAGAATCCCGAAAACTTAATTTGTCCGAAAGCATTTTTTTCTGAAACTGTAAATATTTCAGGATTTATTTCAGGCCCATCGTGTAGAACCCTTTAGGTTAGGTTAGGGTTGTTTTATAAAAATCCTGAAATATTTACAGTTTCAGAAAAAAATGCATTCGGATAAATGAAGCATTCGGGATTTTGAATATTCGGAAAAAAATATTTCTAAATTTTGATAGGTAACCGTTGTAAAATTTAGTCATCTTATTTTAGGCCGTGGCGACCTAGCGGTTTGACCTATGGCCTCTCAAGCACAGCGTCGTGGAATCAAATCTCAGTTCGCACGCACCTCTGCGTTTTTCGGAATTTATGTGCAAAATTACATTTGAAATTTACCATGAGCATTGCGGTGAAGGAAAACGTCGTGAGGGAATCTGTATGCATATACATCTGCGAATAAATTCGATGGTGTGTGTGAAGTTTCCAATCCGCACTTGGCCCGCGTGGGAGTGAAATAAGGCCCAAGCTTTCTGAGAGGAGGCCTGGGCCTCTGCAGTGGGACGTAAAAAGGCTGGGATGATTATGATGATTGACTTATATTATTTTTTTATATTTTTTTTGTATGGATGAGGGGGATGGCCCTCGTGAGATGTCTGGATGTATGGATGTTTGTTACTTTTTAACGCTAAAACGGTTAGACGGATTCAAAAAAAATTTGGCATACAGATAATATATTATAACCTGGATTAACATAAAGGATACTTTTTATCCCGAAAAATTGCATAGGTTCCCGCGGGATAGCGATAAACGAATTCTTTGCAGACGGAGTCGCGTGCAGCAGCTAGTTCTATATATTTAGGGTGCCATACTGCAAAAAGAAAAACAAAACCCTCCTTGGATAACTTCGATAGTTTGTCAACCTTTATGGTACTTTCAGCTGACCTAAATCTAAATGTTTTATGTCTTTTACAACCCCTGAACATACTCATATTTTTCAAAACAAACTAGGTGTTTTGTGTTATATTATACACGTCATTACCTTTCTACTATCTCGCTCCCGTAACATAAAGAAAACCCTAAAACAAAGGGAAGAAATTCACTTTCGAATGCCTGGTTGCATTGTCCGGGAACAAAAGGGAATTCGCCATATTTTCCTTCACAGAACCTCTGTGGCGGTGAAAATTATGAGTTAAACAAAACCACAGCATCAAAATGTGGACCGGGTGGGGGCGTTGCGAAACAAAAAATATGTTAAAGTATAAAACCAGTAGGACATCTACAAGCAATACGCCGAACTCGCATTCTTCGGATTTTTGCTAAAGCTCGACTCAGAAACAGGTAGTTTTAGGTTATGTTAAGTTTATGTCGGGCCGAAGGTCCAAAAGCATACAGAAGTAGGAGAGCTCCACGTGAGCGGAGCTCCGTCGACACTGTTTCTGTGTCAATTCAAATTGGAAAAAACGCTACTGTGAAAATAAGCTTCAGTAAAACAATATAACGAGAAAAAAGCATTTGTGAAAAGATACGAATAAAAATTTTGTTACTAGGGATAACGATTTTAGTAAATTGATCTAACCAGTCCTTTATAAGACTACGTGTATATTTTTGGAAAAACACATTTATTCGGCAAGTGCATGTGTGCCCCAATTGAGAAAGGGTACAATATTGCAGAAAGTGCACTTATAGAAATAGTACGTATATTTCGTACTAAATACAAACTGAAATATAGATGCACAGAAAAAACCCCAGAAAAAAGACCAATGCTGGGAATCGAACCCAGGGCCTCAGCATTCCGTGCCGTGTGCCATACCCCTACACCACCACTGGTCTAGAGATTAGACACGAATCTTTCCTATACATCATACATTTCAGTCTGCTAAATCATCACCTTATGCACGCAAAATATATGATTTCACGGGATGACCGTAAAAGTAATAAAAAAAATGAAGTTAAAGAAATAAATAAAAAAAGATACTTCATAGCTAACTTGTAGAAATAGTACGATTTTGGGAAGTGGCTTTTAAAAGCCGTGCTAGCGGCTTACTTGTGGATCACCTACTGCCTTCACTGTGACATCAGACAAGAACAACTCAACATTGTCCGGAGTAATAAACGTCTTCATTTCATTCCCACCATTATAAATGGGGGAGATTATACATAGATAAAGAAGCTTGCGTTTTAAAGATAACAGTTCAAGAGAAATGTCGTGACGATGTCGTCGGCACTACGTTTCTTGGTTGCCATTGCTTCTTGACGTCTGTTGCAGTGAATTTTAAATTGAAAACCTGGAAGTTTGGTATATTAATGAGATCTATACACAGACCTACTCTCATCCACTAACTTACTTGACTGGTAGAAAATATATTTATTGTCATAAAAAATCGTATGACTGTTAGATATATGACAGCGTTTGATTGAATGGACGATGTATTATGGTTTTCGTGTTCGCCAAATTTACCTTCCATTGGGAATTTGGGATTAAAGTACTCCTTTGCAGTTATTTACCTAAATGAAAAAGCAAATTGGATAAAAAAAAGCTGCCCAAATTACTAACTGTACGCGGACGGAGTCGCGAACAAAACCTAGTTTACCTAAATAAAATTGCTGAGTAGACTAAAACCAAAATTTAGGTTTTACCTTAACAAACCTGTTAAGGTTAAATCTGCTCACGAGATTTGATAACAACTTTAACTTTAATTTCAATAAAAAACCGCCTGTATTATAATTCCCGTTCCCATGAGAATTTCGGGAAAATAGATACCCTATGTCACTCTCGGAACTAGGACAAATCTAATGACACCTCACACTTCAAAATCCATTGAGCCGTTTAGACTGCAGAGCGTGCCAAAGAATGATACATACATAAATACATACGCTCGAAAAACATAATCCTCCTTCGACAGCCGGGTGAATAAGTTTATCTTTTAAAGATCTTTTGGAGTCGTGCAGGCTTTTTGTAATGGAACTTGCCGTACTGGTACCCATGTTTATTTATTTATCGGCCCCATAAATCTGTGACACACTACCGGGTGCTCCAAATCTCGCTTCCGTAGGAAAGACATATAACATAAGCGGGAAAAATAATACATTTTACTTTGGCCCTTGAATCGGAAAAATCCGTGAGTTGCAAACGCGACAATTTTTAACCGACATCAAAAAGGGTATTAATTATTATTTTAAAAGGGTATTGCCTGTAATAGATGCAATACATTAAAATGTATACTTCAGTAAATATAAGTGGCTTTAATTTTATTCGTATTAAAATTTAATTTAATGACAGAGCGAGCGAGAAGCATACGGCATGACGGCGAGAGAGACGAAATGGAGCGGTAGGTGGATCATCACCGTCGTCTCGTGGTGGAGTTTCCATGTTAGTGGGCGATACAGAGAAACGCAGATTACCTTGCAACGTGTAATTATTTGGAATCACAGTAGGTAGGTACTTGCAGGAGTGACTGTGAACGTGACAGGTTCGATGGAGTAGGAAATGACCGTTCTCAACGGCGGTCGGCAATCAAGTGAACATCGACTCTGTCCTCGTGTAATGGCGCCAAAGCGATACTCGCCCCACCACACTGCGTTCACTGCACTTTACAATTTAATTCAACCAATCAGAGATAAGATCCGGTACTAGGTAGTCAAATCAGCAACTATAATGCTACCAATATAACGCGCGCGACGACATACATTTTAGCTTGGCAAATATGCTTTTGAATCTCCGGCGCTGTTCTAATCTTCTACGACAAGAATACAATTATAAATTATAATATACATTTGAAAATATATCTAGTACTCGTATCCACTGATAAACGCTGCACTATTGCTCTAAACAGTTTATTATATTACTGTCACGTACAATAAAGAGTTTTTGTATTGTATTCTTTTGTATACTGTGTGAAATTTTCAAGTCTACCTATTACGTTTCAAAAGATACAGACTGTGACAGATCGACGGACGGATTAGAGATTGCAATAGACTTCGTACGAATACTTTAGGTACGGAATGCTGAAAAGTCTATTCTGAAGTGTAAACGAAAGTTCGTCAACCCACAAACTTCGAGTTTCAACGAAATTAAAATAAATTGTTACACTTTGAGGGAAAATCTTCAACGAGTCGTCAAAAGATCTGTCTGTGAGTTAAAAATAGATATGAAATAACTGACGACCTTAAAAAGACTTTGACGAAAAACCTCTGAACCTCTGAACCGCAAAACTCATTGCGTACAATACTGACACAGTATCTTCCTACTTATTGTTGATTTGTGTGTATTAATTGTATTTTGATTTTTTTAACCCCCGACACAAAAAGAGGGGTGTTATAAGTTTGACCGCTATGTGTGTGTGTGTGTGTGTGTCTGTCTGTGGCATCATAACTCTTAAACGGGTGAACCGATTTGGAGCGGTTTTTTTTAATTGAAAGCAGGTTTCTTGGCGATGGTTCTTAGACATGTTTCAACAAAATTGGTCCTGCCATTTCAAAGTTATCAGCTCTTTTGTATGGTGCGGAAGGGATCTTAGACTTAATTGCGTTGGGGGTTTTAAAATTTTCAATTTATAGTTATTATCCTAATCTTTGTAAGAATTTTACAAAAGTAGAACATTCTTGAGAAGGAACTCTACTCAGGATTTCGTTCTTTGTCCAGAGAGTAGAGACACGTTGTATTTCATGTGTTTACCAGGGCCCAATTGCATAACAAAGTACAACTTATATTACAAGCGGAACTCCCTTTCTAGTTAATATAACTGAAGCGAGAGTTCCGCTTGTAACTGTAGTTGTACTTTGTTATGCAATTGGGCCCAGATCGTCAATTAAGGCCATACCGAACTTCTTGCGCTAATCGATCTTAGGTATTCTATGCACTCGTGTTTGTTTACGTGAGAGCGGCTGGAATCAAAGCCGTGCGTAAGCGCAAGCGATACAACTTGCCCGTCCGGTGGCCGAAGGAGAACTAACACAAATAATTACAGATAAGGGGGAAGCACGACGGCTCATGATAGGTTGGTGTATCTAGGTATTTTCATCGTGTTACTAAAACAAATACATATTTTAAAAATGTAGCATCATTAGGCCCTGGAAAAGATCTTGTTTTATTAACATTCAAAAAGTCATGGCCTGCCGTGCAGCATTTTTTTTCAACCGACGAAAACAAAAGGAGGAGGTTCTCAATTCGACGTGTATATATTTTTTTTATGTATAATCACGCATAACTAAATTTAACTAAACTAAATTTAATTTAACTAAATTTAAATTTGGAAATAATATTCATACCCTAAGGGTAGGAAAAGAGGGGATGATTGACTAACTTTTTACAGAGTAGTCTGATCTGATTTTCATAATTCTTTTTTATTGGATAGATAGGGCTATACCTTGAAGTTGGTATTATAAATTTGTAAAAAAAATTACCCCAAGGATGGAAAAAAAGTATAAAATAAAAACTTTTTAACAAAAAATTAAACTGCCGAAAAAACTGAAAAGCAAAAAATAATACCTTTTTTGTTTGACCTTAATCTAGGTACCAGTTTGAAGTCAGTGCCTCAGCACGAGCCAGGAGGAGTGATAGAAGCCAATCAGGTAGACGATTATAGGCCCACTCCTCCTGGCTAGTGCTGAGGCACCGACTTCAAACTGGTACCTAGATTAAGGTCAAACAAAAAAAGGTATTATTTTTTGCTTTTCAGTTTTTTCGGCAGTTTAATTTTTTGTTAAAAAGTTTTTATCTATCAAGCAAACTACAAAAGGAATCGTGTTTCGAAAATCACTGGTCACTAGAGTGAATCCTCGAATAATCTTACCCATGAATTTCAGAACTACAGCTTTGCTAGTAATGATACAGCAAGGGATTAAATGAATGCAATAAATGCGCCAAAAGCTCAGTGCAGCCTTAACCTTGTTGGAAATCTTCCTGTGCCACGACTCCCGGTTAGCAGGCGCCACCCTAGGACCTCACTGGTCCATCGGCCGTCGTTCTACAAGCAATAATGCCCTGGCCACTGCCACTTAAGGCTGGTTAAGATTATTATAAGTCCATGTACAACACGAACTTGATACCTCCAACCTCGTTAGCTCTAAGCAATTGAGCTGAACTTATAATTTGTTATAACCTCGGCACGCGAAGGCTGCTTCAAATTAACCTGAATGTTAACCACGAAGCCTTGGCCTTAGTAAATAGGAAAATAAAACTTAAAAACAATATCGTAACAGTTGGCTTAGTTGAACAGCAGCTTAACTGTCAAATGCCGACTATCCATAATATATTATCTCAAACATCCAAGGAAAAGTCGTCCTTATATTCGTGACAATAAATAATAAATAAAATAAATAAATATCACGGGACAATTCACACCAATTGACCCAGTCCCAAAGTAAGCTAGGAAAGCTTGTGTTATGGGTACTAGGCAACGGAGCAATAGAACGCGAAGTACGTCATTGTATTTCACTTATTGAAGATTCTTTCTGATTTCAAATTAGAGGACAATAATGGAGTTCCATGCAACATTGCTGGCCATGGTCAGCAAAGAGATTCTCTTTTGTTTAAGTTTTTTTATTGATTACTTAATTAATTATCTTTTATTAATAGGAAAATAAAACTTAAAACAGGCCATGTGCGAGTCGGACTCGCGCACCGATGGTTCCGTACAATTTTTTAGGTAAGTATGACCAAAATAAAATGTACACCGTAAACAGGCGTAACTACAATAATCCAGTATTAGCAGAACCCTGCTTCTAAGTAAAATGTACGCAGTGTGAGATTATTTTATATTGATTAGTCAGGACCCCCTTAAAGAAAGAAAGAAAAAGAAAGAAGACATTTATTCACTTTTACAAGACACACAAATACAAGAAAGTACACACAAATTCATACAAATAAACAAGGTTCACAAATTAAGTGATTATAACAGACTGAAGTGTACGATGTATGGGAAAGATTCGTCGCTAACTTCTAGACCAGTGATGGTGTAGGGGTAAGCACGCAGCACGGAACGCTGAGGACCTGGGTTCGATTCCCAGCATTGGTCTTTTTTCTGGGGTTTTTTCTGTGCATCTATATTTCAGTTTGCATTTAGTTTGAAATATAAGGTTCACAAATTAATATTTAATTTAATTTTCTCAAACATGCTATGAAATATTGACGTTATGTTCCTTAAAATACGCCACGAACTGTCACGTTGCAGGTGCGGCTAGACGAGAGGTCAATAATGGAATTTCATACAACATTGCTGGCCAAGGCCAGCAAAGTGATCGTCTATTGCTTTATGTGACACAGCACCATGACGTTTAATAGGTCGACGTGGTCGACGTGGATGGATGGATGGACGGACGGATGGACGGACGGACGGACGGACGGACGGACGGAGGGATGGATGGATGTTGATGGATGGATGGATGGATGGATGGATGTTGATGGATGTTCATGGATGTTGATGGATGTTGATGGATGTTGATGGATGTTGGTTGATGGATGTTGGTTGATGGATGTTGGTTGATGGATGTTAATGGATGTTGGTTGATGGATGTTGATGGATGTTGATGGATGTTGGTTGATGGATGTTGATGGATGTTGGTTGATGGATGTTGGTTAATGGATGTTGATGGATGTTGATGGATGTTGATGGATGTTGATGGATGTTGATGGATGTTGGTTGATGGTTGTTGATGGATGTTGATGGATGTTGATGGATGTTGGTTGATGGATGTTGATGGATGTTGGTTGATGGATGTTGATGGATGTTGATGGATGTTGATGGATGTTGTTGGATGTTGATGGATGTTGATGGTTGTTGATGGATGTTGATGGATGGATGGATGGATGGATGTTGATGGATGTTCTTGTTCATGGATGTTGACGGATGTTGATGGATGTTGATGGATGTTGATGATGTTGTTGGTGATGGTGATGGTGATGGTGATGGTGATGGTGATGGTGATGATGATGGCGGTGATGATGGTGGTGATGATGATGATGCATGTTTGAGAAAAACTCTATACAAGCCTTGGCCACGAACAGGGATTGCCGGCCTCGTATCTCTAGATGGCCTCGTTAACACTCGGCCATCTATAACTACTCGGCCGGCAATCCCCTATTTCGCGGCCGCTGCAGTAATGTACTATTTTTATTTATTTGTTGCTGTACCGACCACAGGTAACACATAATCAGCAAAAATTTCAAGTATCTAGTTAACGCCATTATAAAGATCGAGTTAAAAATGATGAAAAAAACACGTTTTCTCAAACATGCTATGTAATGTTTACGTTGTGTTCCTTAAAACAGGCTTCAAAATACATCGTTGCAGGCCTAGGCCGGCAATGCGATCGTCTATTGTTTCATGTCACACAGCACCATGATGTATATAGGTCTATGGCATCATAGCATTCAGCCATTTAAAAAAAAACTATACCTAAGCAATATTTGAGTTTTGGTTCATTATGTATGACATTCTGCCACTACGCTTATTTAAGGTAAGGTAAGATGGTGATGGTGGTGGTAATGGTGATCTGCCTAGAGAAATATTTCACCATCAACATCATCATCACCATCATCGTCATCACCATCCTCACCATCGTCATCATCATCATCATCATCATCATCATCATCATCATCATCACCAATATCACCATCATCATCATCATCATCACCATCATCATCATCATCGTTATCGTCATAATCATCATCATCATCACCATCATCATCATCATTATCATCATCATCACCATCATTATCATCACCATCATCATCATCATCACTTAGATACTCGGCCGGCAACCCCTTAAGTCCCGGCCTCTGCAGTAATGTACTATTCTTGTAGGACGACCCCCTTTAATTTTCAACTTTATTTTATTTTTAGTATTTGTTTTTTATAGCGGCAACAGAAATATGTCATCGAAAATTTCAACTGTCTAGCTATCACGGTTCATGAGATACAGCCTGGTGACAGACGGACAGACAGCCAGACGGACGGGCAGTGGAGTCTCAGTAATAGGGTCCCGTTTTTTACCCTTTGGGTACGGAACCCTAAAAAAATAAAGTAACAGTTGGCTGTATTTGAAAGGCAAACTTAACTGTCAAATGCTGAGTATCCATTTTCCCTTGCGGTTGATTGGAGTCGGCAAAACTGTATGTAAACTGCACACTCATCTCTGCTTATTTTCGTCCCACTGCAAGGCACAGGGCTCCTCTTCGTATTAGAGAGTTTGGGCCGTAGTTATCGCGCGGCCTCAGCGTGGACTAGGAGCTTCACACACACCATTGAATTTCTTCGCAGTTCTGTGCAGTGTGGGATGCCCACCAACGAGATGGACGGATGATTTGGTAATGCAGCAGGTTCACGGTAGATGTAAGACGCTTCCAACTGTAATGTTTGGGTATTAACGAGGGAGGCCTACGTTCAGATGGCTAGAACGATGATAATGATGATTACATTAGGTTTTTAAATCACGTGCTTTAAACACGGCGTTTCAACATTAAGACGTACCGAAAAGCTGTACACAATATAAGTGCATATCGACATGTGTTATAGTGACCAAATTCAGGAAGTGTACACCGAAATTTAAATTCGAAGTTCTTATTATACCATCGCTCTTACTGTCCTATTAAATACTATTAGCGTGAGCAAGACGATGTGACGGGGAAGGAAAACATCGTGAGGAAACCTGCAAACACTTGCGAAGAAATTCAATGGTGTCTGTGAAGTTCTCAATCTGCACTGGGCCCGTGTGGGAACTACGGCCCATGCCCTCTCATTCTGAGAAGAGACCTGTGCCCTGCAGTGGGACGTATATAGGCTGGGTGGATGAGCAAGACGAGCTAAACGAACTTTCAAAAATTCGTTATTAAGACTAGATCTCGCGGTTCTTAATTAATAATGTTTTGATTAATGACTGCTCCTATAATTATGTAACGATCATAATATTAAGTAATCTACTTGCCTCACGAAAGTTCTTCCTTACAAGAGAAATACTTACATTTTTTGAAAACAATATCAATATTAAGAATCATTTCAACCGTATTAAACAGTAGGTAGTTGCGAAGATTAGATTAAATCAGAAAGCAAAAAAAACGAAACGAAATAAAATTGCGCCAGTGCTTTCTTGTGACAAAGCGCTCAAAACCGGAGCTGCCATAAGGTCTTTAATCAAATTTTGATTTTTTCTATAATTGGTCATAAGTGCGCTATATGCACCTTTTCTTTCCACTAATTTCAAAATATATTACATTCCTAAACCTAAGATCAAAATAAAACCTAAACATTTTCCGTCAATCCTGTCCTAAAAATGTATAAACTTGATTTGCTCCACCAAAAAAAGCGGTCAAACTGCGCTTGCGTTGAATATTTGTAACACGCAGTTAGTTTTGCCGCAATCCCTTGTAAAATAAATGCAAATGGCAAGATGACTCGTGTCGTGTTGCCAGCCCGACAGTTTATAATAAGTGATCCAAAACAAACTTTCTTTCTTACGAATCGATTCATAAATTGGCTTCTCGAACACCATATTCTACATTTTTGATGAGTCCCTTAATTTTTAGTCAAAGCCTGCTGCTTACTGATTATTTTTTTTTTGTAATTTTGTTGTTTTAATTGTGTTAGGAAAGTAAAAATAAAATAATTAAACGACATGCGAGAAAACCTGGACCTTGACGCGGAATGAAACAATTGGCCAGATTTGGCTTAAAACAGGGAGCAATGGAGGACCAAAGGGGAGGCCTTTGCCCAGCACTGGGAGCGGGACACTTACGAGGGGCGTTCAATATAAAGTGAGAATGAGATGCAAACTCTTTTAATATTACGAAATTAAATACTGGCCGGTAAAGCTAATCTATCTAGCTGATTGCTATGAAAAAAAAAACTAACTGTCTATTGTTTAAAAAAATATACGGTAATTTCTTTGCAATGCTATTGAGTACGTTAGCGAAAATGGAGAAAATTGAACTGCGCGCCGTTATCAAATACTTGTATTTGAAAATTTTTTCTATGGACCAAGTCAATTTGGATTTGCGGGACACTTTAGGGTCTAATGCTCCTCCGTATTCGACAGTCGCACGTTGGTGCGCCGAATGTAGACGTGGAAGAACATCGACAATGGACGACCCCCGCTCCGGACGCCCTACTACAGCAGTAACTGAAGAAATTGTGAAAAAAGTCGAAAACTCAGTTTTGGCGGATCGTCGTGTCACAGTTCGTTTTATTGCTGAAAATGTCAAGATTTCAACGGGGAGCGTGCATAATATTTTACATGAACGCTTGGGTATGAAAAAGGTATCTGCGCGTTGGGTACCAAGAATTCTTACTGACACGCAAAAACAAACTAGACTAGAGATTTGTCAAGAAGCTTTGAACCTGATGCAGCAAGACCGGGAACTTTTTTTGGCGCGATTTATAACAATGGACGAAACATGGCTCCCTGGCGACCCTGAAACAAAACTGCAGTCTATGACATGGAAAAGGCCATCATCTCCAACTCCGAAGAAATTCAAGGTGAGCCTATCTGCCGGTAAGGTCATGGGCTCTGTTTTTTGGGATGGTAAAGGGGTATTAATGATTGAGTATCTCGAGCATGGAGCCACTATTACGGGCACATTATACGCCAAACAAATAGCAACATTGCGCAATGAGATTCGCGAAAAACGGCGAGGTAAACTCTCGAAAGTTGTGCTGTTCCACCAGGACATTGCCCCGGCACACAAGTCCGCCGTTGCAATGGCTCTGTATTCACCAGATCTCGCTCCCAGTGATTTCTACCTATTTCCGAGATTGAAACAATACCTGAGAGGCCAGAAATTTGAAGACGACGACGCGGTAGTCACTGCAGTACAAGATTTTTTAAGTACTCAAGATGAGACCTTTTTTAAAAATGGAATTTTAAGTTCAGAAAAAAGATATACTAAGTGTATTATGCAAAAAGGTGACTATATCGAAAAATAAAATTACATTTAGTAAAAGTTGTTTATAACATACTCATTCTCACTTTTTATTGAACGCCCCTAGTATAGGCTAGTAAAAAAAAATACAAAATCACATGTTATAAATAAATGAGTATAAGTACGAGTATGGGCCCGATCAGAATGTTTGGGTGCCAAATTGTTTGGCTTAGGCGAGCGTTACGCTCGTGATCATCTCCTGTCATTAGTACTCCATGCTTCTTGCACATGGATGGCTTTTTAATTTAAATTCGAACCTGATTTCTATATAGTGAGGGGTTTCATTCGGCAATTTTTTTCTTCTCTAGTGCCTGCTTGCTACGAAGAAGAAATGAGCGGGTACTGACGTTTCGGCCAAAATTATTTCGCAAAATGATTAATTTGTTTAATGTTTCATTTGGCAACTGTTTATTTTTTCTGAAACTGTAAACTATTCAGGATATATTTCAGGACTATCTTGTAGGTTAGGTTAGGTTAGGTTTGTTTTATAACAATCCTGAAAAGTTTGCAGTTTCAGAAAAAATAAACAGTTGCCGAATGAAAAATTTGCCAAATGAATCATTTTGCGAAAATTTTTTCGCCGAAACATTAGTAAACCAGAAATTAGACCATCAACTTTAGCGACGATTTAGGACAGTTGAGTCCAAAATTGTTAATTTTTGTGTTAACTTTATGTATCTAAATATTTTTTTTGTCTGATAAAGTCTAGTGGAAGTAGAGATAAGTGACGTCACTTATTTAACAACTCAATTGATTGACAGCAACTATAATCAGGTCTAAAATTGTTTTTTTTTGCTTCTTAGCAAATTGAGAATTAATGTGATTTCAGGGCTAAAATATTTTTTTTTTTTCTAGAGTTGTGTCTGGATTTTATTATTTCGTGATGTCGATATACCTTATTATTTTGCAAAATTTGATTCTCCTCGCTTTGATATCGTTCTTGAGCGTACGAACTTAACAAACTTAAATAACGACTTGGCAACTCACGACCCGTCCATATCTCATAATTTATCTCAAACGTACTTAATCCTCACAAAATCTTATGTAGCATTTTCACAATAACCAAAAATCAACTCTACTCTTCGAGAACTAGGGTGCATTTCAGGCGTATCGGAAAAGATACTTAGTATTTACTAAAAATCTAAAGGCTGCATATTCATGACGTTTAAAATTCCAGCCAACTTAACTAATTAGATTTACATTTGTCAAAGTCCGTTCCATCGAATCTCGGTTGGAGATGTTCCAAATAAATCTTTGGCAAGTCTTAATTTTTCACGCTAACTCTGACCCACAGTTGGACTTTGTGGATCTCTATAGAGAACTTATGACGACAACAATGTTCGGGTCATTATCATCATTTCCGGCGCAGGTATATACGTCCCACTCTGTTGGGGATAGACCTCCTCTCAAAATGAGAGGATTAGGAGTGTATCTCTCACGTGGATCTAAAGGGGATAGAGAACTTCACTCACCCCATTGAATTTCTTCTCAGGTGTATGCATGCAGGTTTCCTCACGGTATTTTCCTCCACCGTACAGATCATGGTAAATTTCAGATGTAATTTCGCACGTACATAAATAAATAAATAAATAAATAAATCGTGGGACAATTGACACCAATTGACCTTGTCTCAAATATACTTATATAGATAAATACATAAGACTCGAGCACAAACATTCGTATTTTTCACACAAATATCTGCCCCGACCGGGAATCGAACCCGAGACCTCAAGCTTCGTAGTCAGGTTCTCTAACCACTAGGCTATCAGGTCGTCTAAATTCCGAAAAACTGAGCGGTGCTAGCCCAGACTCGAACCCACGACCCTCTGCTTGAGAGACCATAGGTCAAACCATTAGGCCGCCACAGCTTCAAAAAATGTATTTTATACTATTTAGTGAGTTTAGTACCTACTTTTCGCATTAAAAACTTCATTGGTCATTTTTAGAGTTCCGTGCCCAAAGGGTGAAAACGGGACCCTATTACTAAGACTCCGCTGTCCGTCCGTCTTTGTGTTTTTCTATATTTTGAGAGGGGGAAAACGAGCACGCAGGTCACATGATGGGAAGCAGTCACTACCACTCATGGAGACTCATAACACACCATTCATTGATGTCCAACTGAACCACACGATGCGCCTTATCACCGGCTGTCTTAAATCGACTCCCACATACTGGTTGTCAGCACTCAGCCACATTCTGCCGCCACACTCGCGCAGGGAGAATTGCCTCAACCGTGAGCTGACGAAAATTCGATCAAACGCGGAGCTGCCCATAGACCACGACCTTGATGAGTTCAAGGCCACTAGGCTAAAGTCCCGCCACCCTCCCGCGCTAAAGGTTTATGACCCAGAGCCCGAGAAAACCCTGCTTGATTCCTGGACAGCAGATTGGGAATCTAGGCATTTACCCGTGGACCTGTTCGAGCTTGATGTCAAGTGCCGGCCAGCGGGTTTTGAGGAGCCCCGGCGTGTCTGGTGCCTGCTGAACAGAATCAGAACAGAGGTTGGTAACTGTGCGTCCCTGTGGCACAAATGGGAGTGGTGCGAGTCGCCGCGGTGTCAGTGTGGCTGCCCGGAGCTAACAGTCCGACATATGGTCTTTGAGTACCCAATCACCAAATTTAGCGAGCTAGCGGCAGACATTAAAACCTTCTCGACAGATGCACTAGCATACCTTAAATCTAGTTTATTAAATATTTAGTTTAAGTAGAGAACCAGAAGCCATACGATAAATAAATAATAACACTAAGGGTGTCACCAGAGCGTTGCCGGCCCTTTGAGAGATAGATAGGCTCGTTTTTTAAAGATCCCTAAGAAGCGGTTCCATAACTTCGTCGTGCATGGGAAAAGTGTTAAAATATTCTTGGTCGATTATACATAGAAAGTAGAAAAGTCATACAGATGATCTCCTAGAATAATACAGCATATTTTATGAAACAAAATGTGAATGCGACAAATAGTAAAACGTGCTAGTCGCCATGAGAGAGCGACATCGCCTCCTCGCTGACATAGACAAGTATTAACTGAATATTTGAATAGTTTCCGCGAATCGATCCCGGATTTGCTGTCGCCGTGTTTCTTTTTCTTATTTTAGCCAAAAATAGTTGAATATGTTGAAACGAACACGTGTAACTATTTTTCTATCTGTAAGAGACATAATCATCGTTGCGTCTTGTTCTGCCTAATCAGGGATACTTATGGGGCTTTCATAATTTATTCTACTACTCATCCTTAAAAAGATATAGCTGGGCTCCAGGAATTGAACCTGGCTCCTCAGCAATCCGTGATGGGTGCTTACCAGTTATACTAAGCCGAGAATGACTTGTAAAATTTCTCAAGAGAAAACTATAAAATAAATACAAAAAATAGTAAGAATCGATAAAAATCCCGCAAGATTCCATAGATCCCGCTGCATCTACGTAATTTTTCGGAATTAAAATTACCCTATGTCCTACACGGGATCTCTAACTATTTTCAGACCAAATTTCATCTTAATCAGTTCTGCGGTTTAAGCGTAAAGAGATAATAGACGGACAGATAGTTACTTTCACATTTATAATATTTGTAAGGATTTACATAATACTAGGGGCGTTCAATAAAAAGTGAGAATGAGTATGTTATAAACAACTTTTACTAAATGTCATTTTATTTTTCGACATAGTCACCTTTTAGCATAATACACTTAGTATATCTTTTTCTAAACTTATAATTCCATTTTTAAAAAAGGTCTCATCTTGAGTACTTCAAAAATCTTGTACTGCAGCGACTACCGCGTCGTCGTCTTCAAATTTCTGGCCTCTCAGGTATTGTTTGAATCTCGGAAATAGGTAGAAATCACTGAAAGCGAGATCTGGTGAATACGGAGGATGCTTAAGGATATCGAACCCAGCATCACGAATTGCAGCCATTGCAACGGCGGACTTGTGTGCCGGGGCATTGTACTGGTGGAACAGCACAACTTTCGAGAGTTTACCTCGCCGTTTTTCGCGGATCTCATTGCGCAATGTTGCTATTTGTTTGGCGTATAATGTGCCCGTAATAGTGGCTCCATGCTCGAGATACTCAATCATTAATACCCCTTTACCATCCCAAAAAACAGAGCCCATGACCTTATCGGCAGATGGGCTCACCTTGAATTTCTTCGGAGTTGGAGATGATGGCCTTTTCCATGTCATAGACTGCAGTTTCGTTTCTGGGTCGTAATGATGGAGCCATGTTTCGTCCATTTGTAAAAAGATTGCTTTTACAATTTTTTATTATTATAAAAAATATAAATATATTTGAATATTTCATCCTCTGGTCAAGGCATCAAAATGTAAAAGATTGGCAATCCAACCAAAATGTAAAAGGTCATGGCAACAAAATGTAAAAAACTTGTTCCTACATTTTAAAAGCCAATATAAATATATATATAAAATTATTATATATACATTAAGGTTTACCTAGGTAAAGGTATACAATGATATAATGACCTATTCTAGTCAAAATATTGCCGTTAAACTAAATACAGTCAGGACTCCTACGTTGTGTAATTTTTTGATTTAGCAATCCAAACTTCGTAAGATGTGGTATGTCTTAAGGTAAAGCAGGGGTCTATTGGAGGCATACTGCTCGTATAAACAAAAGAACTTAACCTAAGCATTCTAAAATTAGATATAAACATATATTATGGTGTGAAAATGAATGAGTAAGTATGTATAGTGTAAAATAGGTAGGAAACAGGAAAGGGAAGGGTAGGGATGTAACCGGGGACCACAGGTCCCCGGGTGCCGCACCGCCTTGCCCCATCGGCACACCGTACCTCTCCTAGCCCATACTGGCTTGAATTTACATTTAGGCACTCATCATAGTGCATAATCAAGTCAAAAGAGGACTAGGGTATTAAGGAATGAGCGAACCCAATTCCAACAAAAGTAGTTTAGATGGAAATACATCCAATCCAACCAATGCTTGTTTCATTATGTTGATGCACTGCGTAAAATACACAGATTTTGAGTTGTGTAATCACTGGGAATGTCTAGAAAGACCATAGCCAATGAGTTACATAGATTTGTGGTATTACCAAGCTGTAAACAGACATGGTAAAGTGTTGCTCTTACTTGTTAATCGGACGAGTGTCCCAATCGTTTCATTAGCCATCTCCGCTCACAAGGTGAGAATCAACAATTGACATAATTACTTTGAAATGGAAACACAACCATCCTAATTTCCAAGCAAGTAGTATAAATACAGTGGTGAAATGAAAACATACCACCCCTGAATAAAAGGGCCCCATCCGAATAAAAGGCGAACGCTCCAACCAATCACTTCATTAGATACCTCCACTTACTACGTAAGCTTCAACGGTTATCATAATTACTGGGATCGAGGAACGCAACCGACTCGATTATTCGAAATGAGAAATTGAGATATAATTGTAGTAGATGACATGAAATCAAACCACCACATAGATTTGTAGAGTGTATTGTAAAGACATCAGTGCATGATACACAGAGTCACAACACATGAAAAAGCATTATATAGTAAAATTGGATGTGGTTCAAGCTATAATCGCTCGAGCACATAAAAGTATATGTTTCATTGTGAATTTGGGTTCTCACAGGGAACAGTAAGGGTTATAACAGACAAAGGATTTGTCATGAGATAAATAACATTACATAGAAGTCATTTACTCAAAAATAAACCAATACCATTGCAATGAGCTTTCCCAATCTTACAATGTAAAAAGTCATAGGTATATTAGTCCATCAGATGGTCATAATTATAGTTTCAGACACAAGAGGACAATTATCTCACCTTGCGTTACCACCAATTCTGATATTAATGGCATCACAAAATAAGCTTAGAAATTGAGCAAATACGATACTAAGGTAGTCCCGAAGGAGATACCAAAGTCTGGGTCCATCAGATAGTGTTGACAGAGTTAAGACAAGCTTAGACCAGCAAGAAAAAATTGTACAAATACACACATTGCAGGCCCGAAAAGCCTGTAGCGTGTAGCTTTAAATGTCAGGAATGAAAACTGAAAATTTACTTTGTGCTTGTCACAAAGGGAACTCGAGAGAATTTTTCGCGTAAGCGGATTTTGGAGTGACGGTACTGAAATATACTCCCGGTGCACAGGAGTTTTCCTTGAAAATAAAATCTAGCTTTTATGTAATAGCGAAAGAAAACGTGGGCCGTAGTGCTTTCAACGAACATAATCAAAAGGGGAGCCCGTCGTATCGCCTAAAGTTGTTTGTCCTAATGATCGATTGTCTTAACACCTCATCATTCATCATTTCAGCCGTAGGACGTCCATTGCTGAACATAGGCTTCCCTCATTGATGCCCAATCATTACAATTGGAAGCGATGTGCATCCACCCTGAACCTGCGGCCTTCACCAAATCGTCCGTCCATCTCGTTGGTGGACGTCCCACGCTGCGCTTGCCAGTCCGCGGTCTCCACTCTAGAGCTTTTGGGCCCCAACGGCCATCTGTTCTGCGTGCTATATGGCATTATATGCTATAGTGCATTTCAACAAGCTAATCCGTTTGGCTATGTCGGTAACCCCAGTTCTTCTACGGATCTCCTCGTTTCTGATTCGATCCCGTAGAGAGACTCCGAGCATGCCCTCTCCATAGCTCGTTGAGCGACTCTGAGCCTATTCATCAGGCCTATAGTGAAGCACCACGCCTAACACCTGAAACTGAAAATATTTCAGAACACCTCATGCGTTGGTTACTTAGATTGTTTTTTTATTTTTTATTTTAACGAAACCTACAAGGTGGTCGGAGCCTATATTAACAATTAACCTAGTTTCCTCATTCATTCCAGTTCCCGCATATATGTTTCTCGCACTTCCATTCATCATACTATTATTTCTGTCATTCATCATCTTTCTTACTGTGAGGTCGGAACAAGACCATCTATTGTGCTCTATCCTATCCTTTTTCTTTTTATTTTTGGGTAGGTTAGGTTAGGTTACTCATAGACACCATTTTTATTTATCACAAATCAGAAGAAATTACAAACTTAGCTTATTTAGTAACTTAAGATATATTTTGCATGATGACACACCCATACTACTGACATATACATACTTAGATTGGGTTAGGTTAGGTTAGGTTTATTTTCCGCCTTGTGCAGGTGCTGTCCGGGCATGGCTGCTTCGGACGGTACCTCCACAAGGTTGCGCGAAGGGAGGAGACGGCGGCGTGCCACGAGTGCGGCGCCAGCGAGGACACGGCGCAGCACACCCTAGAGGTGTGCTCCGCTTGGTCCCCCCAGCGCCGTACCCTGATGGTGACAATTGGTGGTGACCTCTCGCTCCCCAGCATCGTCAAGGCTATGCTGGACAGCGAGAGGTCCTGGGAGGCCGTCGCCTCCTTCTGCGAAGAGGTCATATCGCAGAAGGAGGAGAAGGAGCAGGAACGCGAGAACGATCCCCTCGCGAATCGGCTCCGGCGCAGACGGACGGGGAGGAGAAGGCGGCAATTCGCCGCCCTCCCCCCCTAGTGGTACCAGTCGGCGGGGGGTGGGGATCCTCTGCCGGCCGTCATGGCCCATAGGTCTAGGGGGGAGTCAAGTGTCCCCGACTTCCCCCTCTATTGGCGCGGTAACCTCGGCATAGGCTGGGGCGGCCAGCGGATGTCGTGGTGTCCCATTTTGCTCCCACGGCATCCGCAAAAATGGCAAGAGAGGGAATACCGGTAGGTTTTTAGTGGGTAGGCCTCCCCCCTCCTTCCACTGGGAAGGGTGGGGGAGGAGAGTCCCACATAACTCCCGCGTAGTCCCCACGCGCGGGAGTATGCGTAAAGCATTTTCCAACCGCCAAAAAAAAAAAAAAGGTTAGGTTTATTTTATAAATTTCCTGAAAAGTAGATAGTTTCATTAATAATACAATTAGGACAATCGATCATTAGAACAAACATTACATAAGAACAAATAATCATTAGGCGATACGATGGAGACCCAGTCAAAAGTTCTAAATAAAGAAACGCACAAAGATGTGAGTCAATTTCAAATATGGAGGTTTCTAGGGTTTTGTAGCCTAAGGGTAACAACGGGACCCTATTACTAAACCTCCACTGACTATCTGTCCGTCTGTCTGTCTGTTTTTCGCCAGGCTGTATCTTATGTACCGTGATAGCTAGATAGTTGGTTTCAGCCGAAAGAAGTCCACTGCAGAACATAGGCCTCCCCCAAGGCTTGCCAAACAGATCGGTCCCGTGCCATCCGCATCCAACGCGTTCCCGCTACCTTAACCAGGTCATCGCTCCTTCTTGTTAGAGGCCTATACCTCTCCCCCTCCCCTATTCCCTCTCCTTTTCCCAGGGCCGACAACGCACTAGCATCGTGTAAAGCGCTGCGGGTGTCTATGGACAGTGGTGATCATTTAACATCAGGTGACCCACTAGTTCGTTTGTCTGGCCTTTCTAACATAAAAAAAAAAAAAAAAAAAAAAAAAGGCCTACCTACACTGCGTCTTCCGGTCCGCGAATGCCACTCGAGAACCTTTACTTACGCATTGCTACAAGCTATGCTCGTATTTATCTATTAACCCATTGACACGAAATTTGACACGGATTAGTAATTTTGATGACAATGCACGGAGAGCCAACAAAAAGTAAAAAAAAAGTCAGTAAAAAAGCTTGAGACAAAATATATATTACAAAAACTTTCTAGTTTCAGATTACTCAAAGCATCGCCAGAAAAAATACAAGCTAGCAACTAAAACCGATTACGTATTCGGAGTCATAGAAATCTGATACGCCATTTTACTGAAAAACAAACTCTACGATGTCTGGTGAAACAAGAATAGAAAATACTCTTTTTAATAATTTAGTATTCCCCTCAAACGTGATGCAATTTGAACAGTATCAAAGAATAAGACGAGCTCATTAGGAACATGATTGAGTTTCCGAGAGACGGACAACAAAATTCGGTTCCGATATTCGGCGGTTGGACTTGACCGAAAGCCAAAACTTAATTGGTTTTTGTTCGTGATGCACACATTGTGTGCAGAAATAAAAGTACAATGTACTTAATGACTCTCATTTCAAATCAATATTTATGTCTATTTTTTTAAAAGTAACCTTACACGGGTAGGTACAATTAAAACAAAAAGAGGTGTAAAAATAAAAAATAGTCTACAAATCAAGAGGCAAACCAAAGGAGGTCACTTCACATTTTTCACACCCCTTTCCCAAAAACTACAACGGCACGGTGATTTCCAGGGTACGGATTTTTCATCGCACGGTATAAGATGAAAGAAAACTATGGAGTCGATATTAAAGTTAAAATTTAACTCATATTCATACTCATACTCATCCACGTAATTAATACCGAGAGTAAATTTTAAATGAAACAAACAATTTGAATTCAATTAAATGATATTTTAAATAAAAAAAAACGAACTGCCGCACGATAAAAAAAATAACATTAAGAATGCTTCTATTTCGTAATATCTATGGGGCTTGGAGATGCAGGAATGTGGGCGTCAAAATCTTGATAAGATAGGTATGGCGGGCGTGTGTATTGTCCATTTCAAAATTACAATCGTAAAATGAGTATAATGTCATGGCGACGTTTTTCATATTTTCTAGAATAAAAGACGTTTTATATTGGTTGCTAGTATATTCTAGACTTCTCGCATCGTACTACATAAAAACATTTGAATTACATTAAGTAAGTGAGATTAACTTTCGATTGACATTTTCGATCTGTCAGCCTGATAAAGGGATGAAAGTATTACGAGACTAAGAAAATAAGTGAGTATGAGTATGAATACGAGTTAAATTTTAACTTTAATATCGACTCCATAGTTTTCTTTCATCTTACCGTGCGATGAAAAATCCGAACCCTGCGATTTCATATTATAAATGTAAAAACCTTAAGTGAAATTTTGTCTATCTGATGGTGACAATTGCATTAAAATCCGTCGCGTAGTTTAAAAAATATAATCGTATTCAATTTGCAGAGGGACAGAAAGCGGAAGGGACTTTATTTTTTAGTACTTATGTCGAGAAAATACATCATAAAGTAATATTAAGGACTGAAAATTCGTATTGATGTGTTGAAGTGACACTGGGCATGTATGGCAAATGAATCCGGAGCGTTGGGCCCAATTTCCTACGCAGATCATTGGTTTTCCCAGCAGTGGGACACAATTATAGGCTAATAATGTCTGTTGCTTTTTATTATTAAAACTGGTTTCGGCCTTCGGCCATAATCCAAAACCGGCACCGCACTAAAGTATCCGAGTCAGCTTTTCCGCTCATTTCCCGCCACGGGCTGCAAAGGACCGGGACACTTGGTTACACCCACTTTGTGCACGAGGCATTTGTTAAAATTGTTGAAATGGAACACGAAAAAGTTGAGCGCTCTGCAAGCTAAAATTAAATGAGCCACCATCCCAGTCTATACAACGTGTCACTCTCCCTCTGGACACAGACCAATTATCATCATCATCATCATTTCAGCCGAAAGAGATCCACTGCTGAATATAGGCCTCCCCCAAGGCTCGCCAAACAGATCGGCCCTGCGCCATCCGCATCCAATGCGTTCCCGCTACCTTCACCAGGTCGTCACGCAGTGTAGGTTGGCCTCCAACAAGATGGAGCGACGACCTGGTGAAGGTAACCAGAAGTACTTAATAGATAATTTCTATATTTCATAGAATAAAAATACAAAACTAAAAAGAGCATTATTTGGCCATCCTGTACTTTTGAGCTTGCGTATCATGCTACAAATTGCCGCAATGCCGCATACGACAGCGTATCATCGTAATCTGCCGCCCAATTACGCTGATACGTGAGTGCGGGCGACAGGCGCCGACAACGGCGCTCCTATCGGGACTTCTGCGCAACAGTTTGTACAGCTAGCAGAGAAAGCGTTCAATTGATTAAATTTTTGTGCAAATATTTTTTTTAAATATCACAAAAGGACATCTATTTTTTGTGTTTTTTTTTTATTTTTAAGGAGTATTCTTTTGTTTTTTTTTCTAAATTCTTGTGTAATATCAAGAAATAGTCTGAATACCGTAGCAAATATGTGTGGATTTTTGTAAGCCGATTTGACATCATGTTAATTTACTAAAAACATTTTGATGGAAAAAACTTTAAGATTGTAATATTTGATGTTCTTATGGTAATGCCATATGTGGGCCTCTGGCTAGAAGGACTGAATGAGACTACAGGGCGTTGGTTCAAGTTCCCAGAGCAACAGGTTCACCGAAACATTTATTTAAATAGGCGCCAGGTGTTCCCGTCGTCAAACGAATGATGTGTTTAAATCAAAAGCAACATCTGGTATAATACCGATTTATTCCATTAGTAAAACAGAGTCGCACTATACATTGTATATGGTTTCTTAAATTTAAATTACCAAGAAAACAAACACTCAATAGGCAAGGTGGCTTTAGATATCCCACGTACCCACTCACAAGGAAAAATGAAATAAAAGTAACCAGAAGGGTCGCGAGGTGAGGTACCCAAACCACAATACCCAACTATAAAATTTGAAAAGAAAAACACCATAAGTGGTTCTGTAACAGATCTTACGTTTTAAAAGTTAACAGTATCTTAACACTAACTGTATAAAAAATAATACCTGCATACCAGGTATAAAATAGAATAATTTACCCTAGACCTGACATACAGGCACACACGTGTTAATAAAGTTTAATCGGTTGGTTTTGGCCCGTAAGAGGAACCAGTAAAAAGAGAACGTCAAGGTCATTGTCTTGTCTACGCCAGAGGTAGGGGATAGACAGTTAAATCATGGCTTGGAAATTAAGCGGTCTAACGAGAAACGACACACTTAAACTCCGCCCCACTACAAAAAAAATGTAAGAAAGTCCTACGTATAAGTGTTTATAAACCGTGGCTATCGGTCCAAGCACAGAATCGAAGGTAGATAAGTGTCAAAGGTAAGGGTTGTCCACGCCTAAAGTAAGGGGTAGACAGTTATATCATGGCTTGGAAATTAAGTTGTCTAGCGTGAAACGACACACTTAATTTCCGCACCACTACGAAGAAAATTAAACTAAATTTCCCGTGGAGCGAGGTCAGAATACAATAAAAACTTACATGAAAAGCTTCGTTAACTCATATAAAATATACTCATTCATCCAAGTCGACAAACCGCAGGCCGGGGTCAGACTGGATCTACCGGGTTAGCAGGAAACCTCTCGATGAATCCGCAACTCCTTAGGTGAAAGAGTACCGAAGAGAAAGTAGGGAAATTGCTATATATAAAAAAAACCCTGGAACAAAATATTCAGTTTATAATAAATTATTTTAATAAAAATATACGGAGGGTAGCACAATGGAGGCATCTAACGAAACTTACCCAAGTGAATGGGGTTTTTTTCCGTAATAACGACGTACACAGATAAACAGTTGGTAGCATAGCATACGGTTGTGGTAACTCTGAATATGAGCTCTGGTTGAGTTCGAAACGCGTCAGTGTAGCTTGGTGGTGGTGATGGTTGGGTTTATGTGATTTGTGCGTGTTCGTACAGTGTGGAGGTGGAGGAACTGCATGAACGCACATTTCTTGCATAAACGTAACTATTGTAAGGTCGCGGGTGAGCATAGTAATTGTTTTAGTTCATTAAAACTTTAAGAAACTGAAAGCTTAAGAAAAGAACTTTAAGCTCCATAATTTATATGTATTTCTAAGATAAATAATAAAATAGATACTTAATAATAAATAGATAAATAATAAGATCAAAAATAGCATAGCCGGTTCTCAGATGGCGGGCGAATAAAGTACGAAAAAACAGTTGGATTAGTAATCTTCTTCATTTTAGAAGTCGGTTACACATTATGCATACCACGTTATTCCTTCTTAGGTGGAAAGGTCTTCGTGCGGCTCTGCCATCTTTAGATTGACAGTTTTGAGAAAAACTAATTGAAGATACTCGATCTCAAATGACAAAATTTTAACAGAGCTCTAAAATATGTTATAACACAATGCATAAGGCCAGTTCTATTGCGCGCCCTGCGATAAAGTTTTTAAGACTAAGTTATTTATATGTAAAATTTTACAATTTTAAGTTATAATTATCTTATTGTAGCCAACCACGATTTGACCTATGGCCTCTCAAGTAAAGGGCCGTGGGTTCGAGGCCCAGGTCGCATCTCTGAGTTTTTCGGAAGTTATGAGCAAAATTACACTTAAAATTTGCCACGAGCTTTACGGTGAAGAAAAACATCGTAAGGAAAGTTCAAGTCTGAGAAAAAATTAATGGTGTGTATGAAGTTCCCGGTCCGCACTTGGCCCGCGTGAAAAATACGGCCCAAGCCCTCTCGTTCTGAGAGGAAGCCTATGCCCAGCAGGACGTATATACGCTAAGACGATGCAATGATGATGATTGTAGTCAGGATAGCCGTCATTGAAATCGACGTGGAGGACTATTATGTAATTCCAAACAACTTTCTTTTTTGTAAATTTCGCTTCATAAATTTCTTTGCCCACCGTACATGCAGCGGTTGACCTGAATTTTTATTGTTTCCAATCTAATTTCAGATTTATAAATCTTTTCTTTTATAAGTTAGGAAAGTTTAGAGTTGGGGGCTTGCGACGTCGCATAGAAACGAACTTGGAGACACCGGGGACTTCAGAAAGTTTCCAAATTATCTCCATGTCCAGTCACGATGACACTTGAAGGTACCTACTATATTCGTCGGAAATATTTATGCATCTCATAGAAGTAGAAAGAGAAAATAATCATCATCCCAGTGTATATAAGTCCCACTTGTACAGGACTCCTGTCAGAATGAGAGGGCTTGAGCCGTAGTTCCCATGCGGGCCCAGAGCGTATTGGAAACTACACACACCATTGAATTTTTAATCAGGTGTGGCCAGGTCTCCTCATGACGTTTTTCTTCACCTTAAAGCTCATGGTAAATTAGAAATTACAAATGTAATTCGGTACGAACCCACGACCCTCTGTTTCAGTGGCCATAGGTCAAACCATTAGCCCACCACGGCTTATAACTTTTATAATACTAAGAAAATAATATAATAATAATTTGTTTATTTAAGTAAGATGTCTGTGTACTTTATCTAACATAATATCGTGTCACGCTGTTTGTTATCGAACTCCTCTGAAACGGTTTTACTGCATATTTTTTGTAATAAAAATGTAGCCTATATTTAGTGGGTCTGAGAATAGGTCGTAGGCTATAATTTACATGGCAAAACAACGTTTGCCGGGTCACCTAGTATTAAATATAATTATATTTGAAACTTACATAGCACAGCAAATATAACAATTAAATAGGATTTCGGCTACAAAACCCTTAAATTTTTTTTGAAGACTTACTTAAGGGCCTACCGAGCTTTTCGCGCTAATCGATTTTGGGTGGGCGGTTTCGGGCGTGGGGGAGGCACGATGGCTCAAGATAGGTTGGTTGGACTGCGCGTGGTTTTGGGTATTTTCATCTTATTACTAACACAAATACATATTTTAAAAATGTAGCAACACTACGCCCTAGAAAAAGTCATGACCTGCTGTGCAGTATAAGCGTCGTACTACGAATTTTTTTTATTTTTAAGAGTGGACTTTGGGTTTTTTTTTCTATCGAGCGAATATAAGTAATCGTGTTTTGATAAACACTTGTCATTAGAGTGAATCCTCAAATATCTTACACATGAATTTCAAGACTATAGCTTTACTTGTAATGATACAGCACGAGATTAAATGAATGCAATAAATGCGTCAAAAACATGGTAGGCCCTTAATTGATAAAAAACGTTTCGCAGCTTCCAAGCTTCATGGTTAGGTACGTAACGAAAAAAAAACCATTAAGACATCCCCGAAACGACATTACTTTCCCACTCACGCAGGGTGTTTTTGAAAAGGAATTTTTATTCAGATTCGTACAAAACATTTAAGTGACCGCCTCAGCTTAATTCCTCGAGGAAGAAGGAGAAATAATACAGCGCCTTATAATAATGCTGAATGTTAGCAATGAAAATAATCTCCATCTATCACTGACTACGTAAATTACTGATGTTTTATGTATTTTAAGGACTGTTTCGGTTTGAGGGAAAGGTATTGTTTTTTGGATAAATACCGGTTTGAATTTAAGCGGTGGTAGCCTAGTCGCTGACTTTTCAAGCAGAGGGTCGTGGGTTCGAGCCCGGACTCGTAGCTCTGAGTTTCTAGATTATGTGCGAAATTACGTTTGAAGTTTACCATGAGCTTTACGGCGGCTTTAAAAATTGTGAGGAAATTCGATGGTGCGTGTGAAGTCCTATATGTGCACTGGGCCCGCGTGGAACTGCGGCCCAAGCCCTATTATCCTGACAG
This sequence comes from Archips crataeganus, assembly GCA_947859365.1. Lineage (NCBI taxonomy): Eukaryota > Metazoa > Arthropoda > Insecta > Lepidoptera > Tortricidae > Archips > Archips crataeganus. The sequence continues at coordinate 2,094,047 of OX402048.1, read as the reverse complement.
GCCCAGCAGTGGGACGTATGTAAGTTGGGATGATGATGATAAAATGCAGGTTTGACCCGATCGAAAAAACCCCGCGGGAACTATGTAATTTTTTGGGATAAAAATTATTCTATATCCTATCCAGGGTCTCAAATGTCCACTCCTTAGCTGTATGGTTGATGAAGAAAGAGCAAAAACGCTTGGTGCGGATTTTGGAAATACTGACAACGTAAGGGAGACCCCGCCTACTTCTGGTCGAGCTGTGGAAGACAGAAGCAGGTGGAATAAGGTCGTGCAGTTCCGAAGCACATTCACCGAAATGTAGCCTGTAGAATTAAATACCGATAGGCAAGAATATATTCAGCTATTTTAATGAAGAGATAACAGATAGACAGACAGGCGGACTTACTTACGCATTTATAATATTGGTAAGGTAAAATCATGAGTCCATGATAGCTTTGGAGAATTGGAGAGGATTGTGTTGTCCGGTGTGATACAGCACTCTTTGAATTAAAGGCTAAATTATTATTAAATACCGTGTCCACCATATTTCTGACACAAATCGTCAAATTTAAACAATGCCTTTTGAATATTTATGAACAACATTTGCAAATAAACCAGAAAACAATGCCGGATAACGTAACGTACTGTCTCATTCTATTTTTAATTAAAATATGAATGCCCTATACGTTTGTCGGCTGTCATTTTGTATGAATCTTTATACAAAACGTGTAACTTATATTAGGTACTTGAAAATTAATTGTTATGCATGAGTTTTTCAGATGGTCAACCAAGTAAGTGCTTTACTATTTGTAATGCCAGTTTCTTCATGAGAATAAAAACAATAAGGACGATTGTCACATTGACTTGTGAGTGAAAATAGGATTTGACGTTTTAAGCCCTACATCTAACATTGAATCTTAGGGTGCCTTTGCACCAGAGTTCATTGGTCCACATAGCATAGCACTGGTGGAAACGGGTACAACTAAGCTATGATTTTTTTATGGAAAGATGCGTGCCCTGGATGCGTGCTATGAATGCGTGCTATGGATCACGCCCAGACGATTGACGACCAGACCAGACCAGACCAGTGGCCTAGTGGTTAGAGAACCTAACTATGAAGCTTGAGGTCCCGGGTTCGATTCCCGTGTCGGGGCAGATATTTGTATGAAAAATACGAATGTTTGTTCTCGGGTCTTGGGTGTTTAATATGTATTTAAGTATGTATGTATCTATCTATATAAGTATGTTTATCCGTTGCCTAGGGTATGTATTACAATACCGAAGTACGAAAGACCGAATGTATGAAAACATCGAATGGATCAAAAGACCGACGCGATTTTTTTCTGAAACCGTTAACTTTTCAGAAAATATTAAAACGGCATCATACAGAACCCATTCGGTTAGGTTAGGTTTGTTTTATAACAATCTTAAAAAGTTAACGGTTTCAGAAAAAAATCGTGTCGGTCTTTTGACCCATTCGATGTTTTAATACATTCGGTCTTTCGTACTTCGGTATTGTAATACATACTCGTTGCCTAGTACCCATAACACAAGCTTTCCTAGCTTACTTTGGGACTAGGTCAATTGGTGTGAATTGTCCCGTGATATTTATTTATTTATTTATTTTATGGATGGTCTCCCCCCTCACCGCGCTGCCGCTACGCGCGCCCCTGTCCATACATCGCATAGCTCGAGCTGCGCATCTTATTCGCACAGCGGCCTCGCGGCTGCTCATCTACATAGCGCTTCTTCCTCGCACAGCTACATAGCTTAGCATTGGTGGAAACGGTCACACAGTTTCGTAGCGTAGCTTTCACATCTTCGCAGCATAGCTGCATAGCACATCCTCTGGTGGAAAGGCACCCTTAGAGTGGTAAAGGAATATCTCGGTCGACTATGATCGATATAACATCTGATCTGAACCAGAACCAAAAAAAACCAGAAAAGAACCAGAACCAGAAGAAAGAACCAGAGGTCAAATTATCAATTTTAACTTTCCCTTTTTTTTAGTCCCCGACCGCTATGTGTGTGTGTCTGTCTGTGGCATCATAACTCTTAAATGGGTGAACCGATTTGGATGCGGTTTTTTTATTTGAAAGCTGGTTTTTTGGCGATGGTTCTTTGACATGTTACATCAAAATTGGTCCAGCCATTTCAAAGTTTACTTCAACTATCGTAGCTTCCGTGTTAAAAAAATTAGTTTTGTTTGAAATACGTCCTTGTTGAGTTTCTTGCCGGATTGTTCTCAACAAGGTTTTTCCAAATCGGTGGTAGATTCTTCGACGTTCATAACTGCTTGATATAGCCTAAATTGTATAAATATTATTTTGTCTTTGACCGAAGAGCTGGCAGCTTCCTCGCACAACGTATCAGCTTTGCTATACAGCGAGGTAATGCTGCCAGTGTCTTTGGGTCCATGCCGCGCGGGGAGCCTTTTGTTAATTTTATCTAGTTTTAGTTTAGTTAGTTTTATTTTATTTATAATTATAGTGTTAACTAGCTTTTGCCCGTGACTCCGTCCGCGTGGAATTATTAATTTGGGCAGCTTATTTTTTTATCCAATTTGAAAGAAAGAAAGAAAGAAAAAACATTTATTCGTGACAACAATAGCATAAAGGCATAAAGGTTACAAAATAAAGAAACTAGATATCACGAAACGGACCCACCTCAGCATAATGCCGGCTCGAGAGCCAGCGCTGGTCTTCCGGTGGGACCGTGAGGCCGTCATTTGCTCGCTGCACACACGATCGGACCGTGTCTAATTGTGAACGCAACCATATGATCGTGCAACTGTACCAATACCAACACAAGGGCGTTATATTTTGGCATGGCGTTGACATTGACAACTGACACGGCCGACCACATGAGCAGCAAGCAAAACGATATACAGTCTGGGGCCCGGACTTGGGGATAATATTGAAAACAGAGATTCTCTAGAGTATTAGTATTTATTCTGAAAAGATTCCATTTAACAAAAACATATGCATTACACACAATAAGAATTTAAAGTTACGATTCTTAATCAGTGTATTATTGCAAAACGATACTATCGCTAACATTAGTCAATGTCGTGGTACAGGGGATTAATGTCAATGTCGTGGTACGGGGATGATAAAAAACTTACCGCAAAACATCATGATATTACTACTTATCCATTAGAGAAACTCCTTAAATAAAACCGGTCCCCGCTACTTCCCACTAGTTCCCACAACATTAATAAAAATCTGAATTAAATATCACGATGACAATTATCTGTTTACATAACTGTTTGTTTTTAAAGTTCTTTTGGCTAGGAAAAAGGCAAAGGTTTAGAACCATACAGTCTTTATTACATACCTAATTAAATTTTCCCCACCATGACAATGTCAATACCAAGTAGATTCAATACCTGGTTTTGCCGAGTTAAAGGCGTAGGAAACTTTTTGCTTCTTATTTTACATTATGATCTCCTTTTTAATTAATAAATGATTGACTTTTTTAAAAAAATAGTAAAGTCAAAATATTGTCACGAGAATTTCTTTGGTGACAATTTAAATTAATTTGAATTGGATTTATTTACCTACACAATTTTTAATGTCAAAATGGCTAGACCATTCGATTTGCATGAATTTGTGGATATGATATTGTTATACGGAGAAGCTCGTGGTAATGCATCACGTGCCCTGGCATTGTACCGCGAACGTTTTCCAAACAGAAGGCACCCGACAAATGCTCGCGTGATTACAAATGCAGTACAACGCTTACGTGATAACCGTGCTCTGGTCCCCGGACATCAATACGAGGGCAACAGACCTCAGAATGTCAGCCGGCAATTAGAAAGAAGAATTCTTCGATATTTTAGACAGCATCCCACTTCCAGTACTAGAAAAGCTGGTCGTATCTTTGGAGTAAATCACCGCACCATAAACAAAGTTATGAGAAGAAGGAAGCAACATCCTTTTAAGTTTCTGAAAGTCCACGGTCTTTTACCAAGAGATTTACCTGTTCGTACTCAATTTTGTCAATGGTTTTTAACCATGTACCAAGAAGATAACAGCTTTTTGCGTCATATCATCTGGTCTGATGAGGCCACATTTACCCGTAATGGAATGTAGAACAGGAGAAATACGCACTATTACTCTACGATCGGAAATAATCCACATGTCATGAGAGAATCGGCTCACCAATATCGTTTCTCCGTTAATGTGTGGGCAGGAATCCATGACAATACAATAATTGGGCCAATTTTTATTGACGGGACACTTAACACCGATAAATTTCTAAGGCTTATTGATGGACCATTAACAGAGTATCTTTCAAATTTACCACAAGATGTTCGTGAGGATACGTGGTTTCAGCTGGACGGTGCGCCGGCACATTCCGTCGTACGAGTGCGTGGAAAACTTGACGAAATTTTCGGTAATAAATGGATTGGTCGCTATGGCCCACACCGATGGCCCCCTAGGTCACCTGACCTTACTCCTTTAGATTTTTTCTTATGGGGAGCTGTTAAAAACTATGTTTACGCAGTAGAGAATGATACAGTAGATATCCTCAAAAACAGAATAACGGAAGCATTTCACATAATGCAACTCAACGTGGACTTAGGAACTGTTCATAATAACGTTATCAGGCGATACACTACTTGCGTACGGCAGAGCGGCAGACATATTGAAAATCGGCCTATCTAACAAAAGGGACGTGCTTTCCGTTTTATGTTTGTATTTCTTATTTGTACAATATAGTACATTGTTGTAGAGGCTGGAAAGTAAGCAATAGATGGACGAGTTTGTTTGAGGGCCGACGCGTAGCGGAGGCCCTCGAAAGTACGAGTCCATCTATTGTACTTTTGGCCGAGACTAAACATTGTGCTTTTCACGACTAATGCGAGGAAATCATTATCATCATCATCATCATAATCATACATCCATCCATCCCGTCCATCCCGTCCATCCTGTCCATCCCGTCCATCCCGTCCATCCGACCATCCGTCCATCCGTCCATCTATCCCGTCTATCCCGTCCATCCATCCATCCCGTCCATCCCGTCCATCCCGTCCATCCGTCCATCCGTCCCGTCCATCCCGTCCATCCCGTCCATCCTGTCCATCCCGTCCATCTGCCCATCCGTCCATTCTGTCCATCCCGTCCATCCCGTCCATCCCGTCCATTCCGTCCATCCATCCCGTCCATCCGTCCATTCCGTCCATCCCGTCCATCCCGTCCATCCGTCCATCCCGTCCATCTGCCCATCCGTCCATTCTGTCCATCCCGTCCAACCTGTCCATCCCGTCCATCCCGTCCATTCCGGCCATCCCGTCCATTCCGTCCATCCCGTCCATCCGTCCCGTCCATCCCGACCATCCTGTCCATCCCGTCCATCCCGTCCATCCCGTCCATCCCGTCCATCCCATCCATCCCGTCCATCCCGTCCAACCCGTCTATCCCGTCCAACCCGTCCATCCCGTCCATTCCGTCCATCCGTCCATCCGTCCATCCATCCCGTCCATCCGTCCATTCCGTCCATCCCGTCCATCCGTCCATCCGTCCATCCGTCCATCCGTCCATCCCGTCCATCCCGTCCATCCTGTCCATCCCGTCCATCTGCCCATCCGTCCATTCTGTCCATCCCGTCCATCCCGTCCATCCCGTCCATTCCGTCCATCCATCCCGTCCATCCGTCCATTCCGTCCATCCCGTCCATCCGTCCATCCCGTCCATCTGCCCATCCGTCCATTCTGTCCATCCCGTCCAACCCGTCCATCCCGTCCATCCCGTCCATCCCGTCCATTCCGTCCATCCCGTCCATCCGTCCCGTCCATCCCGTCCATCCTGTCCATCCCGTCCATCCCGTCCGTCCCGTCCATCCCGTCCAACCCGTCTATCCCGTCCAACCCGTCCATCCCGTCCATTCCGTCCATCCGTCCATCCGTCCATCCATCCCGTCCATCCGTCCATTCCGTCCATCCCGTCCATCCGTCCATCCGTCCATCCGTCCATCCGTCCATCCTAACCATCCCGTCCATCTGTCCATCCGTCCATCCGTCCATTCTGTCCATCCCGTCCATCCCGTCCATCCGTCCATCCAGTCCGTCTGTCCGTCCGTCCGTCCGTCCGCCCGTCCGTCCGTCCGTCCGTCCATCCATTCATCCATCCATCCATCGCATGCAGCAGACGATTACTGTTGATTGGTCCAATAATGTCGTTTCAGCACGCCTGGAATGAAATTCAGAAATTATCTTTCAAAAAGTCGTATCGTATAATGAAATACATATACTGATACGTCCTGTTTTCGATTAGTGTAACTTTGTTGTCGTGTTTGTGCGCCATAAATGAGTCAGCTGTTAAATGTACATATATAGGCAGTTTTGAGTACTGGATTTAGGTTATCTATGGCCACATTTTCGAGCAGTGTCGTGAAAAATAATTTACTATTAACTAGAAAGTGGTTTATTTAATGTACTGTATGTAAACCTGAAAAAGACTCATAAAGTGCGATAGTAAAATAAGTAGGTATTATCTTTCTATTAGGCAACCCGCGACACAAATTGTCAAAGAGACGTTCCGAGTAGCTCCGAATAAGTGCGACGCAGAACGAACTCGATCGAGTTGAGCAGAACTATTCCATTGTTTGCAGTAATGAATTTATGATTAATTTTGTTAGAAAAAATGAAAAAGCAAAGTTTTGATTTTAATTAATTGGGACCTTAATGATTCAATTACTAGTGACCTATATAGCCTCCGTTTTAAATATTATTCCCACTTCTGGGCCCCACTCTGTATAATAAATAAAATATTTTAATTATTGTAACTTGTAACAATTAAATAATAAAAACAAAGAGTGAAAAAGTGAAAAAATAGCAGTGACTTAAGACATTTCCAATCAAGACACGCACAACACAATATCAGTGTCATAAAAATAAAAACAACAAAAGAAAGTTATAAACATGAAACACAAACGTTGTATGTAATTCCAATAATAATAAAGAAATAAAACAATAAAAAATAATAACAATAATAATAATATCACGGGACAATTTACACGAATTGACCTAGTCCCAAAGTAAGCAAAGCTTGTACTATGAGTACTAGACAATTATGGCTCTCCTTAGATCCTTCCGGAAGAAGTGAAACTTCATAATAAACCAACCCGCTCCCAATACGCCCCAACCCGCTCTCAACCCGCTCTCAACTCGCCCCCTACCCGCCCCCAACCCGCTCTCAACCCGCCCCCAACCCGCTCCCAACCCGCTCCCAACCCACCCCCAACCCGCTCCTAACCCGCCCTCAACCCACTCCCAACCCGCCCCCAACTCGCTCTCAACCCGCCCCAACCCGCTCCCAACTCGCCCCCAACCCGCTCCCAACCCGCTCCCAACCCGCTCCTAACCCGCCCCAACCCACTCCCAACCCGCCCCCAACCCGCCCCCAACCCGCTACCAACCCGCCCCAAACCCGCTCTCTACTCGCCCCCCCACCCGCTCCCAACCCGCCCCCAACCCGCTCTCAAGCCGCCCCCAACCCGCTCTCAACCCGCCCCCCCAACCGCTCCCAACCCGCCCTATCTAACTGGGCTATCTAACACTGAAAGAATTTTCCAAATCGGAGCAGTAGTTCCCGAGATATAGACGTTTTACTTCCAAAACCCCCGATTTGGAAACATTCTTCCGCTCCGCTCCGCTCCTATTGGTGTTAGCGTGATGATATATAGCCTATAGCCTTCCTCAATAAATGTGCTATTTAACACTGAAATAATTATTCAAATCGGAGCAGTAGTTCCTGAGATTAGCGCGTTCAAACAAAAAACCTGTTCGATAAATTCTTAAAATAGACGTATCTTTCTTATTTGTGAACCGATTCAAATGAAACAAACACTAAATGTTAATCCAAGAAAGTACCAACATATCAGTGAAAACCGCATCCTTCTGGGTTAGCCGTTTCTGAGATTAGCGCGCACAAACTCACAGACAAACAGACAAACAGACAATAATTCTAAAAATCATTGTTTTGGGTTCTATTGTGCTAATAAATAGCCCTAGTGACAGTTTTTCTCAAATATCTTCAATGTTACACTTACCGACTTGTTACAGATTTATTATATGTATAGATTTATTTAAAGATATTATGTTTTGTACGTATATGTATATGTAAAACCAATAAATGATTCTCAATATCTTTGACTCATTGTTCCACGTATAAATCGGTCAGAGGGCCACTATAGGGGCCTAAGCACACGGCGCGTTATTTAAAAAACGCCGTGTGCTAGGGGCCATAAGGCTGTTCTAATGGAAATGGAATGAAAAACGCGCTGTAAACGCGCGTTCCTAAAATGTGCGTCGACGGCGCATTATAAAAACGCCGTGTGCTTAGGCTTTAAGGGTTATAAATCACTGCAGCATACTCTTTGGCTTCCCTGTAATCAGGTAGACTGAACAAAACCATTCCCTACATTACATACATAAGTACATAACATAATGAAACGCTGTAAACAACCGGGGGGTTTATTACTTTCTCTTATCTGTTTGCCACAATAGGAATTTTTGGTATAAAAGATTTTCCGTTCTATCTTTTCTTTGTGGGTTTTCCGCGTTTTAAGCCCGATGGTTAGATTGCGGTAAGCCGGTGGCGACGGCGAAAGCGGTATGTATAGTCAGCTAAAACATTATTATGGTACCGATATTTTATAGGAAAATAACCTTATTTTTGCATATTCTGAAAGATTTACCCCCTGTTTTACCATCCGTTGATCAAATTTCAGTAAAGATATGGATAAAAAATTAAACACAACTTTAAGAGAGGGACAGAGAAGGGTCAACACATGTAAGCGATTGTAAACTATTAGGGAAGAAAAAAAAAATTAAAAAAAAAAAAATAGAAAAAGATACTTCATACTTAACTTAGAAAAAAAAACATCGCAAATTTACGTGTAGGAGTGTATCCGAAAATTTTGTTTACTCTTCTCACTATGCCAAATAATAAGTCTCTTAGCTAACGGATAGACATGACAAAAAATCGTGCGTGCAGTTCCTCCGCGCGGAAGAAGTGAAAGTTCGTAATGTAGAAATGAAAAAGGCACTTATACATCAATATGAACCTTATTGCAATAGCTTAAAGAAATAAATTTACTTATGCATCTATGTGTTTAAATTACTCACTAGATGGCGCCTTTATCAAGTCTCATACAAATTTGCACAGACAGTATGAGTTCTGCATCGCACTGTCGAAGTTTTTAACATCCGTTAGTATATAGGTATACAATGCGAGATTACTTGCTTCGGCAGTACATATACTAATGCTTTCATACCCCCTCCATGGTAGCGTTAAACGTTTAACGCGACCTTGTTGGAAGTCGCATTAGAAGTTTCACTTCAACAAGGAATAGAAACAATTACTTTGCTCACCCGCTACCTTAAATTTTTGAAGTGAAACTTCTGATGCGACTTCCAACAAGCGTTGCGTTAAATGCGTTGCGTTAAATACGCAACGCAACGCAACGCAACGCAAGTTGACGTTTAGGAGACGTTTGCGAGAGGGGTGAGGTGAGGAGTGCGGAGGTTTCAAAGGGTTGATGAAAATTTCATTGATTTTTCCGTAGGATGCACCATTTTCAAGATATTTGGGGTAAATATTCAGCGTTTTTACGGCGTTTTTTGTCATTACCATTTGAGCAGAAATTATTAAAATGGATGATGCTTAGGGTTAGCTTTTTATGAAAACTTAAGACAGTACCGATGCTGAATCTAGTTTGATGAAATTACGCGCGATTCGTCCTTCGATTGTGGTAAAAATCGTCGAATGGTAATGACGTTTAACCGCGCGGTCAAAACGCTCGAATATTCACCTGTAGCGTGTAAGTTGATACGTATACCTATACAAGTATTGTAAGTACGTGTCAACCATTATTTCATATGAATAAAGTTAGTTCGTAACCAACTTTCGGGCCTTTCACTTGTCTCATGCCACTACGAACCTCAGTCCCTACACACCCTTTGACAAAAACACCGGTTCTCGTCCGATCACCGAAGTTAAGCAGCGGCGGGCGCGGTCAGTACTTGGATGGGTGGGTTTTTTATTATGAAGTTTCACTTCTTCCACGCGGAGGGACTCCACGCACTATTTTTTTAAGGCCGCGGGAGAGCAGAGTAATTGTTTCAGTTCATTGATATGGACCTCAAGAAATTATGAAAGGACTGGTATTCTATAATTTCCCTGCTCATTTCTTCCGCACGTTTTAGTAGGTACCATCGCCCCAGACGCCAGATACCCATTTTCAAAACAAATTTGCTTGCAGCCGTTGATGTTTATTGCTATGGATTGTTATATATATAAAAGACCTGAGCGAAGAGGCATTCGGTCGCCGGGTGAAAAGCCTTTTGATGGATAACCCTCTGTATTCTTTAAGTGAGTTTTTGGACATAATTTTTCCTTGACATACCTAATTTTAATATTGGTAATTATGTTTTAATTAAATTTATTATGTTATGACGATCCCTATTGGAAATACCATTTATTTGTAGTTATTTTTGTACTTTCATTGACATAATTAATTATTTGATTTTGACAACTCCCACTTGGGGACGAATTTATTTTGACATTTCCATTTTATTGATTGTTTTTTCATCTTTGGTTATTTTTATTATTATATTATTATGTTTTGTTTTTTATAAATTTTTGACGATCTCAGCTTAAATTCTTATATACTGACTTTAATGTATTATATAACGTAATTATAATGTCTGAGTGAATAAATAAACTAAACTAAACTAAACTATGGACAGATGTCTAGCCACTGCACGCAAACTGGGCCTTTAAGGTGGTTATCTGGCGCTTGGGGCGATAGTACGTTTCGACTCCGCATTTGCGGTGCAAGTAATCAAAACTTCACGATGCCTTTCTAGAATTTTCAACAGGCCAGAGCCAACTGTACCGCGCCACTGATAACGAACATTGTAAAGTTTCACACATAAAACCACCTAGATTAGTTGGCCTGGATTTTGGGAAAGATAGCGGATCTACAGCTTTCTCGTTGTGCGTTTAATAATGTGGTATTCACATCTTTGTTATGGTCACGTGACAGTGGTTCCTGAAACTTAATCATCATCATTTCAACCGAAAGACGTCCACTGCTGAACATAGGCCTCCCCCAAGGCTCGCCAAACAGACCGGTGCTCTGCCATCTACATCCAACGCGTTCCCGCAACGTTCGGTTCTTGAAACTTGCGACACATCATCCCAGCCCACATCCCGCTTCAGGGCACAAGCCTCCTCTCAGAATGAGAGGATTTGGGCCGTAGTTACCATTGGACTTTTTTGCGAGATGTGTGCGGGTCTCACGATGTTTTCCTTCACGTAAAGCTCATGGTAAAATTCGAATTCCGAAATCTCAGAGGTGCGAGCCCGGGTTGTGCCATCCGCATCCAACATGTCCCCGCAACTTTAATCAGGTCCTCGCTCCATCTTGTTGGAGGCCTACCTACACTGCGTCTTCCTTTCTCATCGGGCATCAGTAAAGTTGTACGAGCGAAACAGCGAAGCGAAGCCGGCGTAAAGACTAGTATATAAAAAACATATTTAACTGTCTATATTAACGGTCTTCAAACTGAGGACAAGCCAACCTCCATCACAATAGTTCAGCTATTAAAACCCAAATATGATCTCACAAATGAGTTTCAGACTCAAGTTTGAGTTGTATAATCAAACTGGATCCAACACATCAAAAGGGCAGGAAATTTAAGGTCCCAGCCGAATCTGGCGCCGTGGGCTTCGCGGAATTAATTTCCAAGTTTGAACCCACTCTATGTTTGGGTTGGGAAAATATTGGGGCTTTGTATGAACTAATAGAAGATTATGCAACTGCATAAAACGCCGTCTTGAACATCGCGTTTGTATGCATTAGTTCCCGCAGGAATAGCAATTAACTTATTCTTTGCTGATGGAGTCTTGGGCAACAGCTAGTATAAAATAAAAGTAACCTAAACCAAAATTTAGATTACACTATCGAAAAAGTTCGTCCACTTATAAGTAAGAGAGCCCACGGCACTAAACTTTTCCTAGTTCGATAAGACTCCCAGATGATATATACACCGTGAAATTTTAGTGGTTGTTTTCCCGAAACGAGGTGATTTAGTATCGATTGTACAATCGATTTATAATTACTATTTTGACTAGAGTCAAAAATCCAATTGTGAAAAACGAAAGTCGAAAATGACCGCAAACCAATAGTAACGCTTCGTTGGTAGGTACCTAACCTATCGTACGATCGTACGCTACTTGTACCAACGAAGCGTTACTATTGGTTTGCGGTCATTTTCGACTTTCGTTTTTCACAATTGGATATTTGACTCTAGTCAAAATAGTAATTATAAATCGATTGTACAATCGAAACTAAATCACCTCGTTTCGGGAAAACAACCACTAAAATTTTATATAATATATAATTAGTCACGTAATTCATGGGGGAACACGAAACGGCGATGCTGCAATGCAAAAAACCTGGTAAAGCCGAAAAAAACTAAAAATAAAAAATATTAATAAAATCCGGTTACTAGTATGACAAGACTCCCAAGTTTTGTTTGTTCCTCGAGACAGGGGAGGGATAGGACTATTCGATAGTGCAGTGCTGCAAGCCCCCCTGATTGGCCTAATCAGTGGCAGCAGCATGATAAGTGACGCACCGAGCTTCTTGCGCTAATCAATGATTTTAGTGTATTCTATACACTCGTGTATGCGTGAGTGAGAGCAGCTAGAATCAAAGCCGTGCGTAACCGCAAGCGACACACGTTCCTTGTCCGATGGCTGAAAGAGAACTAACGCAACTAACTATACGGACAAGGGGAAGGGTAAATATTCAGCGTTTTTACGGCGTTTTTTTTGTCATTACCATTTGAGCAGAAATTATTAAAATGGACGATGCTTAGGGTTAACTTTTTATGAAAACCTAAGACAGTACCGATGCTGAATCTAGTTTGATGAAATTTCGCGCGATTCGTCCTTCGGTTGTGGTAATAATCGTCGAATGGTAATGACGTTTAACCGCGCGGTCAAAACGCTCGTATATTCACCCGGAAGCACAACGGGCTCAGGATGTACAACACTAGGCCGTAAAAAACATCTTGTTTTATTAAAATTCAAAAGTCATGACTGCCGTGCAGTATTTACGCCGTACTAAGGTTTTATTTTATTTTTTTAGAGATGACATTGGATTTTTTTTTCTATGAAGCAAACTAAAACGACCGCTTTAGCCTAGTTGGTAGTGACCCTGCCTACGAAGCAAGAGGTCCTGGGTTCGAATCCCGGTAAGGGCATTTATTTGTGTGATGAGCACGAATATTTATTCCTGAGTTATGGATGTTTTCTATGTATTTAAGTATTTATTTATCTATATAAGTATGTTTAGCGTCGTCTAGTACCCATAGTACAAGCTTTGCTTACTTTGGGACTAGGTCGATTTGTGTAAGATTGTCCTCTAATATTTATTTATTTATTTAAAAGTAATCGTGTTTCGAAAAACACTGGTCAGTGAATCCTCAAATATCTTACACATAAATTTCAGAACTAAAGCTTTGCTAGTAATGATACAGCAAGGGATTAAATGAATGCAATAAATGAGCCAAAAGCTAGGTAAGGCCTTAATCGTTTCAGTGAAAACTACATTATGTCAAATGAATCATTACTTATGTATTTAAAACTTTAAATACATAAGTAATGTTTGTATTTAGTTTTGAAATATATGGTTTCACGGGATGACCGTAAAAGTAATAAAAAAATGAAGTTGAAAAAAATAAATAGAAAAAGATACTTCATACTTAACTTGTAAAAGTTGGCTTAGTAGCGCCATCTCTTGGTCCAGGTGAGCGGTTAGCTCCGAAGGAGTGTTAAAGTCTCTCGGTAGAGGGCATAACATAGATGCGCGCTTTATCACTGCATAATGTGATTATAACAGACTGAAGTGTACGATGTATGGGAAAAATTCGTCGCTAACTTCTAGACCAGTGATGGTGTAGGGGTAAGCACGCAGCACGGAACGCTGAGGACCTGGTTTCGATTCCCAGCATTGGTCTTTTTTCTTGGGTTTTTTTCTGTGCATCTATATTTCAGTTTGTATTTAGTTTTGAAATATATGGTTTCACGGGATGACCGTAAACGTAATAAAAAAATGAAGTTGAAAAAAATAAATAGAAAAAGATATATTTCAAACTAAATACAAACTGAAATATAGATGCACAGAAAAAAACCCAGAAAAAAGACCAATGCTGGGAATCGAACCCAGGTCCTCAGCGTTCCGTGCTGCGTGCTTACCCCTACACCATCACTGGTCTAGAAGTTAGCGACGAATCTTTCCCATACATCGTACACTTCAGTCTGTTATAATCACATTTAGGCAGTGATAAAGCGCATCTATGTTGTGCCCTCTACCGAGAGACTTCAACACTCCTTCGGAGCTACCCGCTCACCTGGACCAAGAGATGGCGCTACTAGAAAAAAAAATAAAAAAAAATAGAAAAAGATACTTCATACTTAACTTGTAGAAAAAGATACTTCATACTTAACTTGTATTTAAAACTATTATGCATTTCGATTTATTATATTTTGACAAGCTTTTCTCCTTTGTTTTTTTACACCAGCAGCCTATGCGACACTGAAGCAGGAAACGATTTTATGTAAACTGAATATCAGTATTCTGCACGCATCCTGAACATCATTACGGGGGCCGTAGTATCGAATATTGATACAAGAGTTGGTATTGCATCTTACCGACATTAACTGTGTTTTGTACGTGCAAAACGGGTGAGATTGGCTTGCCACGCTTGAGTGAGCTGTGATGAGTTTTGTAGATTATTATTAGATATTTTTTAGATTTAGATGCGATTTAAGTAGCAGTGTGCGGGGCAGATTGCTCGTGGAACCGAGGGCCGATGGAGCAGTAAGGTTCTACTTGGAGGCGCGCGCAAAACCGCGCTCAACTACCTTCTTCCTGCTTATTTCTCTAAATTCAAGTCTAGGGTGAATGAGCATTTACTAGGCAAGCGTGCTCCATCGTAGGCCTCATCTTCGCTTTCCGTCAGACATCTGAGAAACAAGTCAATGATATGTGCCAAGCCAAGTTACCAATTTACACTGGGCCCGCGTGGGAATGAAGCCCAAACCCTCTCGGTCCAACAGGATCCCTGTACCCAACAGTGGGCCGTACAAGTCGGAGATGAGACAAAATCTGTGAATACTATGTCTACGTGTTACTTATATCCATAGGAGCTCGTCATCACGGATATAAACCTATCAGCAAATTTACATTCGATCTAACGCGCGCGTGGGCCGCATACCGAGTAGGGAGATATCTAAATTGATTTTTCCCAATGACTTAATATATGCAATGGAGATAGGCTCGTTTCACTGGGAAATCCTGTCTCACTTGAATTCGGAAAATTTTAGGTCAACGACATTTGTACCACGGACGGGTAGGTACCACATTTCTATACAGGGTGGAAAGATCGATAAATATTGGAAATAGCACATTCTATAGTAGGAACAAAGGAGACATTTTTTTTTCAAACATAAAATACAGCATTTATGATTTTTTTAAATAGCTTGTATTTGTCAGGACTCGAAACCGTCAAATACTACAAAAATAAAATGTTGTAGTTAATGATGCAGATCGAAAGGGTTACTGATTAGTTTCACTTATCTCTAAATAACACACAATCAAAATAACCGAAAATAATAATTCTGTTATAATTGTTCAGCAGTCAATATATATGTATAATAATATGGTGGAAAGAGTTGATGTTTGATTGCTACTCCTAGCACTCGCCCTCATCATACTCCTGTAATAACAGGAAAAATAAAATTCACCTATGGTGGTAGATTTACCACCATAGGTGAAATCTAAATGGTGATACCAATTTAGTGTTTTTTAATTAACTCAGTTAATGCTGGACAATATAACGCACTAACTCACTTGTTTTAATTAGGTAATCTTATTTAATTTGAGGTGTTAATTGAGTTGGTGATTTCATGGCTTGTATGAAAATCCCAAATTTTATCTTATCAGATTCCTTTTAACAATTTGAGTTTATGCATTAATGTTAGAAACACTAATTTTGTATGAGCATTTAGATTTCACCTGCAGAAGCGTCACCATCCAAAGCAGACAGAAGAGACGGGGCGGAGACGCGCGGGTGAACAAACGACGCCGACTGCGACGCGCCCCCGTCCCACGTCTCTTCTGTGTGGCTTACGCCTTGGGGGATACATTCAGGAGTGGACGTCTTTCGGCTGAAATGACGATGATGATGACAAGTTAGTACGCAATATTTGACGATCCTGTTTCCTCTTAAGGCTGTCACCCTTAATTAGCAAAGGGACCTTGTAACTGAGGTCTAGTTTAAATGTAATTCAATAGCTTCATTCGATTAAATCAAAGTTTAAGTTTCCGAGGACGCTTTCACGGAACCTTAACCTCTTTATTCGCAAAAAGTTAGAAACATGTGGTAAAATGCGTGACACAATGTAAATAATTATCAAAATCAAAGACACAATTGCCTACCTTTATTCGATTTGGGTTATAACAAACGTTTATGAATGTCGATGAATAGACCACTGGTTTGGAACTTTAGAAAAACCCCGTTGAGAACAATCCGGCAAGAAACTCAACGAGGCATATTTTTCCCAAACAGATCTACAATTATATCTGGTCTGGTTTCCTTCCTGGTCATAGTACGACTACCGCTCTCGTCAAAACTACAGATGACATTCGGTTGGGCATGGACAGCAAAAAGTTAACGGTTCTGGCGCTGCTTGATTTTAGCAACGCGTTTAATGTTGCTGACTTTGATGTTCTGCTGGGGATCCTGGGTTCAACATCTTCACAAACGTACACATTTATAACATTAGTAGGATTCTATTGTAAATCACAAATGCAAATCCTACGTCAGACGTGTTTATAGCCGTAACGTCTATGACCTTTACACGAAACGACATCCATACAGAGTATCAGCAATAAATCCAAAACGACTTTTAATACATTGCGTATTCACCAGTTCCTGCGAGGGTGTCAATCCGCGACATTGTAGCACTGATTTCGGCAACTGCGTGCAGCCTTGAGATCGGAATCAGCGGAGTATGAAACGGTCGCTTCCACTTGGGGCTCCAGTTAAATTGTCCCTATCAGCTTCTTTCATCGCTGCGAGAAGGACGCCGCGTCTGCCCGTGCGGCGAGTCTGATGAGAGCCGAGATCACACATAAGGTAAACGACCCTGTGCTCGACACTAACCCAATACTTGGCACCTTCAATCTTATGTCATAGTATTATTATTATTATTATTTATTTAAAATATGGCTCCTGTCCTATTTAAGGACAATTTCGCCAGTGTCAAAGTAAGCTCTCTTTGGGAGCGACGTTGTACGGTGATTGTAGTTTTTGCAACTTGATAGTAAAATACCAGAAACCACGTGGAGACAACTTGCGCATTAAAAAATGTCAGACACGAGAGCAATATAGAATTTTTTTTTAATGTTTGTGTTCAATTTTGTGTCTACATCCGCCATGTTCGAATGCTACAAATCGAATCTATGTCATAGTAAAAGATGTGACCGATCGGTGTCATCTACTGGGCATTGAAGTGTCGAGTATGGTACGTTTACCTTACTATTTTTTTTTACTTTTAGCTGAAAGACGTTCATTGCTGAACATAGGCCTACCCCAAGGCTCGCGATCCCGCAAGCTTAACCAGGTAGCTCAGGTAGATAGGCAGCTTGGTGTCGCACCCCATTCTGGGAGTAGCGATGGTAGGGTAGTCCGCCCTCTTTGGGGAGAAGGGCTGGGACTGTAGGTGTGTGGTAAGTCAAGAAACTGCATGGCGGGAGAGAGCCCCGAGCAATCAAAGCCTCACGCACGATGGGAGGTGGAGGAATTGTCCCTCTTACCTAACTTGTGAATATTCTTCAAATACTCATTACAATACTCAATAGCCGTGGTGGCCCAGTGGTTTCATAGTTCTTTTGCTACGAGCTTCAACTCACATAGTTCTTTTGCTACGAGCTTCAACTCTCATAGTTCTTTTGCTACGAGCTTCAACTCACATAGTTCTTTTGCTACGAGCTTCAACTCACATAGTTCTTTTGCTACGAGCTTCAACTCACATAGTTCTTTTGCTACAAGCTCTTTCTTTGACTTTGGTCATAGTAATTTTGCTCATAACTCTAAGTTTTTGTGCATTTTTCTTTGCGCATTTTCCTTGGCAATGATATTTATATTCTAGTAAAACTCTAATTAAAATATATGTTATAGTAAGGCTATGCTGTCATAAAAAGCGTCGCGAAGACATGAAGAATCTGACTTATGACATTAAAATCTAAAGCAGTACTTGCCTAATACTCTGATAATAAGGTTACGTGGGTTTCAACTAAAGCGAATGCTTCGCTTCTACGAAACCGTACCCTAAATCCTCTAAAATAAGTTTTAATGTTTCAACATTAAAAAACACGCAAAATTTCACACATTAGCACGCCTTTAAAAACATCCTAAACCAGTATCCTTACAGTCGAGCACATTTTAATTTCCAAACCCGATGAGACAGCAATTTTAAACCCGTCCGTAAAAGGGGATCACAATGCAAAGTAAACAATAATTTTATTTCGCCGACAAAACGGCCAGTTGCCGAATCCGACTCCATTCAAGCAATAAAAGTTTTAAATGAAAATATTGTCTGTGGTTATGAATTTCGTGGGCTGCCAGTACGCTTTGTTTAACACGGCTGCTAGGAATCTGTTGTTACACTACGAAATTCGATTTTCGAATTTCGTATCTCACCAAAGCTCATGCTAATAATATTAAGCAAAAGAGTGAAAGGGACGGCAGGATACGAACTTTAAATTTCGAATTTCGTAGTAGCCTTCCTGGTTACTTGTGTTTTTCGTTCAGCCCGTTTCAAAGGATTTTAATAAAGCATTATGTCATTTTTTGAAATGAAACTTCTAATGCGACTTCCAACAAGCGTTGCGTTAAATGCGTTGCGTTAAATACGAAAGAACAATTGCGTGGTTTAGTATGAAAACTTGTAAAAATCAAAACTATTTTAATGGTAGATCTTAGAATAAAGTATTTTAAACGTATTTAGTAAAAAAAAGTATTGAATATCTTTGAGAATTACGAAAAATCAAGAAAAATTATTGAAAATAACGTGCGCACGAGGAGCAACGCCATCTAGCGACGAGTTATGTAACTTGTTTCGCTAGCGCTGTAGTTGGTTGCTTGCTAGCGCCATCTAGTGAGTAATTTAAACACATAGATGCATAAGTAAATTTAGTTATTTAGTATTGCAATAAGGTTCATATTGATGTACTAGCTTTTGCCCGCGGCTTCGCTCGCGTGTACTATGAGTATTCCAAAGAACCAAGATATCAAGCAAAGAAGCATACAGGCAAGCAAGCAAGTAGGTCCACAATTGACCGAGAAATCGGTGAACATACCTACATAAAAAAATACATAAAGTGGAATGCATAACCTCCTCCTTTTTTAGAAGTCGGTTAAAGTGCCCTTTGCGGCCTACTTACAGTATAAACTTCTGAATTTTGAAATTTTAGCTTTCTACAACCAGTAAAACGCAAAATCCCGTTTTTTCCCGTTCCCGTAAGAATTTCGGGAAATGTTTTCTTAATGCTCCCCTACACTCCCCAAGGAACCCACTTGCCAAATTTCAGCTTTCTATGACCAGTAAAACGAAAAAGCCCGTTTTTCCCGTTCCCGTGGGAATTTTGGAAAGTCCTCTCTCAATGCTCCTCGACACTCCCCAAACAACCTACATGCCGAATTTCAGCTTTCTACGACCAGTAAAACGATAAATCCCGTTTTCTCCTTATCCCATGGGAATTTATAATTACCTACATCTATGCCAAATTTGAAGAGTCCGGTAATTATAGTTCATAGGATCCCGTTGAACTGAATATATAAATCCCGTTTTTCCTTATCCCGTGGGAATTTTGAAAAATTCCTGAAATTGATGTTTTAACTAATGTAATACCTACTTGTGTATCAAATTTGAAGAGTCTAGTTATTATAGTTACTGAGATAGGGTCACTCGCAATCGAATATATAAATCCCGTTTTTTCCCTTTCCCGTGGGAATTCCCAAAAATCCTTCCTTAGTGGATGCCTACATTGTATAAGGTATCTATGTGCAAAATTTCAAGTCTCTAGGTCCAGTGGTTTGGGCTGTGCGTTGATATATCAACAGTCATTTAGTTTATTTAGATATTTCAACCCCATCGCACCCCATCCAGGGAGATGGTATTTTACGTCTGCCACGTCGGATTTTAAAACCGCTGTTGTTTTCATAACCAGCGACCCGATAAACCATAGAAGCAACACCCATGTTGATTTTCAGACTTTGTTACCCCTTTCCCCCCTTTTAGGGGTTGAATTCTCAAAAAACCTGAAATACTTGTTTACTCATTTATCATTAGGAGTACTTCTGTGAAGTTTCGAATAAAATAGTCGAACTAATCTTGTTTCCCCATACAAACTTTGGACCCCCGTTTCACCCCCTTAGGGAGTGAACTTTGAAAAATCCTTTCTTAGTGCACCCCTAGACCTTATAAGGAACCTACATGCCAAATTTTGAATCTCTAGGCCCAGTGGTTTGGGCTGTGCGTTGATATGTCAGTCAGTCAGTCAGTCAGTCAGTCAGTTTCTTCTTTTATATATATAGATAAGTGCCTTTTTCGTTTCCACATTACGAAGTTTCACTTCTTCCGCGCGGAGGAACTGCACGCACGATTTTTTTTTATATTCTTTCACTAGCCAGATTTAAGTAGCAAGTGGGCAGGGCACATCGCTCGTAGAGCTGATGACCGATGGCAATAAATGGTTCCCGAATGGCGTCCGTGGCCCAGAAGACGAAGAGCAGGTGTGCCTCCAACAAAATAAATAAATAAATAAATAAATAAATAAATAAGATTAATTAAAAGCGATAAAGTTTTTCGGGTGCGCCGGTGGGATTCGAACCCACGTCTCCTGCGTATGCGCCCCAACGGGTGTTCTACCAATTGAACCACGTCGCATCCAACCGACTCCCCCGAAATTCTTAATCGCTTACATACGCCAACAGTGGCGTGTGGTAACATCCATCGCAACTATTAGAAGCTACGACTCCTACGTTCCAAATTACATTGGAAATGCGTAAGAAATGATGTACCACATCTATTTATTCAAATATTATTTATTTTATTAGCAGTACGGCTGCTCACCGAATCTAAGATTAATTAAAAGCGATAAAGTTTTTCGGGTGCGCCGGTGGGATTCGAACCCACGTCTCCTGGGTATGCGCCCCAACGGGTGTTCTACCAATTGAACCACGTCGCATCCAACCGACTCCCCCGAAATTCTTAATCGCTTACATACGCCAACAGTGGCGTGTGGTAACATCCATCGCAACTATTAGAAGCTACGACTCCTACGTTCCAAATTACATTGGAAATGCGTAAGAAATGATGTACCACATCTATTTATTCAAATATTATTTATTTTATTAGCAGTACGGCTGCTCACCGAATCTAAGATTAATTAAAAGCGATAAAGTTTCGGGGGATTTCGGGGGAGTCGGTTGGATGCGACGTGGTTCAATTGGTAGAACACCCGTTGGGGCGCATACCCAGGAGACGTGGGTTCGAATCCCACTGGCGCACCCGAAAAACTTTATCGCTTTTAATTAATCTTAGATTCGGTGAGCAGCCGTACTGCTAATAAAATAAATAATATTTGAATAAATAGATGTGGTACATCATTTCTTACGCATTTCCAATGTAATTTGGAACGTAGGAGTCGTAGCTTCTAATAGTTGCGATGGATGTCACCACACGCCACTGTTGGCGTATGTAAGCGATTAAGAATTTCGGGGGAGTCGGTTGGATGCGACGTGGTTCAATTGGTAGAACACCCGTTGGGGCGCATAATCAGGAGACGTGGGTTCGAATCCCACCGGCGCACCCGAAAAACTTTATCGCTTTTAATTAATCTTAGATTCGGTGAGCAGCCGTACTGCTAATAAAATAAATAATATTTGAATAAATAGATGTGGTACATCATTTCTTACGCATTTCCAATGTAATTTGGAACGTAGGAGTCGTAGCTTCTAATAGTTGCGATGGATGTTACCACACGCCACTGTTGGCGTATGTAAGCGATTAAGAATTTCGGGGGAGTCGGTTGGATGCGACGTGGTTAAATTGGTAGAACACCCGTTGGGGCGCATACCCAGGAGACGTGGGTTCGAATCCCACCGGCGCACCCGAAAAACTTTATCGCTTTTAATTAATCTTAGATTCGGTGAGCAGCCGTACTGCTAATAAAATAAATAATATTTGAATAAATAGATGTGGTACATCATTTCTTACGCATTTCCAATGTAATTTGGAACGTAGGAGTCGTAGCTTCTAATAGTTGCGATGGATGTTACCACACGCCACTGTTGGCGTATGTAAGCGATTAAGAATTTCGGGGGAGTCGGTTGGATGCGACGTGGTTCAATTGGTAGAACACCCGTTGGGGCGCATACCCAGGAGACGTGGGTTCGAATCCCACCGGCGCACCCGAAAAACTTTATCGCTTTTAATTAATCTTAGATTCGGTGAGCAGCCGTACTGCTAATAAAATAAATAATATTTGAATAAATAGATGTGGTACATCATTTCTTACGCATTTCCAATGTAATTTGGAACGTAGGAGTCGTAGCTTCTAATAGTTGCGATGGATGTTACCACACGCCACTGTTGGCGTATGTAAGCGATTAAGAATTTCGGGGGAGTCGGTTGGATGCGACGTGGTTAAATTGGTAGAACACCCGTTGGGGCGCATACCCAGGAGACGTGGGTTCGAATCCCACCGGCGCACCCGAAAAACTTTATCGCTTTTAATTAATCTTAGATTCGGTGAGCAGCCGTACTGCTAATAAAATAAATAATATTTGAATAAATAGATGTGGTACATCATTTCTTACGCATTTCCAATGTAATTTGGAACGTAGGTGTCGTAGCTTCTAATAGTTGCGATGGATGTCACCACACGCCACTGTTGGCGTATGTAAGCGATTAAGAATTTCGGGGGAGTCGGTTGGATGCGACGTGGTTCAATTGGTAGAACACCCGTTGGGGCGCATATCCAGGAGACGTGGGTTCGAATCCCACCGGCGCACCCGAAAAACTTTATCGCTTTTAATTAATCTTAGATTCGGTGAGCAGCCGTACTGCTAATAAAATAAATAATATTTGAATAAATAGATGTGGTACATCATTTCTTACGCATTTCCAATGTAATTTGGAACGTAGGAGTCGTAGCTTCTAATAGTTGCGATGGATGTTACCACACGCCACTGTTGGCGTATGTAAGCGATTAAGAATTTCGGGGGAGTCGGTTGGATGCGACGTGGTTAAATTGGTAGAACACCCGTTGGGGCGCATACCCAGGAGACGTGGGTTCGAATCCCACCGGCGCACCCGAAAAACTTTATCGCTTTTAATTAATCTTAGATTCGGTGAGCAGCCGTACTGCTAATAAAATAAATAATATTTGAATAAATAGATGTGGTACATCATTTCTTACGCATTTCCAATGTAATTTGGAACGTAGGAGTCGTAGCTTCTAATAGTTGCGATGGATGTTACCACACGCCACTGTTGGCGTATGTAAGCGATTAAGAATTTCGGGGGAGTCGGTTGGATGCGACGTGGTTCAATTGGTAGAACACCCGTTGGGGCGCATACCCAGGAGACGTGGGTTCGAATCCCACCGGCGCACCCGAAAAACTTTATCGCTTTTAATTAATCTTAGATTCGGTGAGCAGCCGTACTGCTAATAAAATAAATAATATTTAAATAAATAAATAAATAATATTACGGGACAATCTCACACAAATCGACCTAGACCCAAAAGCTTGTACTATGGGTACTAGGCGACGATAAACATACTTATATAGATAAATAAATACTTAAATACATAGAAAACATCCATAACTCAGTAACAAATATTCGTGCTCATCACACAAATAAATGCCCTTACCGGGATTCGAACCCCGGACCTCTTACTTCGTAGGCAGGGTCACACCAACTAGGCTAAAGCGGTCGTTAAATGTAGCTAATATGACGAATAAGGTTGTGGAAATGTGTTGGATGCGGGTGGCACAGCACCGGTCTGTTTGGTGAACCTTTGGGGAGGCCTATGTTCAGTATTTGACGTGTTTCGGCTGAAATGATGACGATGATTAGTTGGTTAACTTTCGTGTCACAACGGAAAATTTTCATACTAATTTTAACGTTATTGACGTTAAGGTATTCAAGTTTCAGCTCTAACCGTATCTCTATCACCACTTCACCACATTAAATAGTCGTGTAACTCCAAGCTCGTAATTATCGCCTCTAAGCATCAGGCCATAAGAGCTACATTATAAATCAATGTTGTCAAAACGTCAGGAAACCGTAGCCGATAACACCATCATCCATCAAAACCCTTTGTTAGCATTGACACGCTTTATGTGGCACCAGCGTGGTGGGATAACACTGACCTGCGCTAACCCAGGAGTGAATGTATGAGCCGCTAGATTTAAGCAGACTTGCACGGATCAGAGTTAACTATATCGACGCTCGAAAACAATAAGCGCGTATTCCATAAAAAGGTCGTAACTTGATTATTACATGGCTATAATCAGCTTTTTTTTCTGCGTCGAATGGTCCGGGTCTCGTTTCTCTACGACGGCAAAAAATTTCAAAATCGGGCAGTATTTTGGAAAATGGTTGTAGTTTTTTTGGTCGTAACTGCCCTTAAAATGACGAATTATTATTAATTAATTTATTGCAATTTTTTAAAGATGTGCTTATTCTAAAAGAGCGTAACGATAGAATAGATCCATTACTTTTGTCTAGTCTCTATTAAAAAAACGTGATGACGTAAATTTGACATTAAGGTTGTTATCAAATTTAAAATTATGACAGCTCTTTTTTCTAGTGAAAAGGGTAAAGGAAACATATCTATTCTGTGGAGGTACAGGTAAGTACACATATGTTTTTTAAATATGTTGTATTTTTTTAAATATGAAGAAATAAATTATAATAAATATTTTTCCGTGTTCAGGAGGCAAAACTCTTTCGATTCCTGTAGTAATTTTCAGGTGTTAAAAAAATGAAATGTTGTCAGTCAGTCAATCAGTCGATTGATTGAGAGATAACGATAATATAGCCTAAATCACTGAAGACAGATACTTCAAAAGCATGCATATTCCTTAAGAGTCATAAATGTAGGTACAATAAGAAGGAATTTTACGAAAGTCAAGTACTTAAATTTTTTATTCTCCACGTAGGCAAAGCCACGGGATAAAATTAGTTGCTCAGATTTTAGTTCAAAATATTTATAAATCTTCACTGGTGAGTACCATAAGCTACTAAAGTTTATGCGAGTAGATACAACCTAAGTAAGTAGTAAAGAGGCGTATACAAGAAATATAAGACCTACAAACCGTATTTTGGCAAATAAATTAATTTTTATAATTTCAACTTGAAATAGAGGTGAAATTGACCATTGGAGAAAATCCACAATGACAACATTAATTTCTCTCTCCCTTAACTAGCTCTGTGGCGAAAACGGATATTAAAAATTTTTTTGCAAGTAAATTGTAAAATGTACTTCCAGGAAATCCCTCTAAAGCCAATAGGCCACCTCTTGCGGTTACCTTTAGATATTTTTGCTATTTACCTGTTTTTCTGTATTCTTTTCTATGACGTGTAAAATAAAGAGTTACTGTATCGTATTGAATTGTATACGATACAGGCTAGTATTTCTAGACCATGATGCTCCATTATGTAGTGTTGAACTGAATGAAAAACTATTCCTTGGAGTGTATTTGACACTCTGTTTATAAAATGATTTAGGATTTCGAGATGTAAGTTGAGAAAGTGTGAGAAAAGTTACAGTTTCAATCTAAAAGGGGGATTTGTTGCTTGGGCTGGTGCATCAAGGTAACAGCGGTTAACTAAGTGATCCTACCGTACTATATAATAATAATAATAATATAATATGTAATAATAAATTATTTATTTAATTCCAACTTAAAAACATCCTACAAATATTATAAAATGTAAAAGTTTGTGAAGTTGTTCAGATTTATTTATTTATTTACAATATCCTTACCTAGCTTAGAGATGTTTTATTAATCAATAAATTGTTGACCATTATAAAAGAAGGATTGAGTAAAACGGATTTTAATTTTATTTTTTTACATGATGACATAAAAAAAATAATTTGAATAAATGCACAAAAAATTGAAATTATATTTACTAAGCAGACCATTTTACTCCTTAAATGAGTATTTCGATAAAAAGAATAGAAGTTATAGGTTTTCAGGCCACTTCTCAGTACTTTGGAGGACAATACCTTCAAATAGGTTGAGTTTGGGTCGCTAAAAAAAATACGTGTCTGTTATTTTAAACTACTCTCAAACATGTATCAAAATAAAGCAAATCGAAACCGGTCAGTTGGGTACTTTTTCTTGCGAGTTCAACACGCACGGTACCAAGAGGATCAAATCAGTTGACATCGCGTACCAAATAATTCACATCACGTACTGTATTCATAGAGATTGGCAAGCAGAAAGCAAATCAGTCGGTATATTTATCGCAGTTTTCGTCTGTTAGAAAAACTGAACTGCGTGTTTATCTCGGCAAGTCCTGTTTACTTTGAGGTGGAGCCTTTACAGGTGAGGAAAAATAACAAAAGTAACGTTTAAATATAGAAAACCGGTTGTCTGTAAAGTCAGTTTACGGACGATAGTTTAACGTGACAACGTCATAATATAACAAAACATTCAAAAAACAAAAATGAAACCAGGTGGTCACCCATCCAAGTACTGACCGCGCCCGACGTTGCTTAACCTCTGTGATCGGACGAGAACCGGTGTTTGGTATCTTGAAAACGGCGCATCCTACGGCAAAATCAATGAAATTTTCATCCTCCTTTAAAACCCGCGCACCCCTCTACCGCCCCCCGCCCCTCACCCCCAACCCCCCCCTTGCCCCCAACTCCCCCTCGCACCCCCCCACCCACTCCCCCCGCACCCCCGCATTGAAAATTACCCAAGGGCTAGTACTAAGATTGGACGGATTCGGATTTTTATTAATAGGACGTAATGAAGGACCTTTTACACTGGTTCAGCCATTAAATTGAATTATTAAATATCTCAAAAATAATGAGTTATGACACTAGTTTCATCGAGAAATTAACTCTTATTTGACCTGAATAATATTCCCTTAAAGTTAACGGAAATAAAAAAAACACGGTATATATTCCTAGAAATATGTGCCCCAGAAAGTTCTATTTTCGGCAATACTCAATAATATACTAAGATATAGCATTTAATCACAATAATGGCTGACCCACTATTGCTATCACCGAGCGCTGAAATCCCATTTCAACATTTATCTATCACCAATTTATCTTGGTCAGCGGCCATAACAGAAAACTAACAATACGCCATACTAATTTCAGGTGTTTGTTCTTATAGTAGTGACGCTCTTGATGGCAAAGATAACTTTGTAATCGTAACAGCTCTGTCAAATTGAATCAGTTGAGGTTTATGATTCAGAACAACGGGCTGTGACAAATATTTGATTAAGTTTCTGTTAAGAGACTGGGCGTTGGAAGTTTTTTAGGGTTCCGTACCTCAAGGGTGGCAACGGGACCCTATTACTGAGACTCTGCTGTCTGTCTGGCTGTCTGTCCGTCCGTCTGTCAAAGGGCTTTATCTCTTGAGTCGTAATAGCTAGACACTTCACACATTTTGTATTACTACTATGACCATTATAATAAAAAAACACAAAAATAAATTAAAGGGGGTCTTCAGACATGAAACGTGTAAGTATATAGAAGAATATATGGATGACCGTAAAAGAAAAAAAAATGAAGTTGAAAAAAGATAAAAAATACAAAAGATACTTCTTAGCAAACTTGTTAAAGTGGGCTTAGTAGCGACATCTCTTGTCCGGGTGAGCGGGTAGTTCCGAAGGAGTGTTGATGTCTCTCGATGCGGGTGTAACATAGATGGTGCTGTATCACGGCCACGGCTTAAATTTTATGTGATTAGTTAAACGAATACTATTTCTGATGTACCTTGACATCCTGTACTATGTTTATAAGTATTCTGGCAAATAAAAATAATTCTATTCTATTCTATTCTATTCTTGAACTGAGATGTGCGATGTATGGGAAAAATTTGTGTCTAAACTCTTGACCAGTGGTGGTGTAGGGGTATGGAATGCGGCACGGAATGCTGAGGACCTGGGTTCGATTCCGAGTGCTGGTCTTTTTGTGGGTTTTTTTCTGTGCATCCATGTTTCAGTTTGTATTTAGTATGAAATATAAAAAAACCGGCCAAGAGCGTGTCGGACACGCCCAAGGTAGGGTTCCGTAGCCGTTACGAAAAAATCAAGTAATATTTTTTTAAGGATTTCGTATGTGTACGGAATCATCCAAGTTTAGGTGTTTTATACCTTAGGCTACTATTTACTCTTATACTACAAATAATTTCCAAGCAATCTTAGCCGCTATAATTTTCCTAGTAAATTTGATATATTTACTACCATTCTGAATATTTTCAAATTTTTCCACCCAACAGTTTAGATTTTAGAGGGAGGGGGGGACGGTCGATTTTAATGAAAATTTTCACTTTAATGTTGAATATTTCGCAAACAGATCACTGGATAGAAAAATCATGTTTGCAACCCCGCAATGGTTTTAAAAGACCTATCCAACGGTACCCCACACTATAGAGTTAGTCGAGAAAAAAAAAATCACCCCCACTTTACGTCTATGGGAGGTACCCTAAAAAAAATTTTTTACTTTTTTTTATTTAATCACTTTGTCGGCGTGACTGATATATATATATTCATGCCAAATTACAGCTTTCTAGTACTAACAGTCTCTGAGCTTAGCCGCGGACAGACAGACAGACAGACGGACAGACATGGCGAAACTATAAGGGTTCCTAGTTGACTACGGAACCCTAAAAACGTGTCTTTTTCAGCGTTTATAACTGCGACGCTGGTTGCTAGGTGATAGCTCTGACTGTTGCTAGGCAACGAATAACAACCATAGCCATGGCCGCGTGCTACGCACGAGCGACTCTATGCTGTATGGAAGTTTTCGAAAACACCATTAGGTTAGGTTAGACTTAGTCTCAAAAAGTTTACGGTTTTAAAAAAAATTGGTATTCGAAATTATAAACATGCGATTTTCAGATACCTTCATGTCCTTAACAAAGCAGAGCGTATGGGATATGGGATTCAATGGTGTGTGTGAAGTTCCCAATCCGCACTGGGCCCGCGTGGGAACTACGGCCCAAGCCCCCTCATTCTGAGAGGATGTGTGCCCTGCAGTGGGACGTATATATAGGCTGGAATGATGATGATGAAGATATATGTATAAACAGAATCTCACACGAAGTACAACATACACCGGGGTGAGTTAAAACAAACATTTTAACCAAAGTGTGAACAAAGGGTAGATAGTTAACATCAACAGCAAAAACGGACCGACTTTCGGTTTATCTAACGGCCCTGACTTTCAGGCTTGTGGCTTAGACCGCGAGTTGCCGTTTAATTTTCATAGTTCAACAAAACTGAAAACCGCTGAACTTTAGGGGTGTGTTTTTAAAAAAGTTTTCTTCTAAAAAGTTTGATTTGATTTAAAAGAGGTGTCCCTCAACTGGGCTTTTCCGAACGTGTATAGATTGTTCGACTTTGATAACTGTTTATTATAGCCTAAATTGTATCAGATACTAGCTGTTGCCCGCGACTCCATCCGCGAAGAATAGGGTATGAAAAATAGCCTACGACCTATTCTCAGACCTACCGAATATAGAGAAAAAAGTTTCTTAAAAAATGGTCAAGCCGTTTCGGAGGAGTTCGATAACAAACACCGTGACACGAGATTTTTATATATCAGAAGACTAGCTGTTGCTCCAGACTCCGTCTGCGCAAAACAGGGTTATAAAAAATACCTTACGACCTATTCTCAGAGTTACAAAATATAAACAAATAAAATATAATAATCGGCCAAGCCGTTTCAGAGGAGTTCGATAACAAACACCGTGACGTGATACGAGATTTTTATATATTAGACTAGCTGTTACCCGTGGCTCCGTCCGCGAAGAATAAGGATATGAAAATAGCCTACGACCTATTTTTTGACCTTCCGAATATAGACAAAAAATTTCATAAAAATAATTGGTCAAGCCGTTTCGGAGGAGTTCGGTAACAAACTCCGTGACACGAGATTTTTATATATTACACTTTGACTTTGACTTTGTCGCAACGAAAATTTTTCATATTTAGCCTGTTCATCTTTTTGAAATCCATCCACAAATAATCCAAAAACCTGGGGTATAGAGATAACTATAACATCATCGCGATTAAGCTAAAGTAATAATAATAAACGCGAGCTTTTCAATATCCCAGAATCGTTACCAAGAAAGCCGTTTAGCGTGATCGTGACCCCGAGATTGAAGAACGCTGTCTGCGCCGAGAAGAGGCGGTCTGCGGCTTCTTGGGATAGTTAGGTCGGCTGGGAACTTGCGTTGGGACGATTTTGAAGAAATATTGGTCAAGGATGAAATAACTTTTTCTTGCTACCCGTTGCTATACTTACTACTTACAGTCGAAGAAACTAAATCACGTACCATGGTGATCCCTTTTCTTAGCAAGTATCACATTGACATTCCATACATTTGCCAAAGAAATGATAGTGAAATTGGTTGTGAAAAGGTTCCATTCATCTCTCCATCTTGTTGGAGGTCTACCTTCACGGCGTACCTAGGTACGGCCGCTGGACGCCACTCTAGAACCTTTTTACCCCATCGGCCATCAGTTCTACGGGTCCCGCCCACTGCCACTTGAGTCTGGCGATTCTTCGAGCTATGTCAGTGATTTTAGTTCTTGCGCGGATTTCATCTTATCTGCCAAGTCTACATCGGCGTGTGCGCCTGGCTAACTTTCGACCCATTTAAATAAATCTTAAGTTTGCTGACTCGGAGTCGCTAATTTTATGTCCACAGGAGACACAAATTTTGTTTTATACGCTGTGTATGACCCAGTTAGTAGATTAGTCAGTATTTTTTCACGATTTTTTTAAATGCTAATTTTTTGTAAAAATATTTTTTTTTAACATAACTTATCTATCATCAAATCTGATTTCAGCTTGACGTCGACTTTTGACGACGACACGAATAATTTTGCATTCAATACATTTTTTATACCTAACGAGAACTGTAAAAATAATATTCTTCGCAAGTGTGCGACCAGCCTTAACGTAAAGTGCATAGCGTAATGTCATAAAGTTTTTATTGTACAAATTAAAAATTTCACTTACACTATTCCTTATCCCAAAATTCTCATGGAATCGGGATTTTGAAGGAGTTTTGAAGCGTTTCAACCACCGTGTCCCGTGCGTTACAAAAATCGACTCATAATAATGCCCGTCAGCTAAAAACCCCAATGATTAGAGTTGCCAACTTTTTTTGACAAAAAAAACTCTATAAGGCGCAGGTTAGGCCGCAAATGGAGTACTGTTCTCATCTCCCTACCCCTATCCTTAGTTTATTTGTATGCAAAAGTATAAAGTATAATTACTAAAATATGAAGTAGGATACTTTATTATAAAGTATGGTTGGCAACCCTACCAATGACCCCCACGTGACCAACACAATCACAGAATTTTAATATTATATACTAGCTGACCCCGCAAACTTTCACCAATTTTCATCATTTCAGCCGAGAGACGTCCACTGCTGAACAGAGGCCTCCCAAGGTTCACCACACAGACCGGTGCTGAGCCATCCGCGTACAACGCGTTCCTGAAACCTTAACCATGTCGTCGCTGCGTCTTCCATTCCGTGTACGGTATTCGAGAACTTTTTGGGCCCGCTGGTCATCAGTTCTACGAGCGATGGTAATGACACATTACAAATATTACTAAATATAATATTAAATCTTTATTGACTAACTTACGTATAATGCTAATAAAACCTTTAGTTTTATCCAAAATGTGAATTAAATTTACCTTGCTCGTATCATGAAGTCTAAATAAACATAAGTGATAATGTGAAAACTTAAAAACGACAAATAATTAAAACAAACTCCCTGAAGTATATAAAAGTTTTGGCCGACCAGGCGTTTGAAGACAGCAAAATGAGGGTCCAGAATAAATGGTCTCAGGAGGCCTCGCAAAGAAAAAGTTCCTTTCAGTGGGGATATTTATTAGTCAAATTATTTTAATTTAATTCCCTCTGGAAAGAGGAATTCCTAGTAAAGGCTTTCGTTGGATTAAGTCTGCGGATTATGATTATAAACCGAATTTTAGTTGTGTCATTCAAATTCAGTGTATTACAGCTGTTAAAGAATGAACAGCTTTATTACCTACGATATTTTATTTTCGTCATTACCGTTTCAGTAAAGTCAAAGTCAAAGTCAAAGTCAAAATTCTTTATTCAATTTAGGCATCAATTGATGCTCCTATGAACGTCGAAGAATCTACCACCGGTTCGGAAAAAACCCTGTTGAGAAGAAACCGGCAAGAAACTCAACAAGGTATATTTTTTTCAATCAGATCTACATTGTTATTAAATTACATACAACTAAAGTATTTAATATACAATTAAATTTTTTTACACAGTAGATACGCTATTTGAGTGAGACTAGGGATCGCCAATGCGGATCGGAATTATTTCCAAACATCCCTGTCCATGATATAGTCATTAATTTTATAGTACGCCTTAGATATTAATGTCTTCTTCACAATGGATTTGAGTAAATTTTCATTAAATATTTTTTTTAATAAACCGAAGGGCAATTAACTTCCTTTTGCTGTGGTAATAATGATGAGATGGTAATGATCTAATGACGCTCGAACCGAGCGGTTAAGATGCTTGAATATAAGTACCCCTGTAAGCCCAAACAGGCCTCTAACGAGATAGAGCGACGACCTGGTTAAGGTTGCGGGATCGCGTTTTATGCGGATGGCATGGGACCGATCTGTTTGGCGAGGATTTGGGGAGGCCTATGATCAGCAGTGGACGTCTTTCGGTAGAAATGATGACCATGAGTCTATCGGTTAAATCCTCTATGACCTCTACTCACAATGATACGAAGCCCAGCTACATTAAGGTCTTTACGTATTTACCATGTGGTCTCAATTTGCAAAGTTGTAACCAATTGTAACTTAAACATTATACAGCAACCAAGACCAATAAGCCCTTTATAATGAGCCTCAAGGGAACCGCAGCAGAGTTGAAGTAACGCTTATTGCTAGATATATTTATATATTTCAGCTTGTCTTTAACCCGAGGCTTCGCTCGAGTTAACCAATCAAATTCCGGAATTTGACAAAATTCCCGCGGGAAAACTTGAAAATTACAACGCGAAGGTCATCGACGTTGCATAATAAACATCTGCGCCAAATTTCGTGTCTCTAAACATAATTATCCCTGGGAATATCAGGATAAAAGTAGCCTTTTTGTTATTTCAGACCTACCGCGATGTACTCACGAGATCGAGTCGTACGCTGCGCAACTTGATTTCTCATAATTTAATAACTATGTAAGTATGTATCATTATTCATAATCAACGTTAGTCATAAAGTGATATTTTATTTCAGAAACAGTATTTTTTTTACAAGATTTTTAAATAAAGAATGCAGTAGGTTAGTTTTTTTTCAACAATTCCGGATTAAAAACCCTTTCAGAAATAAAATCACTTACGTTGATTACAGAAAATGATAATACATTATGAATTGTTATAAAAATATTATGTGATACCGTAGAGACCCGTCGTACGCAAGTGAAATCCTAAACACTCAACCACTACGTATTGAAACATAATAATTATAGTTTTAAAAACGATTTTTTTATCACATTGTTAATAAAGATACTTACGATACAATTTTTTTAAATTAAAAAAAAAATCCGGCATTCGTTCCCATCTATTTTTTCATGCGAGCTAAGCCGCCTGTAAACACTATTGATCACATATTTAAAAACAAATCGAAATTAATCTAACAGCGCGAAGCTATGTCTTATGTAGAACGAAATTATCCCTAAATTCCAGTGGGCCTGATCCAAATCTAATTATAAATAATTCGATGTGAAATGGAATCAGGGAAATTAATTTAACAGAAGTTTGTTTTAATTACTTCGTGTGTTTCTCCTTTTGTTTTGGCAGATCTAACGGTTTTTCAATGTTCTTTACTAAGTGGTTTTTGTACTGGAACGAATTTAACAAGCGAGTGATTCTTGATGATTTAGTTGAGGGGTGGGGTTTTGGTTTTACTACTTAAATAACATACAGAGGGTGAAATTTTGAACGTGATACAAATAAGTGTTTCTGGCTTAGTTGATGCTGGGCAATTGTTTGAATTAGGGGGTGTTTCACCACCTTATTGTCAAACTGCTGGTTACGTAACCAATGAATAAACTAAGTACTGGACAAATCTGCCAGCTAGTGTTTTTTCAGTTTCACCACGCCGGTCCTGTGCGAACTAGGTACCACTTAACTAATCGTGGGTTTAACAAAAAGTCGGAATGGCAGCGTCGCATTTCACGACCACGCGTTCCTGTTCGCACACTTTCGTTCAAAGAGTCCCTCATTATTAAAGCAAAAAAAATCGTTAACTATATAATTTTTAAATACATCTCTTTTTTTTGCATATACAAATGTGTAACATTATAATTGATCCAAAAAAGGTATTTATTTACGATACTTTGTTAACAATAACAAAGAAAAATAAAATCACGTAAAACGAATCGAAAAGTGGCGCCAAACCATTTGACAGATTAACTTTTTTTTTAATGGCGATGTACAAGTTCAGGTAGAACAAACGATTGAACCACTGAAAAAAAGTTTGTTATTAAAAAATATTACGAAATTTTGGATTTATTTTTACATACTAAAAGTGTAACTACATTTTTTTATTCAAATCTTGATATTTTAATTATTTTATACAATTTAGCATGACTTCTTTCTTTAAAAAATAAAAAATACTTTGATTTATTTTTCTGAAACCGGCTGAAGGGCTCTCCAACCATGGCCACAAAAAATAAAGTAACTAATTAAAAAGTTATGTGACGGTTAAAAATTCTAAATGCCACCTGATCTGATGGTCAATTTAAAAAATAGTTTGTCTGTCACTTAGCGCTAATCAAGACTGGTGAAACAGAATTTTTTATTCCATCTGACTAATAAAGTTATGATTAAGCTAATCCGAACTTTAAAAAAAGTGTTGAAACAGCCCCTTAGTATTGTTAAATTTGAGGTGTCCATACATTCAGTTCATAATTTAACTACAGCAAAGTATGAAAATCTAAAATTTTATCAGACCAATTTCAACAATTGCGTAAATGCATTGTGTTAGCTAAGCTTGAAACACTAATTTTGTATCACGTTCAAAATTTTACCCTGTATAATCAGTCTAATTGCGTCGCTATTTTAGATTTTCAGATATTATAGTTCCGTATGAGCTATGTATTAGCATTTTCAATAATGGAAAAGTTTAATTACTTAATACTAGTATATAATACCAATAATAATAAAGCTTGTGTTAACAAAATAACAGCTTAATAACAATCATCCTAGCTTACATGCGTCCCAATGTAGAGGCCTCCTCTCAGAATGCGAGGGATTGAGAGGTGGTTCCCAAGCGGGACCAGTGCGGATTGGAAATTTCACGCGCACCATTAAATTTTGTCACATGCGCAGATTTATTCCAGATGTTTTCTTTCACCATAAAGCTCATGGTAATTTTTAGGGTTCCATACCCAAAGGGTAAAAACGGAAACCCTATTAATGAGGCTCCGCTGTCCGTCCGTCCGTCCGTCCGTCTGTCTGTCTGTCTGTCCGTCTGTCCGTCTGTCACCAGGCTGTATCTCAGGAACTGTGATAGCCAGAGAGTTGAAATTTTCACAGATGATGTATTTCGGTTGCCGCTATAACAACAAATACTAAAAATGGAATAAAATAAATATTTAAGGGGGCTCCCATACAACAAACATGATTTTTTTGCTCGTTTTTGCTCGATGTTGATAACGGCAACAGGTAGACACTTTAAATATTCATTCATATATTGTACCTTTTACCGTTTTTCTTTGTTAATTTATTAAGATTATGTCACGAATAAATATTTTTCTTTCTTTCAAAAATAAATCAATAAATTAAAATAAAAAAAATATTTAAGGGGGCTCCCATACAACAAACGTGATTTTTATAGATAATTGTACGGAACCCTTCATGCGCGAGTCCGACTCGCACTTGGCCGGTTTTTTAAATGTAATTTCGCACGTAAAACCGAATGTCTATCCACTATTACACACTCACTGCAGGACACAGCCTCCTCTCAATAAATAAATAAATAAATAAATAAATAAATATCACGGGACAATTCACACCAATTGGCCTAGTCCCAAAGTAAGCTAAGTAAAGCTTGTGTTATGGGTACTAGGCAACGGATAAACATACTTATATAGATAGATACATACTTAAATACATATTAAACACCCAAGACCCGAGAACAAACATTCGTATTTTTCATACAAATATCTGCCCCGACATGGGAATCTTCTTCTTCTGTTCTCTAACCACTAGGCCATCTGGTCGTCTAAATATGTGAGGGCTTGCGCCATAGTTCTCTCGCGGGCCCAGTGCAGATTAGGAACTTCACACACATCATTGATTTTTTTTGCAGGTGTGTACCGGTTTCTTCACGATGTTTTCCTTCACCGTAAAGCTCATGGTAATCAACAAATGTAATTTCGCACGTTAAATTTCGAAAAATTCAGATAAGCGAGCCTAGGCTCAAAACCACGACCCTCTGCTTGAGAGGCCATAGGTCAAACCACTTCGCTACCATGGCTTATTTCTGTCAAAACAAAAATTAGTTCACAAAATCTTAGCTGATACAAATTGTATACATATTTAGGCTCACGTCAAAGCCACGGGCATTTTACGAGCTCTGAAAAGAAAATGGACTTGAACAAAGTGTTTACGTTGTGAAAATTGATTCAAACACATAATTAGTTTTAAACTTTGTCCCAACATTTAGCGTTTCGTTTTTAAGTAGAACGAAACAAGCTTCAAGTTATAAACTGAAGCGTTTAGTATATTTTTGCGTGACAATTCATCTTTATGTCGGTCTGGCCACCCGTCCTCACACCTCACAGGGTTGTACAAGTTTATTGAACTCAGAAAACAACTAATTAACGGGCATTCTCATTTTAAAGTGGGCATAATATATTTTTTTTAATTGAGAAATCTTATGGGTTTTCGTACTCAGAATCAAAAGTTCTATTGATTTTAATGTTAAAAAAGTCCTTAATTTCACGTAATTTTTTTGTGTCCGCGTCGTTGCGAGCCATAAAATATGAACTACTTATACAAAAACAAGCCAAAAAACTGAGTCAAAAATCAGAACACTTTTTCTTACGAAAATTAATAATGTCAATGTCACGGTGTAGTAGAAAATAGTGTGTCACGGTGTTTATTGTTATCGAACTCCTCCGAAACGGCTTGACCGATTTTTATGATTTTTCTTTCTTGTATTTTGTAGGTCTGAGAATATATTGAAGGCTATGTTTTTATACCTCTAGGTAGTAAGTAAGTAATACTTTACACGGCAAAACAACGTTTGCCGGTTCAGCTAGTAATAAGTAGAATTGTTCTAAACAAGTGCAGTTACTTTT
Organism: Archips crataeganus; assembly: GCA_947859365.1. NCBI lineage: Eukaryota > Metazoa > Arthropoda > Insecta > Lepidoptera > Tortricidae > Archips > Archips crataeganus. The sequence continues at coordinate 2,056,333 of OX402048.1, read as the reverse complement.
ATTTAACCGCTAAAGTTTAAAATTATCGTGTCTTGGTGATTCAGTTGTCTCCATGCGTGCGTAGGTAATTTTTACTTTATTTTGTATCTCACGAGGCCCAAGTTTATGACTTGCGCCAGCTCATCCGTTTGACTTAGGCCCGGCGACAGTGACCAAATTATTCCACGCTTTAAAGTTTTATAATTAATTTTTTTTCTCGTACTTTTTTCCCGTTAATTGTTTTGTACAGGACCAGGGGAGACTCCACTTCGCTGACATCAAAGAGGCGTTAATCCACGAACACGATTCCTTGTGTTAAATTGATTAGCGACCTTGCTTTATTTGCATTAGTGTTCAAAGTTGGATAAATAAATTATTCATCATGCGGGTAGTTCTACTAACGTTTCTACTACAACGTTAACGTTTTAGAGGTCGAAATTGCTCGTGTCCGTAGGTTTACCCTCAAGACCCTACACGTGACTCCTGGGTGGTGCTAAACGAGCGATGCAACTCCGGTGGTAGGTGCCAGTCTGACAAGTGACTCGTCGTGTTCTGGCCTGTTGCCTATTAGTACGGTAGCCATTCTGGAGTGAGGGTCTGTGCAGTTATGCAGCGCATGCGTACCGGTAACCGTGCCACGTATTTGTTGTACACGGTTTGCACTTCTTGGGGGCGCGCGCAACACCGCGCTCAACTGACTTCTTTCTGCTTATTCCCCTAAATTAAGACTAGGGTGAATGAGCATTTACTGGGCAAGCGTGCACTATCGTAGGCCTCATCTTCGCTTTCCATCAGGCGTGATTGTGGTCAAATCCAAACTTATACTGTATAAGGGAGTTTTCAGAAAAAAATGTACCCGTTTTCCTTAATTTTTCCATACAAAATTTATTAGTCAGTTTTGTGACGGTCCGTACAACATGTATGGTTAACTGCATCACAAAACTGACAATTAGAAGAGGGACACTTTTTTTCATTGCTTAAATCGATAGTTCTTGTGATTCTGAGTAGAAATAACCCAAAAATTGTTAGGTTTTTAAAAAAGTACAGGGTACAATTTTTTCTGAAAATGTCCATAAAAAAAAACTGCTGTTCTGTCGCTTATACCGACGGTTAAAATGCAAAACGCATGAAGTGACACTTTTTGTCAAAATGAGTTATACATATTTGAAATTAGCGAATTTTTCTCCGTTGTTTGAGCCGGGTTTCATGTAAAGTTCAAAAAACGTCGCTTTATGCGTTTTGCCTTTTAACCGTCGATATTATTTTTATTTAACCTTAAAAAAGCAGTGGTGGCCTGGTGGCTAGACCGATGGCCTTTCAAACAGAGTGTCATGGTTACAAGCTCGGGCTAGCACCTCTGAGTGTTTCGAAATTTATGCGCGAAAATTTGAAATACACGATGAGAATTACGGTGGAGAAAAATATCGTGAAGAAACTTGTATACATCAACGAAGAAATTCAATGGTGTGTGTGTGAAGTTCCTAATGCGCACTAGGCCCACGAGAGAATTACGTTCCAAGCGCTCTCATTCTGAGAGAATGCAACGAACAGTTCAGTGAACGTGTATACTAAGGATTTCTTCACCATCTATCACCTTTATAGTAACTTTGTATTCTATTTCCACATTGAACATGAATTTATACAATAATACTTCGACAAAAGATTAACCCAATTAATTCAAAACAAACCATTTACCGAACAATACATGTTAAATTACAACGTTTGCCTACAACCTAACAATGTCTTATCTTCTACATTTTCAATATAATAATAGGGTTGGCAAGTTACAAACAATTAGAATATAATCTAATCTGAGTTACTTGAGTCTTCAGTCTTATTTTCCTGTTGCCTATCTTATGTAACAGATATTCATGATTTCAGTAGTAAATAATACTGTAAATAAAATAAATTGAACAAACTAGAAAAGTTAATGCTTGAGCTGGGGATCGAAACCTAAAAATGAAACAATACTGGAACATTTTTTCTCGTACAAGAATCGACAATAAGAGTAATAATTAAGAGTATTATTCTACTCAGTGGGAAAAATTACAAAATTTACAAAAATATTACACCATATTTTTACTTTTCGTAAAATCTAAAGCTACCTACTTTTTTCTATCGATTAATGTGTAGTATAAAAAAATGTATTATGCATTAAGGCTTCAGGAAAAGAAAATCACGATCGCCTCCTTTGTGTAACGAAAGTTAGTCATATAAACTATATGGGTAACTTTCGTTACACAAAGGAATCAATTAACTTTTTTAATTATAGCCCTTAATTATGTACATAAAAAACTACCCTAATAATCTATCTACGTATACTCACATTTTTTTAGTTTTAATTTCATTGGGCTGTTTACGTTAGCGTCAAAATTGTGACACTTAATTGGTTCTTAAATTTTTTTCTGGAGTAGACAACCCTGTATCGCAATAACAACAGCACAAGTAAATAAACCCATTTAATTAAGGTGAAGATATTTGGTGTTCCGATGAGATCGCACAATGGACCATAATTTACGGTAGCAAAGGTCATGGCGACGTCTGATGTCAAGTTTATAAGGTAATTATTTCCTTTTAAACCGCTGAAGTAGGGAATTAAAAGTCGAGTACCAATTATGGTAAATGTTAGCGGTTTGAAGGATGGTAAGATTTACTGGAAACAAATTTGGCCGTCTTAAAACGTAGAATAAAGTATTTGATTAATAAAGATTTATTTTGTATGCGGTAGCCGTGAGAGCCTAGGTAGTTTGACCTACGGCTTCTGAAGCAGACGGTTTAGAGTTTGAATCTGAAATTAGCACCTCTGAGTTTTTCAGAAATCATGTGCAAAATTATGTTGCCATTAGTATTTAATGGTGTGTGTCAAGTTCTTAATTCGCATTAGGCCCACGTGGAAACTACAGCTCAAGCTTTTTCATTTTGAGAGGAGACTTGTGCCCAGTAGTTGGAAGAATACAGGCTGAGATGATTGGTAAAGATGTGATCCATCGCAGCCCATTACTTACTTACCATTATGCTGTGGCATCCGTTGTGTTGGAGCCCACCATACTGGCCATAATTCGAGCGTCTTAAACGTCTAATTTTCGAAGCCATATTTTTTGCAAATAAAATTGGTTCTAGATTTCTAATGGCGTTTTCGGTTATTTATTAGAAGTTCTGCACTTTTAACAGATAACTGGAAATTATATTATAATTATCATAATCTACTGCTATTTCTACAAAAATTTGTCGACGAAAGCGATTCCGAACAAACACTCTAATAAAGACCTTATACAATTTATTCCCTTGAATAAGGCTAGATGCATCAGACAGTAAAAACCTCCGACACAAATTCGCTATTTTGTGGCCAAGCCCTTTTATTTGATACCCATATTGAAGGAGTTCGGGAGCCAGGGATGGGGATCCTCTGATCAAAATCGTACAATGCGGGTTCGGCTTAAACATACCAGTCCTTTGCCAACCGTATCCAACGCGTTCCCGTAACCTTAAACAGGGGGGGGGGGGGGGAGGACTAAGTACTACAAAGTTCGAAAATCGAACTTAATAGTATAAGGCCAGGTCGTCGCTCCTTGTTGGAGGCCTACCTTAACTGCTTCTTCCAGTCTGTGGACGACATCGTAAAACCTTTCGGCCCCACCATCAGTTCTACGAGCGATGAGCCCTGCTTACTGCCATATGAGTGTGGTGATTCTTCGAGCTATGTGAAAGTGTGCTTCCTCAAATAAGCTGGTTTCATAATGTGCATTTTCCTCATCGTTATAAAAAAAATATATATATATATATATTAGGTGACAATCTTACACAAATCGACCTAGTCCCAAACTAAGCAAAGCTTGTACTATGGGTACTAGACGACGATAAACATACTTATATAGATAAATAAATACTTAAATACATAGAAAACATCCATAACTCAGGAACAAATATTCGTGCTCATCACACAAATAAATGCCCTTACCGGGATTCGAACCCAGGACCTCTTGCTTCGTAGGCAGGGTCACTACCAACTAGGCTAAGGCGGTCGTTAAAAAAAAAATCGTCGTTCGTTCGTCGGTCGTTAGTAAAAATTGTCCAGACGCTTGAGATATAATGAAGAGAACAGGCTTCAGATAATGAGAAAACGCAAAAAGGGCTAAGGCCCTAATTATGTTGATTCCATGGTGACGTGTATTTCAACCTTTATGTTCCATCCATAGAGTGACTGTGAAATATGTTTGTCATATTATTGTCATTTTCAGCTAAATAAATTGATACGTGAATAAGAGAATTTAGCTTTATTTAGCTGAAAATGACAATAATATGACAAACATATTTCACAGTAGCTTGCAGCCGCACTACACCGTACAACCCACAAGGCAATGGACAAGTTGAGCGCCTAAATTTTAGCCTGTGGAGAACCGTTCAGTTGAGCCTGAAGTCCAAGGGCTTAGAGATAGCCGACTGGGAACGGGTCCTGTCTTTGAGCCTGTATTCAATACGGTCACTATTGTGCACAGCTACAAACGCTACTCCCCATGAAAGAATGTTTAGCCACCCTCGCAGAAGTCCAAATGGAGTTTCGATGCCTGCTTGGCTTACAGCCCCTGGACCCATTTTAATAAAAAGAAACGTGCGTCATTCAAAATACGAACCAATCGTGGATGAAGGGTACCTGCTCCAAAGTAACCCTAATTATTCCCATATTAGGTATCCTGATGGAAGAGAAGGCATTATTTCCAATAGATATTTGGCACCAGTGCCCTCTGATGACGAATATTTTTCTGTATCCTCCGAGGACAATGACGTTGCGCCCGAGGATGTGATTGAAGAATCATCTGTGCCTCCTAATGACACTGAGCCTGAGACAATAGCAGCTCCAGAACCGGGACCGTCAGGTGCAACGCAAACGCAACCCGTTATTCGGCGCTCTACGCGAGTAAGGCGGGCACCGGCATACTTGGAGGACTACCACCACTACCAAACATCTCAGGAGGGGTGAATGACGTGTATTTCAACCTTTATGTTCCATCCATAGAGTGACTGTGAAATATGTTTGTCATATTATTGTCATTTTCAGCTAAATAAAGCTAAATTCTCTTATTCACGTATCACATGGTCTATCCAAGAAGACCGAGGAGTAAGAGTAATAAATGGACTTAAATGAACAAGGAAATGCCATTCTTACTCATCTATCACATTGTACACTTGAATGGGAAACAAGACTGATTACCCCATCAACTTTATTTATTTAAAATTACCGAGTGTTTACAGAAAAACGGTTCCTATATCGGTGAGTGAAGAGGCTTTATTGCTTGAAGTGCCGCCGAAACTGAAGTGATTATTACTCTTAGCGGAGACAGAATTTTAAGTGAAAGGAAATTAAAATTCCTTCGTGGACCGGGAGCCAGTCATTATAAACTGCATTAATTAATATTATTTTTAAAGGTGGCGCGCCAGAGGGTTGGTGCTTATGGAACCTTATTTCTGTAGCTACGCTGTCTGTTCAAGTGTCAATCCATCCTTAAGTCTATCAAAGGGATATCTTTTGAACAATAATAAGCCCTTGCAATATTCAAAGTGTGTTTTATTCAATTTGTTAAAGCCCCCGAAACCATAAATATTGAAAATTGAATTAAATTAAAAATTCAAGACACTATAAAAATTAGATTTTTGACGCTTATTGCTTGTCTTTAATAATGATATTACAGCGCTTTGTTGTTATAATGTAATGCTGTAATTTTTATTGACGAATAAATAAATAAATAGAGACGTGTTGGTTTAAACTGTAAGTTTTATTTTAAACTAAGGGGACATCCATAAATTACTTCACACGTTTAGGGGTTAATGGCGATTTTCATAATAATAAGTGTGACAAGGGAGGGGGGGGAGGGGTCCAAATTGATCAAAATTGGTGTGACGTAATTTATGGATGGCCCCTAATAAATGACTGACATTAAAACGATACGCTCCCGATCTAACTCAGCAAAGACACCGTCACCGTCACGGCGGGAGTGTTTGTCATGATTAAAAATTAATTTAAGCCCTTACACCACGCATGCGCGGTTCGGGGCAAGTATAAGTTTGGGACCAGAGGCTATATTGTCTACGCACTCTGATTCACAATCGCTTATACATACAATTTATTTTTGCCAAACGATATACGATGAGGATGAATGAATAGAGATGGTAATTGCGATGCCTCGCGACGCATAATGACCAATAATTTTTAATTTAAAAACGCGTATTGACCAATACGCATTACGACCAACACGCGTAATGACTATATACTTATTACGCATAGTGACCAATGTTTTATTTGCAAAACAATTAATTCGCATAATGACATACCCTATATGCAAAATGACCATTTTATTCGCAAAACAACCAAGCATATAACATATATTCTTATTCAGTTTAGGCGTGTATTCCGATACCCATATATATATATATATATATATATGGGTATATTGTGTAACAAGTGTTTTTTTATCAGTATATATATATATATATCTATAAATAAATAAATAGACTCCAGAGCTCATCTTCAGAGTTGGCACCACAACCGTACGCTATGCTACCAAATGTTAAACTAAAAGTGTGAACGTTTTTGAGTTTAACATTTGGTAGCGTAGCGTACCGTACGGTTGTGGTGCCAACTCTGGTTGAGTTCGAAACGCGTCAGTGTAGTTTGGTGGTGGTGATGGTTGGGTTTGTGTGATTTGTGTGTGTTCGTACAGTGTGGAGGTGAAGGAACTGCATGAACACGCATTTCTTACGTAAACGTAACTATCGTAAGGTCGCGGGTGAGCAAAGTAATTGTTTCAGTTCATTAATATGGACCTCCGCAAAGTAACGCCTGATTCAATAAATAGCAAATTAGTTTCGTGGGAAACCCCCCGACAAGATGGACCGGCGATCTGGTAAAGGTTGCAGGGACCACTTGGATGAGAGCAGCGCAGGAGCGATCCTTATGGAACTCTCTGAGGGGAAGCCTTTGACCAGCACAGCATCTATTGACTGATTTTTTCATCGCACTACTCGTAGCCGACTTTCTTTTCACCCTCGCCATCTCAATGCCTGGCAGTCGACACAGCTTAGTTCGTTTCTCGCGGGATTTTTTGCCACGCACGGTGAAACCTTGGAATCAGCTTGCAGCGCCAGCTTTTTTGGTAGGTAGGTACGGTTGAACTTGGGGATCTTATAAATTACTAGCAGTTGTCCGCAACTCCGCTTGCTCAGATTAGGGGTAAAAAATAGCCTATGATCTGTTCTCAGACTTACCAAATACAGACAAAAAAGTTTCATAAAAATCGGCCGAGCCGTTTCGGAGAGTTTCGATAACAAACACCGTGACATGAGATTTTTATATATTAGTATCAGATAAAGGAAGGTAATACAATTATGCTGTCTATCTAAGAATAATTGTTCTTGATATTAAGCTCTGTGATGGACAGATGGACGGACAGTGTAGCAACAAATAGGGTTCCGATTGCCCTTCAGATACGGAACCCTAACAAAACAACCTTGATCAATGCGGCCGCTCACATAACTCGAACTATGTATGATTTAGTCACATCGCGGTCGCCTTACCAGTGCGGCCCCATCCTCAAAGTTACATAGAACCTGCAGCTCAAAGTTTAATTTTTTCGATGGGTTTTCAAAGATTACCCTTTGAATTTATGTTAAAGAGTGTTTAAAACTTTTCTAAACGAGACAAAGTGGATTAATACAAAAAATATGAACGTTTTTGACAGACCACCTGCGGAATGGAGGTTTTCTTAATTTAACGTGTTTTTCTAGTATTATGCAAAGTGTCTTAAGGAGAGTTGCCATGCAAGAACAAGAAAAATTCAGAGCATTTTGTAAAGTAACTCTTGTTTGAGTTTTGCGGGACGTTTTTACTGTTGAATAAGGAGATACAACAAGGAATGAAACGAAACTGTTAGGGTGAGGCTTTACTGGTGCGTTGCGTTGGTTCGCGGCGTCGACGCACGACAAAAATGTACTGTTAGAGACAGCGCAGCGGCATCACGCTCCCTCCGCTTCGTCTCTTGTCCGTCGATCCGTTGAAACTTGGCGTGCGACAACGCAACGCATCATATGGTATGTCATAAAAATATAATATGTGAAACGTCGCAGCGTCAACGTTGCGACGATGCAACGCGACGCAACGCACCAAAGCCTCACTCTTTGTCAGCTGTTCTGTTTGGGAACGGTAGGTAGTCTATTCAGTGTAGTCGCTTAAAGAAATGTAAGGGTTTTCTTAAAGGAAAAGATTTCGGGTGGGTTGTTGGGGGCACCGCGTATAGCTAATAGATGCGGAGTTGAAACCCGTCCAGCGCACCTAAAAACTTTTCTTTTAAAAAGAATCTGCATTTCGACGATGATTCATTTTTTTAGCCATCGTGGCGCTATTCATACAGTATTAACTCAGTTAATTAAATGAATCAGCCGTTTTGGGGTTTTAGGATTCTCCAGTGGCTACCACAAACTGGAAGACGTTACGTTTGGAGGCCTCGCATTAGGTGGACTAAATGACAGCGCGGAAGCGTTGGAGGCAAATGTCAAATGGTCGTTCATTATGACGTTCTAAGGAGATGCCCTCACTCAACAGTGAATGTCTTCTGACTGACGCCAATTGGACCAATAACGGGTTTTTACAGTTACAATAAAAATCGGTGTTGAAAATTATGCAATAAACGTCTTCTAAGGATAAAAATAGGATAAATGAAAAATATTTTGTTAACTAAACTTCTTTATTCAGACAGTCAACGTATTTAGAGATTATTCATGCCAGTAAACGTAAATACAGAGAAACCAGCAGTAGAAATAAACTTTAATCACAATGCCTTATCATCAGAGAGATAGCACGAGAGAGCACTGTAGCTGTTTAGCTCCCGCAAGGCGTTTGTTATTTAATACGCTCTCTTTGAAGTTTATGAGTCTAACGTTAGAGGCTCTCAGCCTCGGCGTTACGTTTGTATTATTCCAATAAAGTCGTTGCACTAGCTTGACAGCGATGTTCGATCGCTTTATAACTTGTTAAGTATATCGGCTTTTCCATGTACTCAATGGTACTGAAATAATGTTCACAGGGCTTTAGTGATATAGAAACAAGACAAAAGCCAGGTGTCTCAAGGGATACGGTATATCATTACGAACTGTTGTTAGTGAAATATATGGCAAATATTAAAATACATTATCGATTGACTCTTCTAAAATTTATCCGTAAAAATATGTAATCAAGAATTTAATTTACTTAATTCATTATGCGCCCAAGACGGCCAAGTTTGAGTGGGGCTGGGCTGGATGGGTAATGGACATTATGTCTGTCGGTCGATTGAACCCAGAACGTTGGACCAAAGTTGCTACGAAATGGGTCCCTAGCGATGGATATCGTAGCAGACGCAGACTGAAGCGGAAATAAAGGGATTACCTAGATATTTATCACGTTATATAAATACGCCAGAATCTGTGCCGGTACACCTGTTTTATTCAAACTTTAAATGATTATAAATGTACCTATCATGACTTGTCTCTGTGTTGAAATGAAACATCATATTTACAGAGCGTATCTCTCGTCCTTTCTCTCTGTCCTTATAATCAATTTTATTGCAGATTACTTTAACGATTTATTGAAGCAATATTTATAGTCATAATAATATTTACATTATTTCTTAGTACTCTTAAACTAGTATGAAATTTACAATCCCATTTAACTTTGGCTTCAAACAATGCTTGTAGCATTTAACTTAAATTTCAGCTTTATTAAAGCAGAATTTTCTTTAATTAAACACTTTTGGCTAGGAGACCGATTTCCGAAATCGTATTCGCGAAAATGAAACGTAAACGCTCAAGGTGTTAGTCTCTGACGGATGTTTGATACTTCCGATCCGTATTGTTCGTCTCTAGTTTCAAATAGCGTATCTACTGTATTAAAAAAATGTGTTAAATACCTCCAGATGTATGTAATTAAATAACATTGTACTTGGATCTGTTTGAACAAAAATATACTTTGTTGAGTTTACTACCGGTTTCTTCTCAACAGGGTTTTTTCGAACCGATGGCAGATTTTTCGACTTTCATAATCGTAACTGCTTTGACTAAGACATATTTTATATGGGGTAAGTGGGGGTAAGATGAAAAACAGTGTAAGATAAAAAACCACTCGTAGCACCCGGTAATAAGAGTAGTTTTTCATCTTACACTGCATTTCATCTTATTTTCATCTTACCCCCACTCACTCTGGGTGAAAACCACTATGAATTTGGACCACGTTAAATGATAGTTAACCACACAAATCGACCAAATTGGAAAAGTTCAAAGTCAAAGTCAAAGTCAAAATTCTTTATTCAATTTAGGCATCAATTGATGCTCCTATGAACGTCGAAGAATCTACCAACTCGATACTAATTTTAACTTTCATAATTAATTTAAACTACAGGGGTTAAAATTCTAGTTTTTGAACTGCACCCGTCACCCATTTATTTACCGATGAATATATAATTATACCGATATTTATGAGCAAAGCATTACGAAATTACAAATCTAAAATAATATTACTAAATGGTGCAAAATTTGAGCGTTAATTTTGTATCATTAGCCGACAGGTTTTACCATTTTCGAGTCACATTTTCGAATGGAGTGATTTAGAAAATCGGTCCATAGATCTAGAGTATTTTCTTCTTTATTCTCTTAACACAATAAACATACTATGATACAGCTTACACGTTCTTCTAGGCATATGTTTCGTCTCAAAAGAAGAGGCTATACATTTAATTTGGATCATACACACAATTTTGTTCTTGTCTTGCCAAAGCTTTTTATCTGTTATGATTCCTGTAAATTAAAGTAAAGCTAAAATTCTTTGGCATTAATTAAAGGTTCATAATGAAGCTAGTTCGTTCTACGTTAAGCTCAAAAATGCATCATGCTCAAATGCTCGAATGGTAGTATGATCTATTTCACCAACGAAATAGAAGACAGAAAAGAAATAGAGAGGTGTAGTTCTCCCGACACCACACTGGGTAAAAATTCATCATCATAATTCACAATCATTCATTATATGTATGTAGTTTTAAAAGTTTCTGTATAACACGTCTATGTGTGCGTAACACGAATGCGTCCTTAGTCGCTGTCGGTATCATGAGTTACTTAACTACGCACACTAAAATATCACGCAATTGCACGAGCTGCACAAGCTTTCGCGAGTGAACATATTGATATTTACAAAGAATACAAATCTTTGCGAATAGGGATGTTGACGCCATAAAAATTGCTTTATTTTACCCTGTAAACCAAATTAATTTTCGATTAGATAACTGCATAATCATATTTTTTGTTGCTTTAAAACAAATAAACAGTTCTATAAACTAGTGACGTCATGTTGCCATTGCCATTCAAAACCTTTGGGAGAATAGAGTTTTGACAGCTCATAAAAAAATTGGTGGTGTCAACATCCCTATTATGTCAAACAACAGTTATTTTGTAAAAGAATATTACTGTGGAATAATATGATTTAAAATCAATGTTTTGCGCGTAACTGCCGTATTCCTAACAATAATTCAATTAAACTTTGCATAAAACAACATCACGTAAACCGTATCTTTCGCCGGAAGCTCTATGTATAATGCGAATAAACCGTAATGACTTCGAAGTTATACTCCTTTCGGCGTATTCGGAGAAGCATAATTTCCTCGTACGTCAACGTCATAAATAAGTGGCCACTTTTGTACTTTGTCACTTTCAGTCGTTACATAATTTCTTATGGCTTTTCAAACATGACGTTAAGTGACAAGGTACAAAAGTGATCACTTATTTATGACGTTGACCCTACCACAAGTTCACCAAGTTTATTTTTTGACCTTGTTATTAAAATGGCTAGCAGTTATGGTGGCACTTCACTTGGCGTTGCGTGTTCGCGTTGCGCTATTGCCATCTCCGTCTTTCACGCCAGAATCGGCATAGTGCTCCTCTCTCGCACACGCAACTATTTCGTGAAATACGCCAAGTGAAGTGCCAGCATTAGAGGATCACCTCTAATCTAAAATCTAAAAACATTTGGCTCGTTCCTTATACAAATATAAATAACACCAAATTAATTATTGTTAACGAAAAAATATAACTTAAGTTGCAGCTCCACTGAGGCGGAGACGAGCGGAGCTGAGTGGAGCAGAGCTGTGAAAAGAGTTAACTGATTCCACTGAAGCGGCGACGAGTGGAGCTGAGTGGAACTAATATGGTTGGTCGATCCCTACATGTGTCCTATCCGCTCCGCTTATCTCCGCTTGAGTGTTTCCATCGAAGCGGAGCGGAGACGAGATATGGATTTCAACTTAAATGATTGGTTGATCCCTACATGTCTCCTCTCCGCTCCGCTTATCTCCGCTTGTCTGTTTCCATCGAAGCGGAGCGGAGACGAGATATGGATTTCAACTTATATGATTGGTTGATCCCTACACGTCTCCTCTTCGCTCAGCTTGTCTCCCCTTGACTGTTTCCATTGAAGCGGAGCTGAGATGAGATATGGATATCAACTTATATAATTGGTCGATCCCTACACGACTCCTCTTCGCTCTGCTTGTCTCCGCTTGACTGTTTCCATTGAAGCGGAGCGGAGACGAGATGTGGATTTCAACTAATATGATTGGTCGATTTTTACACGACTCCTCTCCGCTCCGCTTGTCTCCGCCTCAGTGGAGCCGCAGCCTAAAGGACCATCAATTTATTATCTTTTATTCCCCTAAATTCAAGTCTAGGGTAAATGAGCATTTACAAGGCAAGCATGCTCCATCGTAAGCCTCATCTTCGTTTTCCATTAGGCGTGATTGTGGTCAAACGCAAGCCTATATTGTATAAATAAAATTAGCTAAAAGTGTATAGATGTTCAGTTCACCAAAAAATTGGCAGTACCAAAAAAACAGAGCGCGTAAACTGCCACAGTGACACAAGATTTGTTGTATGTATGCGTCAAAATATATAAAGCCCGTGGCGGCCATAATGCATTGCCTTTTTCGGGAAAAATACGGTCGCTCATGATTGAATTGCTAAACTCCGTCGTCACACTTGTATTCTCTTCACAGCGCGCAGGTTTATGAAAAAGTAAGGAAAGAAGAACCTATAGCCAACGGCCGTTATGAAGTAAATCCTAACACATTGCACAACTATGAACTTTTTGAATGTGACCCATAGAAAAAACATGCTATATTTACTATTCTTTCGCACACAAAGAGTATCTATCCTCCTGCAGTCCACGTCAAATATTGTTCAATGAAGATTCAACTATGTTTCACTTAGTAGTGAATCTGATGTCACATTGGAATAAGTCCTTTAAGTAGGACACTGGGCTGCTGGAGGCCATATCATAATTTTCCTATGGTTGACAGTGTCAAAATTCAGAATCTTCACAGTTGTGGCCATGTGTCAGGGTTTGTTTCATAGCAGCCGTTAACTGGAGGCCGGGTTATTGGTGGATGCCAGATGTCCAACTATCTACATACACATGTATCTCCATGGAATTGGGTTAAAATACCGAACCCGCTAAGTTTAACTAACACTGTAGATTTGAATTGAGGTTCCTGGCGGATTCTTCTCAACAAGGTTTTTCCGAACCGGTGGTAGATTCTTCGTCATAGGTACACAATTGCTTCTTATAACCTAAATCGAATAATGGTCCTCCTAAGTCATAATGGTTTACTCGCATAAAATAAAACAAACGGTTGTAATCCTAACAAACAATTATAGCATCTCGTTACGTCTAACCAGTACAATCACAAATTTAGCAATATTTACAACATACTAACAAATTTTACTTATTATATTTACAAATTACTAGATTCACTAGTTGTCTTTCGTGGCTGGATAATTACATTATTAATTATTATAATACACGCTTTAATAACAATTATGACATTTAATTGAACACAAAATAAAGCTCTGAAGGAATTATTTGGTTATCATGAGGATATCATCCACGTATAATACTCGCACTCAATATCAATGGCAAGCTTACCTAATAATGTCAACGAATTTTATAAAATTCGAGAAGCATCAATAATTGTTTAAATTGTTGTCCATTAAAAACTGCGTTTAAATGTATGAAAAATTATGATATCAATCTATTTAAATGCAATAAATCAAAGTTTTAAATTGTGGGTAAAACATCGAGTAGCAGCAATGTACAAAATCTTTTAAAATGAATCTAGATTTTAACAGATTGCAATTCAGAATAAAAGAAACAAAGCTAGAGACGAAAAAGTACACGTAATAATTTTTAATTATTCTCAATTAGCTGTTGATTTCAAATTCCCTAATCTCGCGGAAACTTTACAGTTTTCCAGGATAAAAAGTGTGTTAGCCAGGAATGGTCTAGCTTTATTTAAAACTTGATTATTAGTAAGTTCGTGGAATTCAAAGAGTTCAAAAAGTTGAACAGATTACTGACGGGATTCATAATAAGTATGAAAGTTTTCCATTGTGACACGAAAATTAACCATACCATTGTTAGGATAATTTTTGTGTCACAACGGAACTTTTTTCAGTCAGCCCATTTGTACAGTTAACGTGGTCCAACTTTTTGGTCTCCACCCAAGTATAAACCAAAATCTTTAATGCAAGATTTCTCGTCAAAATGTGCTCATTTCATTAACTGGAGTCAACGGGCACTTAGCAGCTACGAGAGATACAAATTAAACAATTCACGAACCTAAGAACAATTTCTAAAGCTTGCTTACCAGATTATTGAAATGAATCATTAAGCAAAATATGAACATTTCTAAGAACCCTTTCAAAATGCTCTCAAGTTAACGCTCCGCTAATGTTTATGTACATTAAACTTTATATTTACTTATTTATTTATATTTGAAATGAATTTAAAATCTGCGGATTAAATTTATTTCAATTTGATATGCTTTGAAACTATTAAATAATTCGAGATGTCTCTAACGTTTCTGGAATTGGACCCCATCATGTAATATCGACGATTTGAGAGGGTTAAAAGTTTCTTATGCTAAGTATAGTTAGAGATAACCAGAGATTCTATTTTTCTATTTCAGAATTAAAATCGTATCGTTTAATGTAACTAAACTAATACGAACTATTTAGGCTGTACTGTCTGCTGTATCGACCATGCGTAGCTGTCGCTGCAGAAAAAACGAAATCAGTTCAAGTCTGAACGCACACACGGCCTCTATTTCGATAGCTCTGCGCTCGTCTGACGTCAATATTGACCAGTACTAAGTATCGTTACAGACTCCAATGCGGACGCGCTCAGTGCATATCTAAACACGCACTCGGTTTATATACCGATAGTTATGCATGACCAACGTTAAATATTTAGCAGTACTAACGTGGATCATTCGAAGCTGTCGCTACAGAAACTAACACGGATACGATCAGTGCATGTCTAAACATGCACATGGTTTCTACAGCGATAGCTACATACTATCGTCAGTATTGGTCAGAACTAAAGTCGATCGTGCAAAGCAGTGCAGCTGCCGTTACAGAAATCGTTTACGCTTTTACATAGATATACACTGATCGATCGCGACTGCAATAGTATGTATAGCGATAGCTACGCATAAATTGTCAGTATTAACTGTCAAGACAAGACTGAACATTTACAGCCTAATATTTTCACTGATTTCAACAAAAATCAAAACAACGTAGATGGGTCCAAAGCATCACACAATCACAGTTAAGACTAGCATTCAAAATACTAATCTATCTTTGGACAATCTATCTGGATTAAAACTATCAAAAGTAAGTACAGTCTTTGAAATTATTAACACGACTCACCTCTCTGGAGCTACAACAGAGTTCGTGTTTATAAAATTTGGAAGATTATACAGTTACTTCTTCTGTGAACCGGCTTTTGTCATCCAGGTTGATAACGATTGCATGAGTCCGTGCATGGCCTGACCTAACACCTTTAATAGTCTCCGTACTACTGGGGCTAGATTTCAATTCACTCTTCTCACTTTTACCACTAAATCCATTTTTATTGGCCATGTCCGGAGGCCTTATATCGCTACAGTTTGCTTCACCAGAAATTTTGAATACACCATTCTGCTTGTCTTCTTTTGCTTCCTCGTTTAGTTCTGTTTTTCTTTTAGGGGAATCTGTGGTCATTGTGATGTCTGTTTGGCTTTGCTCTGTGTGGCTGTCTTCTACGGCTTTTAGTGGGCTGAAGGTTTTGTGTTTATAAGCTGGAGGGGCTTCGAATGGTAAGTCTCTTCCGCTGCTACTGGATTCTTCTGCTGGTGTGACTGTGCACATAAGGCGATCAGCAACTGCGCTGAATACTGTGTTTAGTTTGAGAGGTGCTGAATGGTCGGAAGTGGTTGGTTTTCGTTCGTGGGACGCTGAGGCATCTTGCATGGCTGTGATGCGTCTGGATATGACGCCGGTGCCGCAGCGCTCGCGCAGTTTCTCGAGCTGGTTGCAGATTTTTCTGAACTCCTCCTGTTAAAAGAGAATATTTTTCTTTATATTTAATTTTTAGGTGCCCTAAGTTCGCTTTACTTTCGCTCGGAAGGGTAACTTACTAATAACTCATTGGGTTTCCGGACCTCTAGTTCATTTTTTGACGTTTGTAAATGTCTGTTATAGCCAAATTAACCTTTTGACCGCCACGCATCGTTTTTGTTTGGAACAAAATTGATTCTTATGCGGATGCGGGTAGGTTTAATTTTGTATTACCGTACTGCCGTCTATAGCCGACGCTGGCGGTCAAAAGGTTAAATAAAAAATATTATTTTGAATTTGATTTTGAAAACAACAGGAGTTATCTTTATTCTATTACCCAATGCCCGTTATATTTTTTCACAAAAATATGCGCGATACCATCTGTTCTAAAGTGCTTTGGGTTTTTGAATCCATGGTACTAACCTCGAGATCTCTCTCAGTCATGTTGTCGCAGAACCTGGTGCTTCTATTGGTGGTCATCGTGTAGGTGGACTCGGCAGGCCTGGAGCGAAACTTGCCAGTCTTCTCGCGCTCGTCCTTCCCGTGACCTTTGTAGACCATGTAGGCCTATAACAAACGTTATTAATAAAAGTAGGTGCTTTTGAGACGACAGGGTGCATCGGAAGCTAAACTCTTCCATAAGGAGGTAGCGGGTTTTGGGGAGAAGGGGTCTGACGCTCGTGCGGGTTTGTTTTTGGCGTAAAGGTTGTCCGTCGCTATCCAAGTTAGTAACGTGGCAAGCGTGATGGGCACTCTTCCTTTCACTAAGGCTGTGAGTTTTTTTTATTATTGTGCTACATAAGATACTCTGTCTATTCATATGAGCTAAATTTATTTACAAGGTGCTGGTGTGATTTTTATTAATGATCGATTTGTTTTTTTTTTTCGTGCGTCACGCTAACTATATCGTAGCTTCTCTTTCGCTTCTAAACAAAGCAATACTGTTTGTGAAGAGTGGCGCTGCTCAAATTCTGAACTATGTACTTATAATTTTATGCCATAAGTAGGTTAGCCAGTTGTCCCGACACGTCACGTCACGTTCCTTCGGTTAGCCGCCTGTCATACGAATGTTTAAGTAACGGAATGTCCTTGTGTAAAAGCTCTCAATTCGTCCTGTTTCTGATCCAACGGACAAATACAATTCATTTGTGACCACACGCACGCGTTTAGGCGGATAGGCGGCAAAATTGCCCGTTGCGGTGAACCAAACTGCACCCAATATTCGGATCATAGAAATTCAAAGGCTCAACAATTTGATTGAAGGTCTATCTATTTTTCTAATTTCCACTTTTAGTTCTGAATTTTATCAATGTTGGAGGATTATTTTAGATCCTTGTCTGTTCTACAGTGAGGGTACCGATTTAAAAAGCTTTTTATTAACTTGCAGTTTGTAAATATGTATGTACGGGTCAAATCTTGGAAGTTGAATTTGACCCACTTCCAGTGTTCGGATCAACTTGAAATTTGGTATACTTATGTATTTTGGTTGGATGACAATGCTAGTACAGTCAACAAAAAGTACGGCCAGCGAAAAAGCTTGCATTGAAAATGTAATTTTTAACAAAAACTTATTTTAGATAACATTACTCGAATTTTATGATTAAGAGATACCAGAGCGTACCTTTGGGTTTGGGGCTGGGTTTATTTTGATAAAGAGACTAACCTAAACAAACATTTTCTAAGTCCTGGTGGGTGGTTGATTAGTACACCACTTTTGAATATATTTTGGAGTAGTATGATTTGTAAAGTCGCCGCCAATATTGCAATTTGGTACGTGAATCTGTAAAAAATCATCGTCATCATTCGTCGCGATGTCATCGGTCCATCTAGTGGGAGACTGCCAACACCTCGCCCTACGGTTTGTGGTCGCCACTCGAGAACCTATCTCCCCAAACGCTAATCTGTTCTTCGAGCATGGCCCGCCCATTACTACGGTTGCGGGAACGCGTTGGATACAGATAGCGCAAGACCGGTCTGTTTAGCGAACCTTTAGGGGAGGCCTATGTTCGTTCAGCAGTGGACGTCTTTCGGCTGAATGAAGTCAGTGACTTTATTTCTTTACATTTAGGGTTCGACACCGTTATCACTGCTTGCATCTAAAAGCTAGATACCACTTTTACTTCACAATCCTCTTAAATTGCAAGACATAATGATAAAATTATCCTTTTAATAACAAGCTAGCGGTGTCTCTAAAGTTAGCACCAAGTGTTGGCTAAAGTACTCAGACGTCTCGCCGACTTTAAGTACCTATTCTGATAATGCTGAGTATAAGCAAGAACCGAACGTTGGCGTTTATAGAAAAGTCGTTTAAAGTCCTTCAGATTTTTACGCTGACGCACATTTTTTGTTTACTTATCTACTATTACAAAGCAGAAACTCTGCAAAGTAACGCTTATATAAAGGAGTGTCTCTACAAATAGGTACTAGAATATTTAAAAACAAAACTTCAAAAGTCAAAATCACGAATTCAAATACCATTTTTTTTTATTTTGTATGTTTTACGACTTCTAACACGTTCACGGACACAAAACCTCATCCAATAATTTGTGCTGTGGCACAGATTTTTTCCATACAAATTGATAATATTACATCTGGGGACGGATTGTTACATTGTTCAGTTTTGGAAGTAAATGTTGCGGTAGTAACGGCCACAGACGAAGACCTTGTATGGACATTGTCCGCCTACAGACGTTGTGCCAGAATGCGAGGTCTTTTTTTGTATTTGTGACGGATACAAACTTGTGTGCACCAGTATGAGTGCTTGCTGTGGCACTGGCGGGTTTGTGTTACATCTAAAAACGGCACAGAGTCATAAACTCCCTATAAATACTACGACAAATATTCGGCTGTGGACGGAGCACCACTTTTAATAAAAATTAAATTCCCGTCTACAGACGTAGTGCCATATTACGAGGGTTTTAGTTTACGTCTCTCGACGTACTGTCCGTGAACGTGCTAATATACTCGTTTTTATAAATCCGTAATTTAAAAATGTCTTACATTTACAATCACTGAACTGAAACAATTACTTTGCTCACCCGCGACCTTACGATAGTTACGTTTATGCAAGAAATGTTCTCACGCCGTACACTTTAACATCGAAAAATATTTGGAAACAGAGGACCGCATTTGAAAAATATGGACAAGGGTATTCAGTAAAACTAACCCAAACACCTCCTGACATAATTCTGGATAATTTTATGACATGGTATACATATAAATGTTGTTACTTTTGCTCAAACGTCGCCTCTTAAAATACTCAAGACAACGTGTCTGAATATCCCCAGGTCTGCAATTAAAGGTCCGAAACAAGTTTCCTGAGGAAGCTCTTTGTGTTAAGTAACTAGTTATAGGAAAGGAAAAAACTTCCAAAGCTCTTATTGACTTTATCCACTATCCCATCTACAAACGGCGTCTAAACAGAAAATGTAGACAATTACCTAGTGGCCTAGTGGTTTGACCTATGGCCTCTCAAGCAGAGGGTCGTGTGTTCAAATCCCGGCTCGCGCCTCTGAGTTTTTCGGAATTTATGTGCGAAATTACATAGCTTTACGGTGAAGAAAACATCGTAAGGAAACCTGTATACACTTGCGAATAAATTCAATGGTGTGTGTGTGAAGTTTCCAATCTGCACTGTGCCCGCGTGGGAGTGTGGGAACTACGGCCCAGGCCCTCTCATTCTGAGAGACCTGTGCCCTGCAGTGGGACGTATATAGGGTGGAATGATAACAGATAGACAATCAAACCGACTTTTTTTTATTAAAATTGTTTTTTTTTTAGTTTGTCAGTTTAGTTGAAATCGATCAATACAGGTGCTTAGTTGTTTCCTTCTAAAGACCAAGCAGTCAAAGTAGCACGACCGTTATCTTACTACGACGCTTCCAAAACACGTACAAAATAGCAACGTCTTTTAGTAAAAATGTGTTTTAGAGCAAAACCTTGCCTTGCCTGTTTTCAAACGATGCTATCTGGCCTAAGTAAATATACTCGTCGACGATTATATGTCCTGAAGAAATAAAGACAACACAAAAACAAACTTATTGCACCAACTAAGCTAAAAATAAAAGCGGAAATATAGCAAGCTCAGCTGTATATGACCTTAAGTTCTACAAGGGTGCTACAACAGTGTTATAAGCTCTTTACACCGAGTCTGCCGACTAGTGTGATTTGAACAATCGGATAGACGTGCGCGCGTTTTGTGTTCAATAGCTTCTGGCTCTATAAGGGTGCTATAACAGTGTTATAAGATTCTTCTTCTACTCTTACCGTGCCTACCTTGCTTCCGAAGATGAAGCAAAGAAGCAATGTGACAGTCAGCTGCGTGTGGCAGAAGAATATGATGTAGAGAAGGTCAGGGTTGGCCGGAGACTGCAGGAACAACCTGTAATGAAATAAAAAATAAATACTGGGCATTTTTAGGGATCCGTAACTCAAAAATAAAGAGGAACTTTTATATGATCACTTCTTTTCCATTTTTTGGACTACAGTTAGATGCAAAAGTGAGTCAATAGTACTTTAGTGATATTATGCAGTTAAGTTAATAGTAGTTCAGGATGAATTAAATGCTTCAAGTACAATTAATAGATCATGATAAATATATCACAACCAGTCCACAGAATAGATGACCTAAATATCGTATGTATATAACTTTTTACTTACGCTTAAGCCAAAACTGTAAAATTATTACTTTTTTAAAAACCTGATAATTTAATTACTCAACGGATATAAAACGGATATGCAATACCTGTAACTTCTTTATCCAGGGTTTTAATACATGTATAATTCATAATGCATCATTCTTCATAATTTTAATTTACTTAATCTAAATTGGAATATTTCGATGTCTTATTAGGTGTGGTTGACCGGGTACTTGTTTTACCATTTTTAATGACAGTTCCTGCATCAGAATGAAATCAATAAGACTGGTTGTCGCACTGACTTGTGAGTGAAAATAGCTTTTGATGTTTTGAGCCATGCAACTGTCATTGAACCTTGGGTGGTGAAGGAATTTCTTGGTTGACTATATCTTTTTTTTTATCGTCCTACCCGCCTGTTTTGCAATGTCAGCACGCTATATAAGGGCGCAGGCTGAAAACCAGCGCGGTGATGAGTAATCCTCACCGCACATGCTGAGCCTGAGCCTTTTGCCACATAATTTTGTATATTTTTTTCTTTTTTATGGGGCAATAAATGGTTTTTTATTTTTTTATTTTTTTTTTTAATTGTAATAAACGTTAGTCATAGTAGAGGTATAGTGATTTATTCCTGAAACAGTATTTTTTTCAGGACTCTTTCAAATGCCATCATGCCAATGAGTATACTTGAGAAAACCATTGATAATTGACCTTAGCAATTATAAAAAATTCTTAATATCATTAAATTCCAGCTCGTGTATTCAGAGGTTTGTTAAAGGCAAATATTCAATATTTAGTTTCAGTCGAAGATTGTTTGTTGACTTTACAAGACTGTGGTAATCTTTATAAGTTAACAAGCACAAGCTACACTGCTACGTAGCTGTAATACCTTTAGGGTTCCGTACCCAAAGGGTAAAAACGGGACCCTATTACTGAGACTTCGCTGTCCGTCCGTCTGTCCGTCTGACACCAGGTTGTATCTCATGAACCGTGATAGCTACACAGTTGCAACAAGTAAAAATAAATTATTAAATTAAAATAAAACAAATGTTTATGGAGGGCTCCCATACAAAAAACGTGATTTTTTGCCTTTTTTATATGTAGATAATGGTACGGAATTTATTTTAATTTACTTATCCATAACTTTCGCGTTGGATGCGGAGGGCACGGGACCGATCAGTTTGGCGAGCCTTGGGGGAGGCCTATGTCCAGCAGTGGACGTCTTTCGGCTGAAATGATGATGATGATGATAATAACTTTTGGTCCAAAAAGCTAGTACTAGTAATAATATTTCAAAAATCGGGCCAATGACAACTGACACCATGAGGAAGACAAAAAGGAACCATCTCCATTATACATGCTCGTCCCAAAAGATCCTAAAACAAGACTTAGTTCCATGTTCCGTGAGAATTTCGAATAACCCCTTCATAGTGCATCTCTATGATGCTCTAAGTATATGACTGTGTCATAAAAAAATCAAGTAGCCATTTGAACTGCTTTGCAATACAGATTTTATTAAACGGGCGAACCTACTTTTTTGAAGTCGGCTAATGAAATATTCTTCAGCAATATTTATTCCTTCCTTAGGGGCCATCAAAGCGAATCAACTCAAAGGAAAACCAAGTAAATATTTGGAGTGCTGAGGCCGATGATATTACTGGCATGTTTTTTTAAAAGCATAAAGTTTTAAAATAAAAAATGTTTCTAGAGTAGTGAATCTTTTTATTTTTCGGAGAAGTTAGCTAAATTTTAGCAGCCTCCTGCCCTGGTAGCTTGAGTTTTTATTACTGGTCTTCATTATCACTAGGGCGACGTCCACTACTGGACATAAGTCTTTTCTAATGATTTCTCCGATGATCGTATTTTTGTAACCCACAGCTAATGGGTCTACTCGATTTTCACCAGATCGTCCGTCTACTCTGTGGGTTGTCGATTGAGTAGCTATATATATATATATATATCGCTTCGAAGCGATAAGGCCGCCCATTGCTTACCTTATTTCTTTTTCATGTCATTGTTTTTCTGTATTGTATTATTTGTGGTGTACAATAAAGAGTCATTGTATTGTATTGTATTGTATTGCATTATATATATATATATTATATACTAGCTGTTTCCGCGACTCCGTCCGCGAAGAATGGGGGGGGGGGAATAATAAATAGCCAACGACCTATTCTCAGACCTACTGAGTGTAGAGAAAAAAGTTTCATAAAAATCGGCCAAGCCGTTTCGGAGGAGTTCGGTAACAAACACCGTGACACGAGATTTTTATATATTACAATATCAATATCATATAGATGGAGCTGAAGAAGTTTTACTTCAGTCGTGTGGTGTACTTCACTCGGTTTTATTACATAAAACGTCGTAGCTATCGTAAGGTCGCGGACGAGCAAAGTACTTGTTTCAGTTCATTAATATGGACCTCCGCAAAGTAACGCCTGATTCAATAAATTGATAAAAAGGCAATTGTGCAAATTTCATAATTTCTTAATTTCTTGCGCTTAATTTACAAGATTTTACTTAACTTGCCATGTTAGCAGAAGAAAAATTTCGGAAGTCGAATTTAACTTACTTTCTGTAGTCGGAAATATGGTATAATAATAAATCTAAACCGCTTTAGCCTAGTTGGTAGTGACCCTGCCTACGAAGCAAGAGGTCCTGGTTTCGAATCCCGGTAAGGGCATTTATTTGTGTGATGAGCACGAATATTTGTTCCTGAGTTATGGATGTTTTCTATGTATTGAAGTATTTATTTATCTATATAAGTATGTTTATCGTCGTCTAGTACCCATAGTACAAGCTTTGCTTAGTTTGGGACTAAGTCGATTTGTGTAAGATTGTCCCCTAATATACATATTTTTTTTAATCTTCTAATATATAAAAATCTCGTGTCACGGTGTTTGTTACCGAACTCCTCCGAAACTTTTTTCTTTATATTCAGTAGGTCTGAGAATAGGTCGTAGGCTATTTTTTATTCTTCGCGGACGGAGTCGCGGGCATCAGCTAGTAATAAATAAATATCACGAGACAATTCACACCGATTGACCTAGTCCCAAAGTAAACAAAGCTTGTGTTATGGGTAATAAGCAACGGATAAACATACTTATATTAGAACAAACATTTGTATTTTTCATACAAATGACTGCCCCGACGCGGGAAACGAATTCGGGACCTCAAGCTTCATATTAAGGTATTCTTACCACTGGGCTATCCGGTCGTATGAATGAAGTAAATATGGCAATACAAATAAAACTAAACAAAAATAACGAGAAAAAAGGTTGTTTTAAAAATTTTGTAAAAAAAAATATTGATGTAAAACCGGAAACATGCGCCTTTTAAGAGCCTGAAGCGTTATAATAGTTACCAAATAATGTCGTTAGTGCCAATCTAATAACAGTGCAAGTGTTACAATTCAATTACCCTAATAATATCAAGAAAACAGCCTAGCGGTCTGACAAGCTCATTCTGTGAGCTCCGGAGGGCCTTGGGGGCTCTGGGGACCAATTTAATTTCCTAAATAAGATCCCTTAGGACCAGGACCGAGATTGGTAAATAATTTCATCCGCTAGATGGCAAATTTAAATTGTAATTTTGCAAGTTTAACTTTTTTTCTGGTGTTCCGCTCGTTTCGGTGTGGTGACGCATTAGCATCGATCTATCTTTTCATGCAGGTTAGAGAAATGGGCCAAGTACGTACCTATAGTGTTCCGTACTATTATTAATTATTAAGTTTTGATAGACTATTATTTGTTAACTTGTAAAGCCTACTAAGCTGTGATGGTTTTCCTTTTAAATTCGTTATATATATTATTTTTTATACAGAATTTTGTTTGTGCTGATTCCGGTCCAACAAGTTTGATGCACGGATATGAAGGGTTTGACTGAAAATCAGCGCTGTAGCAGGCATCTACTACAGCTTATGCTGAGTCAAATTCCTTTTCGACATCTACAATTATGTTTTTTGTTTTTATTGTTATTATTGTTCTTTTTATTTTTCTCAGTGTATTAGTCAGTGTATTTTCTTTTTTGATGTCGAATAAAGTTATGTCTATGTCTATGTCTATATACCTACTGCCTAC
This sequence comes from Archips crataeganus, assembly GCA_947859365.1. Classification (NCBI taxonomy): domain Eukaryota; kingdom Metazoa; phylum Arthropoda; class Insecta; order Lepidoptera; family Tortricidae; genus Archips; species Archips crataeganus. The sequence continues at coordinate 2,031,198 of OX402048.1, read as the reverse complement.
GAGCTAGTCTGCGAAGAATTTGTTCATCGCTATTAAGCCGAAATTGCGCAGTTATACTTAAACTAATTCCATTCCAAAATTCTTCAAATTCATCTGATTCGCTCTAAACGTTATTGGAGATTAGGTTACAAACATTGTTACAAACTTTCTCATATTACGAGTAATATCAAGGATGATATAGACTGGACTGGCAGTCGCCATAGTACGGATCGGCCGCGGTTTTTGTAGTTCGATTATTAAATCTAGATAGCGCTGAAATATATCCAGAGGCTTTGAAGGCAAAACAATAAGACTACAGATGTTTCATATTACTACAAATGTATAATTTTTCAACAATATTGCATAATAATACATTTGCAGTGATATGAAATATCTGTAGTCTTATTGTTTTGCCGTCAAAGCCTCTGGCTATATTTCAGCGCCATCTAGATTTAATAATCGAACTACAAAAACCGCGGCCGATCCGTACTATGGCGACTGCCAATCCAGTCTATATCATCCTTGGTAATATTAACATTTTCTGAATCGGAAAAATGGTTTAAACAAACCTGCAAAGGCGTATCTAACGATAACGTACAGTATAATCTACGTCAGTTCAGTATTGTCTTGTTCAACGCGAGTATACCCATGCACAATTACAGTTTTCTAATACTATTAAAGGTCTCTAAGCTCAGCCGTGGACGGAATTACGGATACCTATAGCAAAATATAGTGTCTAACGGAAACTGATAAAGGAGTTATCGGGTCGCTCGGTTTAATAAAGTCAAAGTCAAAAACAAAGTAGAAGGTCAAAGTCAAATTCAAAATGTCTGTATTCGATTTAGGCTATAACAAGAACTAATAAAAGTTGAAAAATCTACCACTGGTCCAGAAAAACCCTGTTGAATAGAATCCGGCAAGAAACTCAATAAGTTATAGATCTGCGCAATACCATTCAATCACATAGATATAAAAAATAGTGCGTGCAGTTCCTCCGCGCGGAAGAAGTGAAACTTCGTAATGTGGAAATGAAAAAGGCACTTATACATCAATATGAACCTTATTGCAATAACTTAAAGAACTGAATTTACTTATGCATCTATGTGTTTAAATTACTCACTAGATGGCGCTTTTATCAAGTCTCATACATTTGCACAGACAGTATGAGTTCTGCATCGCACTATCGAAGTTTTTAACATCCGTTAGTATATATACCAAGTGTACTTGCTTCGGCAGTACATACACTAATGTGTATGAAAACATTAGTATATGTACCCTCCATGGTAGCGTTAAACGTTTAACGCAACCTTGTTGGAAGTCGCATTAGAAGTTTCACTTCAATAATAAGTACTTACATAGATATGTTTAGAAACACGGAGAGCAGGAACTCGTTGTAGATGGCCATAGAGATGAATCTGCTCTCGTTGAACTCCGAAGGTGCCTTCCTGACCATGATGCAGAGCCGAATGCCCCACATCAGAAATATGACTTCCACTGTTGACAAATGAAACATTACAAGTTAAGTATGAAGTATCTTTTTCTATTTATTTTTTTATTTTCTTCAACTTCATTTTTTATTACTTTTACGGTCATCCCGTGAAACCATATATTTCAAACTAAATACAAACTGAAATATAGATGCACAGAAAAAACCCCAGAAAAAAGACCAATGCTGGGAATCGAACCCAGGTCCTCAGCGTTCCGTGCTGCGTGCTTACCCCTACACCATCACTGGTCTAGAAGTTAGCGACGAATCTTTCCCATACATCGTACACTTCAGTCTGTTATAATCACATTTAGGCAGTGATAAAGCGCATCTATGTTATGCCCTCTACCGAGAGACTTCAACACTCCTTCGGAGCTACCCGCTCACCTGGACCAAGAGATGGCGCTACTAGGCCAACTTTTACAAACATAAAGGTAGCTCCGAAGGAGTGTTGAAGTCTCTCGGTAGAGGGCATAACATAGATGCGCTTTATCACTGCCTAAATGTGATTATAACAGACTGAAGTGTACGATGTATGGGAAAGATTCGTCGCTAACTTCTAGACCAGTGATGGTGTAGGGGTAAGCACGCAGCACGGAACGCTGAGGACCTGGGTTCGATTCCCAGCATTGGTCTTTTTTCTGGGGTTTTTTCTGTGCATCTATATTTCAGTTTGTATTTAGTTTGAAATAAATGAAACATTTTCATAAAAATTCTCATAAAAAAGAAAAGATAGGTCAGAATTTAAAAGGGATTAATGCCAATGATATTCTGAAGGATCTATCATCATCACGAAGAAGTCTGAGCCATCAAAGGATCTCCACGACAATCGATTTTGTGCTACTATAACTAAAGGGAGCCAGGAGAGGTGCGGGCGACAGGCACACGAGGCACGCTCGCCGCCCGCACCTCTCTCGGCCTCTTCGTCGTCATACGCCCCCGCCCCTGTACCGCGCGGGCGAGTACTCATTTAAACGGTGTAGCAATAACTAACATTGTGCTTTGGCATCTATCATCATATCAGCCAGAAGATGTCTATTACTGGACAAAGGTCTCTCCCAAAGAGTTAAAGAACGATCGGTCCTGTGCTGCCCGCAGCCAAGTAGTTCTTGTTACCTCAGAAACAAGAGTAGACACGCACTAATAAGTAAAGAGAACCGAAATCTAAAACTAACCTAGATACACAGCGTAAGTAACAAAAGTTTTATCTTCTATGGACATAAAATTGGTGACTCTAATGTGGCAATTACATTAAGTCGATCGCCGCATGCAACTTGCGGTGACCGCAACAGTGTGAAGAGCACGCAGCAGAGAGACAGCTTCCAGCGCCTAATTATGGCCACCGCATTAGGCGGACAGACTAATGTGAAGACGACGTTAGTCTCCCAAGTTGCTTGAAACAAGTTCGGCGACCGCATTAGGTGAACAAGGTAGTGTAATTGTCGCATTAGTCAGCAAACTTAAGATTTATTTAAATGGGCCGAAAGTTGGCCAGGTTTCGCACCCTGATGTATACTCGACTAAAAAATATTGACCCTTAACTTTGGCCATACCTACAGAAGAGACGCGCACGAAATTATGTGTATGACCCAAGCAGTACATTAAAAATACACATAAATATAATGAATACAGTAAAATAATGCATATCAAGATAAACAGACCACATTAAAACTACATATATATTAATGTACCACGACACATACACACGAAAGAGAGAACACACAACATCTCTGTAAGAGGTGCCAATCCAGTACGCCGATTCCGCAAGATGGCAACCGACACATGTGTACAATAAAGCAAGCTTTTGTTTAGAAAGGTTTCGGGTTGAGAAGGTAAATAAACATAACACTCACATGTAGTAAAAGAGTGGTCCCACCAATCCGTATTACACAGGTACGCCTTGAGGTCGTCTTTGGTCCTTCCAACGATGACGGCAGGTGGCGCTACTAAGGTGCGGATGGCAAGCAAAACGCACGCTACGCCCACTATGATGCCGATGCGCCGGAGCAGATACATGTCGGAGATCTTCACCGCTTTCGCCGAACGTACTTGGAAGATCACTGATATTCTGGGGGCGAAATAGATGATTGAGGTTTTTGAAAACATGGCATTTTTTGAAAATAATATTTTCTTTAGTATTTATGTGTTTGAGCTCAATATTCAAAACTTAATCCGAAATACACACATCAAACATTTTGAAGAGGCCCCCAATGCCACCCGGCAATATGGCTTCGACGTGGCGCAAGCCTACCTACTCATCAAAAAACCAACAATAAAATTCTTACAACAAAATTACGATGTTTATTTGAAAAATTAAGCAATAGGTATAATCTTTACATTTTGTTTGTAAATCAGACTTAGTAATTTGATTTATAGTGCCATAATAAATAACGAAGTATTTTCGGAAATAAAATCAAAGCTTAAGATCTCACATTGGCATTAAAATCTATCGAGCCAAATTTGCTTAGTCATATTTGTTGTTTTTGTGAAAACAAACACGAATTTAAGGAATAAAGAAAGAAGAAAGAAAGAAAAACATTTATTTATAACAACAAAAACACGTATATAGGCTAAAATTAAAAGTACAAACAAAGACATAGGTAGGTACATGTTGCTGTTGCTATAAAGGGTCCCGACTTAGCGTGTCGCTGGTTAAAAAAAACCAGCACTTGAATACGATCAAGATTATCTTAATATGCTTTTTACTTCCATAAAATAGACCAATTTTATACAAAGTTCTTTTTAAAAATAGCATTGAACGGCATTGGTAGACTCTTAACATTTAGAATGACATTCGTTTTGTTTGGCAACGGACTTTGCTCGGGGTTTGGTAGCTTTGAGAATACTCGTAGAGTAAACTTGTTTGAAACACGTTAGCATATTATGCATTGTTTTATTACACGCATTATTTTATATCGCAGAAGCGGGTCTGCATATTAATACAGTTTTTAACTGAACAAAGAGCACAGCTGATACCAGGCTGATAGCAAAGTGAAGTATAATAGAATTTCATGCTTTTTATTAACTTTTAGTACTTTTTATCGTTTAGTAAATCTAAAATCAATGAACTGACAAAATTACTTTGCACCCACGCGTCCTTCCGACAGTTACGTTTATGTAAGAAATGCGTGTTCATGCAGTTCCTCCACCTCCACACTGTACGAACACACACAAATCACACAAACCCATCCATCACTCGAACTCAACCAGAGCTCATCTTTAGAGTAGATACCACAACCGTTAACTATGCTACCAAATATTAGACTAAAATTAGATTAAATATATAAATAACATTATATGGACCCAACGAAAAAAGTGCTAAAAGTAAATAAAAAATTACGACGTTCCATCATACTCCACTTTGTTATCAACCACGTATCAGCTTTGCTTTTCGTTCAAAAAAAGTTCGAAAAATAAGTCTCACAAACAATAAACAACTTAGAACTTTTTTTGAACTTTATTTCCGTTATATTATTATTATACTGTATATACTTGTCGCATAGGCGAAGCTGTGGCACACGTTTGATGGCCGAGATGTAAAACAACATATTAATATTGTTGAGTTCATTAAGTATGGAAAAAATCATCCTTTTAAATTGATACTAAACAATATTTAAAATGGAAATACACATCAATTTATACTCTAACCCTAGCCATTCAATTATTTATAATCCAATCTAAACGTAATCCAATCTAAACGTAAACGCGGGTGAGCAAAATAATTGTTTCAGTTCATCGTAATAAAAATACATGAAAAATCGTAATAAAAATACATGAAAAAAGGTGACGCTGTCATTTTTCAAGCACAACGTTCGATCTGAAAACTATATCTTTTGCCTTGGATCATTATCATCAATCTATACTTATACGTCCCACTGCAAGGCACAAGCCTCTTCTTAGAATGAGAGAGCTTGCACCGTACTCCTACGCGGGCTCAATACGGATCGGGAACTTAACACACACACCACTGAATTTATTCACAGGTGTGTTGTAAGTTTTCTTGCAATGTATTCCTTCATTCACCGTTAAGCTCATGGTAAATTTCAAATGTAATTTCGCACGTAAATTGCGGATGATTCAGAGGTGCGAGCCCAAGCTTGAACCCACGACTCTCTGCTTCGACGCCATAGAACAAACCACAAGGCTACCATGCCTTCCACAATAACGTTGTTGGGATTCTCTATTCTTGTTTGTTGTAAAAATATTATCCCACTGGGATATTAAGCGTCCTATGTACGTCAAATTTCATCTAACGCCGTTCGTTATCTTGTGATTGATTAAAAAACATTCAAGCGTGCAAATATCTATACAGTCTTTCTCATTTATAATATTGGTAAGATAACCTTGAAGAGTCATGTTTGCCGAAAGAAAATATAGAAATCTTAATCCCACGACCTTTGCTTGAACTGACCTGAACCCATGGGTTTACTATAGGATATTTCTATACGCCGATGCTCCCTACGGACGCTGTTTGGATAACCTTTAGACGTAATATTGAAAAAGTCGCGGTATGATTGGAAAATTAATAGATTTGAAGGGATATTTTGATTCGTTGGGTTGCTGATCTCTTGGGAGTTTACCAGGGAAACCGAATTTACCCTTACGTGTAGGGGAAATAAATTGCTATAGGAGTTTACTTGTAGAGTCTTCGTTTATTCCGCATGTGTAGAAACACGGTTCAGATACGCATTAACGATAGCAAATAGAACAAAATCTAGGCAATGAAAAATTGGATCTTGTTTTCATGTTAAAAAAAATGTGAGTAAAGTGAGTAGAGATTGTCAATTCTATTTGAGAAACATCTGCGATGCCTTCCCAGTTTTGTTTGAGCAAGATACTTAAAATATATTTACTAACATTCAATTTGGCAGTTAATGATAGTGTAATTACTAACTATAAGAGCATTATGATCTCTGCTAAAATATTATATCTTAAATTGTTTAGAAAATTTTATTTCCGAAGGTTTAGAATCCCGAAAACTTCATTTGTCCGAAAGCATTTTTTTCTGAAACTGTAAATATTTCAGGATTTATTTCAGGACCATCGTGTAGAACCCTTTAGGTTAGGTTAGGGTTGTTTTATAAAAATCCTGAAATATTTACAGTTTCAGAAAAAAATGCATTCGGATAAAATATTCGGAAAAAAATCATTCTAAATTTTGATAGGTAACCCTAAAGAACACCTTGAAACGCATATGCACACGCGCACACACAGTCATTTTTTTTTTAATTTTTTTCAGTCGCTCTTGACCGTGGGGCTTTGCGTATCCTAGAGGACTGATTCTACATATTCTTGATAAGATGTAATAATTGTTTCACTAAAGTTTATCATAATTTTTGTATCACGATCTCTCTTGAAATCCGCATGACTATATTATTACAATTAGTGACGATATATTGCACTATTTTTTTTGCTATTTAAACCTTCCTCAATTCTTATATCTAACCTAGTATCAATCTACCGCATAAGAGCACCCGGATTATTCTTAATATCCCTCACATGTTTGTCTGTAATACTAGAAATTGTATTATGGACTTTGGGTAGACGAGCCGGCAATATTTTTCCCGACACCGGTATCCACAAAAGAGCTGGCCACGTGTAAAGATACCGGTTCGTGACAATTTTATATGGTGTGAATTGAAAATTGATCTTTTTCCATTTCATTCCATCCCATGGCATTTGGCGTATTTATTGCCACACCGTAGGGTAAAAGGTTTTCTTTTTGTAGATAACAATGAATGATGGCCGTTCTTTATGATCAGATTTCAATGTACACATTGTCTATAATTCATTTGTAACGACTGAAATTGAGCTGACAGTTATAAATGTCACAGCAAATGATGAATTTATGTTAATTTGACTCAATTTAATACTAACAGCTCGGAAAAACCAAAACGTGGAATACAGTAATGGAATGGAAGAGTAGGTAGGTGTTTTAATCGGGCTTTTTGATGGCTTCATTTGCTGGTCAATTAAAATGTTAATGATGAAGTAATTTGAATAATAAAACTACCTGTTTGCACGTTGCTAGCCGTATTAGTATTGTCGTTTGACCTAAGGTCTCTCAAACAGAGGATCGTGGGTTCAACTCGGGTTGGCACTTCTGAGTTTTTCGTAATATAATGTGCAAAATTACATTTTCAATTTACCATGAGCCTTGTGCGAGGTAACTTGCGAAGCAATCTAATCATCATCATCATCATTTCAGCCGCAAGACGTCCAATGCTGGACATAGGCCTCCCTCATTGATACCCAATCTTTACGGTACATTAGCAGTCTAATGTTTTCGCTTATTCGCGCGAGTTTTTAGATGTTGTGATAGGCGTGTAAATGTGGGTACTGAAATGGGTGTACTTCCGCGTGGCAAATTAATTTTCGCAAACTGATTCATTTGGCAAATGTTTAATTTCCCAAATGCTATTTTTTTTCTGAAACTGTAAACTATTCAGGATGTTTAATTCAGGACTATTCTGTAGGTTAGGTTAGGTTAGGTTTGTTTTATTATAACAATCCTGAAAAGTTTACAGTTTCAGAAAAAATAAACAGTTGGGAAATTTAACATTTGCCAAATGAATCAGTTTGGGAAAAATAATTTGCGAAAGATTAGTAGGTAAACCACTGAAATGTATTTTCAGCAAAATTGTGGAATATTGTGAGAGTTTTGTCGGAGTGACAAGTTGACGGAACGAAACCGGATCAGGTGATATAGGTGAACCGTTTAGATGAGTCCTCACCCATGCAGTACAGGGGCTGTGGGTATAACGTCAAAAGGGACCGGGAGGGGCGCGGGCGGCAAGCACATGAGGCGCGCTCATTTAAACGGATTAGCTAACAGTGTTTTGAAACTCGTGAGGCTAAACGAATGTGATACTTTACTCTGAGGTCTACTTGGGACCACTGCCGCTGCACTGAGGCCAAACCGTCAAGGTAATTTTAGTAATAAATCGTTGGCATTAAGTCCAAGGTAAAGTATTCGCTACCATAAACCTTTAACCATACCTTTTGAACGGCGCACATCGATTTTGTTACGAACAAAATTTAATCTAATGCGGATGCAGGTAGGTTAATTTTTGTACCACCGTATTGTCGTCTATAGACGAAGCTGGCGTTCGAAAGTTAAAGGGTTCTAGACGCGATGCGCTAAAAACTCGCCGACTGCAAGGAGCATAGAGTTTCCTAAGTGTTAGTGATTCAGGTCCCAGATAATAAATAAATAAATATTAGGGGACAATCTTACACAAATCGACCTAGTCCCAAACTAAGCAAAGCTATGGGTACTACTATAATAGGGGACTACTACGGAATTCGAAGTTGGTATAGTGGTGTCCCTTTCACGCTTCTGTTTAATACTATTAGCGTGAGCGAGACGGCACTATACGAGGTTTGAAAATCAAATTTAGTAGTGTAAGGTAGATCACTAACAGTCACTTCATAAAATAAAGAAAAATATTTTTATGTCTTTTTAACGTAGTTATTTTTAGGGTTCCGACCCAAAGGGTAAAAACGGGACCCTATTACTGAGGCTCCGCTGTCCGTCCGTCAGTCTGTCCGTCCGTATGTCCGTCCGTCTGTCCGTCCGTCTGTCCGTCCGTCCATCCGTCCGTCCGTCCGTCTGTCACCAGGCTGTATCTCACGAACAGTGATAGCTAGACAGTGTTGAAATTTTCACAGATGACAACAAATAAAACAACAACTAAAAACCAGAATAAAATTAATATTTAAGGGGGCTCCTATACAACAAACATTTTTTTTCACGTTTTAGTTCGATATTGATAACGGCAACAGGTAGACGCTTGAAATATTCACAGAATATTTAGTTATATATTCACTTTAAAAATTAATAATTAAATTAATATAAAACAAATATTTCAGGGGGCTCCCATACAAAAACCGTGATTTTTGCAGTTTTAATAGATAACGGTACGGAACCCTTCGTGCGCGAGTCCGACTCGCACTTAGCCAGTTTTTTAAGTATTACATGTAATGTTTTTTTAATATAGTTACCTCCAAGTCTTCAGCATCAGAGCGCCATACGTGAGGCAGAAGCCGACTTCCCTCAGCCAGACCCTGGCGGTGCAGGTCAGGACTGTGGGGCGCCCGTACATCACCAGGGTCGTGCAGTATATGAGGAGAGCCCCCAAGACTATGACGCGGAGGAGCGCTGGACTCGCAGCGCGGACCACCTGGGAAGAGGAATAATGGTAATTGTGGTATGGTATATGCCATATTGAGACCACCTGTGGAATGGTTCCACCAAGTATCAGTTGGCGGCGTTGGATTCGGCGGAGAATCCAGCCCGAACACTCATTGGTGAGTCCGTCGATCGGTGGCAAGCTCTAGAGCCTCGAACACTGTCGTAGAGTTCAAAATCATAATTCTCTATTAAATTAAGGCATCAATTTTATTGATGAATCTAGAATCTACCACCGGCTCGGAAAAACCCTGTTGACAAGAATTCGGCAAGACACTCAACAAGGTGTAGGTATATTTGTTTTAAACAGATTTACAATACCTACACCTACAATACCTACCTATTAGATCGAATTCGTAACGAAGTGATCCGACAGAGAACCAAAGTTATCGACATAGCCCACCGCATTAGCACGCTGAAGTGGCAATGGGTCGGCCATATAACCCGAAGAACCGATAATCGTTGGGGTAGACGAGTTCTTGGGTGAGGTGCCACGGATCGGCAAACGTAGCGTGGGACGTCCTCAGACTCGGTGAAGCGATGATCTTCGCAAGGCGGCTGGCAAGAGCTGGGTGAGAGTGGCCGAGGATCGTGCTCAGTGGCGTGCCATGGGAGAAGCCTATGTTCAGCAGTGGACGAATATAGGCTGATGATGATGATGATGACAATACCTACATCTAAAGTATCTAATAAGTACAACCAAATTTTTTAACACACTATATACGCTATTTGATGCTAGGGATCGCCAATGCATTATTTACATACATTTCTATTCAAGATATAGATATTAATTTTATAGTAGGTAGGTATTTAGATACTTTTTTTCAGTAACTACTTTCTTTACTTCCCAGTCCACTTTGGGCCCGCGCGAAAACTATATCCCAAGCCCTCTCATTATGAGAGGAGGGCTGAGATGATGATGATGATAATGGTAGATTCTAGAACACAAGTACTATGAAAGTTCTATTTTAGTGTCGCGCGATCCTACTGATTTGACCGAGTGAAACGCCTCCGTTTCAGCTTTGGCGAAAATGCTTTCGTATGTCTGTTCAACGGAAGTTCAACGGATGTTCGACGGATGTCCGACTGTTCTCTACAGGTCGCGTTTCTCAACCGTTCCTCGTGAAATTTCGTGAGGTCCGATACCTAATGAAATAGATTTTTTCTTGTCTCTTCGTTTTTTGGAAAATACAGGGTTAATCCAGTTAATGCTGGACACTATAATACACTAACTCATTTGTTTTAATTAGTCTTATTTAATTTGAGGTGTCCATGCAATGAGTTTGCGATTTCATTTTAACAAAGTATGAACATACCAAATTTTATCACACTAATTTTAACAATTGATTTAATGCATTATTTTGCCCAGTGTTAACTGAGTTAGAATTTTTTTTTTTTTTTTATATTAGAGGACAATCTTACACAAATCGACCTAGTCCCAAACTAAGCAAAGCTTGTACTATGGGTACTAGACGACGATAAACATACTTATATAGATAAATAAATACTTAAATACATAGAAAACATCCATAACTCAGGAACAAATATTCGTGCTCATCACACAAATAAATGCCCTTACCGGGATTTGAACCCAGGACCTCTTGCTTCGTAGGCAGGGTCACTACCAACTAGGCTAAAGCGGTCGTTAATTTTGTGTCACCATTTAAATTTCACCCTGTTAATCAAAACGGCGGAGCGGATTCGCTATCGTTTTGTAAACTGTATATTATAGTATATTTACACCCTGTGGGATTATGAGGATGACAATGAAGTGATTCAGGCGGAGTGATAGGGTTTAGCCCTCTCATTCTGAGAGGAGGCCTGTGCCCTGCAATGGGACGTAAGTATATAGACTGGGATGATGATGATGATGATAGGATTTGAAAACTTAAAAAATATCATACTTCAGCCATTGTACAGCTAACAGAGCCATTTGTAATTACATTATACAACATATACCGACCTATGAATCACGCGCAAAAACAACAGGCCTTTCTCGTAAATCCCCACTGTTTATAAATATGCAAATTTCTAACTTAGTTAAGAACTTGAGGACTGTTTGGGTCATTCATCAGTCAGTGGGATGACACAGGGCCGCCGCAACCAGTACTTAACATAGACGATATAACAACTAGGAGTACAGATGCCTGTAGTTATACAAATCATCATCATCATATCAGCCTATGTTTGTCCACTGATGGACATGTTTGGCGAGCCTTGGGGGAGGCCTATGTTCAGCAGTGGACGTCTTTTGGCTGAAATGATGATGATGACAGTAATATTATGTCTCCGCTAAAATATTGTTGTAGCCCACTCTATTTTCCTAATTTATTTGTCAACTGATCAAAAAGACAACATAAAATGTGTCTTGTTCACTTATCTTTCTTTGCAGACTTAGAATTGAGTATGGTATTTTTTACATAATCCAAGAGATCCTTTCAGCTGCTTACTTCGATCCTTCCTTAAGAACCGTCAACAATTTTATAACTTCAAAGGCACGAATGGCATCCCTAAAACTTTAGTCCTACTTTATGGCAACCTTTCTATCTAGCCAGATATTTTCCGAACCTTCTATTTAAGTACTAGTTTTACTTATGGCTTTGCTTGCGTAGCGTTGATCAGAATCTAGTAAGTAAATCCCTCGGTTGGAATTCTAGAAAATCCCATCGTATTCTTTATTAATATTCAATGAAAAACACTCGACTCATATTTCATGCGCAAGAACTAAAGTCACGGACATAGCTCGAAGAATCGCCAGACTTAAGTGGCAATGGGCAGGGCACATCGCTCGTAAAATTGATGGCTGAAAGGTTCTTGAGTGGCGTCCGCAGACCGGAAGACGCAGTGTAGGTAGGCATCCATCAAGACGGAGTGACGACCTGATTAAGATTGCGACCGATCTGTTTGACAAGCCTTGGGGGAGGTTTATGTTGTGAAATACCGATGATGATGAATATTTCATGTCTTTAGACTACTATCAGACATGCGTTAATCAGATCTTCGTTATTTGGAAGAATTTGGTAGGTATGTAAACAATTGGCTAAGTAAAGTTTTTTGCAGAGATGCTAATTATATTTTTTTTCGACAGTGGTCGACTTCAACACCAAGAAACTGCAGCTGTTTTATTTTTATCTCCTTTTATTTATTGGAAAAAAATTTTTAAGTGTTCGAGATGACATTTGTGATATTTTATGGCTGACAAGCGGTTCGTGCTCAGTACTAAGAAGAAATAGAAAAAAAACGAATTCAACTGTCGCTTCTGTCAATGTCAAATGAAATCTAACCGTTTGCGTTTCGTTTGCTTTGCGTTGTCCAAGAAGCAGTTCCAAAATAGTGATCGAAAGTATTCAATCGTGATCCAATTATTGTGCATAGGTCGTGGAAAAATGCGGTAAAATTGAAAGTCCGGATTTTATGCGGAGGTCGATAAAAATAGTTAAAAAATCACACTGAGCACACCAAAACGAAACGCAAACGATTTGACATTGACAGCAGTGACAGTTCACTTCGGTTTTTTTTCTGTTTCTACTAAGTTCTGAGCACGAACGGCTTGTCAACCATAAAATCTCACAAATGTCATCTCAAACACTCAAAAAAATATTTCCAGTAAACAATAGGAGATAAAAATAAAACAGCTGCAGTTTCTCGATCTCCAGAACGCCGACTGTCGAAAAAAATATAATTAGCACCTCTTCAAAAAACTTTACTTAGCCAATTAACTGGACGTCTACTGTTTATCAGGATAAAATCAAAGGTCCTAAATCAGCAAAGTGCCAATCTTGCGAACGGCGCTGATTTTCCTTTGGGACCATCACGTCGCGTCATCCATCCACTGAATCCCGTAATTAAAGGTACGATGTGTAAGGTCCACCTTGTTGGCGGCCTTCCCAGACCACGTCTTCCGATCCGCGGTCGTCACGCTAGCGCTAGAACCTTACTGCACCATCGGCCAACAACTCTAAAAGCGATGTGTCCTGCCTGCTGGCACTGCAATCCGGATTCTGGCGATTCTTCGAGCTATGGCGGTGATAATTTTGCGCGGATTCCATCATTTCTAACGTGATCCCGCAGAAAAACTCCGAGCGTTGCCCTTTCAATAACCTTGAGCTTTCTTATGAGGCCCATTGAGGCGAATCATTTAGCATCGATAAGTCTAACAGTTTCTGATACTTACCCTGACGTGACCATATTTGATGGTGAAGTAGACGATGAAAGGCAAGCAGGAGATCACCAAGCAGGCCAGCGCTAGGATGGTGGTGCGAGCCACCCAGTTGAGAGCCGCGACGCACGGAGAGCCGTCGATGCAGGCTTCACACCCTTCGGCGCAGGGCAGGCATTCGAAGGCATCCGCGTTGGAGTACAAGCTCCGTTGGTGCTAAAAAAAATCGTGCATCGTTAGAATTCTGTCATCGAAGATTCTGATGTTACTTTGCGTAAGTTCATGCTTATCAATGAATTCATCATCATCATCATTCTAGCTGAAAGATGTCCAAACGTAGACGAAGACTTCTCCAAAGGTTCGCTAAACAAACCGGTCCTGGGTCATCCATGTCAATGAAGTACAAAATATGTATGTTTACCTTGCTTCTTTGTTACCAATTGGGAATGTCTAAAAAAAATTACCAGTGGTTTTTATATTTTTTTTGTATAGAAAAGTCAATTGTAAGAAACTAATTTTTCAATATTTTGTCATTTAGTTCTCTACTTTTTTCAAAATTAATTATTGAAACCATTTTAGTTGATGACGTCAGATTATAATTGAGGGCTCCCACAATGCCAAATTTCTAAATCTATCTAAATGCGTACGATAAGGCAACCCCTTTAATTATTTTTTGCGTAGTGGTACACTATACACTGTGTCACTTTACTGGCACTGACAAAGTGCTAGATGTCAGACAGCGGGTCCAAATCAAACTCCGTAGTATAATCCACGCGTAAATTGTGAAGAATTCTAACCACACAGAATAAAGTACGACTTGAACCGGTCACGCAATTTACACCAATGTCAAATGAAGGTCATTGCTTATTTGTTATATAATAAATTCATTACATAATATTAAAATTAAATAACTACAGAAAACGATTTATAAAGCATTTATCTCGAAATGGTTTTCGATTTTCTATACATTGCAAAAAAATAGACATCCCCAATTGCTATCCTATCCTTCCTATTCTACTAATATTATTGTATTAACTTATTTTTCTGATAGCTAAGTAGCAAGGTAAATAATGTTTAACTAATAATCTTTCAATATTAAAAAAGTATTAAAATAAAAAACTATACAGGATAGCAAAACTCAACAATGACCCGGTACGAGAAATAAATATCAGTTATGAAAAAAAATAAAAAAATCCATGTCACTTATTTCAGCAATAATAACATTTATTTCAAAAATATCGAAGGGATAAAATACTGAGTTTTTTCTGGTCTGGTGTAAGTTTTCGAAAAGTACCGAACTAATTTTGATGCGTTTTTTTTATTGCATTAGTATAATTTCAGAACAGTTTTTAAAGATTTTTAACGGCTGCAGGCCACCAGAGGGCGTCGCAGCATGCATGAATCTAAGTGAAGAATATATTTTTTTCAGCATATATTCTGGTATATGTATTATAATTCTGTGGATTGATAAAGGTGTAGACATAAAGGAGGATAGTTAGTAGCTAGTAACAACACTGATACAAGAAAATTTTAGCTTGTTATTTGGTTTAATTTCGTTATTTTGATTAAGTTAGCCCCGGTATTAGTATTACCATTAGTATTTAGCAATTTTATTCCGGCTTTACCCGTATCTCAGAACTAGATTATCTAACTCCATGTATGGATTATAAATTGAATTGGGAAGATCAGTCGGATCCATTTACTTGTTATTTTTAGATGCCAACGTCGTTAGGAGGACCTTAATATCAGTAAATGATTCGTGAAAATGGCCTTAAATTATTTTGATCAGTGAGCCAGGGCGGGAATAAAATGCTTTAATGAAGATTGTAGTGAGAGATAGGGCGGTAAATGGGACGTTTTCGGGTACGGTATGTTGTTAAGATGCTTGGACAAATTACGGGTATCGGCTCCTGTAGATCGCGGTTTTTCCTTGTTAACAATGTTTTTTGTTGTTTCCTTTTCGTCGAGCGGCAAGGAGCTATTTTTAAAAGAATTTTTCACGACACTGCTCGAAAATGTGGCCATAGATAACCTAAATCCAGTACTCAAAACTGCCTATATATGTACATTTAACAGCTGACTCATTTATGGCGCACAAACACGACAACAAAGTTACACTAATCGAATACAGGACGTATCAGTATATGTATTTCATTATACGATACGACTTTTTGAAAGATAATTTCTGAATTTCATTCCTGGCGTGCTGAAACGACATTATTGAACCAATCAACAGTAATCGTCTGCTGCATGCGATGGATGGATGGATGAATGGATGGACGGACGGACGGACGGACGGACAGACGGACTGGATGGACGGATGGACGGGATGGACGGGATGGACGGGATGGACAGGATGGACGGGATGGTCAGGATGGACGGATGGACGGATGGACGGGATGGACGGGATGGACGGAATGGACGGATGGACGGGATGGATGGACGGATGGACGGATGGACGGAATGGACGGGATGGACGGGTTGGACGGGATAGACGGGTTGGACGGGATGGACGGGATGGACGGGTTGGACTGGATGGACAGGATGGACGGGATGGGCGGGACGGATGGACGGGATGGACGGAATGGACGGGATGGCCGGAATGGACGGTATGGACGGGATGGACGGGTTGGACGGGATGGACAGAATGGACGGATGGGCGTATGGACGGGATGGACAGGATGGACGGATGGACGGGATGGACGGGATGGACGGGATGGACGGAATGGACGGATGGACGGAATGGACGGGATGGACGGGATAGACGGGATGGACGGAATGGACGGATGGGCAGATGGACGGGATGGACAGGATGGACGGGATGGACGGGATGGACGGGACGGATGGACGGATGGACGGGATGGACGGGATGGACGGGATGGATGGATGGACGGGATAGACGGGATAGATGGACGGATGGACGGATGGTCGGATGGACGGGATGGACGGGATGGACAGGATGGACGGGATGGACAGGATGGATGGATGGATGATTATGATGATGATGATGATAATGATTTCCTCGCATTAGTCGTGAAAAGCACAATGTTTAGTCTCGGCCAAAAGTGCAATAGATGGACTCGTACTTTCGAGGGCCTCCGCTACGCGTCGGCCCTCAAACAAACTCGTCCATCTATTGCTTACTTTCCAGCCTCTACAACAATGTACTATTGACTGGCTGATAGGTCTTACTTTTGGTGTGTTATTGTCATATTAAAGTAATGTTAAAGTGCATGGTGTCAAAGCCTACATTTGACTCCAAACTTCCTCGAAAAAAATCTTTTCAGGCGTGTTCAGTTAAAGTGGCTCAACTGCTCAGGATTAATTTTAATGTAGCAGCTATTCGTGTAATAATTAAGCATATTCAAAGAAATAAATTACTTTTATCTACTTACAACAACTCAGTCAAGAGTGATGTCTATAATATTATTATAAATAGACAATGCAGTTGCAAATCGGAAACTGGCTCAGCATTGCTAACCGTAAATATAATAGTGTCAACAAACGACGACACAAGTTTTGTACAAAATCTGGTCCCTTTTATACCTTTTTATTGTGTTCTGTGTCATTCTCTGTTATCCCTTTAACTTACCAGCAAGTTCTTCTCATATTCTTCTTCAATGTCGCTCCCGTTGTAGTATCTGTTCTCAGCGGTGGTGTTGGGGAAGAAGAAGCCACGGCGACACACGCACCAGTATGAGCCTCGACGGAACCCTAAACCCGGGACTGGAACGCACTGGAACAATGGAAATAAAACTATTCAGAGTGGAGACGATAAGTAATTTCACGCGATTATTTTTAAAGTGTACAAGATATTGAAAAACTGGTTACTAATCCTAAAAGTGCTTCACGAGCTCTATCAAACAATATCAATAATAGGTTACAGAATAAACTGTATCTACCCGAAAATTCAATGTTTCCAGCTTCCATAGGTTTAGTACAGCCAACCAGTGTTTCAGTCAGACCACTACACGCCGCCACCAGTGGCAGCCACTGGTGGCTGGATGCGACCACCAGTGGCTGCTCCTCTGAGACAGTGTACTACCACGTACTTCAACTGGTAGTACAAATGATACACCCTAAGGTCACTAGTGCTTATACAAAAAATACAAGAAAATCACTCGGGTTTTGTCATAGACCACACTGTTAAAAGTTTAACTGGTAGTAACATATGATACACATGCTAGATCTTACACGGGACTTGACCGCGCATATGTACATAGATAAACGATATATTTATTTACCTCAACGTTGCGGCCGGCGATGTTACGTATTGTACTACCGGGTCTCCATTATGGTCACTAGTACTACCGGTAGTACTAATGACCTAAGGGTGTATCACTTGTACTACCAGTTGAACTACATGATAGTAATACTGTCCCAGAGGGGTAGTTGCCACTTGCGGCTAGAATACATTGTTCAATTATTAGCCGTGTGTGCGAGTCGAACGACAAAATGCGGCCTCAAGTAGCGAGCGCGGTCAACTCCCGCAGCTTGTGGCTCGGACGCGGCCACTCAAACGCTCGGTGTGCGCCGATACTATACAAAATGTATAGAGAAACGCGTCTGCAACTTGTGGCAGCCACTAATCGTTCAAAATAATAATTAATAATTATTATTAATAATTAATTTGTATTTTTTATGAAAGAAATAAACAGTTTAAATTTTAATTTTTTTAATTTTTTTTTCTAATGTGGTCGCCACTAGGGAATGCAATCCCGACTCGAGATCGCAAATTCGAGATCCCGCGGGATTAGAAATATCAATCCTGCGAGATCCCGGAATTTTCGGGATCTCGTCTAGTTTAAAAAAAATGTAAAGTTAGGATGACTGAAAACGATGAAAACTGCTTGTTTGTGATAGTGAGGTTATTTAAAATAAAATATTATTTGAAAGAAAACAAAAACCTTTATTCTTCAATATTACTAACGAAATAATTGAAGTTTTTTTTGGAAATTAGCATAATCAAAACAAAAAGTAGTAACTCAAGGAGATTAGAAAGTAGTTACGGGTGATTTTGAAAGTAGCTTCTTAAAAATCGAAGTGTATTAAGAGTGCTAACTGCTAAACGGCATCTAATGTCCGTTGCAATGTACCCAGCTGCTGAGAGTGCCCTCTCCGACTCAACACTGGTTGGCAACAGCGTGACTAAACAATTATATTCAAACTGCAAAAATCTCCCCCTTGTTCCTCCACACTCAAATAAATTCATTTCTTTTTTTATGACTGACTCTAATTTATCTAAGCTCGTTTATCGCGCACCGCTCGCGCCCCGAGTAGATGTGTGTAGCGTTGCTGCCGCCCAATCCCGGCAATCTCGAACGGGATCTCGTCATATTATGCT
This sequence comes from Archips crataeganus, assembly GCA_947859365.1. NCBI lineage: Eukaryota > Metazoa > Arthropoda > Insecta > Lepidoptera > Tortricidae > Archips > Archips crataeganus. The sequence continues at coordinate 2,012,039 of OX402048.1, read as the reverse complement.
TCGGGATTGATCCCGAAAAATTACACGAGATCTCGCGAGATCGGGATCCCGCGAGATCGGGATTGCATTCCCTAGTCGCCACTAGTGGCTCAATAAATACCTATTTGTAGCAACTGCCTGAACAAGTCAGTGCCTTTCTACACATAGAAAGAGCTTCCCAAAACTGTTTTCGTAAAGCTTTTCCAAACTCACTGTTTAAATACTGCTTAAACTAGCAGCGTGCAGGAAATTAAAACAAAAACATATACCAGGTGCGCTACACAGTGGGACCAAAAAACTTTTAACGACGTACTCGTATTATAAATTTTAATGTAAATTTGCTTTTGCGTCATAATTATGTGTTTTCTTTTTTGGCTCTACAATAAAAACCAGTACTAACAAATATTTTGATTAAAATATTTAAACTGCTAGCCTTTACCCGTATTTTCGCTCACATCCATCCTAGACTATATACGTTCCACAGCAGGACATAGGCCACCTCTCAGAAAAAAAAGGCGTGCTGGTCTAGCGATTTGACCTCAAGCAGAGGGTCGTGGGTTCAAATCCCGGCTCGCAACTCTGATTTTCACCATGATCTTCAAGGTGAAGGAAAACATCGTGAGGAAAGACCTGCGAAGAAATTCGGTTTACTAATGTTTCGCAAATTATTTTTCCCAAACTGATTCATTTGGCAAATGTTTAATTTCCCAACTGTTTATTTTTTCTGAAACTGTCAACTTTTTATGATTGTTATACAACAAACCTAACCTAACCTAACCTACAGAATAGTCCTGAAATATATCCTGAATAGTTTACAGTTTCAGAAAAAATAAACATTTGGGAAATTAAACATTTGCCAAATGAATCAGTTTGGGAAAAATAATTTCCCAAACGGAAGTACACCGAAGAAATTCAATGGTTTGTTTTTTTTTTTCATATAAGAGGTGGCAAACATGTGTGAAGTTTCCAATCCGCACCGGGCTCGCGTGGGAACTACGGCCCGAACCCTCTCATTCTGAGAGGAGGCATCTGCCTTGCAGTGGGACGTATATAGGCTGGGGTGATGGTGATGATGAATAAAATGTGAATTCACGACGCTAACTCTCAGAATATTCCGTTTGTTTTTCACTTGAAGCAAACAAAACACGTTCCCTTCGCAAGTTTGTAATTAAAAATTAAATTGCTCCAACTTTTTTCCATTGAAATGACTACAAAGGGATTCGCAAGATGGCCGTCTCTCAGACGAAGGTTTTTGATGTGCTAAACAATTTCGCGAGAAGAAATAAGCACCTTTAAGTGGCTTTTAAGGGCATGATTATTTTAAGGTACTGTCACAGAGGGAACGTGACAATATACGTATAGTTTAAAAGGTATAATGGTCGTTTGATCCTGCTAATTTTATGAGAAAATTTGTGAAAATGTTTGGACGTTTAGATGTCTAAATGTTTGTTAGTAAATCGTGCTAGTGGAGTAGTGTCCTGGTTTTGCTGTGCTATTTACAGTTGTAAGTACTTAGTACGAGTACACACTTCATAATAAAATCGCTTTCAAATCTAGGGTGAATGAGCATTTATAAGGCAAGCGTGCTCCATTGTAGCATAGCGAACGTTTGTGGTGGGTACCTACTCTGAAGATGAGCTCTGGTTGAGTTCGAAACGCGTCAGTGTAGTTTGGTGGTGGTGATGGTTGGGTTTGTGTGATTTGTGTGTGTTTGCACAGTATGGAGGTGGATGAACTGCATAAACATGCATTTCTTAGTTACATAAACGTAACTATCGTAAGGTCACGGGTAAGCAAAGTAATTGTTTCAGTTCATTAATATGGACCACCGCAAAGTAACGCCTGATTCAATAAAATATTTAGCAATGTTCCGATAACTTTTTTCAGGGATTTCTTACTCAAGCAACGTCACAGGATAAAGCTAGTTCGTCTATACACCGTGAAATTTTAGTGGTTGTTTTCCCGAAACGAGGTGATTTAGTTTCGATTGTACAATCGATTTATAATTACTATTTTGACTAGAGTCAAAAATCCAATTGTGAAAAACGAAAGTCGAAAATGACCGCAAACCAATAGTAACGCTTCGTTGGTACCTAACCTATCGTATCGTACGCTACTTGTACCAATATTCGTTTTTCACAATTGGATTTTTGACTCTAGTCAAAATAGTATTTATAAATCGATTGTACAATCGATACTAAATCACCTCGCTTCGGGAAAACAACCACTAAAATTTCACGGTGTATAATAAAGTCACTCGCACGTTTCATTCAACTCCTGCTTTATATTCCCATCCGTAGAGCACTTCTATTGTGTATTATGTTTTTTCATGACCGACTCTGGGGTTGTCTTTTTAAGTGCATTCAAACGTCATTGTGCTGCATTGCATTGTTAAGAGTACGTTAGTTTCACGTATATTCTAGTGTGGAAGAAAACGTTACTGCCATATTATGTAAAATAGACGAGAGCTACTTTTAATTCCAATATTATGGAGCTACAATTACTAAACTTACTTAGAAATTATAACCAATAGAGTCAGAGCAGCAGAACAGATGGCCATTGGGGCCGAAAAGTTCTCTAATGGAGACCATGGACTGGCAAGCGCAGCGTGGGACGTCCACAAACGAGGTGGACGGACCATTTAGTGAAGGCCGCAGGTTCAAGTTGGATACAAGTCGCTTCCTACCGTAATGATTGGCCTAATGAGCCGAAATACGTCCACTGCTGAACATAGGCCTCCCCCAAGGCTCGCTAAATAGACCATTCCCGTGTCATCCGCATCCAACGCTATCCCGCAACATTAAGCAGGTCGTCGCTCCATCTTGTTGATCCATCCCAAAAGAAGTGCATTAAAAAAATCATAAACAAAAAATGTCACAATTAAGATGTTAATATTTAGCAAAAATGTTCTTAATCATGAGAGGTACTCACAACCCAGAGTCACTTTAACATAAGATCAAAACCCGACAATAGCCCTTTAAAAAATAGAAATAAAAAACTTCATAATCTTGTTTATTGTCCTTTATCTCAACTGATGGTGCAGTACAGAAGAGGCCAAAAATATAGCTCTCTGGTACAGTAAAACTTTGGCCGTGAATAGCCTAAATTGTATCTGACTTTCTACCATCACACATTCAAAGCGACAAGCCAAATTTGTAAAAACTCCATTTCCGTGCAACCGGAATATTCGTTCGCCAAAAAGATGACGAAGATTTTTTATTCAGAACCAAACTTCAAATGGTTCCAGAACTTTTGCAAATTGGAGTCTCCAGGCCACGTGAACTAGTTAGGGTTGCAAGTAAGTAGATGAAAACTTGAAAATATCGATAATCGATAATATCGACAGTTTCAAAGGTTATCGAATTTCGCAAAAAATTAAGGTTTTTAAGGATTAAGTAGGTAGGAAAGATTTTTTTATTGAATAATCAGATACACGTTAAGCAACAATAAAATTAGACAAATAATAAAAAACAATTGTACACTTTTATGACCTCAAATTTTGCGATAAATTTTATCAATAGATACATAATTTTACTTACCAATGATTCCGAATTTTTTTTATTTTCTTATAAATTTCTGTAGTTATTTTTTCCATAGTTGTTATGTTTGTGGTAAACACGAAATCAAACACACAGGATGCTGTATCAAGAATGACTGACTTTTATTATATATTTCCCAAGTACCCTCACTAAGCTACCCACATACAACATCTCCCTCCACAACAAAACATTAATTAAATTATTAAAAATGACAAACTAAATAACTACATAAAATATAATACATTACATATTGCTTTCTTAGACAGAAAGTGTATATGAAGTTTTAATTTATTTTATTTATTGTTATTAGTATTACATACCTATTTTAACGCTTGGTAATCATTTAGTTCGTCTTCCTTGAAATCGAGCTCCTCGTATATTTCTCGCCCGCACTTCCCAATTACATGCAAAAACAAAGCACATTTTTCTTTGTCTGTCGTCTGTTCCCTTCCCGCTGCTATGAGAAACCATTCGAAAGTCCTTTTCCAGTCTCGCCAATTGTCGGCCATGTTGCCGGTATCCGCCATCGGCGGCGGTTGTTGAATGTTCATATTACTTGCATATGAACCGCTCCATCCACTTGTCTTCGCGTTTTTATCGTCACCCACCATTTTATCTCTACTCAATAACACTAGATTTGAATTCGATTCTGCTAATTTACACCTGACACCATGTTATGTTTGTGGTAAACACGAAATCAAACACACAGGATGCTGTATCAAGAATGACTGACTTTTATTATATATTTCCCAAGTACCCTCACTAAGCTACCCACATACAACAATAGTGATAATATTATATCGGCAATGTTAATCTATTGTACTTAATATATAAAAATAAATGCCTACTTATCTTGGTCACGGCTGCACCGATTTCGCTAGTTCTTTTTTTGTTGCGTTTGTTACTGTCAGAAGAAGGTTCTTATGAAAGAAGTTTTTGTAAGAATAGAATGGGGGGAAAGCCGCTGGGAACAGCTGGTGTATCGATAAATATATCGATATTGTGGGGTCGATATTTTCAAAAATTCTATACATTGTCGCAACCCTAGAACTAGTCCGCTCCCTAGTTTCAACTTTAATATCCTCGGTTAGCGACGTGTAAAATGTTTTACGACGTCAAAACCCTCTTATTTGACCTTAGGAAGTTTCGAGGAAGCTTAAATGTTGGGTGATTGAAATATGATGGCTTTAAAAAGCATTAATATGAGTGATATTTGTGGTATTTTTTTATTTGTTTCTGTGCTATCATTTAGTTTTGGGTGCACGAAGTTTTGAGAGTTTTTGAGCCCTAAGGGTGGGTGTAAGTCCTATCCTGTTTTATACTTTCGTGATTTGCACTCATAATTACTATACTAAAGGGGACTTATCACGCAATAAATATTTATTTATTTACCTCGACGTTTCGGCCACATTGCAATAGCCGTGGTCACGAGTTAACTGAAGTGTAGGGTGTCAAGTTCGTTTAGCCGCACGAGTCTTTCGAACTACCGGCACTTAATCCCGATTAGAATCAGCACCCGTATCTTGAACTACCCGCACTTTATCACGATTTTTTAACGGCACCCCATCACACCGACACACAACACTCACAACATCCAACGATCTCTCCGAACACTCCTCCCGACGCCAAAATCAAACGACGACGACGTCAAATCGCCAAGTAAATAAGTCGGCCATAGCCGAGCATTTATTCGAGTCAGGACCAAACCACTGGATTGAATTGCAAAATCCCAGAATTCTCTCAACGGAACGTCATTTGTACTCTAGAATGGTGCGTGAAGCGATTGAAATTAAAAAACACAATAATTTCAACCGGGAGGATATAAGCTTTCGTGTTCGTGGAATCCTGTTATAAACAAATGTTGGCCTATTTATAAAACAGTATCGTGACTAACTGACTGGCTGACAGACAACACACAGCCTAAACAACTGGTGCTAGAGACTTGACATTACTAAAGAAATTATTTTTAGAAATTCCCGTAGGATAGGAAAAATCTAAACTTTTTTGTTTTTTTTTGTCCGTGTGATAGAAATAAGTGAATTCAACTTCGGGCTTGATTTTAAAAATTCTTTCTATTACATTACCTAATGCTATATACGTATAAGATAGTAAGACATAAAACTTACGAGTCATACAAAACCATCATTATAAACGCTATACTAAAGCAGGCACCGGCAAACCGCAGCTTGCGAGGGGTATGTAAAAGATTTAGATATTTTTTGCCAAAATGTTGAAGAAACCGGCCAAGTGCGAGTCGGACTCGCGCACGAAGTGTTCCGTACCATTATTTATTCTATAAAAAAGGCCAAAAAATCACGTTTTTGATGTGAAACTTCTAATGCGACTTCCAACAAGGTCGCGTTAAACGTTTAACGCTACCATGGAGGGGGTATGAAAGCATTAGTTATATAGTATGTACTGCCGAAGCAAGTAGTCTCGCATTGTATTTGTTATTTGTTATTGTAACTTCGACAGTGCGATGCAGAACTCATTCTGTCTGTGCAAATTTGTATGAGATTTGATAAAAGCGCCGTCTAGTGAGTAATTTCAACACATAGATGCATAAGTAAATTTAGTTCTTTAAAGTAGTAGTAAAAGTTTATTTAGTTATTGAAATAAGGTTCATATTGATGTATAAGTGCCTTTTTCATTTCCACATTACGAAGTTTCACTTCTTCCGCGCGGAGGAGCTGCACGCACGATTTTTTTGTATGGGAGCCCCCCTTTAGTATTTGTTTTATTTTAATTTAATAATTTAATTTTAAAGTGAATGTAAAACTAAATATTCTGTGAATAAGTATTTCAAGCGTCTAACTGTTGCCGTTATCAATATCGAGCAACAAAAAAGGATATAGATTTGTTAAAATTCCCACGGGTTAGGGAATAAACGGGATTTATTATATTCACTAAGTAATACCAATGGTAAGATAAAGGATTTTTGGATGTTGTCGTTGCCGGGTTTTTGTTTTATTCAATGAAAGAAATGAAGAAGCTTTACTGCCGGACGAAGTCGCGGGCACCAGCTAGTACATCATAATGTGAAAATTTTTATTGTCTAGCTATCACGGTTCATGAGATACAGCCTGGTGGCATACAGACAGACAGTGGAGTCTCAGTAATAGGGTCCCGTTTTTACCCTTTTTTTATTTAAATAAATATTTATCGTTCCCGCGTCTACTCTGCTTTTTTGTCTCCCTTCCTATTCTTCAGAAATGGGAAAGGTATTGCCGTGATTTTTTTTGAAAAGCAATGTAGGTATGGACATACAAAATTAATATTCAGGTCGACCAAGAACATTATATATATTGACATTCGGTAAATAGTAAGATTTCCAATACGCCCAATCCGTTTGGCCTTGGAATACGTAAAAGCATTTCCAAATTTCCATATCGTTCTAGATTTTTCCACATTATCCCGTCCGCTCTCGGATCAATGTGTGATTCGCGAAAGCCACAAAGTCAAGGGAAACAACTTTCCCAATATTAGAATAAAGAAATGGCCGACATAAACCGTCCATTTGTAAAAGTCGAATAAGCCATCACTCGCAAAAGCAATAGGAATAAAAGCTTAGTGATTTCGTTGCGTTTACGTAATGAAATATGACGGTTTGGGAATAAACCACTTAGGTTATCTTTTATTGTGACTATATCAAATGAAGAACAGTTTTTTTATGAAATGGCTAAAGTTAATATTAACTAATAAAAAAATTAAAAAAATGAAGTTAATAAAAAAATGAAGTTGAAAAAATAAGTACAAAAAAAAAAGATACTTCATAGCTAACTTGTTTAATATTAACTAATTACTTAACAATTTTTTTTTGTTTCGCTAAAGGCCGTTGGCACGATCTGAGGTTAAAAAATTAAACCCTGGACTGGGAATGACAGTTCCATACATTTTTATATTAATTTAACCTGGGTTAGCAGTTAACTCGGAGTTAAATAGGTAACCTTGGGCCCTTCAAGCCCTCTAAACTAACTCATAAGCCTTAACAATACTTACAAAACTCCGAGAAAATTTAAATAAAAATATTCTACGTGCCATAAAGTAGTGTAGTATTAAATATTGCATGGAATGAAAAAGGTCTAAGTTTTAAGCTATTATTCAACCTATGTGAGATAACTATGTCATTATGTCAGTTTTTCTGTCTGTTTGTTACCTCTTCATGTTATATCGCCTTCGAAGGACGTAGGGTAGTTTACATCCTGGAAAATTGCATGATTCCTGTGTGATAGGGACAAACGAAATCTTCGCAAACGGAGTCACAAGCGACAACTAATTTGCTATAAATAATACTCGTAGTAGAAACGACGCTAAAGTTAACTTCTTCTAATATATAAAAATCTCGCGTCACAGTGTTTGTCATATCGAACTCCTCCGAAACGACTTGACAGATATTTATATATTTTTTTGTCTGTATTTGATAGGTCTGAGAATAGGTCATAGGCTATTTTTTTATACACTTATTCTTTGCAGAGGGAGTCGCGGGAAAAAGCTTGTTTATATATATATATATATATATATAATATAAAACAAATATATAATAAATTATATAATTATTATTAATACACAAGTACTTTTAGAATTTCTAGGATAGTTGTACATAGGTATATAATATAAGTATTGTGTTGTAAATAAATTTTATACCTAAGTATTATTATTATATATAATAATATACTTTTGAACTGTTAAGGGAGTGAAATGAAAAGACGTACATTTTTGGGTTTGAGAGAGTGAACATCAGCAACTACCTATTTGATTTTTTTATTCCAACAAGGACGTATTATGTTTTCTTACACTAAAAAGTTTGTCTAGACACATTGTTACCACAAAATTCCCCATCCCAAAGTAACATACGTAAGCCTCGCGGAATTACTTAAAAAATTCTCTCGAAATATTCAACGCAGAATAAAATTGAGCATTCCGTATAAAGCCATGTTCACATGTTTGCTGCGACACATTCTCCTAATACATACGTCCTTGGCGAGTTCTTTTCGAAGTTAAGACAGTGTATCCATGGCAGTAATCTCGAAAGTTCGTGATGAATGTAATGTGTGCTAGGAGAAACGGCCAAGTAAATACTTTTCTTACATTTTGACGCAAAATGTGTGTCATTTTATTTCCACGAATCCTCGTCATCGTCTCGACTTTTAATAAGTCCTACTGCTGGCCGCAGACCTGCTCTCATGATGAGAGGGCTTGGGTTGTAGTTCCCATATGAGCCCAGTGCAAATTAGGAACTTAGGACACACCATCGAATAGGGATGTTGACACAACCAATCAACTGACTTACTTTATATGAGCTGTCAAAATACAATTGTCCCATAGAGTTTGAATGCCAATAGCAAATAACGTCATTTGTTCGGCAACTCAATCAACTAACTATTTATTTGTTTTAAGGCACCAAAAAGTCTAATTTTGCAGGTCGCTAATTAATCTGGTTTTTAGGGCTAAAATAAAGCGTTTTTTTACCGGATTCTTGTTTTCGAATTAGTTTTTAATGGCGTCAACATCCATATTGCTTCGCAACTGTGAGCAGTTTTCCTTAAGACGTTAGTCCTTCACGGTTCCTGCTAAATTTCAAATGAAAAGCTCAGAGGTGCGAGCCCAGGAATCGAACCCACGACTGTCTGCTTAAGAGGCCATTAAGTCAAATCATAAGCCTACCATGACTTCATGCAACACACAAAGTGCTTCATACAACAATGGAATTTCCATATGAATTTCTAAAATCTCAAAACTTCAAATCAACAGACAGACGTAATTTTTCACGTTAACGAAGCCGCGGGTAAACGCCAGTGGTATATACATATTTTTTGATTTTCGCTAACATAAAAAACCATTTGCGTATTTGAGTTTTTTTTTTCATCATATCTTAAGAAAGAAAGAAAAAAGGAAGAAAAACATTTATTTGTAACAACAATAACACGCACACAGACAAAAATAAGAGTACAAACATAGACAAAGACATAGGTGCACATATTAAAGCAGTCACAAAAAGGGTCCCGGACTCAGTATATCGCTAGTTAAAGAAACCAGCACTGGTCTTCCGCTGGGCCACAGGACAGTAAAATCACGGAAGGCTACACAAAACAGACACAAATATTAAAAAACATACATAAAATTTGTAGTGGTAGAGCCATGTTGTAGCTAGCCGCTGCATCACAAATGGGCCGGCTCGTCCGGGGCAGTACCACCCTCTCACAGAACACCGGCGTGAATCAGCAGTACTCCTGCTGCGTTTCGTACGGTCAGTGAGAGCGCCGAGGGCCCAATACCTCTCCCCCTCCCCTATTTCCTCTCCTTTACCCAGGGCCGACAACGCACTGGCATCGTGTAAAGCGCTGCGGGTGTCTATGGACAGTGGTGATCATTTAACATCAGGTGACCCACTAGTTCGTTCGTCTGGCCTCTTTAACATAAAAAAAAAAAAACTAAAACTGAACATTTAAAACATTTAAGGCTTCCACAGACCGAAGCGCATCCGCGCGACGGCAACGGAGACGCTTCGGTTTGTGATGGCCCTAAAATAAGATTGGCTTTATGGTTCACAGACCACAGACAGTTCTTAGGCTCAACTCGTAAAAAAAAATGACTCATTTATTCTATAATATATTAGGGCCAATGCCCTCGACAATATTACGTGATTTCATGTAGGTACACCGCTGTACTTACCAAAAAACTGTACACACGCAACAACGCGCCAAAATAGCTCCTACCGCAATGAAGGAAACCCATCCATTTGAAAGAGAACCCAATATTTACTATTCGCGAGCTACATCGTCGCCAATGGTATGTGAAATTAACTTTCACACGGCCAAAGTTGGAGCAACAAATACGGAGGATTCGAACCTTATGGCCTGGCCAGCGCGACCAGCGACGCAGAAAGCGCTGGACAAATACATTGCGTGCTGTTCCACCTAACCGCTATATGATACGCAAGTCAACGGTGCAATCTAAAGAGAAATTCGGTGAAGCAATAAAGTCGTGACAGATCGTCTTGACCGGATCCCTTAAAAGGATTTGTGCGAGCTGACTAGGGGCGTATTCTTGTGCTGATTTTTGGCGAAGTGATATTTCGTTCGGATCGCGGCATGGGTGTTATTATGTGTCGATATAAAAGCGAATATTTACCTATCATAGACCGGAGATCGGTGACGTGGGATATTGCGAATTATTTCTGAAACTTAATTCTACTGGTCGTTACCCAAGGTTTCGTTTGCGCGTTTCATTAGACAAGATTTCACTGAATACCGAATAAAATTAGTTCAATCTTTGTCAAACGACCACGCTAATAATTATTGGATTCCAATATCGATATATCTAATTTTTCAAACTTTATTGAGAAATCCAGAACAAAATGTGACATTTTAGGATTCAAATCGAAATATTCTTGTAATGCAATGACAGTTAATGTAATATTATACTCTGTTAATTATATTATTGAACAAAAAAAAACGACTCTCTGTCGAGATCAAAACTCCTCGTGTTAAAATAGTAATTTATTCAAAAACTCACTTTACTACAGTTAAAACTTACTACGAGAGAAATATGACAAGTGTCTGTATTTCATCACGAAAAATACTGGAATTATTGTTGACATGAAATAAAATTGTAACACCTTTAATGTTTTCTATGTATTTAAGTATTTATTTATCTATATAAGTATGTTTATCGTCGTCTAGTACCCGTAGTACAAGCTTTGCTTAGTGTGGGACTAGGTCGATTTGTGTAAGATTGTCCCTTAATATTTATTTATTATTATTATTATTTTAATAAGACTTAATACTTGACACCGTAAAAAAGGCCGTGGTGGCCTTGCGGTTTGACCTAGGGCCTCTCACTCTGCCTCACCCGACCCTTACGACCCTCTGGTCGTGGATCAAATCCCGGCTCGCACTTCTGAGTTATTCGGAAGTTACGTGCAAAATTACATTTGAAACCTACCATGAGCTTTACTGTGCAGGAAAACGTGAGGAAACTAGCATATACCTGCGAAGATATTCAATGGTGTGTGTGAAGTTCCCAATCCGCATTCGCATTCTGAGAGGAGGCCCGTGCTCTGCAGTGGGACGTATATAGGCTGAGATGATAATGATGACATAGATAACGAAGAGATCACATAAGCGTGCATCCTTCCCTATTGAGTAACAAAACCCAAAACACAACAAAGAAAATCAGAACTCCTTTGAACTCGGTTAAAAATGATAACGCAGCTCTCACAATCCCCAAGAGCTGATTTACTTGAAGCAATATCCGACAACAATGAACTGAATAAGGGCACAGCCTGGGTTTCCCAGGGGATTTGAGTTATTTGTCAAGTACTTAGGGTGTGAGCAAACAATAACGGAAAAAATATGCTAAAAGTTTTCGTAGCGAGTTGGCTTTGAGCTCCCCCAATCGATGTAGGAGTTCACAAAGATGTGTTACGTTTTTGAAACACTTAAAGCCTTCAAGGTGCATGCCCGTGCTGCTTAAATAAAAAATGCTCACGACAAGCTGACATGACACACCGATACTGAAATGACGTGCCTCATGCGTCAAGTTTTTATTGCGTACCGTCCACACCAATGTCGAAAATACGCTGACGTACGGATACTGCCAAGATTTTTTTTTTTTTAGTTTATTTACTCATATAAAAGATTTCTACATTTTTAACATTATAAGCCACTGTTAAAAACCATAACTGGTTTATGTACTTCATGCATCAGGTTTTTATCGCGTACCATCCATACCAATGCTCAAAATACGCTGGTACGTGGTAAGAAACGCGAGGACATGCCTCATACATGTGTCACGTTTTTATCGCGTAACATCCACACCAATGCTCAAACTACGCTAATACGCGGTAAACGCGAGGACGTGCCTCATGCGTCACGGTTTTCCGTACTGTCTACACCAGTGCTCAAAATATGCTGACGCACTGATACTGCCATGAGTGCCTCATGCGTCACGTTTTTATCGCGTACCGTCCACACCAGTGCTCAAAATACGCTGAAGCTTTATAAACGCAAGAACGTGCTCCATGCGTCACGTTTTTATTGCGTACCGTCAGTGCTCAAAATACGCTAAAGCACCGGTAAAAGCAACAACGTGTCTCATGCGTTACATTTTAATCGCGCACCATCCTCAATGCTTTTAAAAAGCGATTACGATTAGTGCCTTTTTTGGGGCATTTTTGCTCTTGAAATTGAGTAAAAAAATAAATTAAACTTTTATTTATTTACTAGCTGTTACCCGCGACTCCGTCCGCGAAGAATGGGGTGGGGGGGGATAAAAATAGCCTACGACCTATTATTCTCAGATCTACCGAGTGTAGAGAAAAAAGTTTCATAAAAATCGGTCGAGCCGTTTCAGATGAGTTCGGTAACAAACACCGTGACACGAGATTTTTATATATTAGAAGATTGTAGCGGCTTGCACTATGCTATTAAACTAGATAAAGGGTCCAACGTCTCAGCCAGTACAATATGGCGAGAAACCAATACATTTCCATATAACATAAAGTTCCGGCCGATCTTTCCAATTTATTCATAAAGATAAACCTGGGACAAGTTACCGGCCTTTAGGAAATCTTGGGTTGGTATAAATTTCTCACGTTTATCCGGATTCTCTTAACTTTCTTATCCATGAAGATTTGACTTAATTGACAATTAGTAACGAGTAACGGATTAGATAACCTTAATAGGTTTAAAATGTTGCTTCGTATAACGGTTACTTCTCGAATTGAAATTGAGAATTAATTAAATAATCACGATATCGTATTTCATTTATGCTTTTTGTCGTTCAAGTTTAGTCGGTTGCGTAAAACGGAGATAATATAATGATACGCTTAGGGGCTGTTTCACCACTTTCCTTAAAGTTCGGATTAGCTTAATCATAACCTTATTTGACAGATGGAATTAAAATTTCTGTTTCACCAGTCTCGATTAGCGCTAACTGACGGACAAACTGTTTCTTAATTTGACCATCAGATCAGGAGGCATTTAGCATTTTTATCCGACACATAAAGTTAGTTTATTTTTTTGTGGCCATGGTTGGAGAGCCCTTCAGCCGGTTTCAGAAAAATAAATCAAAGTATTTTTTATTTTTTAAAGAAAGAGGTCATGCTAAATTGCATAAAATAATTTAAATATCAAGATTTGAATAAAAAAATGTAGTTACACTTTTAGTATGTAAAAATAAATCCAAAATTTCGTAATATTTTCTAATAACAAACTTTTTTTCAGTGGCTCAATCGTTTGTTCTACCTGAACTTGTATGTCGCCATTAAAAAAAAGTTTATTTGTCAAATGGTTTGGCGCCACTTTTCGATTCGTTTGACGTGATTTTATTTTTCTTTGTTATTGTTAACAAAGTATCTTAAATAAATACCGTTTTTGGATCAATTATAATGTTACATATTAGTTTATGCAAAAAAAAATAGATGTATTCAAAAATTATATAGTTAACCATTTCTTTTGCTTTAATAATGAGTGACTCTTTGAACGAAAGTGTGCGAACAGGAACGCGTGGTCGTGAAATGCGACGTTGCCATTCCGACTTTTTGTTTAACTCACGATTAGTTAAGTGGTACTTAGTTTGCACAGGACCGGAGTGGTGAAACTGAAAAAACACTAGCTGACAGATTTGTCCAGTACTTAGTTTATTCATTGGTTACGTAACCAGCAGTTTGACAATAAGGTGGTGAAACACCCCCTTAAGGATTCATTTACAGAAGCAGTCCAGAACAGAGACGCAAAATTGACTAATTACATTAGACATAATTTCTACGTGATCTAGGTCGTGATTATCTTTAATGAGCTTTGATTTAGCGACGTACCTTTCATGCACATTAATTATACGCTTGTAATACAACTTTTCCGAAAGGTTCACGCTCTCTAAGGTACACTTCTCTTTAAGGATCACTTTCTCAGTAAAGGAGCACTATCTCAAAAAGCAGACAAGCAAACAGTTTAGTAAAGAGCCATATACATATTATCTAAATAGCCGTATGTGTATTAAATTTCACATGGATCGAGTGTTACATGCAACTTGTGGAAGAGAACAACCGGATATCTACTTACAAACATACAAAAGTATTTTTCACCATCATCATTTCAGCCGAAAGACGTCCACTGCTGAACATAGGCTTCCCCCAAGGCTCGTCAAATAGATCGGCCCCGTGCCCTCCGTATCCAACGCGATCCCGCAACCTTAACCAGGTAGTCGCTCTATCTAGTTGGTGGCCTACCTACACTACGTCTTCCGGTCCGTGGACGCCACTCGAGAACTTTTTTGCCCCATCGGCCATCAGTTCTACGAGCGATATGCCCTGCCCACTGCCACTTGAGTCTGGTAATTCTTCGAGCTACGGGCAATCATACAAAGTATTTTTGCCCAAGCTGAAACTGAGACATTTTGCGCTCACTCTGACAACTATGTAATGTATACGCAGTACAAACACCTAACACACACAGGAAATCACACCCACATAAAGCTGAACAGTCTTTGAGCGTGCAGCGACATTATGCCGAGTTTTTATTGTGTCTTTTCCTTCTACAAATATTTTTTCCTGTGTACGGAATATATGCAAATAAAACTTTCTTTCCCCCTCTTTCTCTTTTCTGTGTCAATCTTTTTACTCTCTCTATCTCGACCCAGCAGCACACGCAATGAACGAAGATAATGCTCGCCGAGCCGTGAGCGAATTACTATTTCGTGTCACACTTACACTTACCTCAGTTGTCTTCTTCTTACATTTGTCGGTACCAGCAAAGATGTTCAACTGCATGGAACCAGGCCTCAGCGGACATTGGTCTATGTCCACACGCCGTAGGTCGATGTCTATACCGCTCGTTCCTCTGCAAACAAAGTTAAAAAAGTAAGGCGCAAGCCATACAGAAGGGACGTAAAACGGCGCGTCACAGTCCGCGTCTCTTCTGTCTGCTTTGGATCGCGACGCCTCTATACATTTAATATGAAAATTTATTTAAGCGGCGCCTCGACTGCGCCGCGCTCCCGTCCCACGTCTCTTCTATGTGGCTTGCGCTTGAAAGTTAATAAGCGTGTTATTTGGAGTTCTTGCGCCACTCAAAATTGCAACTATAAGCTGCGGTGGTATCTGTTTCGTTAGGGAGGGTTTATCTAAAGTAAATTTCATATTATTATACCCATCATAATCAAGTGTAACATTTTACACTATCCTGGGCTGAATATTTGGACTCCCGGGCTCGAATCTGCAACCCTCTAATTGAGAGGCCATAGGTCAAACCACTAGGTTACCGCGGCTTTTTTTGTAATTTCAACATAAAAAAATAAATATAGTTATGACTATACCTAGATATTTTACTGGCACGGACGACGTGTGGTTATTGTTTGACATAATAATAACATCGATTCGGTTTGGTATATTTGTTCATATATTATTTTCAAACATGTCACATTGATAATCGACGGTTAAAAGGCAAAACGCGTGAAGCGACACTTTTTGTCAAACTTAAGTTATATACATATTTGAAATCAGCGAATTTTTCTCAATCGTTTGAGCCGGGTTTCATGTAAAGTTCAAAAAATGTCGCTTCATGCGTTTTGCCTTTTAACCGTCGATATAATGTCACTTAATTCAATTCAATTCAATTCAATCATTTATTGCAACCATGGTGTTTGTACAGGTCTTAAAATATAATTGTGTCACATGGACCCTGGTGGGTAGGTATAGCTTATAAAATATCGATAAACTAAGTATCAGAAGAAAGTCACTAGCGTTGCATCGTTCGTGCCAGGGAAACATCTCGCTGCTTATTTAAAAGAACGGCCTAGTTCGAAATAATACGCTGTGTAATTATATGCTTTATTTGAAATAATTAAAGTATTAAGTTGCACACCGTAGTATTTTGGATTAGAGCGTTATTTTACATAAGCAGCGATCTAGGTAATAGTTATCACTAAACTCTACGACAAAAAGATTTTATCAAATCAGTTCATAAATGAAAAAGTTCTGAGGCATTCAATTTAAAACATATATCCAATTAAGAACCCCTCGGACAGAAATCAATTTTCATTATTTGAAATCGTAATGTTGTAATGTGAGAATGTAAGGTTTAATTTAACTAAATTATTACTCCGCTTCGGCTGATAATATACAATACGCAAAATTTACACTACACGCAAAATGTGCAAACAGTTAAAAGTACATTACGCAAAACTTCATCACGAAATGTACTTACGCTGAAAGCACATAACTCAAAATGTGTAAAAAGAAAAATACACATTTCGCAAATTGTTCAATGCAAAATGCACAATCCGCAAAATATGACAAAAGCAAAATGCTCAATCGCCAAACGTACTAAACGGAAAATGTGCAAGTACAAGTGTACAGCAAGCAGGGTGGTTTACCAAAACCCCGACTCATTTGCCAGACTCTACAAAGTATTTAGTAGTTATTTTTCCGTTATGATCAATTTGCGTGTTGATCATTCTGTCTTTGTACATTTTGCCACTTGTTTTGATAGTGGCAAAATGTACATTTAATTGTTTGTACAATCTGCGTACTGTACTACTGTACATTTCGTGTACTGTACGTTTCTCATGATGTAGATTTTGCGTATGTACATTTAACTGTTTGCACATTTTGCGTGTAGTGTACATTTTGCGTACTGTATATTATCAGCCGAAGCGGATTACTAGAATTAAAATAAAAAAATAACACCGTCTTCGTTTCGCACAACATTGTTTACAAAGAGATACAAAACTCAGACGTTTCCAACAAAATCATCTATATACCAATTTAATACAACAAATAAAACGAGTCCACAATCAGTAGCAAAGTATTAACGAAAGCTCTTAAAACCCATCCTTGGGGAGTTTCTTTGTCAAGAATATTTTCTTTCGCCGCAAAGAGTATTAAATAGAGGGAAAATACAGTGTACCAACATGACACACAAATAAAAGAAATAAAGGTTGCCGCCTACTAGACTGTATCATAATAGAATACAAAGTGCAAGAAAATAAAAAAAAAATTAGCCTATATATAAGGCTTTTTATTTTGATGTTCCCACGCAATCGGGATGTAAGCATGTAAATCCCGAAATATCAACTGTTGAATCTGGAGATGTAAAATTTTGAGTTGTATGAAGAATACAACTTAAATAAATATCATGCACGGCACCGTTTTTGGGAATTCAGATGGAAATTTAGACGTTCATGCGAGCCAAGTCGAAATAGCCTAGTGGTTTGACCCATGCTGCTTTCGAGCAGAGAGTCGTCGGTTCAAGCCCATTTTCGCGCGACATTGTATTTGAAATTTATCATGAGCTTTACGGTGAAGGAAAAAACCGCGAGGAAGCCTGTACACACCTGCAATGAAATTCAATGGTGTCTGTGCAGATTACTATTTGCATTAGATCCGCGTGGGAATTATGGCCTTCCAGTAGAACGCATGTATAAACCGAGCTGTTGTCAACAAGAAGTACTCTATAAGCTTCGCGATGAAGGAAAACATCGTGAGGAAACCATCACACGCTTTCGATGTTATTCAACGGTATGTAAAGTTCCCAATCCCAATCCCAATCCCTCTCATTTTGAGGCTTGCAGTGGGACGTACTTACTGGGTTGGCCTGGGTTGACGACCGGATAGCCCAGTCGTTAGAGAACTTGGCTATGAAACTTGAGGTCCCGGGTTCCCGGATTCCGGGTCTGGCCAGATATTTGTGTGAAAACGGGTCTGGGATGTTTAATATGGTATTTAAATACGTATTTATCTTAATAAGTGTGTTTATCTGTTGTGTAGTATCGATAGTATCGTCAAGGGTCGATAGTTTCAATAGGACTATCGATAGTATGACTGATTTTCAAGGCCACGATATTATATAGTATTTTATTCCCGTGCGGTCTGCAGTACGCTGGGGCGCTGCAATATTAATCGCGTCGTGAATCAACATCAATATTTTAAGCTTTCATTCTACTGGGCCGAGTTTGTTGTTCGCCGTATTTTTATTTTCATCCGACGTTTAGACGGTTGTGCCAGAGATAGATTGCTTTTGCGATTGTTTTGTTTCCGTAACGGGAGCCAGTGGTTAACCGGTTAATTTGTTTAACGGTTGAGTCGCATTTAATTTGCTGTTTGAATTTTTTTTGCTAAATAAGTCCTCACCCGCGCGGTACTGGGGCTGGGGGGGTAACCTATCATATTCTCGAAAAGCTCATTTCCAAATATTAAAATTCCGAAAACGAAACTCCTTTTTTTCATTTTCCAAATTATTGTTTGTCCGAAATTTTATTTACCATATTTTCTTTTGCCAAATGTTTTAAAATCCATTTTTTTATTTGCCAAATGATTCAAAATCCAACTGCATGAAATTCCGTAGGATCATTTGCCAAATATATATTTATTCCGCAAAATTATTATTCCGCAAAGGTCAGGGGTACAAAAGGCGACCATACAATTATGTGTGGAGCGTAATATTCATTTAGTTGTTTAATGTTGCCCAAATATTTTATTGAGTTTGCTGTGTGGGTAGGGGGTTTTGTTGGTGGTTATAAAAAAAATAACTAACACCAAAGGCTAATGCAGGAGCTTCGCTCCGCTACGCTCTCGCATTAGCCTTTGAACCTAATCTATCCGAGTCGCTTCCGCTCCGAACCGTCTTGCTCGCTCGCTTCGCTCGCTCGCTAAAAATTAAGCAATGTTGTCTTACTCTGTTAGGTTAGGTAGATAATAAAAACATACTTTCGGCTTTTCGTTACATTTGGATTATGAAAATACGGCAACTGATTAGGTTGGCAAATAAAAAAATGGATTAATGTAATTCGGGATTTTGAATTTGTCGGCAAATAAAACTGTGATTAAACGAATCCGTGGCATTGTGATGTTGTGAAAAAACAAAACATATGGATTTTAAAAAGTCGGTGAACCGTTTACGGATAAATCAAATTCGAGTAAAGGAGTTTCTAAACATCGATAGGTTACCGGCTGGGGGGTATGACGAAAAAGGCCGAGAGAGGTGCGGGCGGCGAGCTCCCTCGGCCCCTTTGTCGTCATACCCCCCTGCCCCTATACCGCGCGGGCGAGCACTCATTTAAACGAATTAGCTATCTTAGCATTATTCTGCGGCTTTGTTCCCTTTGGATATTAAAAATTGGCTGACCTCTATCTTTCGAAGCAAACCTCTATGATCCTTAAAGAATTATGCATGGAAAAATTAAATTTTTAGCCTTATTGCTTTACTAGCGACCCGCCCCGGCTTCACACGGGTAGTTAAGCATGTTATAAACCTTCCTTATGAATCACTTTATCTATTAAAAAAAACCGCATCAAAATCCGTTGTGTAGTTTTAAAGATCTAAACTCTAAACATACATAGGGACAGACAGACAGACAGAGGGAAGCGACTTTGTTTTATACTATGTAGTGAAGATGTAGGTTGTCTGTGAGTCAATCAATCATGTTACTATTTTACATACATAGGCATAAATAGAAAGGCTCGATATGTCACTAGCTTAAAACCTGGAAAACTAAAAATTTTAAAAACCCCGCAATTTGATTACGCAATTATGTTTCAAAATAAAGTAAATTCCCACTAAGCGTCTAAGATCCTTTCCGCAGCTAACAAAAGAGCTGATAACCTTAAAACGGCTAAACCAATTTTGAGAAAACATGCTTAAGAACCACTGTCAAAAAACCTGCTTTCAAAGAAAGAAAACGACATTGGAAGCGGTTCCCCCGTTTAAGAGCTATGATGCCACAGACACACACACACACACACACACACACACACATAGAACACCCCTCTTTTTGTGTCCGGGGTTTTAAAATACATGCCTGATTTCAAAGGAATGTGTTTAATTTCCGCTCATATTCAAAAATATGAGTAAGTAACTATAACGTAACGAAGTTTCGTGCATAAATTGGTAAATAAGGAATATCGGGATTATAGAATTCACACCCAATTGAATTGAATGCGATAAATAACGATCCGGTAATTAAAGTCGCCCTCATGGGACAGCGTATTCTATTTTCCGGGGAAAAAATAGCCAAAGAGATATTTGAAACTGGTGTACCTACAAGAGGATAGGTTAGGTACCACATTAGATCTCAAGAATCACGAAACTTATAACATGAAGAATATGATTGATGACGTGTGTATTTTCTTCCAGAATCTTTGTCTTTTTTGTTCGCCTCTCGTGCAAAATATTGATAAAAAAACTATCACAGGAAACTTAACACCAAGTACCTAGTCCAAAAGTTAAGCAACGAATAAACAAACTTTGCTTAACTTAAATACCTACGCATTAAAATACCCAAGACTCGAGAACAATCATATATAAAAAAAAAATATATATATATATATATATATATATATATTTCAGGCAGAACCCATACTACAAAATATAAAATTAAAAAATAGATAATTGCGCGGCACTGAGTGAAGATCGTCACTTAATTTGACCAGTGACGATCTTCACCCAGTAATTTGTCATAGGGCAGTCCAGGCGGCCAGCAAACATATTCAGAACTAGCTTTTGCCCGCGACTCCGTCCGCGTGGAATTAGTAATTTGGGCAGCTTATTTTTTTTTATCAAATTTGCTTTTTCATTATTTATGGCTCTCCTTAGTTCCTCGATATAAAAAAATTACCCGCCCCCGCAAACCCCGCTCAAAATAGACGTATCTTTCTTATTTGTGAACCGGTTGAAATGAAACAAACACTAAATGTTAATCCAAGAAAATACCAACATATCAGTGAAAACCGCATCCTTCTAGGTTAAGCCGTTTCTGAGATTAGCGCGCACAAACGCACATACAAACAGACAAACAGATAAACAGACAAACAGACAATAATTCTAAAAATCATTGTTTCGGGTTCTATTGCGCTAATAAATAGCCCTAGTGACAGTTTTTCTCAAATATCTTCAATGTACAGACACCGACTTGTTACAGATTTATTATATGTATAGATGATATTGGCGCACTCTGTTCAGCAGAGACGCGACTCTCTTCCCCGATTATTATCTGCCCCGACCGTGGATTGAACTGGGTACCTCAAGTTTTGTAGTCAGGTTTGCTAAACTGGGCTAACCGACTGTCAGGTTAATGAGCGATTTTAATGACATTCATTTTGTTTGGCCACGGATGTGTGCTCGGATGTTTCATCACCATCATCCCAGTCTATATACGTCCCACTGCAGGGCACAGGCCTCCTCTCAGAATGAGAGTGCTTGGGCCGCAGTTCCCACGCGGACCTACTGCGAATTGGGAACTTCACACACATCATTGAATTTCTTCGCAGGTGTATCCAGGTTTCCTCAGGATGTTTTCCTTCATCGTATAGCTCGGATGTTTGGAGTATTGAAAATGAACTAGCAGAGAGTTTGAAAAGTGTTTGCGAGTTGTATTCTGAAGTGTTTCAATCGACGTATCCCGTGTGTCATCAAAAACTTAGGAGAAGGTCCATGAATTAAAACTAATTTCAATTCAGAGGTCACACACCGCGCGTGGTGATTGTACATTAGGATTATTAGTTGACAGACATATGTACAATTATAAGTTAATTACAAAAATATTCGAAAAATGTATAAATAAAGCAGGTAATTTCAACGGACTGGATCTTGAAAGGGTCACGCTGGCCCTTCCGTCCTCTTAAGATAAAGGGTATCTTGACTCCGACTGCCACACAATTCGTCTAATTCTTCCAGGTCAAAATAATAAAAGGCGTCTCAAAATCAATCCGTAGTATTTGAGATGCAGGACCGAAGAAGGATCGACGCCCTGGAGATGTGGTGCTGGAGGCGCATGCTCAGAATAAGTCGGACCGCCCATCGCACTAACGTGTCCATACTTAAGGAGCTAAACATTAAACAAAGACTGTCGTTGATTGGGCAACTACGAATTCTCAGGTTCTTTGGACACGTTAGCCGCATAAATAACGCAATGGAACGATTGGTGATTCAGGATGGGGTTGAGAGTAAGAGACCACGTGGCCGATCGCCAACCCGATGGACAGATACCACTAGGCCCATAACCAAGATTCCTGTGGCGGAGTGCACTCGCCAGGCAACCAATAGAGACCTGGTCTCCAGTGGAGAAGGATCGCGAAGGTAGACCGGCATTGCGACATCCAGATGATTGAGAGCTACATAAGTCTCCATTCTAGCCTTTGGGTAGATACCCAAAAAGGCTTTTACGATTACCAAGTCCTTCGATTCACTTTTTATTAGGACCAATAAGAGCCGTACTCCCGCACTGAAGGTTCCGTGCGAATTTAAATTCAATCAAATTTCAAATTTTGGCAAGCAAAAAAGTTTGTATGTCATAGTATGTCTTTACGAAATTACTTTTTGCGGATCAGTGATTATGATTATGCTTGTGTTGGGTAGTCATACTTCTAACCAAATTTCATAATTTTGTATATTATTATGTCAACGAGAAGTATCCTATGAGTTTTAATTCACACGATTTTTCAATCAACCACTAACCCAACCCATATAATTTATTTCAGACTAAAACATTGGTACATTTTTTTAATAACAATTGTACTTAATCTATGTTAGTAATAAGAAAGTCAGAGAACATGGAATCATCAATGCTGCTGTAGTAGTTGCAGCCTCCATATTGCAAAGACTACAACAGCATCCTCCCAGTGAAGTAACACGACGTCGTATGCAGCTTCACCCACGAGCTCAGTATGGGGCTGTCCCACCATACCTAATCCCATAGACTTCCTACTGCCGGACCAAGCGGATTGGGAACTTTACACATACCATTGAAAATCTTCACAGCTATGAGGTTTCCACAACGTAACAACTTCATGGTTGACTAGCTTTTGCCCGCGGCTTCACTCGCGTGTACCATGAGAATTCCAAAGAACCAAGATATCAAGCAAGCAAGCATACAGGCAAGCATGCAAGCATGCAAGCAAGATTGCTTGCCTGACAATGGGAACATCTCAGGAGTATATTATATTCTTTCGAATAAAAAAGAATTTTTCCAAAATTGACTGAGAAATCGGTAACATACCTACATAAAAAAATACATAAAGTGGATAACATAACCTCCTCCTTTTTTTGAAATCGGTTAAAGAGCCCTTTGCGGCCTACTTACAGTATAAACTTACGAATTTTGAAATTTTAGCTTACAACCAGTAAAACGCAAAATCCCGTTTTTCCCGTTCCCGTGGGAATTTTGGATAGTCCTCTCTTAATGCTCTTCTACACTTCCCAAGCAACCTACATGCCGAATTTCAGCTTTCTACGACCAGGAAAACGAAAAATCCCTTTTTTCCCGTTCCCGTGGGAATTTTGAAAAGTCCTCTCTCAATGCTCCTCTACACTCCCCAAGCAACTTCATGCCGAATTTAAGCTTTCTACGACCAGTAAAACGAAAAATCTCGTTTTTCCCGTTCGCGTGGGAATTTTGGATAGTCCTCTCTTAATGCTCTTCTACACTTCCCAAGCTACCTACATACCGAATTTCAGCTTTCTACGACCAGGAAAACGAAAAAACCCGTTTTTGCCCGTTCCCGTGGGAATTTTGAAAAATCCTCTCTTAATGCTCCTCTACACTCCCCAAGCAAACAATATGCCGAATTTCAGCTTTCTACGACCAGTAAAACGATAAATCCCGTTTTTTCTTTATCCCGTAGGAATTTCCGAAAATCCTTAAAACTCTTTTTTACTATTATAATTACCTACTTCTATGCCAAATTTGAAGAGTCTAGTAATTATAGTTCATAGGATTTCGTAGAACTGAATATATAAATCCCGTTTTTTCTTTATCCCGTGGGAATTTTGAAAAATCCTGAAATTAATGTTTTAACTATTGTAATACCTACTTGCGTATCAAATTTGAAGAGTCTAGTTATTATAGTTACTGAGATACGGTCACTCGGAATCGAATATATAAATCCCGTTTTTTCCTTATCCCGTGGGAATTTCAAAAATCCTTAAAACTGTTTTTTACTATTATAATTACCTACTTCTATGCCAAATTTGAAGAGTCTAGTAATTATAGTTCATAGAATTCCGTTGAACTGAACATATAAATCCCGTTTTTTCCTTATCCTGTGGGAATTTTGAAAAATCCTGAAATTAATGTTTTAAATAATGTAATACCTACTTGTGTATCAAATTTTAAGAGTCTAGTTATTATAGTTACTGAGATACGGTCACTCGAAATCGAATATATAAATCCCGTTTTTTCCCGTTCCCGTGGGAATTCCCAAAAATCCTTCCTTAGTGGATGCCTACATTGTATAAAGGTATCTATGTGCAAAATTTCAAGTCTCTAGGTCCATTGGTTTGGGCTGTGCGTTGATATATCAACAGTCAGTCAGTCAGTTTAGAATTTTATATATTATAGATTTCAAATTTAATTCACACATGAATTACAAAAAGCTCAGAGGTGCGAGCTTAGATTCGAACCCACAACCCTCTGCTTGAGAGACCATAGGTCAATCCACTAGGCTATCACGACGTTGCTTAATATTAACGTGCTCTAAAAGTTTGATATTAAATTCCATTCATTCGCCTTCACATCTCATCCTCATCTTTTGACGTGACAACGTCTAATAAATTGATGAACGCCGGCTGCACGCACGAAAAAGGATGACGCAATGTAACGTACATGTACGTACACGTCCCGTACAAGAGAGAGCAACGCGCGCCAGGATGTACAAGAGAGTAGCGCGCGCCAGGATGTACTACAATGCGGGGTGCGGGGGATGCGGGGGGGGGACTAAAGGGGGGATGAAAATTTCATTGATTTTGCCGTAGGATGCACAGTTTACAAGATATTTGACAAAACACCGGTTCTCGTCCGTCATCAGTACTTGGATAGGTGACCGCCTGGTTTCATTTTTGTTTTTTGAATGTTTTGTTATGACGTTGTCACGTTAAACTATCGTCCGAAAACCGACTTTACAGACAACCGGTTTTTCATTGGCCTTCATTATATTTCTTAGAACAAATTTTATTCCGCTTCCATTATCTCTTTCCGACGCACGGGCCCCTAAAAATACTCCTATAAGCAATTACTTTGCGTAGCACATGTCAGAATGCTGACGTGGTTGTCGCCTCTCCGGTACATATTTTTGCTATTAGGCCGATTGTCTTGCCGATAGGGCTGGAGGTTAAATCTAAACAAGTATACCTTTATGTACTCGGAGATTTGAGAGTTACATTCACGTTTGCAAATTTGGAATTAGCCTTTTTGGGAGCAATTTTCCATGATCCTCAAAATTTTAAAAACTTTCCAGAATAGCTTCTCAAATTAAAATGAAAACCGGTCAAGTGTGTTATCGGGGCACTCGCATGTAAGGTTACGCACAGTCAATTCATTATCTTCTAGGGTCTGATAGGGTACCTAGGGGTCTAACCAACCATCCTGTAATGACAGTAACTGCAGGGGGGTACCTTTTCTCTGCCAGTTGACCGTACAGTCAACCAATTTTAATCCTAGACCACGACAGATCCTGCTCATTAAAATTATTTTACGCTATTCGATAAGCATTGTTAGAAACAAATGGGTCCCACTAAAACAGCTTTATGGTTAACGCACCATTATGTTGAATGGGCCCAATTTATACTATTTGATGATTTTTATTTGTGTTTGTTCCTTCCAAATTTACTCTCTCTCTCTCTCTCTCTCTCTCTCTCGCTCTCTCTCTCTCTCAAATCAATCCATTTACTTCGGTAAGATTTTATGGTGGCTAGAATCCAAAATCAAAATTTAAGTACAATAAAACCTAGAACGTGTTAATGTGTTAACGTGTTGTGTGTGTGTGTTGTTTAGACGACCAGATGGCCTAGTGGTTAGAAAACCTGACTATGAAGCTTGAGGTTCCGGGTTCGAGTCCCGTGTCGGGGCAGATATTTGTATGAAAAATACGAATGTTTGTTCTCGGGTCTTGGGTGTTTAATATGTATTTAAGTATGTATCTATCTATATAAGTATGTTTATCCGTTGCCTAGTACCCATAACACAAGCTTTCCTAGCTTACTTTGGGACTAGGTCAATTGGTGTGAATTGTCCCGTGATATTTATTTATTAATTTATTTTATTTAATCCCAATGACCAAAATTACTCTCCAGGCTTAAGTAAACCGACTTTTTGGTACGTAATCCTAAAAAGGACAACAATAATACGTTTAAAGATTTGTCTAGACTAGCGGCCTCCCCATAATGGAATTGATAACATTCCTAACGTCATTTTTGTTTCTCGCCTGTTTCTTGTTTGGCCAAATGGTTTTTGTTAGGAGAGCGTGTGAAAGGTCTTTTTATTACAGAGAAAGGGTCTAAAAATAACCTACATAATCTATTTACGTAATACCGGTTGCCAGAGGCAATGTCCGCAAATTTGTTTCGTTAGGTTTTGTTTTGTGTTTCATTTGACCTGCTACAATGAAACAATGCGGGATAAGGCACGTGCAGAAACTATAGGCGGCAGCACTAATGCGACAGAAGAGACACTATGCGCAGTAAAAGAAACTTATCAGGGTAAAACATTCAAATTGATGGCACCAGTTGGCAGCACCGTCTATGTGCACGTTTCCTGTAGGCACACAAAAATATAGTAGCCGGAAAGTAAAAAATGAACATACGCCTCCCTCATTGATACCTCGGACAACTGCATCTATTGATTACAGACAAGTTTACAAGTCATGTTGAAATTCGAGCTACTTTACGTTCTTGGACAGCGCCCTCTATTCTTAAGAAACTGAAACAATTTTATTACTTTGTTCACCCGCAAAGCAAACCCAAGTAAGCAAACAAAAAAATCGCAAAAATGCGGGTGAGCAAAGTAATTGTTTCAGTTCATTAATATGGACCTCTGCAAAGTAATGTCTGATTCAATAAATTACCCTCTATTCTTGTTAAAAGTTAATATTATTATACAAGGGATCGCATTATATTAATCACGTTTAATGTATGGGAGTCCCCTTAAATATTTATTTTATTCTGTTTTTTAGTATTTGTTGTTATAGCGGCAACCGAAATACATCATATATTTCGTACTAAATACAAACTGAAATATAGATGCACATAAAAAACCCCAGAAAAAAGACCAATGCTGGGAATCGAACCCAGGTCCTCAGCATTCCGTGCCGCGTGCCATACCCCTACACCACCACTGGTCTAGAGATTAGAGGGTGTAACATAGATGTGCGCTTGTCACTGCATAAGGTGATGATTTAGCAGATTGAAATGTATGATGTATAGGAAAGATTCGTGTCTAATCTCTAGACCAGTGGTGGTGTAGGGGTATGGCACGCGGCACGGAATGCTGAGGACCTGGGTTCGATTCCCAGCATTGGTCTTTTTTCTGGGGTTTTTTCTGTGCATCTATATTTCAGTTTGTATTTAGTACGAAATATATGATTTCACGGGATGACCGTAAAAGTAATAAAAAAATGAAGTTGAAAAAATAAGTCCAAAAAAAAAAAAAGATACTTCATAGCTAACTTGTTTAAAGTTGCACAGTAGCGCCATCTCTTGTCCAGGTGAGCGGTTAGTTCCGAAGGAGTGTTAAAATCTCTCGATGAGGGTGTAACATAGATGTGCGCTTGTCACTGCATAAGGTGATGATTTAGCAGATTGAAATGTATGATGTATAGGAAAGATTCGTGTCTAATCTCTAGACCAGTGGTGGTGTAGGGGTATGGCACGCGGCACGGAATGCTGAGGACCTGGGTTCGATTCCCAGCATTGGTCTTTATTCTGGGGTTTTTTCTGTGCATCTATATTTCAGTTTGTATTTAGTACGAAATATATGATTTCACGGGATGACCGTAAAAGTAATAAAAAAATGAAGTTGAAAAAATAAGTACAAAAAAAAAAAAAAAAAAAAAAAAGATACTTCATAGCTAACTTGTTGAAATACATCATGTGTGAAAATTTCAACTGTCTAGCTGTCAGCGATAGTACCACGGGGATTATTGTTTTCCCGTAGTACTACCACCATGTCTGGTGGTAGTACTAAGGGAGATTTCGTATTACTCCTGATAGGTATTATGCCACGGTTAAAAAAAATATATCATTGTATTATAGAACTTATTACACGTGCCCTTCTGACTGAATCTCTGACAAATAAATTTTCAATTAAGTATAAATAATCCATAAAGTATTTTCCGTAAAAGAAGTTTTTTTGGAAATTCAACCCTTTCAAGAAAAAAAGTTTGCACAGAAGACTCACAAAATAAAGTTCCAAGAACAAAATAAACAGAATTCACTTTCACACAATAATATTAATACAGCCGTCCACCAACGAGATGGACGGACGATTTGATAAAGGCCGCCGGTTTAAGGTGGATGCAAGCTGCTTCGAACCGTAATGATTTGGTATCAATGAGGGAAGCCTATGTCCAGCAGTGGACGTCCTACGAAATGACGATGGTGCAACTTTGTCTGCGTGCGGGTAAGTTTTGTTCGTAAAATTGTGGGTGAAAAAAATAGGTTTAGGCAGACCGTCAAGTTAGCTTATATACATTAAGATCCCGTTAGATGGCGCTGTAATTAAAATGTCGATTCGAATTGCAGCATTCGAACATGGCGGATGCAGACAGTATCTAATTTTGGTATTTCTGTTTCTTTGGCTAGTTGAAGTATAATTTTGATAGTGTTTTATGCGGCGACTAACCTTAATTAACACTGATCACAAAATTCTATATTGCTCTCGTGTCTGACATTTTTTAATGCGCAAGTTGTCTCCACGTGATTTCTGGAATTTTTCTAGCAAGTTGCAGAAACTACAATCACCGTACAACGTCGCTCCCAAGAGAGCTTACTTTGACACTGGCGAAATTGTCCTACTTAAAATAGGGCAGAAGCCATAGTTTTAAATAAATAATAATAATTCAAATGTCGTGTTTTCATGGTTTTTTGTAATTTTTGGTATAACCTTAGAATACTAATAGTCGATTATACTGTTTGCGTAAAATTGCTTTGGCACAGCCAATGTTTTGAGAGTAGCTGAACA
The DNA here is from genome assembly GCA_947859365.1 of Archips crataeganus. Taxonomy (NCBI): domain Eukaryota; kingdom Metazoa; phylum Arthropoda; class Insecta; order Lepidoptera; family Tortricidae; genus Archips; species Archips crataeganus. Next base: position 1,982,574 of record OX402048.1, on the reverse strand, counting down.
ACATTAGTGTGTCGATTTCGAGTAATTTAGGTTTAAGTTTAGGTCTGATTGCAAGCCTTTAACGGAAAGTAGGGTCTCATGCACACATGCAAAGTTTTGAGTTTATCCATTACGCAAACAAACATACAAAGTATTTTTTGATCTTTTTATGACTATGACTTATTTTAATACAAATTATTAATCACATCATCTTATAATAGGGCTGGCATAGTCACACAGGTGCACTAAAGCCTCGAAAAAAAAATAGATTAAAAAAAAAAATCTTATAATAGAGATCTAGTTTTCACTCGTTTCAAGTGTGGATTGGAAACTTCACAAAAGCCTTTGAAATGTTAAAAATGTTTGATAGAATAATAAGTTTATGTTAAAAAAAATGCAAAGTTTTTTTGCTAACTGTAGTTGCATTGTGCAATATTTACCGTTGAAGAGTTCCGCCTTGTGAAGACGATTCTGGTCAGACCACCAGAATTTCACAACCAAATTATTTTATTACCATCGGACTTACATATAATGGACTAATGGACATCGGACTTAGGTATGTATAATTTATTGAATCAGGCGTTACTTTGCGGAGGTCCATATAAATGAACTGAAACAAAGTAATTTGCTCACCCGCGACCTTCTCTAAGACCTTTAAGGCCGCGGGTGAGCAAAGTAATTGTTTTAGTTCATTTCATATATTGCCAAATTTCAACTTAGAAAATGGTTTTCAAATTTTGCAACCACGACTTAAAATTACACACAAACGCTGCGAGTTAATCATAAGATTGCATGTAATAAAAAATACTTGGAAATCCAACCCTTTTGAGAGGACACAAACAAGTCTACAAAGGAGACACAAAATTAAGTTTCAAACGCGAAATGAGCAGCGCACTTTGTCACATAAAAATATTGAACCCAACCTTTCAAAAAAATGTAAAAGTTGCATTACATTGCAAGGCCGTAAAGCGAACGAGTTTGAAATGCTCTATCGCGGGCCGCAATGTATTGAAAACGCAATTTATACAATATTCTTCTGAATATTGCTTTAGTTTAGATTAGTATACTATATTTCACGGAATCCAATCAACCCTTGTAATTTCCCCTAGTTAATATGCGTACAGGTTATACAATTTCTGAAAAGGGTTAATGAAGAGGAACCGATAATTTTATCTTTAAACATTGTTTTTTACGTCCATTCCAGAAAATTCAATTATTTTTCGTCAAATGAGATTTTGGTATCGGTTTTTCGCGTAATGAGTCAATAAACGATAACAAGATGAAAAACCGGAAACATGTTGCTACCGGAAAATATTGAAGCGGGGTTCGCGAAATATTATTCTACTTCCTACTGATATCGTAACGACGAAGTTTGTAAGTGTATGTGTGTTTGCGTATTTGTTAGTCTTTTACGCTAAAACTCCCGGACGGATTTAAATGAAATTTCGTATATACAGGGTGAATTCAAATTGGTGATACAAAATTAGTGTTTTGTACTCAGTTAATTTGGGGCGTCCATACATTGAGTTCGTGATTTCATGAACTCAACGTATGGACGCCCCAAATTTTATAAGACTAATTAAAACAAATGAGTTAGTACATTAAGGGGCTGTTTCACCACTTTTTTTAAAGTTCGGATTAGCTTAATCATAACCTTATTTGACAGATGAACTTAAAATTTCTGTTTCACCAGTCTCGATTAGCGCTAAGTGACGGACAAACTGTTTTTTAATTTGACCATCAGATCAGGTGGCATTTAGCATTTTTATCCGTCACATAACTTTTTAATTAGTCAGGTAATTTTTTGTGGTCATGGTTGGAGAGCCCTTCAGCCGGTTTCAGAAAAATAAATCAAAGTATTTTTTATTTTTTAACCAACTTCAAAAAAGGAGGAGGTTCTATGATCCACTGTTTATATTTTTTTAAAGAAAGAAGTCATGCTAAATTGCAAACGAGGATTCAAATATCAAGATTTGAATAAAAAAATATAGGTACGCTTTTATTATGTAAAAATAAATCCAAAATTTTGTAATATTTTTTAATTACAGACTTTTTTTCAGTGGCACAATCGTTTGTTCTACGTGAACTTGTACATCGCCATTACAAAAAAAGTTAATCTGTCAAATGGTTTGGCGCCACTTTTCGATTCGTTTTACGTGATTTTATTTTTCTTTGTTATTGTTAACAAAGTATCGTAAATAAATACCGTTTTTGGATTAATTTTAATGTTACACATTTGTTTATGCAAAAATAATAGTTTAAAAAAACTAAAAAACACGCTTTAAAAAATAAAAAATAAATTTTAATAAATTTCAATTCACTATTCTTATAGTGCAGTAAAAAATCTTAATAAGCAATTATTATATTGTTATATCCAGATCAAAATTTGTAAACAATTCTAAATATTGATAAAATAAATAATAATAGTTTAAAATATTTTATTGTAAAAAAAGCGTGGGGTGCATGGTGTCAATTGTCAAGGATTATCATTTTGATAACATCTTAAAAAGCACCCCACGCTTTTTTTACAATAAAATATTTTAAACTATTATTATTTATATTATCAATATTTAAAATTGTTTACAATTTTTGATCTGGATATAACAATATAATAATTGCTTATTAAGATTTTTTACTGCACTATAAGAATAGTGAATTGAAATTTATTAAAATTTATTTTTTATTTTTTAAAGCGTGTTTTTTAGTTTTTTTAAACTATTATTTATTTTCTATTTTTTGGTTGCATTTTTTTTCTTTCTAACTTTACCCCCCTCACCTACAACCCCCAAACCCCCTAAACCCAACCCCCCAACATCCCCCACTCCATTTCCCCAACCCCCCCCCCAAACCCCACACCCTTACCCCCAATCCCCTAAACCCCCCATACCCCCTCCTCATTTTACAAACCCCCGAACCACCTAAACCCAACCCCCCTAACACCGAACCCCCCAAACCCCCGGAACCCCCCCCCCCACCCCACCACGTGCCCCCCCCAACCCTTCCCCCCCCACCCCGCCACCTACCGCCCCCCCTTCCAGCTCCACCATCAAACCCTTGTTACCATCTAGGCCTCTTACCCCCTCCCCATTTCCCACAACCCCCCAAAATCACTTACCCTCGATCCCCCCAACACCCCCACCCTATTCCCCGTAAACCCCCCCCCATCTCCTAACCCCAACCGCCACACCCTAACCCCCAACCCTCTAAACCCCCGACCCCCTTACCCCATACCCCCATTCCCCCCCACCCCGCCACCTACCCCCCTTCCAGCTCCATCATCAGACCCTTGTTACCATCTAGGACCAAAGTACTCGTCAAAACGAATCAAACGAGCCCAAACTCGATGGGGTTGTTTCGTTTTATTGTGGAGTGCCTTTGGCCATCTTCCAGCTCCATCATCAGACCCTGGTTACCATATGGGATCAAAGTGCTCGTCAAGACGAATCAAACGAGCCCAAACTCGATGGGGTTGTGTCGTTTTATTGTGGAGTGCCTTTGGCCATCTTCCAGCTCCATCATCAGACCCTGGTTACCATATGGGATCAAAGTGCTCATCAAGACGAATCAAACGAGCCCAAACTCGATGGGGTTGTGTTGTTTTATTACATAGTTCCTATGGCCACCATCCAGCTCCATCATCAGATCAGCTCCATGTTACAATAATATTGCATTGTCATCCAATTTACACATATGTGCAAAATTTCAGCTCAATCGGAAACCGGGAAGTGGGTCAAAATTGCGCCCTAAGGAGTCGGTTACAAACAAACATACAAACATACAAACATACATACAAACATACAGGTGAAGCTAATATAAAGCGTGTAAAAAAAAATAGATGTATTTAAAAATTACATAGTTTACGATTTCTTTTGCTTTAACAATGAGCGGCTCTTTGAACGAAAGTGTGCGAACAGGAACGCGTGATCGTGAAATGTGACGTTGCCATTCCCCCTCTATGTTAAACCGACGATTAGTTAAGTGGTACTTAGTTTGCACAGGACCGGAGTGGTGAAACTGAAAAAAAACTAGCCGACAGATTTGTCCAGTACTTAGTTTATTCATTGGTTACGTGACCAGTAGTTTGACAGTAAGGTGGTGAAACACCCCCTATATTGTCCATCATTAACTGAGTACGAAAAACTAATTTTGTATCACCAATTTGAATTCACCCTGTAGATAACTGGATCTTTGAAATAATTTACAGACTATTTTTTATTCCTATGTTCTGACAGAATTGATATTTAGTCCAAAAATCTTAACATGGTTTTTTTTTCATTCAACGTAAAGTAAATGAGAGCTGCTCGTATGATGTCCTTTTTGAGAATTGACATTTCAGTTGAGTAACTAAAAGTAATGATTTCAGTGAAATATGATTTGAATTCAACTACTGAACCAAATGTTGCAAGAGAAGCCACAGGACAGGTAAAGGCTAAAGAGTTAACAAACGATAAAAAAACGTAAAAACGGGAAACATGTTGCTACCGAAAAAATACCGACGTGAGTTCTGAGAAATATGATTCCAACTATTGTTTGGAATATTGTTCCATTCCAACTGTTATTTTGTACAAGTTTTCTCGAAAACAAAGAGATAATTTCCATGCAGATGTTTTCACGTAATTAAATCACGGAGAAGAAAGAATAGAAAGTACAAAATTAAATTAAAGAACTACATTTTCATATTGAAATGTTGAAGGAAAAATGGAAAGGCGCAAACGCTTATACAGGGTGTTTGGTAGCTACGTGCAAAGCTTTAAGGGGGTGAAAGCCGAGATATTTTTGAACATTTTTAGCCATACACCGTGAAATTTTAGTGGTTGTTTTGCCGAAACGAGGTGATTTAGTTTCGATTGTACAATCGATTTATAATTACTATTTTGACTAGAGTCAAAAATCCAATTGTAAAAAACGAAAGTCGAAAATGACCGCAAACCAATAGTAACGCTTCGTTGGTACAAGTATCGTACGATCGTACGATAGGTTAGGTACCAACGAAGCGTTACTATTGGTTTGCGGTCATTTTCGACTTTCGTTTTTCACAATTGGATTTTTGACTCTAGTCAAAATAGTAATTATAAATCGATTGTACAATCGAAACTAAATCACCTCGTTTCGGGAAAACAACCACTAAAATTTCACGGTGTATATGTCTTAGCCGAAATTTGTTTTTTTTTTTTAAATTCAAGACTTCGAAATTTTTGGGAAAAAACCCATAATTTGATAGTCACGAGTCAATATTGCCCCAATGAGCGTTAATTTGGAAATTTTAAATATGGCACAGAAAAATGACGTAGACTTGTCTTTTTCACATGTTATTTACTAGTAAAATTTCAAGACTAGTGCATTCTTAGCGAGTGCTCCCTGAGTTTGGTTTTTACTTTTTATCTCAGATTTAGCAAGCAATGTCAATGAGTGATACCTTAAAAAAAGAACAATAAACAGGCATATTTCTAAAAATGTTTGAACATTTCAAGGATTTTTTTTTATGGCACAGAAATATTACTCTGTTCCAACCTAAGACATTTTTAATAATTTCTAATGCCTCCATTTTGTTTTTGTGGCAAGAAAGACACTTAAAAATTATTTCATTTGGTCCAATACACATTAAATTATCCGAAATAAAATATTTGGTTTCCAAATTAACGCTCTTTGGGGCAATATTGACTCGTGACTATCAAATTCTGGGTATTTTCCTAAAATTTCTAAGTCATCAATTTAAAAAAAAAATACCAAATTTCGGCTAAGACATGTATGGCTAAAAATGTTCAAAAATACCTCGGCTATCGCCCCCTTAAAGCTTTGCACGTAGCTACCAAACACCCTGTATTTCTCAATGCGATTTGAAACGTACATAAAAGATTATGGCAACACACGCCTATTAATTAGTGTATATGCAAGAAATCAAGTTGTTTAGGGAACCTATTGTATGATCGGATTTAGTGCGCTTGGCAGGACGAAGAGATGCGACCCAATAATTTATTGACTCAGGCCGCTGCAATGCGGCCGAAACGTCGAGGTAAATATTAAATGTTATTTGCGTGATAAGTCCCGTGAGTATTATGATGATGAGATAGTTTTATGATGATGATGATGAGGACCCTACCAACGTAAAAAAGTTTAATTGCAACCAAAACTTTGTTATAAAAAATAACAATTGTATTTCGTTGAGTAAATGTCCAAACCACTTACTCTAAGCCTACCCGTGCATTTAAACATCCAAAAGCATTTCCCGTAAATTTACATACGAACCATTTTTCTTCTTTACAGTAGAAGTGACATACGCCACTGCAATCGTTTATAACGTTCAAGTGAATGGTTGAATAATTCCGGCGATCTGTTCCGAGGCTTGTGTCCATTCAAGAATGAATGGGACTCCGAGAAGGATTAGATCTGAGGATGTAGTGCGCATAGCCAAACTTGAATTGGGTATTTATCAAATTATTACTTATGGTTCAGAAATCAACATCCTACGAAACTAAAAAGGAATAATCATCATTGTCATCATCATCATCAGTTGGAAGACTTGCATCGTTGAACAAACACTATAATGAATGACAACTTGCTTCTTACATCGGTTGCCTGCAACTTTTACGATGTCATCAGTCCACATACTAGGAGACATGCCAACACCTCTTACATCTTTATCTGTTTGTCTAACATTTGGTGGCATAGTAAACGGTTGCGTTAGGTACTCCGAGGACGAGCTCTGGTTGAGTTCGAAACGCGTCAGTGTAGTTTGGTGGTGGTGATAGTTGGGTTTGTGTGATTTGTGTTTGTTCGTACTGTGTGAAGGAACTGCATGAACATGCATTTCTTGCATAAACGTAACTATCATAAGGTCGAGGGTGAGCAAAGTAATTGTTTCAGTTGATATGGACCTCCGCAAAGTAACGCCGGATTCAATAAATTATTTATTCTTCTCAAAATAAAAATTGCCATTTGCTGCCAAAACAGTTTACTGACGATTATTATGAGCACTTTTTAGAAGATATTATTTAATTTCTCGTAATACCTACCACGATACTTTACGTATATATTTAACGGTTTTTATTAGTTAATGTGACATACAATTCTGTTTTACTTTTAACTTTATTTATAAACTTTGTAGGATTAAGTAATAAATTATTATTATGGTATTTGACCAAATATTTACGTGACTACGTGACACGAACGATGAAAACTGTCGATTAAAATAATAGGTTCAAAGATATCTAAAATAATTGTTTGTTTTATATGCCACGTTCACGACGCGTATAAACAAATTGAAACTGAAGTGTTTAGACATCGAAATTACGGTAACAATGATAACACATATTTAAAAATAAGTACACTAACTAGTGTAAGACATCCATGAGCAAAGATTACCTACAGTTTAAAAAAAGAAAGAAAGAAAGAAAATACATTTGAAATGAAATTAAATGAAAAATTTTTATTTCGCACACACAAAATTAAAAAAAAAACAAACAATTATTACTAGAACGTAGCCGTTGCGACTGCAACGAGCAGCGCTGTCTGGCGGCGAACAGAACAAACGACCGATACATAACCTAAAAAAGACCGTGCGCACGACATGGTTCCTGTGATTGAGAGATTTATACAAAACAACTTACGCAAAACAGATATAAAAAATATAAAATTAGCCTTATTACACAAAAAACAAAACAAAATGTGAACATCGACAAAGATTACATTGTTAATTCCAATCGTCTGTATTGGGGACATAAAAAGAGGTAAGAGGTCTAAGTCTATAATTATAGTATCATAGATCTTCTAAGCTCTTGTGTCACTTTTCAACACTCACAATAAAAATAAAAAATAAAAACTTTTCTTATTACCCTCCAGGTTCCACATCATCACATTATTTACAACAACACAAGACACATCCATCATCATCGACATTTTACAAAACAGAAGACAACACGAAAGCTAAAGATAGAATGCGTCATTGCAGTTGCAAATCGGACACTGGCTCAGCATAATGCTGAGGCGTTTATAGCACCCCAGCGCTGATTTTCAGCCAGCACCGTTGGTGACACCCGGATCGCTGTTTAGATAGATAAACAAATAAATAAACTGCACACTTATAGCTACATAAGAATTTGTAGATTATACAAAGCAAATAATAATAACAAAATTACTTAAACATAATTATTATATCTCACTTGCCAAGTATACAACCCTGCGCGGACTAAATTGAAAAATTTTCGTTGAAACGGCAATGAGCCATGTAGCACGCAGAAAAGATGACAGTTGGGGCCCAAAAGTTCTCGAATGGAGACCACGGACTGGCAAACGCAGCGTGGGACGTCCACCAACGAGATGGACGGACGATTTGGTGAAAGCCGCAGGTTCAGGGTTGATGCACGTCGCTTCCAACCGTAATGAGGGAGGCCTATGTAAAGCATTGGAAGTCCTACGGCTGAAATGATGATGATGATGATGAAGATTACAGTAATATTTTTAAAGCACAACGTTCGCTCAGAAAACCCCATAGGTCAAACCACTAGGCCACCACGGCATCTCACTAAATGACTTGTTTAATGTTAAAATATTATTATTATCCCGTGGGTAGTATCCTATGTCTCAATCCAGAGGCCGTATTGTCTAACGCTTCTGGCGCTTGCCTTCGCTTTCACTATCTCTTTTTGTCATCATTTTATACCTTTTGACACAAGGAAATAGTGATTGCGAAGGCAAGCGTCAGAAACGTTAGACAAATAAGCCAGCTGATCTATGATTTTAAAGCGAGAACGTTTTCCGGGTGCGCCGGTGGGATTCGAACCCACGTCTCCTGGGTATGCGCCCCAACCGGGTGTTCTACCAATTGAACCACGTCGCTCCCAACCGACTTCCCCGAAATTCTTAATCGCTAACATACGCCAACAGTGGCGTGTGGTAACATCCATCACAACTATTAGAAGCTACGACTCCTACGTTCCAAATTAGTTGGAAAAGCGTAAGAAATGATGCACCACATCTATTTATTCAAATACTATTTATTTTTATTAGCAGTCACGTCTGCTCACCGAAACTAAGATTTAAAAGCGAAAAAGTTTTCCGGGTGCGCTGGTGGGATTCGAACCCACGTCTCCTGGGTATGCGCCCCTACCGGGTGTTCTACCAATTGAACCACGTCGCTCCCAACCGACTTCCCCGAAATTCTTAATCGCTAACATACGCCAACAGTGGCGTGTGGTAACATCCATCACAACTATTAGAAGCTACGACTCCTACGTTCCAAATTAGTTGGAAAAGCGTAAGAAATGATGCACCACATCTATTTATTCAAATACTATTTATTTTTATTAGCAGTCACGTCTGCTCACCGAAACTAAGATTTAAAAGCGAAAAAGTTTTCCGGGTGCGCTGGTGGGATTCGAACCCACGTCTCCTGGGTATGCGCCCCTACCGGGTGTTCTACCAATTGGACCACGTTAGCTGATCTTTGTCTAGATACGTCCGAACATCTTTACAAAATTTCTAATTTATAATATTAGTAGGATATTCGTCACTAAATACGATACAATATTCCCTTTTCTGCGGACCGGAAGACGCAGTGTAGTAGGTAGGCCTCCAACAACCTTGGGGGAGGCCTATGTTCAGCAGTGGACGTCTTTTGGCTGAAATGATGATTTCCGTTGCGTTGTCCGTGGATGTAATTAACGGCATAAATGTTTTAATTTTATTTTGTTGCGCGAGCGAACTTTTACAAACTAGTTGATATCAGTGAACTTCCATTATTCCAAATTGATCCACCTGGATGCACTTAAAACGGTTAGTTTAAATGGCGCATGGTAGAGGGAATTTTAACTGAATTCTTATACCAAAAGTTTTACCTTTTGGCATAGCCCAACCTCGGTTTTTTACTAAAAAATGCCTTTAATTAATTTAGAAACAGATAAAAATGCCAATAAAGAGCTTTCATTTTTTGCTGACTGTAATTTTTGCCCTTCGTTACTTTCTAGGACCAGGAAGGAGTACTCGCCAAGATTTATCAAACGAGCTCAGACTAAATACTATCGTGACGTTTTATTACAGAGTTCCTATGGCCATCTTTCTGCTCCATCATTCATTATATTATCTCTGTGTCATAATAATATTCCACTGTCATCCATTTTGCACATGCATGCAAAATTTCAGCTCAATCAGAAATCGGGAAGTGGGTAAAATTTAGCTTTCAAATTTCCTATACAGTTTACAAAAACAGTACAGTTTACAGTTTACAGTTACAGTTTGTAAAAAGATCTTTTTTTGTGATCAGGGGCTCTAAAAACTCCAATTTCATAGGTTAAATCCTGTTTTCCTTTTTCACAGCACTTTCCTCGAAGCTCACACCATTTCCATTTCCTCCCGCATCTTCCCTTATCATTTGTTACACGTGCCCAATTTGTTACCTACGAGTACATTTTGCCGCAAATTGCGGAGCTCACTATTGCTTGTTTACTTAGAAAATAATTCGAGGGAGGTGGGAAAAATTATAGCAGCGGCCAGCAATTGAAATAAAACAACGGCGTTCAATTGCCACGATAGTTTCTCGGGCTGTTTGCGTAGTGCGGGGCTTATTTAATTGGCCGGAACCCAATTCAAAGCAAATGGTTACGCGTGTGACGTTAGGATGACTATTGCGAGTGCTAAGAAAGTTGGTAAAAAAAACCGGCCAAGAGCGTGTCGGACACGCACAAGGTAGGGTTCCGTAGCCATTACAAAAAAATCAAGTAATATTTTTCTAAGGATTTCGTATGTGTACGGAATCATCCAAGTTTAGGTATGTTTTATACCTTAGGCTACTATTTACTCTTAAACTACAAATAATTTCCAAGCAATCTGAGCCGCTATAATTTTCCTAGTAAATTTGATATATTTACTACCATTCTGAATTTTTTCAAATTTTTCCACCTAACAGTTTAGATTTTACAGGCGGGGGGGACGCTCGATTTTAATGAAAATTTTCACTTTAAAGTTGAATATTTCGCAAACAGATCACTGAATAGAAAAATCATGTTAGCAACCCCGCAATGGTTTTAAAAGACCTATCCAACGATATCCCACACTATAGGATTAGTTGAGAAAAAAAAAATCACCCCCCCTTTACGTCTATGGGAGGTACCCTAAAAAAAATATTTTTTTGTTTTTTATTATACCACTTTGTTGGCGTGACTGATATGTATATTCATGCCAAATTACAGCTTTCTAGTACTAACGATCTCTGAGCTTAGCCGCGGACAGACAGACAGACAGACAGACAGACGGGCAGACATGGCGAAACTATAAGGGTTCCTAGTTGACTACGGAACCCTAAAAATGACAGTCTTACAGTCACTGTAGACTGACATTGCTAGTGGGGATTATGAAAATGTCTTAGGATTTTAGTGTATTTTTGTCTTTCAGTTTTACATATAAGGTAAGTTATTATACATTTGGCAGCATAATACAAAGTGTCTCAAAGTCAATCCTATATTTCATCAAGTTATTTTAATTGCATTTTACTGAGAATTACAACTTTTATTATTTATTATAATATTATTTATTTCAGATAACACGAATTTCGTTATTAAAGGTAAAACTTAAGGTAATGTTTCCGTTCATTTGTAGATGTCCAAAATATACTGCGTCAGCTGCGTTACGTACATCTTTTACTTTTTTAATTACCGTCCGTCATTTTACTTTTCCACGTTCCGGACCATTTTTTTCCGCTTCGAGATGACAACAATGAAAACCCCTTAAGTATAGTAAAAAATCATAAATAAATAGTCGTAGACATCCGATAGTACGTAGTTAGAAAATAAACTTTCGTTCTGCCTCAATTTATTGTGGCATACGTAAAATGACCCTGTCATTTACCTTATAACTCTTATAAGAGGATGAACCCAAAATTCTTTTTGTCTTCTACTTCTTCGCACTGTAAGTAATAAAGCAAGCAACTATCGACGTTCCAGGAAGCTCATCGTTCCTAGCGTAATGAATTACGCGTTCAATGCGTGTAGTTTTTTCAAGAGAGCTAACCTTTAACTGCCCAGCACCTCCGAAAAAAGACGGACAACTGCACAAACCAATCATCCGTTTTGTCATGTCACATCGGACCGTGAAAAATGGGACTTCCGGACAGTAAAATCCCTTGTAGTGCACGCGCCCTTATCCAGCAGGCTAGCAAAAAATGACCTTTACAAACATCGAAATAAAAAATTGCAAGTTATACCAAAATTTTAGTAAAGAAATCCATGAATGAAACTAGATACTAAAGTAATAATCCGCCATATTTCTTCCTTAAACCTACAACTCTCGTGACTTACGACGCTTGTTTGCACGAACTCCAAGATCCCGGTCCATTCCAGCAGATTATGCAAATCGCCAACCACAATGGATAGTTAGTATCCCTTAGGACAACGATATAGAGCCCTTAATTATACACGCTCGGATCGCGAGTTTGCCAGCGTTAAAATTTAATAGCACAGGAACACTAGTTTGTTAGGACCACAGAGCTAGCAACTATGTAAGATGTAGACTGAAGTTTCATCATCGTTTCAGCACCAAAACGTCCACTGTTGGATATAGGTCTCCCTCATTGATACCAAATCATTACGGTTAGAAGCGACTTCCATCCAACTTGAACCTGCAGCCTTCACCAAATCGTCCGTCCATCTCGTTTGTGGACGTCTCACGCTGCGCTTGCCAGACTGCAAATACTTGACTGAAATGTGATATCCAACATTTTTAAATTTTTCTAAAAACTTACCTGATTAATCATCATCATGCCAGCCTATTTGCGTTCTATTTCAGGGCACAGGCCTCCTCTCAGAATAGAAGGGGTTAATCCAGATACCACGCGGGTTCAGTAAATATTGGGTACTTCACACACACCATTGAATTTCTTCGCAGGTGTATACAGGTTTCTTCGTGATTTTTTTACCTTCACCGTAAAGCTCATGGTTAATTTTAAATGCACCTAATTTTACATGTAAATTCCAAAAAACTCAGAGGTTAGAGTCCGGGTTCGAACTAACGACCTTCTGCTTGAGATGCCATTAGGTGAAAGAGCTACCACGGGTTTTAGTTGACAATTAATTCCATAATTTTATCGAATCTGCTAATGAAATTTCACGAGAATTTGTTGAGTAATGTAACCTGTAGAGTATAGATAGTCGGACTGCAGATTCTATTTCCCCAATGTGAAAATTGTCAGTGACATAGTGTAATATACATAACAAACTAAATGTCTCCGTGTCTTACACCGCTTAAACCCACGGATGGCTTAAGTACCCCAGTTGACACGTCATTAAAACGAATTATGTAGTTGTTACAAAGCCGTGTCTTCTTCCAATTAAAATATTTAATTTATTGAATCAGGCGTTAAAAGTAATGCGTAAGTAAGTGGAGGTCTATATTAATGAACAATGACAAGATGAAGATGAGCTCTGGTTGAATTCGAAACGCGTCAGTATAGTTTGGTGGTGGTGATAATTGGGTTTGTGTGATTTGTGTGTTCGTACAGTGTGGAGGCGGAAGAACTGCATGAGCACGCATTTCTTAAATAAACGTAACTAATTGTAAGGTCACAGGTGAGAAAAGTAATTGTTTCAATTCATTAATATGGACCTCCGCAAAGTAAAGCCTGAATAAATAAATAAGCCCTAAAGGGCTTAAGTATTTATTTCGAGCTTAAGAGCTTCACACATTTCTGAGAAAAAGGGTCTTGACAGGGACAGGGGAATCATCGTTTTCATAAAGATTATTTTATTTTGATGCCTTAAAATCAAAAATACTGTGAAAGCATTCATCTTGGGCTCCAATTAGGGTACGGCTTAGATAGTCATAAGCGTAGGATTTCGCCGGGACATCTTGAAATGCGGCTTAGGCGGAAAGGATCAAGTGTATGAAGATAATAAAGCTTCACGTTAGGGCTCGCTCTGTAACTTTACACTCTAATTCGGTATTTTAAAGAAAGACGTTCACTGCTGAACATAGGCCTCCCCCAAGGCTCGGTTAACAGATCGGTCCAGAGCCATCCGCATCCAAAGCGTTCCCACAATTTAACCATGTGGTGCTCTATCTTGTTAGAGGCCCTACCTACACTGCGTCTTCCGGTCCGTGGGCCCCATCGGCCATCGTTCTACGAGCGATGTGCCCTGCCCACTGCCACTTGAGTCTGGCGATTCTTTGAGCTGTGTCGTTGACTTCAGTTCTTGCGTGGATTTCATAATTTTTAATGCGATCCCGCAGAGAAACTCCAAGCATCCCTCTCCATCGCCCTCTGAGTGACTTTGAGCTTTCTTATGAGGCCCATCGTTAGCGGCCACATCGCAGTGCCATAAGTCATCACTCCATCAAATAATAGAATGTCACAGCATATTTCTTCATCTCACTACTCGCAACCGAATTTCTGTCAACCTTCACCACCTCAATAGCTGGCAGTCCACAACAGTCCGTTTCTCGCTGAACTTTTTGGAATCAGCTTGCAGCAGCAGTATTTTCGGGTCGGTGCAACTCAGGGATCTTCAAAAAATGAGACTACTTTTTCACAAAGGTCCGGCAATGCATCCGTAACTTAACTTGTGTTGTGGATGTCCACGGGTGCCGGTGATTGCTTTCGACTGCTCGTTTATTATATTTAGAGTATTGCTCTTTATGGATGTGAACCGTAGACACTGAATACAGAGAGACAGGGCAAGACTTGTTAATGATTAATGAATGGAGAACAATCCTACAGATATATTAGACGCGGGAAAATGATTGGTCATTTGACAGATACGACAGCTTCTCTTTATGACCATTTTAGAAAGAAAGAACGAGGGAAAGAGGTCGTACTAGGCGCAGCTACTTCCATCGATCAAATAAGGGAAAAAACCGGTGTCATGTCGTTGTTGTATCAGGAGGTCAAGGAGATGGCTTATATCATATAAAAGGTAAGTGGAAGATACTTAACCGACCGACAAGAGCGCATAAATCTTTAGTTTGGATGATGATGATTATATTCTAAATTTTGCGACAAATTATACGCTGCCAAGTCAAGCTACCAATTTGAATACTTCTAGCATTCCTTCGGTTTGCCCACAGAGCGAACATTTATGACAATACCAATGATATTATGTTAGGGCAATCCACTGTTCGCTGAGCAGGCTATAACAAAACGCACAAAAGCCCTGTTTGAACTGTCCCAAAAGACCATTGAAGATAAAGATAAGCTAGTAATTTTAGATACAAACAAACTCGCGTTACGAACTTGCTTCAAAGAACATAATAAGTAACTTTTATGCGGCTGCGGCAGAACCAAATGACACATTCGATACCAGATATTTAGCGAACTCGCTATCTAAAATGCTGAAAGTTTCATCGGAGATGTCATGGTAAGATTTATGCGGCAAAAATGAAAAAAAAGTCCTTCGAATAAAGATATGCTTTGTAATATTTCGGCATAAACAATTCACAGTCGACGGGGTTATTTGAAAAAGTGTACAGGATAAATTTATAGTCGCGAAATGCCGTGAATTTTGCGCGAGGAAAAAATCGGTCAAATACGAATCACCGTCCGAGCACTGGAGGATTCTTGAAGTAATAATATGCGGTAAATATTCAATATCATCATGTGGAATCGGTTGCCGAGTGACATCAGGCGGTCGCAGTCAATAGCCATCTTCCGGAATCGCTTAGGGGCGTACTGGCTTGACAGTTCCTCTTAAATTGAGACTACCTCTGTTGTGTTCTTTGTTTAGTGTATATGCGTATATTAATGTAAGTATTTGTAGTTTTTATGTAGTCTATTTATGTTGGTATGATATGTATTAGTCTATTGTATTAATTATATAATATATGTGTGTACTTGTGTGTATTCTTTGTAAGTATGGGTATTGTTTATGTTTTGTTAGTTTGGGTTTATTTTTGATTTCGGCTCTTTTTTTTTTTTTTTTACTCAGCATTGTATGCCTACTCTTGTCTCTAATGTCCTGTCAATCGTTCTAAGGTTAACTGGAAGAGATCCCTTTAAGGGATAAGTTCGCCTTTGTACATTTGTATCTCTTGTTAACTAGTTATTTTCATGTTTTATGTACAATAAAGAGTTTTACATACATACATACATATCAAATTTCGATTGACTGTTACTCGTTAAATAATTTATTTGATTCTAAATCAAAGCCAAACTATTTTTATTTATTTTAGGCTAACATGCACTTATAAATGTCAAAGAATCTAAGAATCCGGCAAGAAATTCACTCTCTCGGAATGAGAATAGTTCTTACGCGGGCCCAGAGCGAATTGGTAATCCATACTCACCATAGAATAATTTCGCTGGTACAGTCCATTAGGCTACCACAAACTAGATATGTGGG
This sequence comes from Archips crataeganus, assembly GCA_947859365.1. Taxonomy (NCBI): domain Eukaryota; kingdom Metazoa; phylum Arthropoda; class Insecta; order Lepidoptera; family Tortricidae; genus Archips; species Archips crataeganus. The sequence continues at coordinate 1,966,276 of OX402048.1, read as the reverse complement.
GGTAAAACTGGCATGCCCATACATTCCACCACCGTATATCCAGCTGAATAGCCGGCAACGAGCTCGTGTGAAAAAGGCATCAAAGAGTCCGTTTTTGTCGTTTTGCCTGCGGAACACTAAAAATGCCCTTGCAAGCTAAAGGACGGTGATACGTCTATTTCCGAATTCATTTTCATGTACGGCAACGAATTTTGGACACTCCGCCGACAAATATGGGGGCGATAAGCGAATTTATTCAAAAATGCGAGGTTACATTGTTATACGGATGGTTGGATAAAATGGCGGTGGTTCAAGTTTACTTGAAATTGTTAGAAAAAAATGCAAATTTTAGAGATGATAGCCCAGTGCAATTTGTGGTGGCATAGTGGCTTGACCTATTGGTTTCTTAAGCAAAAGAAAGGGATAGATGTAAGATGGAACGGAATGCTGGTGGTTCAATTTAAACCAAATAAAAATAAGAGCAATAGGTAACAAAAATATATAGGTATTAGAAAACCATAGATAAGGACAGGTTGACCAAAAATATGGTCTATCACCCTACGGATGAAGTTCATTTGCACGTCATAATACAACGAGGTCGATTTTCCCTTGCAATAATATTATGAAAGTGACTATTGACTTCAGTATGATAGAAAAGTCAACCTTAGCGATATTTAGATCTCACAGAAACTTTTGTCAAAACTGATAGACCAACTTTCTTGGCCGACCCTACAACATAGATAGAAACACTGACACACACAGACATTAGCATACATACAGGCATAGATATAGACAGTAATTTATATAAACAAACTACCTAATATCTTGCAGAATATCACAGACACGTTAAATTACACGTAGGGATTAAAATTAATATTTTAGACGTAAACGCACAAAGCCTAATGACAACGATGAACGTTCAAAGTACAAAAATGGCCGGCGTGTTCTCTCGAAACACGATTCACCTGCCAAAGCGGTACTCCTGTCACTAGAGCGAATTAACCTAATTAAAGCCGGCTTCGTCAGACTCTGTGAGTGCGTAAAGATCCAGGCGCTGACAATTGTACTAATACCTACGACCTTGGGAGAGCTTATCTGCCGTTTACGTGGACGATGTTCGAAGTTTCCCTACGATGTATGGATATAATACATTTGTAATTAAAAGTGTTTTTTCGATTTATGTGTAAGGAAATGAGGGATGTATTTTATACGATATTGTTGTTTTTAATGTCGTATTCGAATGTCTTAAAATTAATGTATGTCTAAAGTCAGTGAAAATGCAATACTAAAGTTTTTTAAATAAATTGACCTGTGACCGACCTCTATCTCAACTGATGAAAAATGCTGATGAACCCAAAGGTCTATCTCACTGGCTCAGTAAGTACTGACAAAAAAATGTAATCTTAAAAAAAAGATGTTACAAAAATTCCGATCCGCATTGACGATCCCTAATTTCAAGTATCTACTGTGTTAAAAAAATTAGTTGTGATGGACTTTGGATGTAGGTAAGTTATTAAGTTTAGTAACTTTTTATATCTGTTCTTAAAAAAATATACCTTGTATAGTTTCTTGGCGGATGCTTTGCCAGGGTTTTTCAAAAAAGCGGTGGTCTTCGACATTGTGCGTGTCGTGCATTTTAAGGATCCACGGAAAGAACATATATCTAGCCATCTAAGCAACTTTTTGAGTTAAAGTGGTTCGAAAGTTAGTCATAACGAACGATTACTATGGTAACCATTTCTTTCAAAGTAAAAAAAATACATTTTTTCCAGATATTCATATTTAATTCAGTGATAGTACTTTGCGACCTCAACATTTTAAGATTAAAATCTCAATTTTCAAAAAATGTGACTAGAAATTTCTTTCCGTGGTCCCTTCATTAACAGAAAGTATTCAAGAGTGTACCTAATCACTTTAATCTATATTACAGGTATCCTGAAAACTATCTTCACATAAATAAGATCATGGTTTTTAAACATAATTAAGCACATGAATTAAAAAAAATGTAGTTGTTTGAACACGGTTTAAACCCACGGTCCTGGTTAAGAGCCTACAGAATAACCACTAACCCACTACTTTTTAATAGTGCCATAATTATTGTTGCTTAATTTGCTAAAAAGCTGCCCGCTAAACTCTATTGACTTCCACCAGTAGATTCAAATTAGCATGAAACATAAATATACATAGGTATATCTTTACCTAATGGTTCTCGTAGAGGTTGAATTACGTATGTATGTATGGCTATGGATTCTGCTGAACTAGAGTAGCTTGAAATAATATTTCGTTTACGTCGTACAGGCAAATCCTAGAAAAATATCATAATTAACCCACTACTTGTAATAACCAACTAAGCAGATATTTCATCATCATCATCAGCCTACGTTCGTCCACTGCTGGACATAGGCCTCTCCCATGGCACGCCATTGAGCACGATCCTCGGCCACCCTCATCCAGCTCTACCCAGCCGCCTTGCGAAGATCATCGCTCCACCGAGTCTGAGGACGTCCCACGCTACGTTTGCCGATCCGTGGTCTCCACTCAAGAACTCGTCTACCCCAACGGTTATCGGTTCTTCGGATTATATGGCCTGCCCATTGCCACTTCAGCGAAAGACGAAAGTCTTCAATCAGTGCGTCCTACCCGTCATGACATACGGTGCCGAAACGTGGACACTCACTGTAGGGCTGGTCCACAAATTTAAAGTTGCTCAACGTGCTATGGAAAGGGCTATGCTCGGAGTTTCTCTGAAAGATTGAATTCGTAACGAAGTGATCCGACAGAGAACCAAAGTTATCGACATAGCCCACCGCATTAGCACGCTGAAGCAGATATTTAAGTAAATCCAAATTAAAAGTTTTTTATACAAGCTTTTTTTTTGCTGACTGTGTTTTTTGCTCCGGGTTACCAAAGTACTCCTCAAGACGAATCAAACGAGATGAAACTCGATGGAGCTATGTCGTTTTATTACGGAGTTCCTATGGCGACCTTCCAGCTCCATCGCCAGATCAGCTAGCAAAATCGGTGCTTGATCGGTTGAGGATAACTAAGTACTTCAAAATTGAGTTGAAAGATTCCATCCATGCGAACAAAATAGTTACATTCGTGAATAAAAGCTCGTAAAAGAGATATTTCGAGTTAGGATTTTTCGAGAAATGTTTAAACCTGAAATAGTAGAATTATCGGCTTCATACTAGCAAAGCAGCAAGCAATACCTAGCAATGCATACAGGGTAACCTAAAACTTACCGATTGCCTGAGGCCGCATTGTCTAACGCTCGGGCGCTTGCCTTCACTTTCACCATCTCTTTCTATCACCATCTTATACCGCTTGGCAGAAAGAAATAGTGATTGCGAAAGCAAGCGTCAGCACGTAAGACCGGCGACGCTACGCGGGCGACTAAATCAAACATAGTTCGAGTTATGTGAGCGGCCGCTGTGGCTCGCGTAGGGTACGCGTAATGTGCGCGCAGTCCGTACGCAGCTTTAGACAATAACCCTACAGGTCGAGAGGTTAAGTTATACCAGTTCTAGAAAAAAAACAGTAAGTTTAAGCGATAATAGAGTCACATAGTAAAGCCACTTTTAAACCCCTTCTACACGGTCGGGACAACCGCCGACCGTCGTGTCGCTCGCGTCGGCCGACAGCGTTCCATACGGTTGGGGCCGACCACGGACAATGCGCTCGCGACCAAGGCCGTTGACATCAACCAAATATCGGTCGGGTCAACCGATTTCTACACTGTCCATTTTTAAATCAACCCGACCAAGGACACGATGGTTGGCGGTTGGTCCCGACCGTGTAGAAGGCCTTTTAGTATTAGATATATTAGAAAAAATGTCTATTGTTGCTTAACTAAGACTAAGTGCAGGTTTTTTGTTTTTTTTTTCAGTAGTGTTATAACTTAGCCCCTCGCCCGGTATCATGTTATCGTTGAGCTTAGGAACAACCTGTATTTGAAATATGTTAGTGAATTACTTTTGGGTATCAAATAACAACGACATCATCTTTATCATCATTTCAGCCGAAAGACGTCCACAGCTGAACATAGGCCTCGCCAAACAGATCGGTCCCGTGCCATCCGCATCCAATGTGATCCCGCAACCTTAACCAAGTCGTCGGTCTATCTTGTTGGAGGCCTCAACAACAACACGCAGCGGTATCATTATTATTGTTATTTTTTAATTAATTATAATTACTTTATGCCCTCCAGAGGGCGCCATATTTAATTTACTGTAACATCACAAGACGTTTCCAAAGACACCCCATTCGTTAAACAAAGTTGGTACCTAATTACGATATTACAAGGGAACAACAGAGATAAACACATAATATTCGATCATGAGGCGGGTAAAAATTTTTTTTTTACATTTAGAAGTATTTTTCTGCGTTCGAGGCGTGCCAAATAAACTAAATAAAAAGCTAGCCTAGTTAAATAACCGTCCCAAAATAATCAGAACTCCATCAAATATATTTTATATAACATACCTACGCAAAAAAATCATGTATCTATGTACCAAGCACAGAAAACCAATGAAGTGCTCCATTCATCTCCGGAAAATACAGATCTTTAGAAATAACATTCGAAGATCACAGAAATATTGTAAAGAAACTATGTCCGCAGAGAACCTTTTTCACATCGCGATACGATTATTACAGGCCGAAATACTTGGGTCACTGTGGCCGTTAATCGTTGTGGTGAACGGAACAATTTGGAGATAGCGGTGAGGGTGAATGCGTTCGCAGAGAAACATTGTAGATGTAGAGATAGGCAGGACATTTGCACGGTTGATAATATCGTCGAGGTTGTAGACTTCATTATTTATTTTCTTCTTATTCATCGTCATCATCATCTCAGCCGTAGGACGTCCACTGCTGGACATAGGCCTCCCTCATTGACGCCCAATCATTACGGTTAAAAGTGACTTGCATCCACCCTGCCCTGTCCTGGTGCGGCCTTCACCAAATCGTCCGGCCAAGTCGTTGGTGGACGTCCCACGCCACGCTTGCCAGTCCGTTGTCTCCGTTCGAGAGCTTTTCTGCGTGCTTTATGGCCTGCCCATTGCCATTTCAATAAGCTAATCCGTTTAATGAACTAAAACAATTACTTTGCTCACCCGCGACCTTACAATAGTTACGTTTATGCAAGAAATGTGCGTTCATGCAGTTCCTCCACCTCCACACTGTACGAACACACACAAATCACATAAACCCAACCATCACCACCACCAAGCTACACTGACGCGTTTCGAACTCAACCAGAGCTCATCTTCAGAGTTACCACAACCGTATGCTATGCTACCAAATGTTAAACTAACAAACCAAAACAAATGTTTTAACTTGTCACTGTAACTTCTCAAGTGCCCACTTTATTTTTCTTATTCTCAAACTACCCCACAAAAATTAACTTTTATTGACATATTATAAAACTACCTTGAATTTTTTGTTTATTTATTTATAAGGCATATTTAATTAATACTAACTGTTCAAATTCGACCCAAGCCGCAGTAAAGGAGAAGATACTAAATAATACTAATCCGTTTGGCCATGTCGGTGACCCCTTCTTCGCTCTGTTTCTATGAAAGTACCCTAACCTACAATATCTTCTATGAAAGTACCCTAACCTACAATATCTTCTATGAAAGTACCCTAACCTACAATATCTTCTATGAAAGTACCCTAACCTACAATATCTTCTATGAAAGTACCCTAACCTACAATATCTTCTATGAAAGTACCCTAACCTACAATATCTTCTATGAAAGTACCCTAACCTACAATATCTTCTATGAAAGTACCCTAACCTACAATATCTTCTATGAAAGTACCCTAACCTACAATATCTTCTATGAAAGTACCCTAACCTACAATATCTTCTATGAAAGTACCCTAACCTACAATATCTTCTATGAAAGTACCCTAACCTACAATATCTTCTATGAAAGTACCCTAACCTACAATATCTTCTATGAAAGTACCCTAACCTACAATATCACTAGTTCCCTCGATTTGTGTGATCAGATAATAACAGTTTTGCACGCCTTATAACGCTAACGATTTATTTTTATTATGCTTTGAAAATACTGCCATTTGCTGAAACGACGTTTTTCCGGCCCATAAACTATAATATGTTTATTGTGCATCGGAATAGGGTTAAAAACGCGGTTTGGGGATAAATAAATAAATAAATAAATATCACGGGACAATTCACACCAATTGACCTAGTCCCTAAGTAAGCTAAGAAAGCTTGTGTTATGGGTACTAGGCAACGGATAACCATACATATATAGATAGATACATACTTAAATACATATTAAACACCCAAGACCCGAGAACAAACATTCGTATTTTTCATACAAATATCTGCCCCGACACGGGAATCGAACACGGGACCTCAAGCTTCATAGTCAGGTTCTCTAACCACTAGGCCATCTGGTCGTGCTATTATTTACTGATTAACTAGCATTCAGGCTTCTATTAAGACTTCTATTATTTAATTGAAGCATCTCGTCTCGCTACTTAGTAGTGAATTCGACTGATCGATTTTGCACGTGGCCGCTTCGATCCACCTCAATGGAAGCACAACCTAACATTCTATGTGACATTATATGCCCTACCGAACTTTGACAAAAGCGCATCATATTTGTCATTTTTTGTTTGATTGCCAATAAGAAAAAATACATGCCTAATATTTTAAAATTTACAAACGTATTTTCATAGTTGACGTTTTATTTAATTTTAAAAGTAATAATATCAATTTACAATCTTTGATATGGATTCTTGTGACCTGAAATAAATGTTTTTATTGTTATTATTTATTATTACTTATTAATATTTTTTGGTAACTTAACAGGAAATATCCAATAAGGATGTAGAAAGACAGTGAACAAAGCGGCGATGTATGTTAAGGAATAAAAATACGAACATTAAAATTTGTACCCCTTTTGTTATTAGTTCTTTGGTCTGGGTAAAACTCATGTTATCGAGATCAATCTAAATTAAGATTCTCCAGTATATTGTTCGTGTCATCATAATAAATAAATAAATAAAAAAAATATATATATACTAGGGGACAATCTTACACAAATCGACCTAGTCCCAAACTAAGCAAAGCTTGTACTATGGGTACTAGACGACGATAAACATACTTATATAGATAAATAAATACTTAAATACATAGAAAACATCCATAACTCAGGAACAAATATTCGTGCTCATCACACAAATAAATGCCCTGACCGGGATTCGAACCCAGGACCTGTTGTTTCGTAGGCAGGGTCACTACCAACTAGGCTAAAGCGGTCGTTAAACGTTAATAAAATAAATAAATAAATATCATGGGACAATTCACACCAATTGACCTAGTCCCAAAGTAAGCTAGGCAAAGCTTGTGTTAGCGGTACTATAGGCAACGGATAAACATACTTATAATAGATAGATACTAAACACCCAAGACCCGAGAGCAAATATTCGTATTTTTCATACAAATATCTGCCCCGACAAGGGAATCGAACCCGGGACCTCAAGCTTCATAGTCAGGTTCTCTAACCACTAGGCCATTTGATCGTCTCATTCTCATAATAATGATCGTCATTTGATAATCTAACCTAACTCACCCAAATTACCCAATTATGATAAAAGCCGACAGAACTTATCGAATATAGATCACAAATAAAATATTCAGAGGCCATCTAAATACCTATATGGATACTTCTAGATGCGTTACATATAAAACATCAAAGAAAACGGAATCGCTACGAACGGATGGCCTATAAAGAGATTGGCCCGTAGATAGAGAAGGGCTTAAATGGATTATTCAATAAGACTTGATATTGCGTTGGTTAGGGGAAATGAGAAGCATTATAAAACTGTAGCAATCGAATGAGAATCCGATAGTGGTTTGTTTAGATTTAATTGAGATAACGTTGAACACTACGGAAAAAGTAAGCTGGGATTGGAGTTCGCCTGTGCTTGATGATTTCAATCAGCTAATACATCCACATTTCTCTACAGTCGATGATACTGCAATGCCATGTAACCAACAATGGCTCATCAGCATCATCATCATTATTATTTCAGCCGTAGGACTTGGCGGTCGCTTTCCGTTGGAAGGGATCAATGTTTTGAGGTTTTAAATTCAATTTTGAAACCAGAAACCTTCTTTTTCTTTAATTGGCAAAGGCTTTTTATCCTGGGATATTGAAAAAATCCACAAGACACAAGCTAAACTGCAAGCAAGCAAGCAACAGGTGCAAATTACGTGCCTACTCATATTTTATTCAGTAATATGAGATTGTTTTTGATTAAATTAAATCCGACCTATCTGGAGACTGCTTTATTATTTACTACAGTAATTACAGGCACTCATCTTACATGGAATAGACAGTATTATAGTAATTACTTAAGATACTAATTGCGTCCATGTAGGTAACGATGTTTCTTCTAATTATGAGTACATGCACAGAGTCCTATTACTCTCACGATTACTGAATCAAAAACTGGAACCAAAATCACTTAATTCAAATTTTATTTCATGACATCTTTTTATCTTTGAAAATGTTCGTTCATTGTTCAATCAAGCAACTTTTATCGTCAACACAATATTCTCATTTCAATACACGTCGAATTGAGAACCTCCTCCTTTTGTTTTCGTCGGTTGAAAATTAACTTTACGTTATGAAATATTTAGATTTGCCAGCCAGTTTAATTCAAAAGGAAACTAACCGTCGTTACTTCTTAACTTAATCCTCTTGTCTCTTTCAATGCTATCTAATTTCACTGAAGTATACAAGAAACAAGATGACAAAGTTAGGTAAAAGAATTCGCCTGCCTTAGATTGGTCGACGGCATTGCTTCAATAGCCAGCCTATTTTGAACGTGAAACTTTGATTCTTGTTCTTGTTGGAAATCGAAAAACTGCAGACAATTTAAAACTAAAAGTATTGGCGCCCGAAGTTGGCCGAAGTTCGCCGGAGAATCCCGAAGTAGGTGTGGATGATTATCACGAATACTAAACTCGTTAGTCCCAGCGTTTTTAGTACAGTACAAATCAATTTCAAGAATAAATGCATGGAGACCCACTTCTGTGCCCTCCACCCGCTTATTTTGTGCCCGAAGCCATACAAAACAACTGACTGACTGTTCAAAAAGTTCCATTGTGACATGAAAATTACGTATCATCATCATAATATCAGCCAAAAGACGTCCATTGTAGGACAAGGGCTGCCCCAAAAAGTTCCGTAACGATGGGACCTGCGCTGTCCGCATCCAAGTGATTTTTGCGACCGTTATCAGATCGTCGGTCCATTTTCTTGAGGGTTTTCCCATGCCACGACTTCTGGTTCCGTACTGCCCAATCAATCGTCAGTTTTATTTTTATTATTTTCGGCTTAAAAAAATTGTTGTGTATTATTTTTATAAAACAGGATCAAAATGTTAAAATTACAATCTTACATTTAAATAAGCAGCTAACTTTGATCATCATTAATAATTTTTGGTGGGACAGTTGGCCAAAAATATGGTCTACCACCCTACGGTTCAAGTTCATTTGCACGTCATAATACAACAAGTTCCATTTTCCCTTGCAATAATATGATGATGATTGAAGTCATTAGTCACTGTCACAGTGACTAATGACTTCACTCAGTTAGAGATAAAACTACGATAACATGGCCCGCCCCTCCACATTACTATTTCAATGTGTTTAGTCACATATTTACGAAATAATTTTTATTTAGTATTAAATGTGTTGAAAGTTTTGGTGTGCTTTATAAATACTTTCACACTACATTGAAGACTTCTTGAACTGTAGTGGGGCGGGCCATGTTATCGTAGATTATCTCTAGAATAGTCAACCTTAGCAATATTTAGAACTCACAGAAACTTTTGTCAAAACTGGTAGACCACTTTCTTGGCTGACTGTACCTAAAAAGTATTAGTTGGTCTTTACTAAGTATTTGCTTAAAATATGCAAAAGACGTTGTATAGGTAGTATTGACGTCAAGAGAGGTTAATCGTTCATTTAGTAATACTCGTACATAAATAGCTTTATAGTGTTAAACGAAACAATCTGCTCTCAAAGAATGAGAAATTAATGATTATTTACTGCTATCACTATCATAAGTTAAGTATGAAGTATCTTTTTCTATTTATTTTTTTTATTTTCTTCAACTTCATTTTTTTTATTACTTTTACGGTCATCCCGTGAAACCATATATTTCAAACTAAATACAAACTGAAAAATAGATGCACAGAAAAAACCCCAGAAAAAAGACCAATGCTGGGAATCGAACCCAGGTCCTCAGCGTTCCGTGCTGCGTGCTTACCCCTACACCATCACTGGTCTAGAGAGTCTATAGGACCTGGGTTTGATTCCCAGCATTGGTCTTTTTTCTGGGGTTTTTTCTGTGCATCTATATTTCAGTTTGTATTTAGTTTGAAATATATCATTATCATATCACAAACCAAATAAAATGTCATGTGCTGCAGTGTGGGTTTCGAAAAAAAGAAATTGCATATGTCTCTACATAATTTTCTACAAACCGTACGTTAAATGATGTATTCAATATTTTTATTTATTTTGTGGACCGTTTTTTTCACAGAAATAATAATAAAGAGGATAGAAATGCCTTAGTTCCTATTTTCTTCCGGAACTCGTGTCGCTACTTCATCCCCTCTACTTACTGTGTTAATGCACACATGCAAAAGACCGGAACCGTACTACGCAATCACGCACACAATTACTAAAATTTTTGCTCACAAACAATTATGAACCTTACACCTTAGAGATAGCGTTGAATAACACTCTACGTAAGTCATACCCACATTTACACAACGGCGCCATTTATTGGCCGCGTCGGCATTATGTCTGTACTAGTCGTAACCTGTTTTTTTGTCCGTACCACGAACTTTTGTGCAAGACGGAAGGGTTATCAAAAATTACTTTACATTGCTGCGTATAATTCAAAACGATCTGCGTTTTTATGGGCATGAGTAGCAATGGTATATGAAGTTTCGTGTTAATAACGTGTAAACCAATATTTCATAATGAAATATTTTCTCAAGTTGTATTTTGATATAAACCGCATTATTACATTAAATTAATACATACCAATGAAATGTAATCCCCTTATTAGTGTAATTATACAGTGTGGACGAGTTTCCGCAATTGCTAATGCTGCAAAACACCATTTTAAAGCACTTGTTGTCATACCCACGTTTCAAATAGCACTGAGCCACAAGTCGCGCGCTTGTGACCTACGAGTCACAAGCGCGGCGCCAAGGTCGCGCGTCTAAGGCACTTCTATCCTCTTTATTATTATTTCTGTGGTTTTTTTCTTCTATTACACAACTATCGATATCGATAAAAATGTTTCTAACACTAGTTTGATTGCGACAGTTTGTTTTGCCATTAAAATTTCAATCTGTGATCATCGCTATCACATTTTGACTTACTTGAAAAAATAACTCCCATTGTTGTAACCAAAGAAAGGCACAGTGTAAGTCAGCATCCAGATGTTGCCGCCGCCGCAGTCGTAGTACGGCTTCGACCACTTGCCATCCTCATAGTTGACGGACAGGATCTCATCGGGGACCCGGTCCGTGTGGGCCGTGTCGTTGTACGCATACGTATTGAAACCTGGATAAGAAAAATAATTAGCAATCTGTTAGCTATAGGTAAACCGTTTAAATGAGTTCTCGCCCGCGCAGTACAGGGGCTGGGGGGTATGACGCCAAAGGGGGCCCCCTCGCACGCAACTCTCTCGGCGCCTTTGTCAAAAAAAAAGTAGTAAGTAAGTAAGTAAGTAGTAAAGTGTTTTGGTGATATTTTATTGCATTGTACCTAAGTCAGTTTATTGGTAGTATTATCAAATTATCATCTCTAATAGTAAAACATTTTTTTTACTGCTATACCTAATAATGCAAGAAAAGAATTCACTCCGATAAATAATGTTACTAATATATTAAAAAAATATCCGCAATCCCTATTCAGAACCAACATATTTGTTATTATTTCGTTTTCCGTCCATTTCTTTGATTATTTCTGATAGACTGTCGATCTGTGGCATACAGAGCCAGAGAATGGGCTCGTAAAGGAAATAGTCTGGGCACTGGACAGTTAGATAATTGGCGAAAATAGGTTTGGTAGGGTAACCCTGCTACCTAATATCGCCAGACAAACCTAGTCACATCTTTTTCCATAATTTAACTTGTCATAAAATATTATATGAAACCGTGCTGTTTTCATGATTTTTTGAAATTTCATCTTATAGAATAAAGAAGTTTAGGACTTTAATAACAATTCTGAAGTACCTAAATACTTTGGTGTAGAAACAAATTACTTCATGAAAAGTGAAAATTCATCATCATCATCATTTCAGCTGAAAGACGTCCACTGAACATAGGCTTCCCCCTAAGCTCGCCAAACAGATCGGTCCCGAGCCATCCGCATCCAACGCAATCCCGCAACCTTAAACAGGTTGTTGCTCTATCTTGCTGGAGGCCTTAAATTCGAAAAAAAAATGAACTCGCAGCATTTTTCTTTGAGATAAACACGATTATTGATACAATACCAATGTTTATGATTATGACATATATGTAGATGTCACACGTAGGTAATAAAAGAAAAAGTATGTAATGTCGAACGAACTCGCCTCAATAATTTCCTTGTAGCGAATAGCCATGAATGGAAAACTCATTACTGGCGAAATTTAAAAGATAAATAATAATAGAATGTAACGAAGGACCTTTTACACTAGTTCAGCCATCAAATTTAATTATTGAATTGAATATCTCAAAAATAGTAAGAGTTAAGACACTAATTTCTTCGAGAAATTAACTCTATTTGACCTGAATAATCTTCCCTTAAAGTTAACGGAAATAAAAAAAACCAAGGTGTATGATTATTGTATTTTTTTATTGTGACATTTTTCCGCAAACGCATGGTCACAGCAAACCGGAGTGATTGAGATTGAACGAAATTAAGCGACTGGAACGCGAAGTGGACTCACTTCCCATATTACTTGTATTAACGTCGGACGTAATTACTCAGAAATCATCTTGCGTTAACGCTAATGCTGGTAATTACAGAGCTGACGAAGACATTTATTAACACGTAGTTTTTAGACAATATTCAAGAACTCCTCTCAGAACGAGAGGGCTATGGCCGTAGTTCCCACGTGGGTCCAGTGCGGATAGGCGAACTTCGCACACTGTTGAATTTCTTCGCAAAGAAGCTAATGGCAAATTAAAAAAAAATCAGAGATGCAAGCCCGGGGTTAAGCCCACGACCCTCTGCTCGAGAGGCCATAGGTCAAACTACTACGCTACCAACTTAGTTATTCTATTCGTGAAAGAATTATAGAAAACAGTTCAAAAGATTACCGTAAGCATGTAATCAAAGTGAATTAAGATGTTTATGTTTATTACATCTGGGGCTGCGTACACCTGTCGCGATGTTTGCTTCGTCTACTCTACATGTACTTAACTCATCCAGGATTAGGTAATATTGTGTAAAATTTATTGTATTTAATTTAACTTTTAATTGCATACCTTATTGTATTTCTATTAGGCCAAAGATTTTGTAAATTACAATTGTATCTCCTTTGACATTACATATTAATAATATTTAAGAGAATAGAATGGAATAGAATTAATATATATATATTTTTTTTTCAAACTTTGTATTAGTGTAGGTAATTCTCTAAGCTGAATTGAACTATATTGTATTGCATGGAATTCTTTAAAGCAATAAATGACTGAATACTGAATACTGAATACTGAATAGAATTTTTACAGAGAAATAGGCATGTAAACACTTCATAAAGTCATGGCGTAGTTTCATAAAATTTTAGTTTGGAAGTAAAAACGGCCGAGCCAGAAGTAGCAATAACAAAAGTTACGAACAGATATGCCTACTGTATCGTAGCAACTCTGACTTCGTCCTGACCTTCGAGTTTCAATAAAGGTTCTTTCTTAAGTTTCCGCACTTCAGAGTTGGATTAACAGATGTACGAATCAAGATGTGCTTCAGAACTGGAATGTTGGGTAAAGGGTTTCTTTTATTCACACAGTTTAAGGAGTGTTAAGTATGCAATTGAAATAATTTAGGGTGAATCTGGCTGTAAGTATGAGATTACACGACCTATATAAGTATGTAGGGACAAAATACAGTAATATTGCGGGTGAAACGACCTTTGTAAGAACCGTCTGATTTAAAAACTGAAGTTTTACATAATATTTGCGTCAAAATATTGGATGTTATAGACTATCTTTATAAAACAAATTGTATTTCTGTACAAAATATACTAATAAGAGTTGTGGAAGCGAAATATGTTAGCAGGATCGTAGCAGATGGAAACAAATAGTTTCTGCCTACCCCTTTACAGGGAAGGAGGCTCGATTGTATGTAGGTGTACAAAATAGACTAAGAGGTCACGACAGGATTCAGTAACAAACTCCTAACTCTGGATCACTCTGATGCCGACTAAATTTTGGTCTGCTTGCGCGAAGTGATTGCGTTAGTCCCATTTTTTGTGGTGTCGGCCATGATGGTAATAGTTACATCAAAATCGGTTGCGGTCTAAACATCCCCTAGAAAATATATCTACCGTTGTGCAAACATTTATACAAGACTTTGTACTCACCTCTCCGAAATTGATTGTAGTTGCGTATCACGCGCTCGGCGTTTTTGCGGGCGATGTAGAACCACTCCGAAGTATTGCTCAAATATTTGTACTCCACAGCCAAATCTTTGGCCAATATTGGACCCTCAGGAAGACGATACGCAAAAGGGCAAAACAGCTGGTAATCTTTGTACTGAAACTGATCATAACAGTTCCCAGCTGCAAAAATATCGTCGTCAAACTCCACCATAGAAAACACACTAGCATGCAGCAAATATTCATTGTGCATTACTGACGGTCCAGCGTATTTCCATAATCTCGTCAGCATATTAGCCCTGTTTACGGCTACGTCTGCTTCTATCCTAAATCTTTCTTGAGCGTATCTATCTACTACTCCTTCACCTAAATTTAAATCAGTCCCTGCTGTACAATTTTCACCTAACAAATGTTGGGTCTCTATTAGCCTTAAGAATCTAGTAACAACGTCTTCATGTACAGGTTTTATGATTGTGATGTTGTCTGTATTTGTATCGATGGTTTCGTTGGTAACGGTATTTACATTTTCGTTTGCGTCTATTTTTTGCGTTTCATTATCGTAGCTATGTTCTACGTTTAACAAATGGTCGATTAGAGACACGTCAGTGTCGTGTCTTGTTTGATGGGTGGTGGGATTGGAAGTAAAGTTCCCGAAATATTTCTGGAACATATTGGAGTCTTTGATTGAGCCGTCATCGCCGTCCGCGCCGTATGGCCTGAGGGCAGATATTATCGGATCTTCTCCAGATTTGTCGATGCTCTCTGTAACAAAGAAAAGGATCCGTTAAGTTTCATGTTCACGAAATTTTTGTGAGAGAATAAATATTACATAACCAGGAAAATATTGGCTAGTAAGGTTTAACCCAGATCGTTTACTTTTAAAATAAACTCACAGTGACTTTCAATTATGGGTTGACATTTGATTCTAATTAGTATATTAATTTATCATAGTTAACCTTGATGACATAAAGGACATAAAGTTTACAATTTCAGAAAAAAAATTACCTGTGTTTTTGATCAGTTATTTTTGCCCAATAATGGCAATAAGAGTTGTATCAGTTAAAATCTTTCCCTAAACGTTATAAAATAATGGAACTGGAAAGAAAAAGCCATCAACATAAAGTGGCTATTTTCTCACTCTAACCCAAGCTTCGATTCCACAAGTAAAGAACAATGTTTTCAAATGTTGTTTGTAAAAAGAAAACTTCTGAATTAGTCAAACAGACTGCTTCTAAACTTAGTTGTATTCAGCGGTTTCCTGTTTGTTAAGCCGGGTTTCTGAAACGAACAATGGAAGCAACAACTTGCGAAAATCCCGAATTACGACAAGTGATATTGCCTTGGAAACGCAGAAATGGCGTTACCGTTTACAGAACGAAAACATCCAGCGCAACAACTAATAACAATGCGCAATTTAATCAAAATAACGACATCGTTTCATCACTACCTGCCGGTTCCCTAGCCATTTTCAAGGAAACCTCGTCTTTATTAAAAAGTAAATTCTCTTACACCGTTCGCGTCGATAGGGATTCGTGTAAAGACGTTTTTCGCGTAAAGTAGATTCCATTGTCGTTGGGTCGGGTGTGTAAAATCTTTGCAATCTCCTCCTATAAAGGAGGATTTTGTTTATGAGGACAACAAATAGAGCAATCGCGACTTTCATTACCAACGAAGGCAGTGCGAATTGATAGCCACGGTTATTTATTGCGAGTAATTTTGCTGTACGCTGTTGGGCTGGGCCGCTCTGGATTGAATAAGGAATGGGTCATGTGAGACGGGTGAGTTGTGTACAAGTTGCGTTTCGCTTGTTCACTGTTTAGGGGTTGGAACCACACAAGTTTATGAAAGCTTTAGTTCCCGATTTGCGGCTTAATACCCTTATTTAATAAAATTAAAAGAAAAAACTTGAAAAGAACTAAAAAGCGGAAAATATTTTTTTCTGATAAGTAGTAGACCATTTTATAGGTAACCTCGCGGACCTGACAGACATTGTCCTGCATGAACCTAGATACCGACTGCAGCGCAATCTGCCGGGCTGATTTGTGAATCTAAACCATCCAGGGCGCCACCCAAACACACAGAAAAAAAAAACATTCTAATCGGTCCAGCCGTTTAGGAGGACGTTGTCAAAGTTGTCAACGTTGTCAAAGTCAACCTGTAAACTGCGATGAAATCTAATAGTGAATGAAGTTCCCAATCCGCACCGGGACCGCCTGACAACTACGGCCCAAGCACTCTCATTCAGAGAGAACGCCTGTGTTTTGCAGTGGAACGAAAGGGCTCAGATGATGATAAGACTACTCGTATATACACCGTGAAATTTTAGTGGTTGTTTTCCCGAAACGAGGTGATTTAGTATCGATTGTACAATCGATTTATAATTACTATTTTGACTAGAGTCAAAAATCCAATTGTGAAAAACGAAAGTCGAAAATGACCGCAAACCAATAGTAATGCTTCGTTGGTACCTAACCTATCGTACGATCGTACGCTACTTGTACCAATGGTTTGCGGTCATTTTCGACTTTCGTTTTTCACAATTGGATTTTTGACTCTAGTCAAAATAGTAATTATAAATCGATTGTACAATCGATACTAAATCACCTTGTTTCGGGAAAACAACCACTAAAATTTCACGGTGTATACTTCAATGAATCGTGGTAGCGATTTGACCTATGGCATCTTGAAAACCACAACATCATTATATTGCGGCTCGTCAACTATTTCTTACCTAGCAAATTGTACAGTACAGTAGTCTGGGAGCCGCAAAATAAAATTGTTTTAATGTCACTTTATTTGCGTGTCGTCAATTGTTACTTGAGTACAAATTGTAAAGAGACTACAGTTCACGAGCCGCAATATAATGTTGTTGTGGTTTATAAGTAGACCTTCGTAGGTTTGAGCCCGGGCTCTCGCCTCTGAGTTTTTCGGAATTTATACCCAAAATTAACTAAGAAGAAGAAGTGAAGTTCTCCATTCGCACGCCCCTTGTGGACACTACGGCCCAGGTCTTCTCATCCTGAAAGAAGACCTGTGCTGAAATGGTGAGATGATAGATAAACAAATTTACCGTCCATTGTCCAGTTGGTGGCCTAGCGGTTTGATCAATGGCCTCTCAAGCAGAGGGTCGTGGGATCAAATCCCGGCTCGCACCTCTGAGTTTTTAAGAATTTATGTGCGAAATTACATTTGGAATTTACCATGAGGTTTACGGTGAAGGAAAATATCGTGAGGAAACCTGCATAAACCTGCGAAGAAATTAAATGATGTGTGTGAAGTTCCCAATCAGAACTGGGCCCGCGTGGGAACTACGACCCAAGCCCTCTCATTCTGAGAGGAGACTTGTGCCCTGCAGTGGGATGTATTTAGGCTGAGATGATGATGATGATGATTGTTCAGTTAAAAATGTTTGTTTGTTTGTTTATACTCTTTATTGTACAAAAAGGAAAACAAAAAGGTTACAGAAAAAAAAATGATACCTAAGTACAAAGGCGAACTTATCCCTGAAGGGATTTCTGCCAGTCAACCTTTGAGTGGTAGAGAAGAGCAATAAAAAAAACAAGGATCGACAAATAGAGCAAAAAATTTGAATAAAAAATCCAAAAAAAATGCCAATCCAAATAAAATGTATGTACTTTCATCTTGTACTGTATTTGATACAAATGCATCCGAAGTCATAGTAAGTTGTAGCATCGACATTCTGTAAGCAACATGAGAATGTTTGCCATTTGCCACACCGATAGCATAGCTATGTGAAATCACTTAGCCGTCGAGGCGAATGCATGTACAATTCACAAGCGATTACAGTTGAAACTAACATTTATGGGTAGACGCTTAAACCACCGTATCGCGTGTGTCACGAAAATCTAAGGATTATATCATCATCATCATCTATTTCAGCCGAAAGACGTTCACTGCTGAACATAGGCCTCCCCAAAGGCTCGCCAAACACATCGGTCCCGTGCCATCCGCATCCAACGCAATCTCGCAAACTTAACCAGGTCGTCTATCTTGTTGGAGGCCTATGCCTGCGTCTTCCGGTCTGTGGACCTTTTTGCCCCATCGGCCATCAGTAAGGATAATGTACACGAACTAAAAAACAATTGCAATTCTGTAGCCACACATCACGTATGGTGATAGTCGTTCGTTCGTTAGGTATTTTAGTAGACGGATATATTAGTCGACTTTTGCAACACAATGATATACGGCGGTTGAAACGCTTCAGATCCCAGATCACAATTGTACGTTAAAATTTCACTTTGTGTAGAAAAAAAGATATTGTGATTCTGGGTTTTGTTAGTTTGATTATGTCTAATATTATAAACTTAAAAAACAATTCAAACTATAGTAAAATTTAGTAAAAATAAAGTCATAATTATATTATTAGTGCGCAACATCAGTTATATTTTAAGCCGAGAACGTCAAAGTCAAAGTCAAAATAATCCTTATTTTAATATTATTTATTTTATTAGCAGTACGGCTGCTCACCGAATCTAATATTATTTAAAAGCGAAAAAGTTTTTCGGGTGCGCCGGCGGGATTCGAACCCACGTCTCCCGGGTATGCGCCCCAACGGGTGTTATACCAATTGAACCACGTCGCATCCAACCGACTCCCCCGAAATTCTTAATCGCTTACATACGCCAACAGTGGCATGTGGTAACATCCATCGCAACTATTAGAAGCTACGACTCCTACGTTCCAAATTACATTGGAAATCATTTCATTTCTTATCTTTCATCATTTTCTTACGCATTTCCAATGTAATTTGGAACGTAGGAGTCGTAGCTTCTAATAGTTGCGATAGATGTTACCACATGCCACTGTTGGCGTATGTAAGCGATTAAGAATTTCGCTGGAGTCGGTTGGATGCGACGTGGTTCAATTGGTAGAACACCCGTTGGGGCGCATACCCGGGAGACGTGGGTTCGAATCCCGCCGGCGCACCCGAAAAACTTTTTCGCTTTTAAATAATCCTTATTTTATTTATCACTGGTTCAGGAATACCCTAAGGGAAAAATTTAGCTAGAAACACAACAAGGTCTATATTTTTCCAAACTTCGAACGGCTATTAGATTGTGAAGTGAATGACTATCCGCTTGTGACTTGCACCCCACAACCAATACGCTACTCTCGTGAAGGCTCCCAATCAGGCAGCGGCACCGACCGCAACTTGTCAAAGCTTAGACAAGTTTGTTCTCAATCCTATGCTCATGCGCACTTCCATAATATCTACTAATAAACACACCATTAACTATTGTATATTATTAACTAGGGACCCGCCCCGGCTTCGCACGGGTGCAATGCTGGTACTAAATAATATAACAGAATTTCTTTATTTATATTACAACGTTCACAGCTTTTTTGTCATTAGACCTTATGCACGCGCATTTTAAATCTGTAATATCTTCGGAAATATTCATTAAAATTACATGCTGTAAAGGTATATTGATCTATATTAAGTACATGCACAATGTATTTAAGGTACTTAATTGGATAAGGACTTATGCTGTACTGCTTAAAATCGCTTCGTAAATAAGCCATTATTTCTCGTAAAAAGTAAAGGCAAAAAATGGTTATTGTGGGTTATCCTTAAGAGATAGACATATAACATTGCAGACTTTTTTGTAGACCTTTTTAAGGTGTACAATACTGTAGTACATTACTTTGATTTATCTCGCAGGGTTCAGCCAGCGTTTGCAATGTAAGCGCAAAAAATGTGTTTATTTACGACATCACATTAGAAATCAAGTGGACTACCAGGGCACATCGCTTGTAGAAGTGATAGCCGATGGGGCAAAAAGGTTCTCGAGTGGCGTCCACGGACCGGAAGACCCAGTGTAGGTAGGCCTCCAAATAAATGGAGCGACAACCTGGTTAAAGCTGCGGAAACGCGTTGGATGCGGATGGCACGGGACCGATCTGTTTGGCGAGCCCTGGGGGAGGCCTATGTTTAGCAGTGGGCGTCTTTCGGCTGAAATGATGATGATGATGATGACAGTTTGTTTAAAAACCTTGGGGCAGGCCCTCGCCAGAGACGCCAACTAGTTTATCCGACAGCTCGCGAACAAATTTTATGATATCGTTCAGTTTCGAGACACTATGTTTAATTATGAAGCTTGTAAGCAAAACTAAATATTGATATAGCAATAGACTTACTATTTTGTGTAAGCACCCAGCGTCCGTAATACCCCTGTCTACACACGTTAATACTTGTTCTGAACCCTATTTGATAGGGCCGCAATCTCGAACAAGTCAAGGGTTAAACTGTGGTTTGTGTACGCAGGGACTTAGGCAACTTGTCGACAGCTTAGCGAACGCCCTAACTTGGACAAATAGGTACCTGGCATAACTTAACCGTATTAAGAGCAATCCAGGATTATGACTGTTTGTTTGAACTATCCGAAAGCCGCGCTCCTAGGCCGAAGGAAAACGAGGAACTGTGGAGTTGATAGCGATTATGGTGGAGACGTTTTTTTCCAGAGCTGTAACTATGTACGTCGATATTTGCTTTTTAGGGTTCCGTAGTCAACTAGGAACCCTTATAGTTTCGCCATGTCTGTCCGTCTGTCTGTCTGTCTGTCCGCGGCTAAGCTCAGAGACTGTTAGTACTAAAAAGCTGTAATTTGGCATGAATAATATATCAGTCACGCCGACAAAGTAGTTAAATAAAAAAAACTAATATAGTTATTTGTGCAACAAGAGAGCAAAGTTGGTTTTTACTGCGAGTGTTGATTTTGAATCACGAGTTAGCGAAGGATTCTATAATTGAATCACGAGCGTTTAGCGAGTGATTCAAATACACGAGATGCAAAAAAACTTTGGTCTCGTGTGACACATACAACTTTTCACCTCAGCAGCGAGAACATAATAAATTATTAAAGGTATATGAACGTCGTCTTTTTTTCTCTGTTGTGGTTTTCAACATTGAGTAAATACTCCATATTATATATATAACAATAGGTACAGTCTCCGAAAAAGTGTTTGCATTGTTTAAAAATATCATAAGCTTTTAAATATTTTTCGCGAGACTTTTCAAGTAAGAAACTTAACTCTGCATTATGTATTACTGCATTAATTCATCTGGCGTTCAATTGTTGACTTCGTCCCTGGACTCACTCAATTCACTCATATCATATTCAAAAATTTATGAAATAAGTACTTATTACTATTCTAATAATTTCCAAATTGCCTCTGATCGTGTACCAAACTCTTAGATAATTATCGAACTCTGTAGCTAGAGAAACAGAAGAAAAGAATTAAAATTTGAATCCCGCTATTTTTTTAAAGATGCGTTCCGATACTACACCCGCTGCGTTCCGATACTGCATCCGCTGTATTTATCACGTTGTTCAAGATTGTTAATATATGTTAAACTTTGTATTTTTCAACAACATTTTTACTATTTGATTATATAAAAATATAATCCAATTATTAAAAAAGTACAATAATTTAATTTAAAACCTTAACAGACGAATTACAATTTTAAGGTTAAGAACTTATTATGAGTATCCGAACGTTCAATCGTTCGTTTATTTTTTAGGTCTACTAGGTATATAATTTGAAATTGAAATTCGAATCAATTTGATCTTATCTCTCGCTCTTTTCGTATCGAAATGAAAGTGACAGATCAAACTGAAGTTCAAATCTTTCGAATTTAGTAAGCTGACCCATCATTGTCCTCAACTATTAAAAAAAAAATTAAAAGGCTACTTTGTCTCACGCAGTGAGCATAATCGGATTTTGCTAACTGTTTTTTAGTAGCAAAAACTGCCTGTTTGAGCTGCTGAGGTGAAAAAATTTTTTTAGGGTACCTCCCATAGACAAAGTGGGGGTAATTTTTTTTTCTTGACTAACCCTATAGTGTGGGGTATCATTGGATAGGTATTTGAAAATAAATAGGGGTTTGCTAAAACTATTTTTTGGTAAAATTAATATTTTCGGAGATATTCACTCCGAAAGTTCAAAATAATGTGTCCCCCCTCTAACCTTTGAACCGCACGTCTAAAAATATGAAAAAAATTTCAACTTAATCGGTTGAGCAGTTTTTAAGTTTTTGTAAAAAAATATTTCTAAACTAATATAAGTCCGCCTAAGTATTGTGACTGTCGGGAACTACGGAGCCCTACACTGAGCATGGCCCGACATGCTCTTGACCGGTTTTTTTTATATATAAGAGGGGGCAAACGAGCAGACGGATCACCTGCGCATCTGTAACGCTCCGTGAATGTTGCCGCAGTAAGGTGATTCCAGATCTTCGTCGTGCGAGGAAAGAAGTTTCGCTTAAAACGCACGGTACTTAGACTGCAAATCATCAAGATGGTGAGGATGGAAAGACAGACGAGACGGTTTCTCGAAGTGCGGTAGTGGAATTTAGCCGCAAGCTCAGTCACACATGGTAGTTATAATTTAGTAGGCAAGGTATGCACGTAAAAAGCAACACATACACATAGAGGTCAAAATGAAAAACTAAAACGCAAAGAGACGTCACCTAAGTCCACATTTATCGAAGCCAATACAATCGAGGTCTAAAATATGTTTACATTTCACTACTTTATCACCAGGGATCATACAATGTGTGCAATATCGATTGAAATGACGTATGACAACCAGCACTTATTTCAATGAATTTTGCTCGCCTTTTATGAACCCTGCTTACCACATTCACTTTGTAGGTATATTATTTGAACTTTTTGTACAAAATTGTCAGACGACATAACAGTGCCAAGGTATAACAGTGTAAAGATATCTTTGACCTTGATATAACTCGTAGACTATGAAGATATTACATGAAAGTAAATAGAGATTCCAGATTTAATATATTATTTTATTTGAGTTTACCCGGCCTGTAATATCGGACAGCTTTGAGCATTACAAATAGACGCGAGTTTGCTAAAGTACCTTTTGCAACTGTATCTAATAATGATGAATGAGTATCAAAAATATACAGAGAATCGAGCGTTTGATGTTTGCCAGTGTATATAGTCCTCCACATCGATTTCGATGAAGGCGACCCTGACTAGTGGTGGACGAAGGGTTGCGCTTGTGAATCACACTTTCGACGAGATTTTGCTAACATCAGGAGAAAAAACCGGCCAAGAGCGTGTCGGACACGCCCAAGGTAGGGTTCCGTAGCCATTACGAAAAAAATCAAGTAATATTTTTCTAAGGATTTCGTATGTGTACGGAATCATCCAAGTTTAGGTATGTTTATACCTTAGGCTACTATTTACTCTTTAACTACAAATAATTTCCAAGCAATCTTAGCCGCTATAATTTTCCTAGTAAATTTGATATATTTACTACCTTTCTGAATTTTTTCAAATTTTTCCACCCAACAGTTTAGATTTTAGAGGGGGGGGGACGGCCGATTTTAATGAAAATTTTCAAGTTAAGTATGAAGTATCTTTTTCTATTTATTTTTTTATTTTCTTCAACTTCATTTTTTTATTACTTTTACGGTCATCCCGTGAAACCATATATTTCAAACTAAATACAAACTGAAACATAGATGCACAGAAAAAACCCAGAAAAAATAAATTCAAAAAAATGAAAATTGAATGAATTGAATTGAATGAAAATTTTCACTTTAAAGTTGAATATTTCGCAAGCAGATCACTGAATAGAAAAATCATGTTAGCAACCCCGCAGTGATTTTAAAAGACCTATCCAATGATACCCCACACAATAGGGTTAGCCGAGAAAAAAAAAATCACCCCCACTTTACGTCTATGGGAGGTACCCTAAAAATTTTTTTTTACTTTTTTTTATTCAATCACTTTGTCGGCGTGACTGATATATATATTGATGCCAAATTACAGCTTTCTAGTACTAACAGTCTCTGAGCTTAGCCGCGGACAGACAGACAGACAGACAGACGGACAGACATGGCGAAACTATAAGGGTTCCTAGTTGACTACGGAACCCTAAAAAGAGTTCAATTGCCGGTAAATTTTGACGTGACAACGTCTAATAAATCGATGAACGCCGGCCGCCGGGTGCAAACGCGAAAAAGGTGACGCATTGTAACGTTACGTAACGGTTACATGTAACGTTACATGTACTTACAGAGCGGCGAGGGCCAGTTGCAATAGAGCGGCGAAGGCCAGTTGCAATATTACGTAATACAATCTAAGTACTAACGCTCGGGTAATTAATTTTTATTGAATGTTTTGTTATCACGTTAAACTATAGTCCATAAACCGACTTTACAGACAACCGGTTTTTTAATGCACAATTCGGTAGTCAGCCAGCCAGTTAACTCTATAATAAACTAGCTGGTGCCCGCGACTTCGTCCGCGTTAATCATTGATGCTCGACTCCTATTAGTCGTAGCGTGATTTTATATTGCCTAATAGCCTTCCTCGATAAATGGACTATTCAACACAATAGTCCATTTTGCATCAAGGGCCGTAAGTAGGGGATTACTAACGAGAGTTTATCAGAAGCCCGACGCCGAAGGCGGAGGGGTTTTAATGACTCGAGTTTGTGATCCCCTTATTGCCCGTGACACACAATGATTTTCATCACATAGCGAGGAAAAAAAATCCAAAAATAAAATCATATTGTCTCTAAGCACTTAAATTGAATACAATAATGGCTACAGATTGTCACTTTTATCGAGTCATCTATCATAGATAATGTAAACTGTGTTTAGTTTAGAATTCGAATGTTCATACGGCCAGATTCTGCCAACATGTTAAAAAAATACTTACTAATATTATTTCAAACTACCTATTTGATGTAAATTTAAAATATAAAAATAATAAAGTTTCATGAAGCATAAATAAGTTTTGTGTCGTAAAATTGGGTTATTGCTAAGTTTTAAAGATATAAGTAAAACGTTGGCTGACTTGAAACCTACTTAGTCTGAAATGTCATACCTACTAACTTGTTTGCAAATGTTAAAACTAAAGTTAGAACTCCCTTGGGAGTAAAAACTGTACGTAAATCCATAACTCCCTTAAGAACAATTTAGGCCATTGTCATTTAGTATACAGGCATGGAATGGAATGGAAGACATTGTGATGTAAAAATATTTTTTTCGATTCGGATCAGTAGTTCCTGAGATTAGTGCCTTCAACCAAATAAATTCTTCAGGTTTACAATAATTACAAAAAAAAACACAGTTATAATGGACTCAAACCCTTTGGCTTATATTTTTGAATGCCGATTTACTTGCCAGAGTATGCGATCTGCCTCTCCGCGGAGCCATGGGCAATCGTTTGTGAGTTAGAATAGGAGAGAAATCTCACAAATTAATTGGTTCCGTCGGATCCCTTTGACGGAGTGAAGTAACAAAATTATACAGTCTCATCGTGATAGAAACAAAATATACCTACCTATTCGGAATATTCCCCCTTGGGGCCATGAAACGGTCTGATTGCTGTATAATATGACTAAATACATTTACTGTTTTAAACTTTCGTGATTTTCACTCATAATTACTATAAGTACTAAACGGGACTTATCACGCAATTAATATTCACCTCGACGTTTCGGCCACATTGCAGCAGCCGTTATCACGAGTTAACTGAAGTGTAGGGTGTCAAGTTCGTGTAGCCGCACAAGTCTTTCGTACTACCCGCGTCGAGGTAAATATTAATTGCGTAATAAGTCCCGTTTAGTACCTATAATAATTATGACTACATTTTATATGAATTTAGATATTTGTATGAAAAATACGAATGTTTGTTCTCGGGCCTTGAGTTTTTAATCCTTTAAAAGGCCCCATTTATTGGAGCATACCACCACAGAATCAAAATCGTCTATCGAATACATACCTGTCAAAGGATATTTTTAAGGTTAGTCGTATTTCAATAACTTCAATAGAAATTCTGACGTATAGTGAAATTAATAATAAGGTTCATTTTCTAACTCAGTGCATGTGGTCGCTAAATTGCCTCTACCTTATTAAGGGTTAATATGTATTTAAGTATATATCTATCTATATAATACAAGTATGTTAATCCGTTGCTTAGTACCCATAACACATGCTTTGCTTAGCTTACTTTGGGACTAGGTCAATTGGTGTGAATAAAATTGTCTCATGGTATATTTTTTTTGATTGACAGTAAAATTCTGCTAATTTAAAAAAATATTTAAACACAAAAAATGCGTTAACTAAGGGCCCTCTGAAGCGTATCAGAATCAGAATCAGAATCAGAATTTTTTCAATGTATAACTGTGTATATAGGGTGAGAAAAAAATAGAGGTAGGTAACAACAGTTGCCCATACAAGCATACAATATTAATAAACTTAAGACTAATGTTACAATATGTTTTAATATCTATTTAACTATTATACTGAATCTTTGTTATCAAAGAATTCCTTTAAGTCATACCTAGTAAACTTTTTAAATAAGCCAGCTACGTAGTTTGATTTTAAATTTATTACCATCTAACATTTTAATTTCAATGGGGAGTTTGTTAAAAATCTTGATGGCAGTCATGAAAGCACTGTTCTTATACATTTTGTTGTTAACTTTAGGTAGCAATAAATCGTATCTATATTGAGCACGCAATGGCTTCTTAAACACAAACTTGTGGCCAAACGCAAGCCTATATAGTATAAAAAAAACACACTTTTTCCTAAAATAACTTTTATTCTTTTTTACAAACTGGCATATCTCTAAAATGTAAATAATTGATATGATAACATTAAACGACCGCTTTAGCCTAATTGGTAGTGACCCTGCCTACGAAGCAAGAGGTCCTGGGTTCGAATCCCGGTAAGGGCATTTATTTGTGTGATGAGCACGAATATTTGTTCCTGAGTTATGGATGTTTTCTATGTATTTAAGTATTTATTTATCTATATAAGTATGTTTATCGTCGTCTAGTACCTACCCATAGTACAAGCTTTGCTTAGTTTGGGACTAAGTCGATTTGTGTAAGATGGTCCCCTAATATTTATTTATTTTATTTTATTTACATTTCATTTTTTTGACACCTGAAATTTCATTATTCCCACTGACTAGCGGATGGCCATGGCGTCACCGGATTGCAGTAATCGCGTTACAGTAATTAAAGTCAATTTAATTAATTTAATTACCTAACGTTCTTGACGTCTGTTCACGTTGTTTTGAAGACCGCGGACGCGGAGTGAGAAAAGTAACAAAACTGTCATCTAAAAGAGGTTATGGTTATGACGATTGAAAGTGGGGATAGGCTCAATTTTATTGAGTTATCCTTTTTTTTTTTACTATTATGCTGAGACTTTAGGCGCCTGCTGAATGGAAGTGAAAGAAATTGATTATTTGAGCGACTCTCGGACCTCGTGGCCCCGCGGACCTAATCCGCTGAACTGCCTGGGAACAACTTTATTCTATTTTGAAAATTTCATTATTCCCATTGACTAGCGGACGGCCATGGCGTCACCGGATTGCAGTAATCGCGTTACAGTAATTAAAGTCGATTTAATTAATTTAATTAACGTTCTTTGACGTCTGTTGACGTTGTTTTGAAGATCGCGGATTGAGTAAAGTAATAAAAGTAATTAAACTGTCATCTAAAAGAGGTTATGGTTATGACGATTGAAAATGGGGATAGCCACAACTTTATTGATAAACTAGCTGTTTCCCGCGATTCCATCTGTGAATAATAATAATTTATTAAAAAAAGTTTTACATCTAATACGCTGTCCATAAATCTAGAAACTCTACTCTCTAGATAGGTAAAACCTGTGCCCCAGGATAAGCAGTGCTCTCCCTAACTTCACAGAGTTAGATGAATATTTTTACATAAAAGAAAACAGAAAACATGGCAGGTATAATAAAAAAAACATGTTAAAACTAAAAACCTAACTAAAAAGCGTGTGTTTGCGTGAGCGTACGCGCGTGTGTGTGTGTTCGTGTGTGGGTGTGCGCATGAGGGCTAAAAATCATGCCAACGTATTATCTTTAGGATAAAAATAATTCATTTATCGCTATCCCGCGGGAACTAAAGCGGGGTGGGAAAACTATCCTATGTCCTTTAAGGGGCTTCAAACTATCTCCATCCCATATTGGTGTAAAGATAATTTAAATCTACGGTAAGAACTAAGCATAGTTCTTAAAAAATCGTCTCGAAAAAATGCATACTTCCCACGCTTATAATATTTCTAAGCTGTTGGTTTTCCAAACAAAATAAATAATTCAGTGATAGACGAATTCTCCGGAAACGAAATCGCAGGCAACAGCTAGTAAACTTACATAATATCGAATCGATAGATTGATACTTTATTTATTAAAATCGGACAAGTAGTCTCGACGCTGCGGTGGAACACACGTACAAACATAAATAGACTACTAAAATCATTACAATTCCTTTTGGCTTTGCCGTAGTCGTGTAAAAATAGAGTACTTATAACAAAGTAGCTATGCTGTCACATCTCCAAACTCCATGCTATATGTGTTAATATTATGTTACTGCGAAGGGAAGGGACCTATAAGAAGGGATCAAAGGGAGCCAAGAGGATTCTGTTGTTCAGCCTTGAGATCCATCAAAATCACTTATGTGGATAACAGTTGCTGAACTGTGCAATTTCGCTGATTTATCGCATTTATTTCGAGCAACATGCTATAAAAATAACCGTAAAAATATAAAAAACTTATACTAAATTAAGACTATAATCCAACTAATATTATAAATACGAAATTGTATGTGCGTGTGTGCGTGAATGCGAAAGTGTGCGTGCGAGTGTGTGAGTGTTCGTGCGAGTGTGCGTGCTGCGTGTGTGCGTGCGTTCGTGCGAGTATGCGTGCCAGCGTGCGTGAGTGTTTGTATTTTTTTACCCTAAAATGCCTGGACGGATTAAGATTAAATTTGGTATGTAAATTGCTGGACGTGTAGAATAACACATCGGCTAATTTTTAACCAGATATTATTCGGAAACCAAGTAAAATTGCAAAATTTTAACCGCTGAGTCTATAGAGAAAATTTTCCGTGGCTTGTCATAATTAGTATGAAATTTTTCTTATTACTCGACTTTCTATATTTTTTGCAGCACATTTTTAAGTTTCACCCGTGTGAAACTGGGGTCGTTAGTTCTGCTATAACTCTACGCTAAAGAGATACTTTTAATTTATTCGTTTCGGTGTTGAAAGTGTTGAAATTAAACGTTTTAAACCCTGTTTACGGGCTCACTGTGTCGACAGATTTCATGATCGTGATATTTATTACCAGAATCACATCCGTTTTGATTAGTTATTTTCAAATATAATTAGGCAACTTTGAAGAGCAAATACAGACTTTTTGTCGGCTATGAACGAGTCACCACCGAAGCCGTGGTGGCCTAGTGGTTTGACCTATGGTCGCTCAGGCAGAGGGTCGTGGGTCCGAGTTCGGGCTCGCACCTCTGAGTTTTTCGGAATTTATGTGCGAAATTACATTTGTAATTTACCATGAGCTTTAAGAGGATACGATGCACACAATTTCTCCATACAAACGTAATCCCCTGTTTCCTCCCTGGATAATGGGTTTAGAGCCAAATTTTTTTTACTGTGTAATCTGTATCTACCAGCTACCAGCTGTATCTGTAGCTATGCCCCTATGTTTCGTTTTTTTCCATATTTCAATTAACATAAGAAATATGAGCTTTCCAAAACTGAAAAAATTGCCCAATTTCAACGTCATTATCAGACACTCATCAGAAAAGAATCCCTAACATAAACAAAAAAAGGAAAAAATAGGGGCATAGCTAAATCTGTCCTCTAATTATTTTTGAAAAAAATAATTTTATTGGTCCAGTTTTCGAGAAGAAAACAGGGGATTACGAAATGCTGTTTTGATCAATTTTACGCGCCTATTAACGGTCTGAGCTGCAGTTGTCCCGCTCTCGCTGTACTGACACGCAGTGGTTCGGGCGAGACAGCGACATTTCATTAAAATACCTATTTCTCAAAAGTCTCTCAGCCATCGTACCCTCTTAACACAAAACGTCGTGAGGAAACCTGCATACACCAGAGAAGAAATTCAATGGTCTATGTGAAGTTCCCAATCCGCTATGAGCCTGCGAGGGAACTACGGCCCAAGCCCTCTTATTCTGAGAGGAGGCATGTGCTTTGTAGTGGGACGTAATATATAAGCTGGAATGATGACGATGAACGATGATGATGATGATGATGATGATTTTTTACTCGGGGGGAAACGGGTTGTTAGTACCCTTCGCCACTGGTTTATCAATTGCTACGCAACTCGAACGACACCATGCTGTTCGGATGGATACCTACATATAACTTTGAGATTTTTGTGCTTACGTTTCGGAGATTTTTTACTAAACCGTTTCTAAAACATTGTACGGCCTTCTGGTGAAATATTCCGTATTAAGTTTGAGATATATTAAACACTTCTCACTGCAGGGCACAGGGGCTAAATTCAGGAACGACCCAACACGGTTTGCGAGCGGTAATTCAATCGTTTGGGAGAGGATAGGAATGGGTTGAGCTTGGGATGAGCCTTATTTTCCTGTTAATTCGCTTTGTAAATAAATAAACAAATAAATAAGGCTCATCCGAAACTCAGCAAACCTCTCGCAAACCAGTGATTTTTGGCGTTCCCGAATAGCAGTTCAAACCCAACCCAAACGATTGAATTACCGCTACCAAACCCGTGAAGGCCTGTTCCTAAATTTAGCCCCAGGACTGCTCCCAGAGTGAGAGGGCTTGGAACGTGGTTCCCAAGCAGGCCCATAGCGGATAAGGAACTTCACACACACCATTGAATTTCGTCGCATTTGTGTGTGATTTTTCTCACAAAGTTTTCCTTCACGCACGCACGCAATCACGGACTTTCAAATTTGTAATATTTGTAGAAAGTTTGATTAGCGAAAAAACTTAATATGACCCTTTTTGCACGAGAAAATAAATAGTACATTGTTGTAGAGGCTGGAAAGTAAGCAATAGATGGACGAGTTTGTTTGAGGGCCGACGCGTAGCGGAGGTCCTCGAAAGTACGAGTCCATCTATTGCACTTTTGGCCGAGACTAAACATTGTGCTTTTCACGACTAATGCGAGGAAATCATTATCATCATCATCATCATAATCATCCATCCATCCATCCCGTCCATCCCGTCCATCCTGTCCATCCCGTCCATCCCGTCCATCCGACCATCCGTCCATCCGTCCATCTATCCCGTCTATCCAGTCCATTCATCCATCCCGTCCATCCCGTCCATCCCGTCCATCCGTCCATCCGTCCCGTCCATCCCGTCCATCCGTCCATCCTGTCCATCCCGTCCATCTGCCCATCCGTCCATTCTGTCCATCCCGTCCAACCCGTCTATCCCGTCCATCCCGTCCATTCCGGCCATCCCGTCCATTCCGTCCATCCCGTCCATCCGTCCCGTCCATCCCGTCCATCCTGTCCATCCCGTCCAACCCGTCCATCCCGTCCATCCCATCCATCCCGTCCATCCCGTCCAACCCGTCCATCCCGTCCATTCCGTCCATCCGTCCATCCGTCCATCCGTCCATCCATCCCGTCCATCCGTCCATTCCGTCCATCCCGTCCATCCCGTCCATCCGTCCATCCGTCTATCCTGACCATCCCGTCCATCTGTCCATCCGTCCATTCTGTCCATCCCGTCCATCCCGTCCATCCCGTCCATCCCGTCCATCCCGTCCATCCCGTCCATCCCGTCCATCCCGTCCATCCCGTCCATCCGTCCATCCAGTCCGTCTGTCCGTCCGTCCGTCCGTCCGTCCGTCCATCCGTCCGTCCGTCCGTCCGTCCGTCCGTCCGTCCGTCCATCCATTCATCCATCCATCCATCGCATGCAGCAGACGATTACTGTTGATTGGTCCAATAATGTCGTTTCAGCACGCCAGGAATGAAATTCAGAAATTATCTTTCAAAAAGTCGTATCGTATAATGAAATACATATACTGATACGTCCTGTTTTCGATTAGTGTAACTTTGTTGTCGTGTTTGTGCGCCATAAATGAGTCAGCTGTTAAATGTACATATATAGGCAGTTTTGAGTACTGGATTTAGGTTATCTATGGCCACATTTTCGAGCAGTGTCGTGAAAAAATATATACTGCATTTGTCCGTAAACCGGTATCCAAACCAAGCCAGTTAAAAGTCCAAAATTACCAAAGTGAATTCCTGAGGTTCCGCAACATTGCGAACTTTACATAAAATAGAACGAACTGTGAAAAGGTTGAATTTATTCAATTAATCGTTTAAAGGCATTCTTGAGCCGCCGCAAGGACAAATATTATGGGGAGCAAAAGGTATTTTCAGGGTTGTTTTGGAGCAAATTTGATCATTGGTGGACTATAAAGTGTTATATTTATGTTGCCCCCGACTCCGTCTGCGAAGAATAGGGTATAAAAATAGCCTGGGTCCTAAGCCCACCAAATAAAAAGAAAAAAATTCATATAAATCGATCAGCCGTTTCGGGGGAGTTTTTTAACAAACACCGTGACACGAGATTTTTGTATAGGTGTTAGATAATAGACTAGCTGTTGCCCGCGACTCCGTCTGCGAAGAATAGGGTTAGGCATACAAAAAATAGCCTACGAGTTACGACTTATTCTCAGACCTACCGAATACAGAGAAAAAAGTTTCATAAAAATCGGTCGAGCCGTCTCGGAGGAGTTCGATAGCAAACATCGTGACACGAGATTTTTATATATTAGATTAGATGAGAAAGTTTATAAAGATCTTCGGATGTATGTATGTATGTATGTAAACTCTTTATTGTACAAAAATAAGGAAAAAAAAAGAAAAACATTATTGACAACCGTTGAAATGCATGTACAAAGGCGAACTTATCCCTTTAAGGGATCTCTACCAGTTAACCTTTGAGTGGATGAAAGGAGCATTTAGTAAGGGACCGACAAAGAGTAAGAGGATGGAGGAGAGGATGTTTTGATGTTTAGACGATTGGGTGTTTGTGGGTCAATTACATAACAACAGCGAAACGAATTTACATGAAATGTGGCGTACAGATGGACGGGGCCCACTGTCCATGTCTAATTTGAGCATAGAATCTTACTAATGATATAAATGAGAAAGCGTGTGAAGTTATTTGAATATTTGGATGTTGGATTTAGATGAAACTTCAAATATTATTTATTTTATTAGCAGTACGGCTGCTCATCGAATCTAAGATTATTTAAAAGCGAAAAAGTTTTTCGGGTGCGCCGGTGGGATTCGAACCCACGTCTCCTGGGTATGCGCCCCAACGGGTGTTCTACCAATTGAACCACGTCGCATCCAACCGACTCCCCCGAAATCCACGCCACTGTTGGTGTATGTAAGCGATTAAGAATTTCGGGGGAGTCGGTTGGATGCGACGTGGTTAAATTGGTAGAACAACCGTTGGGGCGCATACCCAGGAGACGTCGGGTTAGAATCCCACCGGCGCACCCGAAAAACTTTTTCGCTTTTAAATAATCTTAGATGAAACTTGACCTACAGATAGATAAAGATCTGAATTGAGACAAAGAATACTTAAGATCTTGGTAATGCGTTCCCCTGGGTTATTATTTCGACTTTAAGCCTGGGTTATTATTTCGACTTTAAGCCTGGGTTATTATTTCGACTTTAAGCAGGAATAGAGGGCGCTGTCCGAGAGCTTTGAAGTACCGCAGCTTTCAATATGGCGTTTTAATTTCGTCTGAAATCCATAGATGGTGTTGACCGAGTGACATTGAGCTTTAAAACGTTAGTGTAACCTATTTTCATGGATTTCTAACACGAACGAATTCGGGATAAAACTGGTATATTATAAATGACCACGTTTTAGTTCCCTATGTCATTACTAGCAACAAATCCATCTTTAAATTTATCAAATAATTGCTTTTAAGTACGGTCAAGTGCAAAAATAAGTATCGATTTAATGCTCCCGTCGTTACATACCTATACCTTAATTCGACGACATAAGAGTTATGGGACATATTTATGAGCAAGTTGTGTGCATCCATATTTTTACACTTGACTGTACACCTTCATCCACATCCATAAGTAGTTACTAATAAGCATTATAAATATTAAAGTGTTTTGTTTGTTTGTTCTTCTATTCTATCGCGTAGAAACCGAGCGACGGATTGCCGTGATTTTTTGTATGGACATAGTTTAAGAGCTAGAGAGTGACATAGGCTACTTTTTACCACGGAAAAATATCTCATTCCCACGGGAAAACATGTTTTAATCTACTTCAGTGGGGGGTGAAGCCACGGGCATTAGCTAGTATTTTATAAAAGCTAGTTTAGAAAATAATACATAATCGCTTTTAATTAACTATTTGGATTCGATTTTGATTGCATAGGTACTAAAGGTATCTATAACCTAGTCTACTAAGTAATTTCTTTAACACCCTAACGTTCAAAGTCATTTGTAAAGCTAATAATGACATTAAAGGTTATTTTTTGGTCGTAAAGAAGTCAAAGCACTTATTTGGTCTATACACTTCGCTATACAGCCTTAGACTTAAAAGGTAATTCATCATTCTTTCCCTACGTAATTTATTTTGTAAGCTCCGGAATGCGAAAGGAATCTTGCGCCGTATAGCAAAATTTTGGCTCGCGTGTGTCGTGTTTTGCTTACCCCGAAGTTTTGATTATATATTGAAACTTCCATGTTTAGTAGTACGTGTGTTATGAAATTTAATCTGTACTTAATATTATAGATGCGAAAATAACTCTGTTACACTCGAACTAGTGTTGCATATCGATAGTCCAATATCTATAGGTATAGGCTATCGATATAGTTAAGGCAAAACCAATATTGAAAATCTATCGACAGGATCGTCATATAAGCAAACCTATTGATAATGACAGTAAAGTTGATACTATCAATAGTTTTATGTCCAATAGAATCGACAGCATCGATAGTATTGCTAAATCAGGCAGTAATTGTAGTGGTAGAGCCATGTTGTATAGCTAGCCGCTGCATCACGAATGGGCCGGCTCG
This sequence comes from Archips crataeganus, assembly GCA_947859365.1. NCBI lineage: Eukaryota > Metazoa > Arthropoda > Insecta > Lepidoptera > Tortricidae > Archips > Archips crataeganus. Next base: position 1,930,738 of record OX402048.1, on the reverse strand, counting down.
CCCGGGGCAGTACCACCCTCTCACAACCCTCTCACAGAACACCGGCGTGAAGCAGCAGTACTCTTGCTGCGTTTCGTACGGTCAGTGAGAGCGCCGGGGGCCCAATACCTCTCCCCCTCCTCTATTCCCTTTCCTTTTTCCTCTCCCTTTTAGAGCCAACAACGCACAGGCACCGCGTAAAGTACTGCGGTGACCCACTAGTTCGTTTATCTGGCCTCTTTAACATAAAAAAAAATACCATAAATAATCAATCTATCGATAAATCAAGAATTTGGAAGGTATAAAACTATCGACACTATCAATTAGTATCGATTGGTTTAGGTCAATACTGGCTGAATTTGCAATACTATATTGATTCTATTGGACATATCGAATTGCCTTTAAAAATCATCGACATCATCACCATTGGCCACGTCATTGAACAAGACTGTAGCAGCGTCGCGCGTAGGTTAAAATCAGGTGTTGCGGGGAGGTTAATTGCAACGTCCGGGATGACTGATGACCTCAAACATGACGAGAGTCCAGAGGAGGTCTGGCAGACATTATCAATAGTAGGTATTGCTTACAAATCACTATCGATACTATCGACGCGTGGTGATCGATATCCTGAATAGGTTTCGAGGTCAAGCATCGATAGTTCTACAACACTGACTCAAACTGAATTGTTCCCACTGGAAACTGATAAACAAATCCCCAGCAGAAGGAGTCGTTGCGACAAGTCAAGTATTTATTGATAAAGCTATATTTTTAGGGTGTATTTTTTTCTATCTTAGGTTAGCCTAGGCACTTCTAAGTTCTTTTTGTACAAATGTACAATACTTTTATGTTTGTTTTTAGCCAAATTAGCAAAGTGGTTTCGTGGATTATACTAATCGAGGCAAACATTTAGGTTCAACTAAGGTAATTACTTACAACTTCATCACGTCAAAGAGTCATTAAAACAACATGGAAGGTACTAATTCTGAGTAATCTTAATAATTATATTAAAAGAAAAGCGGCCAAGTGTGAGTCAGACTCGCACACCAAAACCCCGTACAAATTACTAAGTATTTGTAACTTATAGGAGTGTCAAAATGATATTCCCGTGAGACAGGGAATGCTTCCACATAAGCGACGTCGCAGGCGCAACATTCTATACAAGCTTTAAATAAAACCTACGGGACAATCTGGAGTTTCGCTTACCTCGCTTCTTCTTGATAAGGAATTCAGACAACTTTTAAAACTAAAAAGGTTCAATTTGCAGAAACCTTCAGGCAATATATAGGTAAGTTTTAGCAATGTAGACTTACATCTTCCATTACCATGGCAGTTGCTCCTTAAGGTATCCATTCAAATAAAGTTCTACTAAATTTAATCTTGTCATCCAATATACCGAATGTCTCAAGTCAAAAGTGTTTGACCAGTGTGTGTTGCCAGTGATGACTTATGGCACTGAGACGTGGCCGCTAACGATGGGTCTTATAAGAAAGCTCAAAGTCACTCAGAGGGCGATTTTCTGCGGGATCACATTAGAAATGATGTAATCCGCGTAAGAACTAAGGTCACCGACATAGCTCGAAGAATCGCCAAACTCAAGTGGCAGTGGGCAGGGCACATCGCTCGTAGAACTGATGGCCGATGGGGCAAAACGTTTCTCGAGTGGCGTCCACGGACCGGAAGACGCAGTGTAGGTAGGCCTCCAACAAGACGGAGCGATGACCTGGTTAAGGTTGCGGGATCGCGTTGGATGCGGATGGCACGGGACCGATCTGTTTGGCGAGCCTTGAGAGAGGCCTATGTTCAGCAGTGGACATCTTTCAGCTGAAATGATGATGAACATGATGAAATTTAATAAATAAATAAATAAAATAAATAAATATCACGGGACAATTCACACCAATTGACCCAGTCCCAAAGTAAGCTAGGAAAGCTTGTGTTATGGTACTAGGCAACGGATAAAAATACTTATATAGATAGATACATACTTAAATACATATTAAACACCCAAGACCCGAGAACAAACATTCGTATTATTCATACAAATATCTGCCCCGACACGGGAATCGAACCCGGGACCTCAAGCTTCATAGTCAGGTTCTCTAACCACTAGGCCATCTGGTCGTCTAAATAATAACTTTTGGTACCTGTAATCGACGCTACGTACTTATAGATAAAAAAATACTTTACACTGATGTAGTTAACCTACCCTTTGCCTGCTTTCGTCCGTAAAAAAAAAAGTAGAATGAAAGTTCCAGGATTTTACCAGGTGCCCGCGAACCGAAGCAGGTGACGTGGGAAGGCACCCAACAAGATTGGCCGATGATTTGGTAGATCACATGAACTACTTGGATGCAGCAACGCAGGATCGAATTTTGTGGAGCTCATTGGGGGCGGCCTTCATCCAGCTGTCGACGTTTTTTGGCTGGCATGATGATGATGATGATGACTAATATAATTATAAAGTACACCCTTTGATCTTTTCTCTCTTTCGCCCTTCAGACAAAAGAAGGTTAACCAACTCATTGACTTTTAATCAATCTACTAATTTAATAAAGGTTTCCGAAGCAATTGGGATGCACCAAAAAAAATAACCTACAGTTTTTATATTTTTTTTGGAAAGAATAGGGTATTTTAAGATACCATTTTCATCGATTTTGAATTTGGTTGAGTATTTAATTTTTTATAGTTTTTTTAAGAAATATGTTGGATGACGTCACAGTGAGAGAGCCACGTCCCATTACCTAGAAAAATTCAAGTCGTACATAACATAATCTGTGGCACTGCTGAGGCGCTACTACGAAATTCGAAAATCGAAGTTCGTATCGTATTATCCCTCTCACTCTCGTGTCAAATCATATTAGCGTGAGCGGGACTGCACAAAACGAAGTTCGAATTATGCACTTCGTGGTAGGGCCTCTGATTTGTCTTGTCACTGTCATTAATAAGTACAAGTACGACTTAGGGTCCTAAATGAACCATGACAAAATATAGTTTTATTTATTTCTCTTCTTTTAGCTTCAATTATTCCTGTTTGTTAAATGGTGTGATAGTAAATAGATATTTTTTATTAAAATCTGATATTTAAATTTTTTATATTTACTTATAACGTAGTAATTTAATAATTAAATTTGTAAAAATACATTGGAAATACTCGTATACATTTCGGACTTTACGATATTACGAATGACAACTGTTTAAAGCCAGGTGCGCATCATGTGATTAAAGTTCTGTCTTTGTCACTCTTTGCTGTTATAAGCAGGACAGCAACATTTCAAACTGTCAATTTGCTTTAGAGTGTAGACCTGCTTTATACCTTCCTTTGTGACGATTCACTGCAGGGGTCAAATTAAGGTCATCACTTAAATTTTCTTTATTTAATTCATTTTATCATATTTTGGGAATCTGATTTCTGAGAACGCTTCACAAAGCCTATTTCTCCAAACGGTTTTCGATTTATTATACGTTGTCAAAAATTGGGACATCCCAATTCGCAATGATTGAACTTCCCTAATGCTTTAGAATTAGGTCGTGATATTTTTTTTTTCATTTAAGCTCAAATGTCTCTTTACTAGTCCGGCAGTGGAGTGAGGAAAAAATTAAAAATGATTCCTCATTATTGTCACTACTCGCCCAGATTTATTATTTGCCCTTTTTTAACCCCCGACGCAAAAAGAGGGGTGTTGTAAGTTTGACGTGTCTGTGAGTCAATGTGTCTGTTTATGTGGCATCTAGCTCCTAATCATAAATGAATAGACCGATTATGATGCGTCTTTTTTTTGTTTGGAAATTGACATGATTGAGATGATTCTTGTCTACAATTTATGAAAATCAGATCTGTTCAGGAGTTTCAAGGTCATCAGCTCTTTGTATTAGCTGCGGTAGGGACCTTGGACGCATAATGAGTATTTACTTTAATATTTAAGAAATATGTAATTTAGTAATTATCTTATCTATCATAATCAAGATACGCAAGAAATTAAAAATTAAAAATTAAAGTAAAATTAATAATTACCGATTTAATCGTATGGTAAATTTTTTTGACGGACACAAAACAAACAAAATTTAACTATCGTCGTTGAGGTGTCCAACTTTTTGAACTCCACCCATTTAACCTTTATTTATTCCTTATCTCATGGGATTTTTTTCCGTTAGAACCCCTTAAGAAAGTATTAGAAATCTTCAAAGAAAGAGATGAATACAATTAGTCTGGTATTCAAGTAATTTTTCTATAATACTTAATTATTAATGATCCCTTAGATACCTCCGTGTCTCTGTAAGTATTTATTTTCCTCTGAAAGGCAGTTGGAAGTTGGAATAACGAGGCATTGTTCCCTGTTAAGAGAAAAAGGAAAATTGAACCAATATCCTCTATTGTCTTCATTTCTGATGTTTTTTTGTTTGTTATTGTTCAGGTCGCGCTCAGTTTGTTTTTGATCGAATACTCGAAGAAACTGAACAATTTAATCCAACCGTTTCTTATTGTGCCATTTTGTTTCTTGGAGCTCAGAATCGAGCTCTAATTTACTTGAAAGAACTTTACAGTCGTCATGGTGTTGGGATAAACATGTCGGAACAAATAAAACAGTCCTGTTTTGTTGTAATACTAGCTTTTTCCCGCAGTTTCGTTTGCAGAAACTTTCGTATCCGCCAGTCGAATTTAAATTTGAAGATATCACTAAATTTCTATTGGAATTCCCGAGAGTAAGACCGTGTACGATCAGCATCAAAAGTAGCTGGTCACTTTTGTACTTTGTCGTTATAACAAAACTGTCAATCATGAATGAAATTAGCACCTGACTGTAAAGCGACAAGGTACAAAAGTGACCAGCTACTTTTGATGTTGACTGCACTGTTTTAAACTTTCGTGATTTTCACTCAGAACTATTACGCTATGTCACGAGTTCACTGAACTGTAATGTGGCTGAAACGTCGAGGTAAATATTGTTTGCGTGATAAGTCCCGTTTATTATAATAATTATGAGTGAAAATCACAAAAGTTTATTTATTTAGTTTATTGTTCTATAATTAATTTATTTTAAAATCAAAAATGGTAATAATAATGGAATTAATGCTAATAAAACTACTACTATTATACCTATAAGATTTAATTATTATTGTTTTAGAAGATTGACATTGATATTAATATTTTTATTTAACATAAATTGTATTGACATAAAATAATTTATCCATGCATGCACATATAATAGTTTGACATTCTATGCCCTGACATGGTGTCATGTACCTACCATCTTGTAAAACTTACCATCTATTAATGTAATGAACATGAATCTGAATGAATAAATGAATATGAATATGAATATGAATATGAAGTTTAAGACAGTAAACCGATAATAAAGCCACATTATTGATTTGTATCATTTTTATTTCTGCCATAAGTTCACGTCGACTAGATACAGGCAGAACAGCTTTCTCGGGCGGGCTAGTGGTAATCTAAACAACCTGGTGAAGGAGATGGAGGAGATATTCAACTGTAGCATCCCATCAGTGAGGCAAAGATTGGCGATGAGATGCTTTATTTGAGCGTGCCGTTGCTGCGTTATTATGTATTATGTACTTTGTTGTAGGTCCTACTCCGGTTTTTTTCTGGGTAGTGCAGAGTCTACCTTATTTAAGCAGAAATATTACCTGCTGAATAGTTACTCTAACTTTGTTGTAAAATTGTACAGTGTGTATCTTGAAATGCGAGAATTCCATTTGAGATTTTGTGGTGTTTTGTTTTGCATGATGTGACGATTGTTTTAGTGCGCGACACTTCGTTTAAGTTTAAGCTTAAACATAATAATATAATCATTCATTATCTGTGAGATCCTGTAATTGGCTCTGTGTTACTATTGACAATACCTATATTATGTTACAAGCTGTTGGTTCTCCTTAAATAAATAAATAAAAACCGGCCAAGAGCGTGTCGGACACGCACAAGGTAGGGTTCCGTAGCCATTACAAATAAATCAAGTAATATTTTTCTAATGATTTCGTATGTGTACGGAATCATCCAAGTTTAGGTATGTTTTATATCTTAGGCTACTATTTACTCTTAAACTACAAATAATTTCCAAGCAATCTTAGCCGCTATAATTTTCCTAGTAAATTTGATATATTTACTACCATTCTGAATTTTTTAAAATTTTTCCACCTATCAGTTTAGATTTTAAAGGGGGGGGGGACGCTCGATTTTAATGAAAATTTTCACTTTAAAGTTGAATATTTCGCAAACAGATCACTGAATAGAAAAATCATGTTAGCAACCACGCAATGGTTTTAAAAGAACTATCCGACGATACTCCGCACTATAGGATTAGTCGAGAAAAAAAAATCACCCCCCCTTTACGTCTATGGGAGGTACCCTAAAAAAAATTATTTTTTTTATTTTTTATTTTACCACTTTGTTGGCGTGACTGATATGTATATTCGTGCCAAATTACAGCTTTCTAGTACTAACGATCTCTGAGCTTAGCCGCGGACAGACAGACAGACGGACAGACACGGCGAAACTATAAGGGTTCCTAGTTGACTACGGAACCCTAAAAATGTGTTTGAAAGACATGGACGTTTTTAATATTTTTTCTAGAATTATTATAACTTATCCTCAGTACCAAGTTATCGTAGACTTTTGGGACACCTGAAATAAAGAGAGGTGGAGAGCCTCCACACAAGTACGCTAGGTAATTCCACCGAAAAGCCGGTGAATCTCACGGTTACTAACGCTTTTTGCCCTACCCTTTTCAGGATGACTAAATATTACGCCTTGAATATTTCACGCTGAATGAAAATTACAATGGTTCACCGGATTATATCGGAACAACAAAGGCTGCTACGGCTCAATAATTGATTACTGGAAACTTTGAGAAACGTCTAGAATCGGTGAAAGTAATGACAAGTTCCCAATCCGCACTGAGCCCGCGTGGGAACTACGGCCCAAGTCCTCTCATTCTGAAAGGAGGCCTGTGCCCTGCAGTGGGACGTATATAATAAATAAATAAATAAATAAATAAATATCATGGGACAATTCACACCAATTGACCTAGTCCCAAAGTAAGCTTAGCAAAGCTTGTGTTATGGGTACTAAGCAACGGATAAACATACTTATATAGATGAATAAATACTTAAATACATAGAAAACATCCATAACTCAGGAACAAATATTCGTGCTCATCACACAAATAAATGCCCTTACCGGGATTTAAACCCAGGACCTCTTGCTTCGTAGGCAGGGTCACTACCAACTAGGCTAAAGCGGTCGTTATATAGGCTGGGATGCTAGTGATACTAGTGATGATTTTTGTATTGTATTGTTTTAAAATAATTTCAAACAAGAACAGGATTGGTCTATTACTCTCTAGTCTGTGAAAAAAAAATGTTTCCGCTAGCCACGTTCCCAAAATACTTACCAGATTTTTCAAAATACTACATTACCACATTTCGAGCTTACCAGATTCTCGTTGCACGATATCACAAAATGGAAGATTTCTCAAGGTCAGTTTCACTTACCTAATGATTTTTTTTGGTAGAATTACTTTATTTTGGAAATCTGGTATAAAGGGAATGTAACAAAATAGGTAATGTAGTATTTTGAAAAATCTAGTATTTTGGAAACGTGGTATTTTAGGCACGAGCGAGCCTATTTTATCAGTTAAATGAAAAGACGGTCTTACTCTATTATTAATAAATTATTCCCTGATAAATATAACGTAACTACTAACTAATTACTATGGGAAACGCACCTTTGAGTACACGACTCCTAAAATTTATAACGCCTTACCGCAGAAGTTGTTTGATGAGAAAGTTAGAATAAATAATTTTATAAACAATGTCAAAAAATTATTTATAGATAACTATTAGGATAAAAACGAGAAAAAAGGGCAAATTCTCAAGGGCAGTGAGAATGGACAACTCGTATACAATACGGTACCCACTTTTCACTGCTTTTGGTCCTCATTGTAATAAAATGTCAAATTGCATGCTTAGTATTTTTGTATATCTAGAAAATAATAATGCATGAATAAAACTATTTAGATGTAAGACACAAGGTGTATCAAGAGCATTCGAACTGCCAACAAACTGCTACGCAGTTTGGCAGTACAATAATTTATGTAAAAATATATGTGTCATTAATTATGAAATAAACGATTAATAATTAATAATAAAATTAATATATATTTGTTTTAATTTTCGAAACTAGTTACTTGCCCGGTTTAGAGCATTACAATGGTTCAATGGATTATTTTGGATCGACACAAGCTGATACGGCTGAATAATTGATTACCGGAAACTTTAAGAAACGTTTAGAATCGATGAAGGTCATAAAGATTAATGACATCGCAATGCTAGCACATGAATAAATATAGAGCAGAATAAAAACTTCAAACAACGCCGCGCACGCATTACACTACTACACGCACAACATATGTGTGCGTGACCTGTACAGACAGGACGGGGGCGACGTGCACCGGCGCCCGCTCGGAGACAAACCGGTTTGAACTAGCTCAGTGAGTAGACAAAGTTCAGGTGTGCCGCCAGCGACGACGCGACCGTTTAGCGTTTAGCTACATAGTTCGGGTGTTCGGTTGTTTTTAAAGATGCCTACCTATTGTAGTGTTTGTAGATATACAGATATTAGATACTTAGGTACTTGTTTGAATAAAATATTTTGATTCTTAATTTTTTTTTTTACCGGGTGACAACCCTATGATAATAGGTAAGAATTTCGAGCTCTGTTCGGAAGTTTTTATTCTGCTCCGTATTTATTCATGTGATGCTAGCGGCGCTAGGCTGATACTTAATGATACTTGTAATGATTTTTACACGCTTTATATTAGCTTCACCTGTATGTTTGTATGTATGTATGTTTGTATGTATGTTTGTTTGTAACCGACTCCTTAGGGCGCGATTTTGACCCACTTCCCGGTTTCCGATTGAGCTGAAATTTTGCACATATGTGTAAATTGGATGACAATGCAATATTATTGTAACATGGAGCTGATCTGATGATGGAGCTGGATGGTGGCCATAGGAACTATGTAATAAAACAACACAATCCCGTCGAGTTTGGGCTCGTTTGATTCGTCTTGACGAGCACTTTGATCCCAGATGGTAACCAGGGTCTGATGATGGAGCTGGAAGATGGCCAAAGGCACTCCACAATAAAACGACACAACCCCATCGAGTTTGGGCTCGTTTGATTCGTCTTGACGAGCACTTTGATCCCATATGGTAACCAGGGTTTGATGATGGAGCTGGAAGATGGCCAAAGGCACTCCACAATAAAACGACACAACCCCATCGAGTTTGGGCTCGTTTGATTCGTCTTGACGAGCACTTTGATCCCATATGGTAACCAGGGTCTGATGATGGAGCTGGAAGATGGCCAAAGGCACTCCACAATAAAACGACACAACCCCATCGATTTTGGGCTCGTTTGATTCGTCTTGACGAGCACTTTGATCCCATATGGTAACCAGGGTCTGATGATGGAGCTGGAAGATGGTCAAAGGCACTCCACAATAAAACGAAACAACCCCATCAAGTTTGGGCTCGTTTGATTCGTTTTGACGAGTACTTTGGTCCTAGATGGTAACAAGAGTCTGATGATGGAGCTGGAAGGGGGGTAGGTGGCGGGTTGGGGGTTAGGGTGTGGCGGTTGGGGTTAGGGGATGGGGGGGGGGTTTACGGGAAATAGGGTGGGGGTGTTGGGTGGTTCGGGGGTAAGTGATTTTGGGGGGTTGTGGGAAATGGGGAGGGGGTAAGAGGCCTAGATGGTAACAAGGGTTTGATGATGGAACTGGAAGGGGGGGCGGTAGGTGGCGGGGTGGGGGGTGTGGGAGGGGTGGGGTGTGGGGGGAGTGGGGAGGGGGTTCGGTGTTAGGGGGGTTGGGTTTAGGTGGTTCGGGGGTTTGTAAAATGAGGAGGGGGTAAGGGGGGTTTAGGGAAATGGGGGTAAGGGTGTGGGGTTTGGGGGGGTTTGGGTAAATGGGGTGGGGGATGTTGGGGGGTTGGGTTTAGGGGGTTTGAGGGTTGTAGGTGAGGGGGTAAAGTTAGAAAGAAAAAAATGCAACTAAAAAATAGAAAATAAATAATAGTTTAAAAAAACTAAAAAACACGCTTTAAAAAATAAAAAATAAATTTTAATAAATTTAAATTCACTATTCTTATAGTGCAGTAAAAAATCTTAATAAGCAATTATTATATTGTTATATCCAGATCAAAATTTGTAAACAATTCTAAATATTGATAAAATAAATAATAATAGTTTAAAATATTTTATTGTAAAAAAAGCGTGGGGTGCTTTTTAAGATGTTATCAAAATGACAATCCTTGACAATTGACACCATGCACCCCACGCTTTTTTTACAATAAAATATTTTAAACTATTATTATTTATTTTATCAATATTTAGAATTGTTTACAAATTTTGATCTGGATATAACAATATAATAATTGCTTATTAAGATTTTTTACTGCACTATTTTAAAGCGCGTTTTTTAGTTTTTTTAAACTATTATTTATTTTTATATTGTATTGTGTCAGTGTTACTACGAATACCCAGGCCTTATCATATCAGAATTAAATAAAAGCACTGGAGTAAATAGCGTTCGTGTTTAAAACTACCTAAACTTCAATATTTGACGAAATAAGATAAATGTGATCGTCTAGTTCTTTAAATAGGACCCTCTGCTACGTTATGTTATAAATAAAATAAGTGTATAAGTTAATATAATTCGGTACAAAGAGGGCTTGGGTTGCAGTTCTCAGTCCCAGTGTGGATTGAGAACTTCACACACACCATTTAATTTCTTCGCAGGTGTGTGTAGGTTGCCTCGCTATTTTTTCCTTCACCGTAAAGCTTGCGGTAAATTTTAAATGTACGTGTGTATGTGTGCGGTAATTCTGAAAAACTCAGAAGTGTGAGCCCCAAATTTGAACCCACTATCCTCTGCTTGAGAGATAGGTCAAATCACTAAGCTACTACGGCTGTGTGTAATACTATTTAAGTAAGTGCATTATTAATTTGATGGACAACATTTTAAAGATTAATTTGTTTTGACGTAACTATAAATTAAAAAAATTAAAAACCCCCAACGCACTTCAGGGTCCCATGTATGTTTGTAAATAAAGTACCTACTTAAATGCCCATAATGCGTCTATGATCACTTTCGCTGTTTACAAAAGAGCGATTACTTTGAAACGGCTGGACCAATTTTGATAAAACGTGTCTAAGAACCATCGCCAAGAAACCTGCTTACAAATAAAAAAAAAACCGCATCCAAATCGGTTCGCCCGTTTTAGAGTTATGACGCCACAGACAGACACACACACACACACACACATAGCGATCACACTTACTCGTATAACACTTCTCTTTTTGTGTCGGGGGTTAAAATACAATGAAATAACATAAAAGTAAATTCAACAACTTGTCAAAGAAAAAACGCAAATCCAAGCTATTTAATATCGCAACTCATTTAAAAACAAGACAGTATTTTGCATAATTTTGCTATAATCACGCTCATTATGCAAAATATTACAGGAAAAAAATGTATTTTTCCTCATTACGCCTGATTTAGTCCTTTCATCTATACCGGAGACGTGACTATGTGCTAAAGCGGTAACCGGAAAAACGGTAAAAGCTCGTAAATGTCATTTTATATTGTTTAAACTTTACGAGGTATTTGAACCCTCCCTATTCATAAAAAGTTATAGGACTTTTAGAGGTTTAAATTACGGTTTTTATTTTTCTGGCGATGGCAAATTTTTGAAGCAACATGTACTTAAAGACAGAATGAAACAATGATTCATCCCATCATCATCAGTTAGAATTAGGAACATGAAATTAGGCACAATGCCTCTTTATTACAGAACTGAAACAATTACTTTGCGGGATCCTATCGATGTTTAGAAAATTTTATTTCCGAAGGTTTAGAATCCCGAAAACTTCATTTGTCCGAAAGCATTTTTTTCTGAAACTGTAAATATTTCAGGATTTATTTCAGGACCATCGTGTAGAACCCTTTAGGTTAGGTTAGGGTTGTTTTATAAAAATCCTGAAATATTTACAGTTTCAGAAAAAAATGCATTCGGATAAATGAAGCATTCGGGATTTTAAATATTCGGAAAAAAATAATTCTAAATTTTGATAGGTAACCTCACTTTGCTCATCTGCGACCTTATGATAGTCACGTTTATGCAAGAAATGTGAATTCATGAAGTTTCTCCACTTTCATGCTGTACGTACACACACAAATCACACAAACTTAACTATCACCACCACCAAACTGCATTGACGCGTTTCGAACTCAACCAGAGAGCTCATCCTCAATTTCAAGTGAGTGGGTTTACTTGAGAAGTTACAGTGGAAAATTAAAACGTTTGTTTAGGTTTGTTAGTCTTTTATCTGGTAGATAGTGAACGGTACTCTGAGGATGAGCTCTGGTTGACTTCGTAATGCGTCAGTGTAGTTTAGTGGTGGTAATAGTTGGGTTTGTGTGATTTGAGTGTGTTCGTACAGTGTGGAGGTCGCGGAACTACATGAACACACATTTCTTGCATAAACGTAACTATCATAAAGGTCGTGGGTGAGTAAAGTAATTGTTTCAGTTCATTGATATGGAGCTCCGCAAAGTACCGCCTGACTCGATAAATTCTTTATTAAAGACCGTTATCATCATCAAGCCGTGGGGCCTAGTAGTTTGACCTATGGTCCCTCAAGCGAGGGTCGTGGGTTCGAACCGGGCTCGAACCTATGAGGATTTCGGAATTTATGTGCGAAATTACATTTGTAATTTACCACGAGCTTTACGGTGAAGGAAAACATCTGCATACACCTGAGAAGAAATTCAATGGTGTATGTGAAGTTCCCAATCCGCAGTACGGCCCAAGCCCTCCATTCTGGGAGGAGGCCTGTGCCCTGCAGTAGGAAGTATACAGGCTGGGATGATGATGATGATGATCATCATCATGATAATCATTTCAGTCAAATACTGGTGAACATAGGCTTCAAACAGACCTTTCAATGCGTTCCCGCAACCTTAGCCAGGTTGTCACTCTATATTGTTGGAAGACTACTTACACTGCGTCGCCTACAAGTAGTAAAATCCAGGTCATCATCATCATCATCAGCCTATGTTCGTCCACTGCTGGTCATAGGCCTCTCCCATGGCACGCACTGAGCACGATCCTCGGCCACTCTCATTCAGCTCTTGCCAGCCGCCTTGCGAAGATCATCGCTCCACCGAGTCTGAGGACGTCCCACGCTACGTTTGCCGATCCGTGGTACCTCACCCAAGAACTCGTCTACCCCAACGGTTATCGGTTCTTCGGGTTATATGGCCGACCCATTGCCACTTCAGCGTGCTAATGCGGTGGGCTATGTCGATAACTTTGGTTTTCTGTCGGATCACTTCGTTACGAATTCGATCTTTTAGAGAAACTCCGAGCATAGTTCTTTCCATAGCATAGCACCAAAAACCACCAAAATCCAGGTATATTATTTCAACAACCAGATAGGTTCACGTGACAAAACCGCGGGTAAAATCAAGTTTGTATGTACGACAAGCACAACAAGTAGCGCATGCAACTTACTTAAAATAATCAGTTTTCCACTAGTCAAGTACAATGTCTGTTTACCTCTGTTGCTCACCGAAGTGTATAGAAATTTTCATTTTTACGACCAAAGCAATATCTATGCAAAATTTAATGCAGCTCCGACACTTTGTTCGTAAAAATTGAATAGACAAACATTTCTCATTCAAATTGTACAACTACATTTATCAGCTATATTGCATTATCCAATAACAGAAAAGGAAGGACGCAGTAGCGACGCTTTTGCATTTTCATTTTGCAAATGACGTTTTTAATTTCCTTGGAATTGTAATCGATTGGACGGTGGAATTCCAATGAATAGGTATAATCTCGGAATGGAAAAAGAGGTTTTTGTCTTGGTACCGCAACTATAAGCTTGTACCTATAGGTAGAGAAAAAATTAAGTAAAGGACCACAGATATAGATACACATAGATAACGCAATGCTCACGATTTGTATTGAAACCAAGCGTGTCGACTTTTTAACACTACTGTGACGTCCCAGCCGAAATTTAGTGATTGGTAATTCAAACCACAGACATAATTACACTTAATTACAACGCAACGAGGCATTTTCTTAGTAGATGCATTTGCGTTGTCTATGTGTAAGTATCTATATCTGTGGAAGGACCTGTTGTATGTAGTAGTAACGTGTCTGTATAAACAAAATGACGTTCCAAATTAGAATCCATATCAATTTTTGCACTACTACATGCAACAGGTCATTTACTTAAGTGTGTCATCTTTACGCCGCAGCTAAAAGCATCGTCACAATCATCGTCAGCCAAAAAACCTCGGTTGCACCGTGTTACTGTGTGCAAGGAGGAAGACCAGTGTGGCTAACTCTATCCAGAAGCTTCTAATGTCATGACTTCTTAGACCTTCAGTATTATCAGCACCTGTACCCTGTGTGGAGCCTAGTTAGGCTGCATTTTTTGTATCACAATATATTTAGTCATTCTCTGTTAATTTCATCGGATATGTTTGTTGCCATAAGAAAGCTCAAGGTCACTCAGAGGACGATGGAGGTGGCTATGCTTTGGATTTTCTCTGAGAGATCGCATTAGAAATGATGAAATCCGCGTTAGAACTAAAGTCACTGACATAGCTCGAAGAATCACCAGACTCAAGTAGCAGTGGGCAGGGCAGGACAGGGAACTGATGGCCGATGGAGCCAAAATGGGGATCCTATTGATGTTTAGAAAATTTTATTTCCGAAGGTTTAGAATCCGAAAACTTCATTTGTCCGAAAGCATTTTTTTCTGAAATTGTAAATATTTCAGGATTTATTTCAGGGCCATCGCGTAGAACCCTTTAGGTTAGGTTAGGGTTGTTTTATAAAAATCCTGAAATATTTACAGTTTCAGAAAAAAATGCATTCGGATAAATGAAGCATTCGGGATTTTAAATATTCGGAAAAAAATAATTCTAAATTTTGATAGGTAACCGCCAAAATGTTCTCGAGTGGCGACCACAAGACGCAGTGTAGGTAGGCCTCCGACAAGATGGAGCGACGACTTATCTAAGGTTACGGGAACCTGTTAGATGCAGATGGTGCAAGACCGATCTGTTTAGCGAGCCTTGGGGGAGGTCTATGTTTAGCAGTGGACGTCTTTCGGCTGAAATGATGATACGAATACGAATGATAGCACGAATATTCGTTCCTGAGTTATGGATGTTTTCTATGTATTTAAGTATTTATTTATCTATATAAGTATGTTTATCGTCGTCTAGTACCCATAGTGCAAGCTTTGCTTAGTTTGGGACTAGGTCGATTTGTGTAAGATTGTCCCCTAATATTTATTATTATTAAACAGGCATAAAACGTGTAACCAAAGTCCTCACAGTTTAAACCAAGTTTGAATATCTCCATAATTTTA
The DNA here is from genome assembly GCA_947859365.1 of Archips crataeganus. NCBI lineage: Eukaryota > Metazoa > Arthropoda > Insecta > Lepidoptera > Tortricidae > Archips > Archips crataeganus. The sequence goes on along the minus strand of OX402048.1, from coordinate 1,915,284 downwards.
ATTTTTATGAGTGTAAGCGACATGGAAGAGCGCGAGCTCGCAAGGCTCATAACTTTAATAACATCCTGCGTCTCTGATTTAAAGATCTATATAAATTGAGCCTCGATTGAGCGTTTGGACTGTTTAGCTCGCATGCCAGCTACTGGTCAGTGTAGTGAGTTTAATACGTCCCATTTAGACTTCGTCACTTCAGCCGAAAGACGGCCATTGCTGAACACAGGTCTCCCCCAAGGTTCGCCAAACAGATCGGTCCTGCGCCATCCGCATCCAACGCGTTCCCGCAACCTTAACCAGGTCGTCGTTTTATCTTGTTGGAGACCTACCGACACTGCGTCTTCCGGTCCGTAGACGTCACCCTGCCCTGCCCACTGCCACTTGAGTCTGGTGATTCTTCGAGCTATGTCGGTGGCTTTAGTTCTTGTGCGGATTTTATCATTTCTAATGCCCATGATAATTGTATATGCGGTACAAAATGTAGAAAAATGCTACGCTGCGCTGCGCGTAGCTAGTGAATCAATAGTACTATAGGTGTCCACGCACGGAGAAAAAAATATTCCACAATATTACCAGATTGTATAGTAATTATGATTCTGGTGTAGGAAAACAGATTTTCAGCAATGATTATCAGATTTTTTTTTATAACAACAAGTCATATTTTAGTCAGTACTAGAATATTCTAGTTAGATATTCTAGTTAGAATATTCTAGTACACAAAAACTCCGATATCGTTTTGGTAACCATCTAATTGTTACAGAGTAAAATATGCATTTAGCTTACAACAGGTTTTGTATATTACATAAAATTTGTTTTCTACCATACTAGGTAACTGGGTAATAGGAACTAGAAATGAAAATGAAAAAATGAAAATTTTTATTACACATAAAGAAATGTTACATTTTTAGCTGTAAACAGTGGTCCCCAAACTAGGCTGAGCCTGTATCTTGGGGCCCAGTGAGTTGGTTTAACATCTTAGTTTACAGTTGCCTGTTTAGTTTACAGTTAGTATATACAGGCAATGATATGTTTTGTATGTGTGTGTGTGTGTGTGTGTGTGTGTGTGTGTGTGTGTGTGTGTGTGTATGTAGGTATGTATCCTGAGACCTAAGAACAAATATATGATGATATGATGTATTTAAATATATGATGTTGCAAGAAGTAGAATTTTCTATTACCGTGTAAAAAAAGTATAGTTGTCACATATAATATAATAAAATCAAGTCAAATTCACAATATTCTGTTTAATGAAACTAGATTTTTCTCTCCGTGCAGCATGCCCCGGACCCAACTGTATAATAGTTCCTTTTCTAGTGTCTATAGAATTATCAAACTTTGTAACTCAACTACTGCCAATCTATGTCAACTATAACTACATTTTAGGTTGCGATCAAAACTGATATTACATTATACATAACTAAATTCGGGTCCTTGTCATACCTTTTTGTGGATGTTGACTGACAGAGGACTGATATCACGACCCGCCCTTGTGTTCTAGAGGAGACGGGATCGGACAAACATCAAGATTAAAGAGCCTATTATTTGCACTACTACTATTGTAACAATTAAACAGAAAAAATTAACGATATCTTCTTATTGTTTCGATGCTTGGGTAGTTGGTTATTCTTCCATCACGCAAACAGTGACTGTAGATGAAATTTAGCAATTCACTTCCTTTTTTCACAGTTTTACTTGTCATAATTTCACTTACCATACCAAACGTAAGCCGTAAAATATATAAAAACATGCTGCTTTCGGGATTTTTGGAAATGTCATCTTAAACAGTAGGTCAGGTTATTTTAATATCAATTCTGAAGAAAATACTGTTTTTGAAATAAATTACTTTATGACAAATGAAAATTATGAAAAACGAACTATGTAATTTTATTTTTAGCATATTAATAATAATTTTAGGTTTTTTTTTTATATTAACGAGTAAGGCGTTTTGGTTCAAACTGTAAGCTTGACTTTGTATTGAATTAAATAAATAAATAAATAAATGGCATATTGAATTCGGGAAAATGATTGAAAACCGAAATTCACTACACAGATAGTATAACAATTATACTACAGCGTGAAATACTTTTTATCCCAGAAAATGTCATAATTCCCATGGAATGGCGAAACAGCTAGTATACCTTTAAAAGGGTAACCTAATTGACTCACTGATTAACAGTCGACCTATAGCCTAAAACGCTGGAAAATCGGAAGAAATTGGACATTTACAGGACAATATTTTTTTGTAGATTATAAATTCACTAAAGAGAAATTTTTCAAAATTCCCTCGGAAAAGAGATCTAGTCTACTTTCATTCTACCACGGCAAGATATTTTAAGGAACAGTGGTAATATTTGCTAACTTCACACAGCGTTGCTATTTCGGGAAGCATACAAAACCAGCTACCAAATTAAAAGAAAACAAGCAAAATGCTTGCAACTACCGTAACATAAGCAGCCGGGTGAGCAGCCGTACTGCTAATAAAATAAATAATACCGTAACATATTTCATGAAACGGAACGCAATGAACACATTTCTGACTCAATTCAAAATGAGAAAGAAATCTTGATAATAGGATCATGCGGGCGGTTTTGATACAAAACCCTAAATCAATAGCGAAAAGGACCAAATTGTAATTGTCACCTTCAACTTATAATTTCGAGACAAAACTTTGCTAGGAACCATTTAATATGGACCCGGAAAACTACATTTTCAATTAACTAATCAAACTTTACAGGTTTTTTTGCTGTATTCAATAGGTAAATGAGATGAAGGAGCTTTACCACGACAAGTTAGTGCAGGTAGTAAAAAAGTAAAATTTATTTGTTTCTTATAATTTTCAAGATACTGAATCGACGTTAAAATTAACAGTACGTTGCGCTTTTTCAAATTTACATACATTATGTTAATTTTAATCCCAGGAAACTCAGGAAAGTTCAAAGTTCCCGCGAGACGCTAATGTTTTCATTCATTTCTTTTACCTTTTAATTTTGCTAAGACACCCAAAATTACACTGTAGGCTAAGTAACAAGTTCGCTGCCTAAAATGCAACAAAATTAAATTTAACTTCAAGCATGTACCATTGCCCAAACAAGTACTTATGTCGGGATGACCTTTCAAACGAGCTTATATCCAATTCAATTAAGTTTCCAATTTAGACTTTATGCGTTAATTGACTAGGTCTTAATTTGATGTGGCACAAAGGTCACTAATGTCACCTTATCGATCAACTCGCTCGAACACTAAGCCCTGCGGAACAAGCACCGTTCGTGTAACCGGGCTGGCGACGGCGTAAATTTATGTAACTGCCTGCGAGCAAGTGAGAAACTAATGACTTTGAAGTAATGTGAGCATACATCCCTGTAGAGTGTGCTTTTGGTGAGAAATTATGGTAACGCCGGAGTTAAAAACGGGTTTAGCGTAAGTAATGTGGTTATTTGTCTCGTTTAAGGCCGTGTTAGTATCGGATGGAATTTTTGCCGCGTAATAGGGAAATCCGTTCTCGCTTGAGCTTGAGTTTTTAACGCGCTTTTATTAGGTCGATCCATAGGACCAGGACTAAGTAGTGGGTGGGTGGAACTATTAAACTTTCCGGTATAAAAACTACTCTATGGTTTTTCCTGGGACTCAAACTATACCTCTACCAAATTCCATCTTATCGGGTCGGCAGTTTAAGCGTGGAGAGTGATAACATACAGACACACATTTGCATCTATAATTTTAGTATGGAGGGGGAAGGGTACTGACCCCACAATATCGATATATTTATCGACATATTAACATTGCGGATACGATATTATAATATTCATCCGTTAACCTAAATAACTGTACAAAAAAACTTAATTAATTAAACTTGAGTATGAGGAAACTGAGGCACTCCTTAGATGGGGGCGTTAATTAAAAACCAATAAATAAAGTTTAATTGTTCAGTTGCTCATTTAACATTATATCTCATTGTTCAATAAGAAAACTTTCTTGCATACTTTTACTTAAGTCTTACATCAAAATTATCGATATATTGAAACTATTGATATTGTCGATCATCGATATTTTCAAGTTTTCGACATACTAGTATCGATATTTTCTACTTGCAAGCTGTATGCTTAGTATAAGTTTTCCTTCACTTCAATACTTCTCGATCGCGTTTACGTAAAAAAATCAATTACTAGAGAAACATGGACAGCGCTCCGCGGCCGCTCGTCCATGTTTCCATAGAATTGAAATTTTTACGTAAACGCGATCGAGAAGTATTTTGGTGAAGTAAAACTTATACTAAGCGTACTGTACGCTTAGTATAAGTTTTACTTCACCAAAATACTTCACGATCGCGTTTACGTAAAAAAATCTATTACTAGGGAAACATGGACAGCGTCTCCGCGCGCGCGCTTCCATGTTTCCATAGAATTGAAATTTTTACGTAAACGCGATCGAGAAGTATCCTGTTCGTGCTAAAAGTGAATTAAACGTCGTGTCCAAACTAGTCCATCGTACTACAATGGCTGTTATGCGTATTAGATTCACTCCAATAGGATACGTACTGTACGCTTAGTATAAGTTTTACTTCACCAAAATACTTCACGATCGCGTTTACGTAAAAAAATCTATTACTAGGGAAACATGGACAGCGTCTCCGCGCGCGCGCTTCCATGTTTCCATAGAATTGAAATTTTTACGTAAACGCGATCGAGAAGTATTGAAGTGAAGGAAAACTTATACTAAGCGTACAGGCTATCCTGTTCGTGCTAAAAGTGAATTAAACGTCGTGTCCAAACTAGTCCATCGTACTACAATGGCTGTTATGCGTATTAGATTCACTCCAATAGGATAATTTGATTTATCCTCCGACCAATTGGAGATGTTGTTGCCCGATGGACCGTATTTAGATTGCTTCATACCTACACAGTAACACAACTTCAGCAATATTCATTGAGGCGATATACATTGACGTCATGATGGTAAAATCCATATCCATATTCCACTAATCCATCCATACTTCTACTATAATATTACTAGCTGTTGCCCGCGACTCCGTCTGCGAAGAATAATGGGATTATAAAAAATAGCCTACGACCTATTCTCAGACCTACCAAATACAGATAAAAAGTTTCATACAAATCGGTCAAGCCGTTTCGGAGGAGTTTGTCAAACACCGTGACAGTCTGTCGTCTGTTGCCTCTTCACGCTTAAACTGCTAAACCGATTTTGATTAAATTTGTTAAAAAGGTAGTTTGAGTCCCGGGAAAGGACAAATGATAGTTATTAAATAATAAATAAATAAAATAAAATCTTATTATCCCGGAAAATTTCAAAATTCCCGCGGGATAGCGATAAATGAATTTTTCGCAGACGGAGTCGCGGGCAATAGCTAGTATTAAATGTTTTTTCTATCACAAGGGCTTGGACCATAGTTCCAACGCGGACGCAGTGCAAATTGGGAACTTCACACAAACGATTGAATATCTACGCAGATGTAAGCAGTTTTCACGATGTTATCCTTCGCCGTAAAACTGATGGTAAATTAATTTAAAATTTATTTTCGCACGTTTCAAATTTATTTTTCCTAAAGACTCAGAGGTCCGAGGCAGGGCTCGAACGCATGACCCTAGGTCAAACACCTAGGCTACTACGACTAAAATGCTTTTATACTGTTTTAAACTTTCGTGATTTTCACTCATATACTAAACTCGTGACCACGGCTGCTGCAATGTGGCCGAAACGTCGAGGTAAATAAATAAATATTTATTGCGTGATAAGTCCCGTTTAGTATAGTAATTATAAAATGCTTTTTCTCAAACATGCTATGAAATATTGACGTTATGTTCCTTAAAATACGCCACGAAGTGTCACAATGCAGGTGCGGCTAGACGAGAGGTCAATAATGAAATTTCATACAACATTGCTGGCCAAGGCCAGCAAAGTGATCGTCTATTGTTTTGATGTGACACAGCAACATGACGTTTAATAGGTCGACGTGGTCGACGTGGATGGATGGATGGATGGATGGATGGATGTTGATGGATGGATGTTGATGGATGTTGATGGATGGATGATGATGGATGTTGATGGATGTTGGTGGATGGATGTTGATGGATGTTGATGGATGTTGATGGATGTTGATGGATGTTGATGGATGTTGATGGATGTTGATGGATGTTGATGGATGGATGTTGATGGATGTTGATGGATGGATGTTGATGGATGTTGATGGATGTTGATGGATGGATGTTGATGGATGTTGATGGATGTTGGTGGATGGATGTTGATGGATGTTGATGGATGTTGATGGATGTTGATGGATGTTGATGATGTTGTTGGTGACGATGATGGTGATGATGATGGCGGTGATGATGGTGGTGATGATGATGATGATGCATGTTTGAGAAAAACTCTATACAAGCCTTGGCCACGAACAGGGATTGCCGGCCTCGTATCTCTAGATGGCCTCGTTCACACTCGGCCATCTATAACTACTCGGCCGGCAATCCCCTATTTCGCGGCCGCTGCAGTAATGTACTATTGTTTCGCGGACGGACTTTTCTTTTTTTAAGTATAACTTTTTATTTATTTAGCTTGCCCTGTCCACTCACGTATTTTTGCATTTACTGTCATTTAATATTAATTAATAAAATTAATAATTTAATGACAAGTGAATTCAAACATTGTCATTATTGACTTAAGGGTTAAATTTGATTGAAATAAATAAATAAATTGGCAACCGTAGCTATATAGTATCACATCTTAGAAGTTAAATTTGACCCACTTCCCGGTTTCCGATTGAGCCGAAATTTTGCATGCATGTGTAAATCGGATTAAAATGTAATATTATAATGACATAAAGCTGATCTGAAGCTATAAGGTGGCCATAGGAACTCTGTAATAAACCGTCACGATCGCATCTAATTTGGGCTTGTTTGATTCGTCTTGACGACAAGTACTTTGATCCTCGATGGTAAGAACAGTCAGCAAAAAATCTAGTATTAAAAATGGATTTAAAAAAAGACTCATTACGTTTATAGATAAAAAAAAAAACATTAAATGCTTTTAGAATAAACCTTCCAACCTAAACAAGTTTGATATGAAGTATCTTTTTGTATTTTTTTTTTCAACTTCATTTTTTTTTAATACTTTTACGGTCATCCCGTTAAATCCATATATTTCATACTAAATAAAAACTAAAATAAGGATGCACAGAAAAAACCACAGAAAAAAGACCAGCGCTGGGAATCGAACCCAGGTCCTCAGCATTCCGTGCCGCGTTCTATTCCCCTACACCACCACTGGTCAGGAGTTTAGATACAAATTTTTCCCATACATCCATATCTCAATCTCCCAACTTAAACTGCGGTTTACCTCATGTCCCGCATCGTATCTAATCAATTCCCTTGTTTATTCCAACTGAACCCAGGTGTTGTCCCAAGTTGCATAACACTCTTCAATTAACAAATTCCCGATGGTCCTCGAACGTTCCAAACAAAATGGAGGATTTATTATAAAATCCAAGTTACCGAAGAGGTTTTGAACGCGGATTCTCGAAGCGATGTTCCTCTGTAGTGTCATTTTGAGGAGTTCTCTGCTGAACTCAAATAAGGGAACAATGTTCTAGTGGTTCCTGGAGCAACGGAAGTTTTCGAGCACTATGGATCTGTAATGGTCCGAAATAAACATTTTTTTTTTCCAATGTATTCTAAATCGGGATAATGTTTGGAAATAGTCAACGGGAATAACAGAGACTCTCATATAGTCAGAGAGTCTATTAAATAGCGAAATTGCATTTGTAATTTACCATTATGAGCTTTGAAACCTGCACACACCTGCGAAGAAATTCAATGGTGTGTGTGAAGTTCCCAAACCGCACTAGGCCCAAGTGGGAACTACGGTCCAAATCCTCTCATTTTGAGAGGACGCCTGTGCCCTGCAGTGGGACGTATAATTATAGGCTGGCATGATGATTTTTTTTGTTTGATGTTTGGGAGGAAAACGAGCAAGCGGGTCATCTGATGGAAATCCGATGATGATGATGATTAAAATAGTCTCTCTGTATCTACAAATTTAGTATCCACCTGCTACGATCTTGACATAATCTTTCGCTTCCACAACACTCATTAATCTTTTCATCCATGCTCACCGGTTTCAGATTACTCTAGACGCAATAAATTATCAAATTGAAATAGTCTCTGCCCACCCCTTTGCTAGGAAGAAGGCTTGATTGTATTATTATAACTTATGCTTTTACTCGCGGATCGCGGAAACGAAACGGAAGTTTCATTGAAATGCCGATAAATCCCAAAAATACTGACATTTTGTCGAGTCGAGTCTTCACATCGCCAATTCCCCAGAGTCTAAAGACGAAAGTCTTCGATCAGTGCGTCCTACCCGTCATGACATACGGTGCCGAAACATTGACACTCACGGTAGGGCTGGTCCACAAATTTAAAGTTACTCAACGTGCTATGGAAATGTTCGGAGTTTCTCTAAAAGATCGAATTCGTAACGAAGTATCTGACAGAGAACCAAAGTAAAGTTATCGACATATCCCACCGCATTAGCACGCTGAAGTGGCAATGGGCCAGCCATAAAACACGAAGAGCCGATTACCGTTGGGGTAGACGAGTTCTTGAGTGGATACCACGGATCGGCAAACGTAGCGTAGTCCTCAGACTCGGTGGAGCGATGATCACCGCAAGGCGGCTGGCAAGAGCTGGATGAGAGTGGCTGAGGATTGTGCTCAGTGGCATGCCATGGGAGAGGCCTATGTCCAGTCCAGCAGTGGACGAGCTTAGGCTGATGATGATGATGATGACAGACATTAGGGCGCTCCAAATTTACCAAAAGCGTTAAGGTGAAAGTAAAACAGTGAGGAAACAGTGAATGAATTCAATGGTGTGTGTGAAGTTCCCGATTTTGACTGGGCTGCCGTGGAAGCTACAGGCCTTAATCTCTCGCCTTGCAATGGGACATTACACTGAGATGATGTTTATTTGCATATACGACGACCAGATGGCCTAGTGGTTAGAGAACCTGACTATGAAGCTTGAGGTCCCGGGTTCGATTCCCGTGTCGGGGCAGATATTTTTATGAAAAATACGAATGTTTGTTCTCGGGTCTTGGGTGTTTAATATGTATTTAAGTATGTATCTATTTATATAAGTATGTTTATCCGTTGCCTAGTACCCATAACACAAGCTTTCCTAGCTTACTTTGGGACTGATTCAATTGGCGTGAATTGTCCCGTGATATTTATTTATTTATTTATTTATTTATATACTGTTAAGACTTAGCGTCGCTAATTTTAACTATTAGGTAACGCACCTGTTCATTATTATTCATTTTGCGTGAATAAACTTGAGCAAACATTGTAGGTACGGAGGTTGAATATCTAGTTATCTGGGGATGTGGGCTGGGGTTAGCGCTCGCTTTAAGGTCATTACAACCCACGTTTGACTCGTAGGTATAGGGCATATCTATTTTCTACTCGTATGCCAGACTTTAAATTAGTGCTCCGTCATTCTACGAGTATATAATGCATTTCAATTAAATTTTACAATTTTGTAAGCAATGTGGTCAGCTGACATTGACACTAACTTGTCTCAGTCCCTAGTAATGTGAATACTCTTCAAAATACTTCAACCATCATCATCATCATCATCATTAGCATCATTATTTCAGCCGAAAGCCGTCCACTGCTGAACATAAAAGGCTCCCAAGGCTCGCCAAACAGATCGGTCCCGTGCCATCCGCATCCAACGCGATCCCGCAACCTTAACCAGGTCGTCGTCTAGTACCCATAGAACAAGCTTTGCTTAGTTTGGGACTAGGTCGATTTGTGTAAGATTGTCCCCTAATATTTATTTATTTATTTATTATTTATTTATCTTGGGTTCTACCTACCTACACTGCGTCTTCCGGTCCGTAGACGTCACTTGAGAACCTTTTTGCCCCATCGGCCATCAGTTCTACAAGCGATATGCCCTGCCCACTGCCACACTTGAGTCTGGCGATTCTTCGAGCTCTGTCGGTGACTTTAGTTCATGCGCGGATTTCATCATTTCTAATGCGATCTCGCAGAGAAAATCCGAGCATAGCCCTCTCCATCGCCCTCAGAGTGACTTTGAGCTTTCTTATGAGGCCCATCGTTAGCGCCCACGTCTCAGTGCCATAAGTCATCACCGGCAACACACACTCGATTAATCGAAATCCGTACAGCCATTATTGCGTAACTAACTACTAAATATCTAAACATCCAAAAAGCTTTCCCACTTTCTCATGCAACGACCGCTTTAGCCTAGTTGGTAGTGACGCTGCCTACGAAGCAAGAGGTCCTGCGTTCGAATCCCGGTAAGGGCATTTATTTGTGTGATGAGCACGAATATTTATTCCTGAGTTATGGATGTTTTCTATATATTTAAGTATTTATTTATCTATATAAGTATGTTAATCGTCGTCTAGTACCCATACTACAAGCTTTGCTTAGTTTGGGACTAGGTCGGTTTGTGTTAAGATTGTCCCCTAATATTTATATTTATTTTATTCATCTATAATAGTGGGAAAAAGAGCTACACATGAAAATGAATGTTTCCCGAGCTTGAACTGCCGCTATAAACGAAAATCTTTCCAAATATTATGTCACGTTATTGCTCTAATATTGTTCATAAACGACTATTAATAGTACCTGAATTCATAAGCCAAGCCCAAATTAATAACCGGCCTATAACTTACACGCGCAATTAAAACCCCATTTCGCGCCCCGGCCGCCGAAAAAGTAATTTATCACCTGGATAACAAAATATCGTTTTCTATCTGTAGTGAAGCTAGGACTTAATCCGGTTTATAAAAGGATTACTGGGTACCTACCGTGTGTAATACGTGGGCCGAATGACGGCTGGAGTCGTAAACTATACATTGTTTTACAGTCTTATATCGTATACAGGGTTATATTTGTAATTCACTGACATCCTCTTAACCCTGAATTCCTATCACTCAAACAAATGTTTTTTGTTTTACGACTTTTTAAAATTAAGCACTTTTTTCCCATACGAATACACAGAGTATCGTAAAAATAAGAGATAATCCCAAATTTTCAAAACGTTATTACACCAAAAAAATTAAGTTATGAAAAAAGCCGTAAAACAAAAAACATCTGTTTAAGTGGTAGGAGTTTAGGGTTAAAAGGATACTAGTGAATTACAAATAACGCTGTATATACCTATACTATTTTGTGATGTGAAATATACACCGTGAGTACAGCAAATGCACTGTCATAAGACAGATTTCTGGGCCCTTCACAAGTAAAAAACGTTGCATGAACCTGAGGTCTAATCGGTAATTTAAATTTATCTTAAAAAAAAATGGTATTCTCGAATTTCAAGACAACAAGGCCTTAGAACGAGCTGGCAACTCATTCTAAATTGTTACGTTTCTTCATCATCATCTCAGCCTATTATATGACCCACTGCAGGGCACAGGCCTCCTCTCAGAGTAAGAGGGCTTGGGCCATAGTTCCCACGCGGGCCCAGTGCGGATTGGGAACCTCACACACACCATTGAATTTCTTTTTAGGTGTATGCAGGTGTTTTAAATTTCAAATGTAATTTCGAAAAACTCAGAGGTGCGAGCCCAGATGTGAACCCACGACCCTCTGCTTGGGAGACGATAAGTCAAACCATTAGGCCACCCCGGTTTTTATAGCATGTGTGTAACTTTTTAATTGTTACTTTATCTGGTTATAAAAATACTTTAAACGATTGAGAAGTGGCATCGTTGCCAATCACGTGTTGTACTGCAAAATTTTTGAAAATTGTTTTACAAAAAAATAAATATCTCTCGTACTAAGCCATATCGACCTGACTATGTACTGTATTTTGGTTTTAAATCTATCGGGTTGCTTGCCGGCCACGGTGTATACTTCGCCTGGTGTTATCAATTTCGATCGATTTTTTTGCTGTATAAGGTTAGTTCACTAATGAACTTTCGTCTGTCAGTGAATTCCATTCGCTAACCGAGGCAATATATTCGGATCCAACCGTAGAATTTCAGGATTGCCCCCATTCGTGTTACATACCCCGCAGCATCCTCTTAAGAGGCTGTGAACTGTATATTAACGCCAACCTTGTAGAAAGGATCGCTTTACGCCCAAATTTATGAGTCCCGCAAAACATGCCCTGCATACTGACAGCGGACGCGGGCACAGTAGGGCAGTAATGGATGTTCGTCCGCTTATTCTCGTTGCGATTTTCCCCCTTCATTGCGCGCCTGGGGGGATACTCCGAAATTCTAAAATCGAATCACTCCGTCTCGTTCACAGTGGTTTTAAATACAATTAGCGCCATAGGTTCCGAGTCGCTTAGCGAGCTATGGAGAGGGTTGTTATGCTCGGGGTATCTACGGGACCGAATCAGGATAAGAGATCCGTAGAAGAACTAGGGTCACCTACATGGCCAAACGGATTCGCTTGTTGAAATGGCAATGGGCAGGCCATATAGCACGCAGAACAGATGGCCGTTGGGGCCGAAAAGTTCTAGAATGGAGGCCACGGACCGGCAAGCGCAGCGTGCGACATCCACCAAAGAGATGGACGGACGATTTGGTAAAGGCCGCAGGTTCAAGGTGGATGCAAGCCGCTTCCAACCGAATGATAGGGTATCAATGAGAGAGGTCTATGTCCAGCAGTGGACGCCCTACGGCTGAAATGATGATGGTGATGATGAGCGTGATAGGGACGGCCGAGGCCGAGGGGGGGAGGGTCGGTTTATAGGCTGGGATGTTTGATGACGACTTCACCCACATCTAAGTACATCGCCATAACTAATGTGCTGCCAGTGTCTTGTACAACTAGCTCATAGTAATTAGTTAAGTTATTTTTGGCATAAGAGTCCGATAACCAAGCTTACGACGCAATCAGACGAAACTGGGAACCTCTATCAGGTGAGACTTAGTTTTTGTTGCCACGTCTGAGTCCCCGGCCTGGATTAAAAAAGTCCAAATTGTGTCCTATTGTCTGAGTTTTGGCTGTTTTGTTTTCTTTAAAAATAGCCTGGCGTCCGAAATTTTATTTATGATTACTAATTTAACTTACCATTTTATTTGTGTACTTTCACACCACAACCCAAACAAATAAAAAATATTACATTTGGCCTGGACGGAGGCCTCTCGGCCGAGGGGGGGGGACGAGACACTGGCAGCACATTAATTATGGCGATGTACTTAGATGTAGGTGTAGTCATCCATCATCCCAGCCTATAAACGTCCCACTGCATGGCACAGGCCTACTCTCAGAATGAGAGGGCTTGGGCCGTAAGTAGTTCCCACGCGGGCCCAGTGCGGATCGGGAACTTCATACACACCATTGAATTTCTTCGCAGGTGTATGCAGGTTTCCTCGCGATGATTTCCTTCACCATAAAGCTCATGGTAAATTACAAATGTAATTTCGCTAATGAATTCCGAAAATTTCAAAGGTGCGTGTCGGGATTTGAACCCGCGACCCTCTGCTTAGAGGCTATAGGTCAAAACATTAGGCCACCACGGCTTAGGTACAGGTGTAGTGTACGGTACGCACTATAATATTGAAAATTCATAATAATTATTACATTTGTCTCATTCTGAGAGGAGGCCTGGGGGGTACGTATCAAAATATATAAAGTTTAAAACAAATAATGGACGAAATACATAATGGTCGTTTGATATAATGTAATTTTCTTGGAAATTCTCAACTTTACAGGATTTTCATAAAATAAACCTAACCTAACCTAAGCCAATCTGTAGTTTACACGATTAAAAAAATTCGTTTAATCAATAGTTTCATAGAAAATTTTAGTATGTATTATGACCATTATGTATTTCATCCATTATTTGTTTTAAACTTTATATATTTTGATACGTACCCACTGTGGGGATAGGTCTCGTTAGATATTTATCTCCAGGCTCATGTTATAGCCTGAGACCGAAAGTCCGAAAAAAAACCGGCCAAGTGCGAGTCGAACTCGCGCACGAAAGGTTACGTACCAGTATCTATAAAAAATTGCGGTTTACGATTTATGACGTATTAAAAAAAAACTAATTACTAGATCTCGATCAAACCAATTTTCGGTGGAAGTTTACATGGTAATGTACATAATATATTTTTTTTAGTTTATTCGTTCTCTTCTTTTAGAAGTTACAGGGGGGACACACATTTTACCACTTTGGAAGTGTCTCTCGCGCAAACTATTCAGTTAAGAATAAAATTAATATTAGAAACCTTAATATCATTTTTGAATACCTATCCATAGATACCCCACACGTATGGGTTTGATGAAAAAAAATTCTCGAGTTTCAGTTCTAAGTATGGGGAACCCCCGAAATTTATTGTTTTTTTTTCTCTTTTTGTGTTTTGCGGTTCACAGAATACATCTACTTACCAAGTTTCAAAAGCATAGTTCTTATAGTTTCGGAAAAAAGTGGCTGCGACATACGGACGGACAGACAGACAGACATGACGAATCCATAAGGGTTCCGTTTTTTGCCATTTGGCTACGGAACCCTAAAAACAAAGTTCGATTTTGTATTTATGCATCCCATTTTAGAAAGTTCGACAATACGATGCAGCATGAAGCGGTTTCTCTTATTGATGACTAGATGGCGCTCGGAATCGCTACAATACAAAGTCAAAGCACCTTTGTTCAATTAAGGCTATATAACAAGCACTTATAAAAGTCGAAAAATTTAGGCTATCACCGGTATACCGTGGACCACTTTCTACGAGGAAAGAAGGAAGGAAGGAGGTGTCATACGAAGCAAAGCTACTATACATTTGGTCCTTGTACCCTGCCTTTGCGGTAGTACAGTCAGCATCAAAAGTATCCCTTCGCTATAGTGCCCTTACGGGGCATCACATGTATACCTAGTCTATTGTTCCAGCTTATGCCTGTAATGTGATATGCAATAAATCATTTTGACTTTGACTTTGACTTTATCTGGTCACTTTTATACCTTGTCGCTCTACTGTTAGGTTGACGACCAGAGGGCCTAGTGGTTAAAGAACATGACTACGAAGTTTGTGATCCCGGGTTCGATTCCCGTGTCGGGGCAGATATTTGTATGAAAAATACGAATGTTTGTTCTCGGGTCTTGGGTGTTTAACATGTATTTTCACTTCTCATGCTCTTAAAATGTTACTTTAGTCTCTGCATATCGGGACTAAAACTCTTTTTTGATCTCTAGGGATTAAAGTAATTTTTTTTTTAATTTACTTTGGAAACTGTTCAGACTGCCAAACACGGTGTTTGTGAATGGAGGATTATCGCCATATTCAGTGACTGGGCATAGACTATGTTATTGTAAAGCCTTCCACAGACCAAAGCGCGCTGCGGACGCTCCGTGACATCGCGCGCATGCCTCGCGCTTCGGTCTGTGGAAGCCTTTAAGGGCGTGGAAATAACATCAAAATGACAACTGTGCAATAATATTTAAAATAAAAAGATTTAATTTCGTGAAACATGATAAATGAGTGATTATGAATATTAATCTATTTAATTAAGGGGCTGTTTCACCACTTTTCTTAAAGTTCGAATTAGCTTAGTCATAACCTTATTTGACAGAAGGAATTAAAATTTCTGTTTCACCAGTCTCGATTAACGCTAAGTGACGGACAAACTGTTTCTTAATTTGACCATCAGATCAGGAGGCATTTAGCATTTTTATCCGTCACATAAAGTTAGTTTATTTTTTTGTGGCCATGGTTGGAGAGCCCTTCAGCCGGTTTCAGAAAAATAAATCAAAGTATATTTTATTTTTAAAGAAAGAGGTCATGCTAAATTGCATAAAATAATTTAAATATCAAGATTTGAATAAAAAAATTTAGGTACACTTTTAGTATGTAAAAATAAATCCAAAATTTCGTAATATTTTTTGATAACAAACTTTTTTTCAGTGGCTCAATCGTTTGTTCCACCTGAACTTGTATGTCGCCATTAAAAAAAAGTTTATCTGTCATATGGTTTGGCGCCACTTTTCGATTCATTTTACGTGATTTTATTTTTCTTTGTTATTGTTAACAAAGTATCGTAAATAAATACCGTTTTTGGATCAATTATAATTTTAAATTTTTGTTTATGCAAAAAAAAATAGATGTATTCAAAAATTATATAGTTAACCATTTCTTTTGCTTTAATAATGAGTGACTCTTAGAACGAAAGTGTGCGAACAGGAACGCGTGGTCGTGAAATGCGACGTTGTCATTCCGACTTTTTGTTAAACCCACGATTAGTTAAGTGGTACTTAGTTTGCACAGGACCGGAGTGGTGAAACTGATAAAACACTAGCTGACAGATTTGTCCAGTACTTAGTTTATTCATTGGTTACGTAACCAGCAGTTTGACAATAAGGTGGTGAAACACCCCCTAAGTATATTAAATATTTAAAAGAAAAGAAAAAACCGCGGGACAAAGTTTTTTGCTAAGTGTACATATAGTACCTACCTATTTGGATTTAGAACAGATGTCCATTATTCGTATTGAGCGTTCGTTGTTTAAAAGTAGTATTGTAATTTTGTATGAAACGCGGTCGTTTTTTTTCCTCGCATTCAAAGTGAAAAGTAGAGTGTTTAACGCGAGACTAAACAATCATAATGTCACGCGAATTATAGCCACCCTCGCTGTGCTCGGGTGGCAAAATATCTTGTGTCAATATGACTTTTTTTAGTCCCTTGTTGAACAATCTACTATTAAGTATGTATTTATCAATATAAGTATGTTTTATCCGTTGTCTAGTACCCATAGTATCTACAAGCTTTGCTTAGTTAGGGACTAGGTCAATTCGTGTGAAGTGTCCCGTGTTATTGTTATTGTTGTTGTTGTTAGGTGCAAAACTTCATACTTGTTTTATTACGACAAAATACAAAAGTGACCAGCTACTTCACCGTCAGTTGACATCCCACTGTATTTCTTAGCATGTGTCGAAATTAATTCAGAAAATGCTTAAAAGTGAGCATCTCGATACGACGCTGTCGCTACAAAGTCGTAAAATACTTTCCACTTTATGGGTACGTGGTCAAAATAATAAAGTATTCTATCCAACAGTATCGGGACCTTATGGGTCAATAAGGGCGGTATGAGGATTTTAATAAAAGAAAATTTACGACCAAATGAATTTTATGGACGAACAGGAAAACTGATGCGATTTAAAATTGTAATGGAAATTGACGCACAGGCTCGATTGTATGTAATTATGAAGGACGAGTATGAGCCGTGATATGACATACTAGCCTTTCCCAGTGGTTTTGTCCGCTTAAATCACTAGCAAGGATCGGAAAAATACCAGTCATTTAAAAAAAATCCCTGTTTCTTATACTTAGTAGAGACTTCCTAACGATGATACAATATGCTTTAATGACCTCCGTAGACTGGAAACGAACCATTTTGACTCCTAAATAAGTCCTAAATTGTTGTCGTTATATATCACAAATGTAAATTCCAACGCACTCTTTACGTACGTTGTATGATGGATACTCGTGCTGAATTTCATGTCCCTCGACTGTCCTACGGTTATAATTTTGAATTAAGAAAAAAAATCTGTTAATTATACCTAATTAAATCTATTTATAAATAAAACCAACGCCCCATTTCAACACAATACCCCGCAATTATAAACAAAAGAGGTCAACAGCTTATTATTCTTTGTTATTCTTCCGTTTCTACTCGGAAAACAAGTAAATAACTACTCGGTAACTATACCATGTAAATATACCTAGTACGCAGAACTAATAACAGTATTTGGGATTAAGTATAAATTGCAATAACCAAAGTTTTGCTACCATGTGTCCCGTTATTCCTAATAAGGTCTTATGAGTTGGGAATGTATTGATCAAGATTTCTTTATTAAGAAGTTTTGATCAGGTCAGTCAGGTTTTGGTCAGCCTGTATGCTATTTTCGCTCTTAGTGGCAAGAAGATAAGGTGTAGGGTTACGGTTAAGGTATATTGTCTCTTGTTTTATGGACATAAATCTTAATGGCTTTGCCCTGGAGGGTAACTAGAGCTGAGGTAACTTTCAGGTGAGACTTAAAATGTGTTTTTATACGAATATAAATACGGTAGAGAACCAACATTTTATGAAACTTCAAAATTTAAACGGCTCCTCACGATTATTATATGTCAGGCACGGTCTGACTTGTTTCGGTTATTTCGGAAGTCTTTTTTCAAGGGTGAGTGCGTTCACGACGCTGCCTGACTAATAATTGTGAATTGAGTCGTTTCATTTTTTAGCTTTATTAGGGACGCTTGCACGTGCTAGTTCCATATACCATCCATACCTAGAGGTTTTACTTGTGAAATAAACAAAGACTATTCATTTTTAAAATCCGCACGAGAAAGGGAGTTCTATGACGCGGGAAAAACCGTGAGTGCAAGTTCAAATCAAATTCAAATAAATCATAATAAATACGATGAAAAGACTTGTCGACGGTTCCCCTGACTGGCCCACTCAGATTCTCGCTGCGCAAAACTTATGTGTCATTTTGAAAACGGGATAGCTAGCTACAGATATTGTCAATATTGTCAATATCGTCATCGTTTCAGCAGAAAAGTGTCCGCTGCTAAAAATAGGCCTCCCCAAGTCTTGGAAAATAGACCTTTCCTGAGCGATCCGCATCAAACCCGTTCTCGCAACTTTAAACAAGTCATCACTTCACCCTAGAGTTCATCCTAGAATTAGAAAGTTAGAGACCTACCTACACTGCGTCTTACAGAACTTGGAAGCCATTCGAGAATCATTTGGCCCTATCGACAGAAATTGTGAAACAGAATTATTATATTTCTCTCCGACTCTTCAGAATAAGAGAGCTTAAGTAGTCCAATAGGCCTAGTGCGGATCGTTAACTTTACACACACCATTGAACTGGTTTGCAGTCATTGATCATTATTTGTCCATTATGTTTCTGTTTACCAAAGAGCTCATAGTACTTAAATCAACTGTAGTTTCGTATAGTAATTGCCTTTGATTAGAAAAAAAAATGTATTTTTTTTATATTTTTTTCTTACAGATTAGGCCAATTAGAGAAACTAATTTGAATATTTAAAAATTTGGTCGCGTATTTTTTTTAAATTTAATTGTTAAATTCCGGATATGGTTGTCCGGATATACGTCATCAGTGGCACGAAACTCTTGATTTCCTTTGCCCATCTGCTTAGAGAAAAAATACTGTCATCTGTCATTCGTACTTCGTCATGTCGTCAATAAGTTTCTAACCTTCTGGTTCTGAAAGTCTATTTTCCACGACAATTTTTGAGAAAATGCTTACCAGTGCAAACTCCGGTGAAAAATTTGTCAAGGCTGACACGCTCAATCTACCCAAATTGCGAAATGTGTCTATTTTGGAGTACATTGCTACCAGCGATATGCACAATATTGCCGAAATAGGGGGGCTAAGATGCTCATGTGAGTATCTTCATGTTCAATCATCAACATGGAGTCATTTGAACAAATAAAACACTTTCTATAGTCCATTTATTAGATTCAAAAATTAAATAGCCTTTTTGTTATGTTTCCTATCCTATTGACATCAGTTAAATTTACCTAAATGACATTATGACAGACATTGACATTGTTTTTTTAAGTGAAGCGTGAGAGCAAAGGTAAAAGAAAAATTCCTTTGAACCTTTGATGACGTCATTTGAAGATCAAATGAAAGACATCAGTTTTTTTGGAATTTCTCCGCTATGAGCTGTTTATTTTTAAGTCCGACTACAGAAAATGGTTGTACCTAATGGTATTCCTCAATGATCAAAATATAAAAAAAATACAAAAAATATTTAACCAAAGATCAGATAGACACCAAATCGACAAATCTCGTCATGTTTTATGCCTACTAAACTATCAAAGGAGTGCTTCAGTCAATTTGAGTACAAAGGCATTTGATTCCGTTTAAACTTTGACTTTGTAATCCTAACACATCCGTTTTACTGTATCTGTCATTTGGACATTTGACTAGGTGATCTAGGAATTCAGTTAGTAGTCCTAAACGCAAGGCTAGTTCTCGACATCACGTCAAGTTCAAAGAGGGCTTTAGCCTTTAGGCCAGACATTGAATACACTATCAAAAGATACGTTGACGATGTTGCATTTTTTCAGTTGGACGCTACGGAATATAAGTATTAATATTAAAGTAATCTTGTGTCTTTTGCGGAACACTTAAATCGCCAAACTGTAAGTCTGTACAAAAAAGCAAACAATAAGTTTTTGTAAAATACATATAAAGCCCGTTTATTCCCTATTCTATGGAAATTTCAACAAATCCGTGCTTATTCCTTGTCTACGTCATGAAAGCAACCTCTATGATGCAAAATTCTGTGTTTTTAAGGCCAAAAACTTGGGTTGTGCGTTGGTAGCTGGTTACCTATCAAAATTTAGAAATATTTTTTCCGAATATTTAAAATCCCGAATGCTTCATTTATCCGAATGCATTTTTTTCTGAAACCCTAACCGTTCCTACACGATGTCCTACACGATGTCCGGGATGTCCTACACGATGTCCGGGTTCTACACGATGGTCCTGAAATAAATCCTGAAATATTTACAGTTTCAGAAAAAAATGCTTTCGGACAAATGAAGTTTTCGGGATTCTAAATTCGGAAATAAAATTTTCTAAACATCGATAGGTTCCCGCCATCCGCATATAATGCGATCTGGCAACCTTAACCAGGTCGCCGCTCCATTATGTACGATGGGCCTCATGAGAAAGCTCAAAGTCACTCAGAGGGCGATGGAGAGGGCTATGTTCGTAGTTTATCTGCGGGATCGCATTAGAAATGATGAAATCCGCGCAAGAACTAAAATCACGGACATTAATGTATATTTTATACCCGCGTATATTTATAGTCTATGCTACCTGTACGCTAAAGCTGCAAACCCATCTTAAGTGTCCCTCCGTAATTCGATTTGCCATCCAGTTTTAGGATTCGCCTTTGAATCACGGATTTAAAAATATCAAGGACTTGAAGATAAACGAATTTTCGCTCGTTCATCCGTAAGACGATGAATTGGTTTAAATTTATACCCATACTAGTTTTCCCCACAGCGTTGCTCGCGTGTACTAATACAATAACACTGTCTTAGTATAAGTAATTCTAATAAATTAATATGTTTCTATAAAAGTGCGCAAATCTTGCGACAAGCTTTTATTCTTATACTTAAATTATGTAATGTAATAAATTAATGGTTGTGTTGGTTAAATTATATTATAAGGTTTATTTTCTTCTAAATGGGTTATACCTATATTATTGTAGGTCATAGGCTAGCAACCTGTCACTATTGTACTACTTTTAGGTATCTTTTTTTTTTAATTTAAACCTAAAATTGCTAAAAGTAGCCCCGAACGGTGAATGAGACGTTTCGTGTGTAGTACAATTTTCTTCTTTTAAGAGCATTTAAATAAAAGCTTGTTTTAAAAAAACTTCTTTTGTGTCTTAATTTAGTTAAAATTACCTTGACGTTTGTAGTCGTAATTCCTATTTGTAACCAGGGCCGCTGCAATGTGGTCGAAAAGTCGAGATAACTTTAGCAATATAAGTAGCTCCTATAATAATAACGAGGGAACATTGCGAAAGCTTAAAAGTACAAAAAGTAATAAATAAGTTAAGTATGAAGTATCTTTTTCTATTTATTTTTTATTTTCTTCAACTTCATTTTTTTTTATTACTTTTACGGTCATCCCGCGAAACCATATATTTCAAACTAAATACAAACTGAAATATAGATGCACAGAAAAAACCCCAGAAAAAAGACCAATGCTGGGAATCGAACCCAGGTCCTCAGCTGGGTTCGATTCCCAGCATTGGTATTTTTTCTGGGGTTTTTTCTGTGCATCTATATTTCAGTTTGTATTTAGTTTGAAGTAATAAATAAATAATAAATAGTAAGTTTGTCCTTAAGAACTACGTTAGCTCTTCTTAAGTCACAATGACTTTGGTCATCAACATCAGCTTTTTCTTAGTTTTCCGCGAGGTTCAAGCGTTGTTGGCGTCCTTGCGGTAGACAGCTTTCATCTTGCATCTGACATGAGATTGAAAGATCGTGAAAGCTTTCAAAGTAAGTACTTTTGAAACAATATTTTGCGTGTCAGCAAACGTGCTCGCAACTTTTTGTGTTCGTTCCTCAAACGAGTTCGTTTTGATTGCGGAATACTTGCGTGTGTTACCATTTTACGTTAATACGGTGCGACGGATTTAAATAAAAACACTTGGTAGATGAGTTAGCAAGGTATTCAAGCGTTTTGACTACTCTGTTATATATCATTACCATCCCATGATTATAACAACAATGGAAACTTAAGTCGCAAAATCTTTGATAAAACTAGATTTAGCATCAGTACTGTTCGTAGCTTTTAGAAAAAGTTAAGCCTGAGCATAATCTCTTTTAAAGATATTTGCTGAAACGGTAATGATATAATGATGAAAAAAAACGCCGTAGCAACGCTAAATATTCACTCAGATACATCTTTTTTTTATGAGAGGAAGGCAAACGAGCAAGCGAGTCATCTGTTGCGAAACGATCACCACCGCCCAGAAAAAGCCACGGTTGCCTCTTTGTCAGACCTTTGACCAACAGGTCAAATGAAGGAAATTTTTCTAATACACCAGAGAGTGTCTCTAACTAATTTTATTAAAAAAAATAATCAACAGTTAAATTTAATTAATTATGCCTGGTAAACCCACGCAAAAGGTTCTTAATTTGTGACGGCGAAGTAAAAATCGATTTGGCTAAAAACATCATTACCAATTAGTTTTTGGGTGATTCTTCAAGGTCGTGATTTTTGTTTTATTCCTCTGTCGTATTTTTTTATACTTAGTACAGAATAAATCATGCTCATAAATCATGCATGATTTTTTCTGCACTAAGTAAAAAAAAATACGACAGAGGAATAAAACAAAAATCACGACCTTGAAGAATCACCCTTTTAACCCCCGACGCAAAAGTTATTGGAACAAAGGAAACACGGTATTACACGGTGCATATTATTAAAGACGGTGATTTTTAATCGGTGGTTAGTTAGTTAAAAAATATTAATCCCTCGCCAAAATGTAATTTACTACCTGAAGTCCCAAACAATTAAGTCCTTGTTTAATTAAAAAAAGGTATATTTAAAACTTAAGTTTGCCCGTCTTAGTTTCGTTAAGTGTTGTCGCTTTGGCGTAGAATTAGACAGTCTCATGTCAAAGTTCGTTTAAGAAGCTGACTTATCAAAGAGGTTTAAGGCTCATAGACTAAACCATTGTGTAGGAAGACAATGGTTTTAATGTAAAGTTTTTTTTTTTTAATTATTATTTAAATAATAAAAAAAGATGTTTTGTTTCATGTAACTGTGTTAAAGGCGGTCGCCACCGAATAATGATCTAGAAAAATTGGTTCCTGATCCCAGATTAAAAAGCATCGTGTTTAAATTATTGTTCCTTGACTGGACAACGGGCTAGGAATCCGATCCGTTTCTAATTAGTAGGAACCGGTACCGGGTCAGTGGGTCAACCACTTGCTGATTACACGTCCCAATCGTCAATAGAGGATTGCTTCGTCTGTAATTATTATTGTAATTTGTCTCATGTAATTAGCACGCAGCAGTTCTCCCGGACCGGAAGACGCAGCGTAGGTAGGCCTCCAACAAGATTGAGCGACGACCTGGTTATGGTTGAGGGATTGCGTTGGATGCGGATGGCACGGGACCGATCTGTTTCGCGAGCCTTGGGGGAGGCCTATGTTCAGCAATGGACGTCTTTCGGCTGAAATGACGATGATGAGTTCTCCCGCAAGAATATATCATCGTCATCATCATCCCAGCCTTTATATGTCTCACAAGGCACAGGCCTCCTCTCAGAATAAGGGTGGGACCGCAGTTCCCACACGGATCCAATTTGGATTGGGAACTTCACACACACCATTGAAAGTTTTCGCAGGTTTGTGCTTCTTTACGATGGTTTCCTTCTCATTGTTCAAAATGTAATTTCGCACGTAGTTCCAAAAATCTTGGAGGTGCGAGCCCGGGTTCGAACCCACTACCGTCTGTTTGGGAGGCCACATGGCAAACCACTAGGCTAGTTACTACGGCTTCAGAAGTAGGTATATAGTTTTCTGAAACAGCATTGCTTTATGGTGTCCATGGGCGACGGTAATCGTTTACCATCAGGCGATCCGTCTGCTCGTTTGCCCCCTATATCATAAAAAAAAAAAAAAAAAAAAAAAGACTATCCTGATTAAAAATATAAAGTAAATCGGGCTACTTTCGCCCTAAAAGGTATATCGATTACGCGTGCGAAACCGGGTGTTAAGGCTAGCAAAGTATATTTCTGAGTCATCATCATCATTTTACCCGTAGGACGTCCACTGCTGCACATAGGCCTCCCTCATTGATACCCAATCACTACGGTTGGAAGCGGCTTGCATCCACCTTGAACCATCGGCCTTTACCAAATCGTCCGTTCACCTCGTTGGTAGACGTCTCGCGCTGCGCTTGCCAGTCCGTGATCTCCATTCGAGAACTTTTCGGCCCCAACGGCATGTTCTGCGTGCTATATGGTGTTACCAAGTGACAATCAAAAATAATGTGGAAGTATTCTATTGCACGAAATATCGGAGCGCAGACCACCAGATAATGATGAATGACGTAGTAAACACCAAGAGTTTTTCTGTTGTCCCCTGTTTTAATGTAACTACGCGGCTAGGCGCTAACAATACGCACTGACAATATCTTCAGTAATACCATATTCAATCATACCGAAGTATCTTCTGACAGAGATGGATGCCGATCGTTATAAGGGAGGAGTTATATATTTTATATGTTCTCAGCTGGAAAAACTTGTTTTGACATTTTCCTTGTGTTAGTAGTTACAACGTTAATTTATGATGTTTGGTAAGATTGCGGGTTTTTAGTGCGCCATACCTCGAAATGGAATAGGAATCTTTATCAATTCAAGGTCTGGCTATCTGTGAAGACACTTTTGGGCAATTTTTTATTTTGTTATATCTTTTGAGTTTTTTTAACCGAAAAAAATTATGTGATTTATGCCTCAGAATCACGAACTTTTTCGAACTTCTATTCTTCCATTTCGTTACGGTTATATAAAGTCAATGAAAAATGGAAACGGAACGGAAAAAAATCTTGAGTCACTTTTGTTCTGCTTGTAGGATCTAAAAACGCTCGTGATTCTGAGCAGAAATCACATACAGATTTTCTGAATAAAAAAACAAGCTACAACTAAATAAAAAAATGTCCCTTTTAAGGAATGTGTGGTCACATATTGACATGAATCTCAAATATCAGGTCTGACAATCAGTCGAATTAAATTAAAAGACTTTAAAAAAAGCGGAGGTTCCCAATCCGCCAAAATCTTTTTTATGCATGTTTCCCAATTACTCGAAGATGCCTAGATTGATTCGGGATTTTTTTTATTTTAAAGGGTATTTTCCATGTAGTACCTACCCTAGTCACCAAGTCAGGATCTAATTATGGGCTCCCAGAAAAATAAGGACGCATAACTCTATAATAACCTGGTACTAGACGAAAGGCTAAGTAAATAATCATCCCGCCACCTCCATTTTGGCCTACCTTTGTTCTGTAAAAATTTTTTTTTGGCCTCTATTACTGTCCCACTGCTGGGCAAAGGCATCCCTCCTCGACTTCCACATCTCCCGGTCTGGCGCAATGTTAGGCCAGTCTTTTGCGTACACGACCAAATCATCTCGCCATCTCCTTTTTGATCTGCCTCGTCGTCGCTGGCCGTTCTCCGGCACCCACCAAGTGACTGTCTGAGCCCACCTTTGTGGGTCCCATTTTAGCTTAGCAGTCTTTTTCCCAACATCGAATATGCATGTTTTTGAGCGCAGCATGGTGTTCCAACAAATAATAATCCATTACAATTAATTACGATTTATTAACCCCCTGTTTCACCATCCATTGACTAAATTTATTTGACGGTTAAATGTGATGCTGTCTCTGTTTGTTTTGTTCGAATAGACGGAGACGGCATCACATTTATCCGTCACTTAAAATTAATCAATGGGTGGTGAAACAGCCCCTTAATCAATTATTATTACCGGATGCTTATAACTAATCAGCAAAGGCTAATTATTACAGCATTAGCACAAATAATCCAAATTGATAACGCTTAGTTGGGCACGAGGTTAATCTAAATCATTAACGCGTAACGATTAGTCCAGGATTGTACGTAACACGTTCATATTATTCGTATTATTATGTAATAATGCCCCGGCCGCGTATTCCGGGATCTTTAACTTCGTAGTCAACTTCTTCTCTGGCCACTAAGCCATTTGAAATCCTTTAGTCCCCTTTCGGAACCAAAATTTCGTAACTGCCTGCAGCCACAGCTGACGTACCTACTGGGTGTTTACGAAATTTTGGTTAGCAAACAGGACTAAAGGTTAGAAATTTATAAATAAAAGTTTTTACAACATACATAAAATACAAAACCACGCCTGTATTCCCAAAGAGGGTAGGCAGAGTACACGAAACGTTGCATTCACGTATCGAGGCCACTCTTAGCAATTTTTGGTTTAAAGGTAAAAGTGTGATAATAGTGTCAGGTTGCTAGCCTATCGCCTACAATATATAGTATAAATCATCCCAGGTGAATTTTTCGCTTCGAGCCATTACATTAAATTTGAACCTTAATACTATGACGATACCGTTTGTTTTGAAAGATAAGGGCTCGAAGCGAAAAATTCACATGGGAAGATTTTTATACTTTACCTTAACCTATTTCCTTAGTCACTTCTTACGACATCCAAGGAAGAAATGGAGAGGTGTAATTCTAAACCTGACACCACGCGGGAAAATTTTTTACAAGATTTAATTTAGCTTGCAATATTTTGTACTTGATACATTTGCGAAAAGCAAATCTTGCACTCATTTTTAATATTCGGGTTGACTTCAAATATAATCTATCTCTCAGACAGCCAGGATCAAAATCAAAACGTTTATTCTGCAATTAGGCTGCCAATGGCTATTTTATTACATGTTTATTTTTTATACTAGCAGCGCTTTCGGAAAGACCATCTATTGCTAAGAAGAATGCGCCGCAAGAAACTTGATAGAAAGTATTTTTATTTTTAAATTATTAAAACGGCATCATACAGATCCCATTAGGTTAGGTTAGGTTTGTTTTATAACAATCTTAAAAAGTTAACGGTTTCAGAAAAAAATCGTGTAGGTCTTTTGACCCATTCGATGTTTTAATACATTCGGTCGTTCGTATTTCGGTATTGTAATACATACCCATTTTCATTCACCTAACCATTAATACAAGCAAAACAAAGTAAATCTTACTGACATTAGAAACGTGAAAAGTATGGATGAACGAACCTATAGATACATGTTTTGTTACTCTTTCACGCTAAACCGGTTTGACGGATTATGATGAAATTTGGCACAGAGATAGTTTATAACCTGGATCAACATACCTACAGGATACTTTTTCGGGATAATGATGGTAGATTTTTGGGGGTAGTTACAATAGAGAGATCTCTCTCCAGGCAGATGTTATGGCTGGGGACCGAAGTCCAATGGATGAAAGTTGGAAGTTGTATATATGCAGCCGAGTTGAGAAACTTCGATAGCGTGATGTAGGATTGTAGTATTAGTTCCTTATGTGATGACTAGATGGCGCTAGTAGTCGCTACAGATTTTTTTGCAGAGGGAGAGGGAGTCCCAAGCAAGAGCTAGTTAAAAATAATTACAAAATGAACTGAAACAATTACTTTGCTCACCCGCGACCTTTCGCGAAAAGTCGCGGGTAAGCAAAGTAATTGTTTCAGTTCATTAATATGGACCTCCGCAAAGTAACGCCTGATTCAATAAATTATAATTACAAAACTCATATCATATAGAAATTTAAATAGAAAACTAACTAAAAAAAACTTAGAATAGG
Organism: Archips crataeganus; assembly: GCA_947859365.1. NCBI lineage: Eukaryota > Metazoa > Arthropoda > Insecta > Lepidoptera > Tortricidae > Archips > Archips crataeganus. The sequence continues at coordinate 1,887,390 of OX402048.1, read as the reverse complement.
TATGTAGTTAGGATGTCAATGAATGTATCTTACGTTTCTGGAGTGAAATGCCACTATATTCCGCAGTTACCGATTCCCACTAAGTAGAGATCTCCGAGTTTGACATTAGCAATATCCGGCCTGTCGCTTGGGACTAGGTCTGTCTCCTATTTCCGTCTAGCTAGGCCATCCATGAAGCCACTAATAATCTAACAAGAAAATTAAATCAAGTGACATCTGTAACGCGGAGAACCGCTTAAAATTCTACAACCGAGGAAACTGCATTGGGGATGTCTATTTTTTTGCAATGTATAGAAAATCGAAAACCATTTCGAGATAAATGCTTTATAAATCGTTTTCTGTAGTTATTTAATTTTAATATTATGTAATGAATTTATTATATAACAAATAAGCAATGACCTTCATTTGACATTGGTGTAAATTGCGTGACCGGTTCAAGTCGTACTTTATTCTGTGTGGTTAGAATTCTTCACAATTTACGCGTGGATTATACTACGGAAATTGATTTGGACCCGCTGTCTGACATCTAGCACTTTGACAGTGCCAGTAAAGTGACACAGTGTATAGTGTACCACTACGCAAAAAATAATTAAAGGGGTTGCCTTATCGTACGCATTTAGATAGATTTAGAAATTTGGCATTGTGGGTGCCCTCAATTATAATCTGACGTCATCAACTAAAATGGTTTCAATAATTAATTTTGAAAAAAGTAGAGAACTAAATGACAAAATATTGAAAAATTAGTTTCTTATAATTGACTTTTCTATACAAAAAAAATATAAAAACCACTGGTAATTTTTTTTACACATTCCCAATTGCGTACCAGGATGGACCCTTTTTGTTGCAAACGTCATGTTGACATTCCCTACATCTGCCAAAGAAATCACCGGGGAATTGACTGTGAAGAGGTTACAACCTGCTGCGCGATTCAGTGTCCTCGACTATACAGTAGAATTTATTAAGTTAGATGTCTATATCAGGGTTGACTAAACAAAATTACACTTGAATGTAGCTGTAAAACTAAGTACTTACTTCATCATTATCTCGGCCTATATACTTTCCACTGATGGGGCACATGCCTCCTAGGCTTGGGCTATAGTTTACAGTTCCCACACAGGCCTAGTGCGGATTGAGTACTTCACGCACACTATTCAATTACGTTGCAGGTGTCTGCAGGTTTTCTATTACCGTAAAGCTCGCGGTAAATTTCAAATAAAAGCGCACATGAATTCCAAAAAACTCACAATCCTCTCCTAAGTTGCTAAGTCATATCCTAAGTTAAATATCCAAGATAGCCTAAGTATTTCAGTAAACTTATTCGTAAGTTTTTTGTGCGACCCAAAGTCACTAACATCGGGTGCTTACGAGTACACGTAATTTGCTAGGCTGTCAAAAGTGGGAACTTATTTATCGAGTCGTCCGCGGCCGTTCGAAGTATCGCTCAAGTTTGGTAATCGATACCCGGGCGTGGATGGTGGTCGGTGTCGGCTGCCACATAAACGGGAATTTGATGATCTGTTTATTAAGTAAATAGCTCCTAGATATTGTGCGCAAGGGCGGACAAGAGCGCCTCTCATAGTCTGCACTGTATCAACTACTTTCCTTCCCATTTGTTAAGGATATGTCATTAGATTTTTAGTCGTCGTAGCCTAGTAGACATATGGCCTCCTAAGCAGAGGCTTAAGCTTAAGCCCGAGCACGCACCTCTTAAATAAAAAAAAAATAATAAAAAGTAAGGACAACAATGACGTTCGAACAACTGCTTTGAATACAAAGTTTTATTTATAAATTATTTACTTATTTATTTCCACACAAAAATTACTTATTTGTACTTAATAAGAATCATATTTATTTCATTAACTTAAAAGATAGTTTTATTACTTTGTTTGGTTAATAAAAGTTCATTTAAATATCAGTAAGCTTATAAAATAACCTTTTAAAACAAGGAAACTAAATTTTTTCTACAAATCTCGTATAATAAATGTATTGGAGTGGTTAATGTCAACATTTTGGATATTTCTCGTTTTATTTTTAATAAGCTATTGATATAATTTTACCTATGAGATAACATTGTGATGATGATGTTAACAGACATATTAAACAGCGTTTTTTTATTTCCGTTAAATTCCACACGCTGCTCGTACATTAAAAGAAACTACCTGATGTATTGATTTTTGTAAAAATCGATAAAAAAAAATCGCGGCATTTTCCGTTTAGATAAACACGACTATTGATACAATACCAATGTTTACGATTATTACATTGATGTGACACATTGTCATAATAAAATAAAATGTATGTAAGGTCGAACGAACTCGCCTCGATAATCTCCTTGTTTCAGCCATTAAATTTTATTATTAAATGTATCAAAAATAGTAAGAGTTAAGACACTATTTTCTTCGAGAAGTTAACTTTATTTGACCTAAATAATCATTCCTTAAAGTTAACGAAAATAAAAAAAAAACACGGTGTATTATACCACAAATAATAATGCAGTACCTGGGCGACCGAGCTCTGCTCGGCAGAAACTCGGTACCAAGCGTTTTCCCAGAGATAAGACCAAGCTAGATCAATTTTTCATCCCCGAAAACCCCCACATACCAAATTTCATCGAAATCGTTGGAGCCGTTTCCGAGATCCTGATTATATAATTGCGGGGGAGGGGGTTCGGGGTTTTCAAGGGGGATGAAAATTTCATTGATTTTGCCGTAGGATGCACAGTTTTCAAGATATTTGACAAAAACACCGGAGGGGTTGGGGCACAGAAATAATTTATTTTTTATTATTATTTCTGTGGGTTGGGGGGTGAGAGGGGGGAGGGGGTGCGGGGGGGATGCGTGGGAGGGAGCGTGGGGGTATCAAAGGGGGATGAAAATTTCATTGATTTTGCCGTAGGATGCACCGTTTTCAAGATATTTGACAAAAAACCGGAGGGGGTGGGGGGGTGAGCCACGTTAAACTATCTTCCGTAAACCGACTTTACAGACAACCGGTTTTTCTTGTTCTTTGCTCCCAATAGGGCACGTGCACATAGACGGTGCTGCCAACTGGTGTCATAAGGGTGCCATCAATTTGAATGCTTTACCTTGATAAGTTTGTTTTACTGTCCGCATAGTGTCTCTTTTGTCGCATTAGTGCTGCCGCCCACAGTTACTGCACGTTCCCTATAATACTTTTTCTCACAAAAGAAGAAACTTCGGTTTCTCATGAAAAATAAACTAAAAAAAAAAACTAAAATCCTTAAAAAAAACGTGGAATCGAACCGAGGTCGGCTGGATCCGCGACCATCCGATTTCTACTGTGCTATTATGATCTGCTCGAAGCCGGCGAAATTTAGCTTTGTATTCTAATGCAAACAAAAATAGCCGGAAAACACGAGTAAAAGCGGTTTTCTGAAAATGAAACATAGCTAGATCAGTTTTTCATCCCCGAAAACCCCCACATACCAAATTTCATCGAAATCGTTGGAGCCGTTTCCGAGATCCTGATTGTATATATATATATATACAAGAATTGCTCGTTTAAAGGTATTAGATAGATTTAAACAAAATCGCAACGTCATTTGTATGTCAGCCTGTGTTAGCTGAATAAAGTAAGTTACGCTACCAACTAATGCTTTAGTCAAACACGTTTTGTGAAATAGGAAATGAGGTTTTCATTTATCTTTCGTCGGTTGAAGCTCTTCTTATAATTGATTGTCAAAATAATACTAGGCGACGGTAATCCTGCCCGCCGTTTAAATGGCTCTTATTCAGTTCGAGCTTCGGGCGAAGTTGTTCGAGGCGTTCTTTTAGCTTTGTTAAAGGGCAACTTTTAAAGTTAAGTTTGAAACCTTTGATGGAAGGCATTCTATTGAAATAATTATACTTAAATGCGAAAGTTTAGTCTGTTTGTTATTCATTTGCGGTTAAAATGTATTTTTTTATTTGTACTTGTATTTGCCTGGGTGCGTGCGTGTATGGGTGCGTGCGTGGGTGTGTGCGAGTGTTTTGTTGCTATTCCACCTCGTTTAAAAAAAATAAAAGATACTTACACTTTTTAAAATGTCCTTAGTCTTTAACACTAGATAAATTTTCAATCAACTGCAAAATTAGACTTTTATATACTTCATCGTGTTCATCATCATCATTTCAGCCGAAAGACGTCCACTGCTGAACATAGGCCTCCCCAAGGCTCGAAAAACAGATCGGTCCTGTACCATCCGCATCCAACGCGTTCCCGCAACCTTAACCAGGTCGTCGCTCCATTTTGTTGGAGGCCCACCTACACTACGTTTTCCGGTCCATGGTCGCCACTCGAGAACCTTTTGGCCTCATCGGCCATCAGTTCTTCGAGCGATATGCCCGGCCCAATGCCGTGGCATTCTTCGAGTTATGTCGGTGACTTTAGTTCTTGCACCGATTTCATCATAACTAATACTTACGATCCCGCAGAGAAACTCTGAGTATAGCCGTCTCGATCGCCCTGTGAGTAACCTTAAGCTTTCTTATGAGGCCCATCGTTAGCGGCCTAACATACACTAGTCAAAGACTTTTGAATTGAGCCACTGCGGTATATTGCATGACAAGGTGCTTGAAAACACATAAAACAGAACTAGGAGTATTTCAGGGTGCTTGTGGCGCAAGTTTGTATACGAAAATAATTTGCCGCTAAAGTTTACTAGAGAATATCCATCGCGTCGGTAAGTTAGTTTTGATATATTACCACCCTGAACGTAGGCGAGCAGATAATACTTTAGTATAATCTATGTATATTTAAAATGAAAATGGGAAAGTTTGCTAGAAAAATAAGGCGGATCCACCGTTTTGGGCACGATGGGCATACCTACAACCCTAATTAATAGAATTGTAACGAGTTTCACTGTCTATTGCGATTAATAGGCTGATGATAATTAATTAATTAATTGTTATTTTTAATTTGGACATTTCATATTTATTCTAATTCGATTTTAGTTTTGTTTTGTTTTTAAGTGTTAATTGTTATTTGAATTCAAATTTTGACACGTATTAATTATTCTATATTCGATTATAATTTTTAACTGAACTAACTTAGCTTGTGAGCTTTAATTTAATTCCACAAAATATACAAATTTGCAGTGACATTATTTAAAACATAAAAAAAACTTAAATTAACTTAAGCTTGTACTAACAAAAAATGGATATGATTGTGTTGTCTGAAATGAATAAATTATTATTATTATTATAACTCGATATAGTCCATTTTGGCCTACCATTCAGTCCTGTTAATAGGACTTAACGGACAAAATTATCCGTTTATTTCTACTAGTAGAGCTAAACGGAATGACTGCATTAGGCAACCCTCACCTTATGTCGACGGAGCCCCTATTTCTGGGCGTTTTGCCCTTAGGGCATCTGAAGATACCTATCGAACCTAACCAATCTATTAATGTGTAAAAATTATCTATCCATAATTCGTTTAGTCCTATTAAAATTCGTGCTAGTAGTAGTAGGACTAAATGGATTATTTCGTCCGTTTATTCCTATTAAAATTCGTGCCAGAAGTAGTAGGACTGGTTGGATTATTTCGTCCGTTTAGTCCTATTAAAATTCGTGCCAGAAGTAGTAGGACTAAATGGATTATTTCGTCCGTTTAGTCCTATTAGTTTTTTATTACACAAAAGATCCCTACGGGTCGAAGTGTATCCGCAAGAACCGCTAATACTAAGTCCTATTAGTAGGTCTGAATGGTACACCAAAACAGACTAATCTGATAACTCCGACTCGCACTTGGTCCGATTTCGAGTGGCTGTGACGACAACCTTTTTTGAGGGCTGGATCCGCGCCTGGTCACAAGCATTAAACTGAAGCAGTGGACATTTAAAAATTGGTAATGGTAATTAAAAATAGTGTTTTAGTGTTGTATCTAGCCGCTGCATCACGAATGGGCCGGCTCGTCCGGGGCAGTACCGCCCTCTCACAGAACACCGGCGTGAAGCAGCAGTACTCCCTGCTGCATTTCGTACGGTCAGTGAGAGCGCCGGGGGCCCAATACCTCTCCCCGCCCCCTATTCCCTCTCCTTTTTCCTTTGGGCTGACAACGCACTGGCATCGCGTAAAGCGCTGCGGATGTCTATGGACAGTGGTGATCATTTAACATCAGGTGACCCACTAGTTCGTTTGTCTGGCCTCTCTAACAAAAAAAAAATCTAGCTTAATCTGCTGCTTTGCCCGTGTTAGTAATACCTTCAAGAGAAACATTTTAGAAGCATCTAGCCATGGATGTAGACGATCGAATAGATTTATGATTAGAGAACCTGACTGCGAAGCTTGGAGATCCTGGGATTGATTCCGAGTTGGGGCAGATATTTGTAAGGAAAATATGAATGTTTGGGCTCTAGCCATGGATTTTTAATTATGTATTTATCTATAATTGTCATCAGCCACGCAAACATAGAGAAAACGCTCGCTTCGCCGTCAATCGCGCGTAGAACTCATAAATAATTTATGTTATTTCGTATTATCTGCTCAAATGCAATATCATAAATTGTTCACGAACTAGCATTGTCAAAACGCTTGCAGTGCATGATGTCATGTTATTTAGTAACAATTCCATGCCTCTGAAATACGCAGAGATAATTTTATGCATTAATAGCAGCACAAACTTTGAACTAGGTCGCTTTATAACGTTAATAAAAACAATTAGGTAAGTTATTATGGAAAACACTGCATGTTTATAATATCACTTATTTTTTAATGAAAACAATATCTACTACATGTACTCGTGCCCTACTTACAATACAATACAATGCAATACAAATATTCTTTATTGATCACCAAAAGCAGTATAGTGACAATCATTACAAAAATAAAAATTCAGGCTGATAATAGGCGATCTTATCGCTAAAAAGCGATCTCTTCCTACTTAATGTAATAAATAAGAAAGTTTGTTAAGCTGTGTGGGTGTTTAGATATTTGGATGTTAGTTACTTAATCTAATCACGCAATAAAGGTGGCGTTCCATTTCCAGATCAAATTTGGCGTACAGATATTTAAACAAAGATCTGGATTGAGACATAGAACATTTAGTATCGCGGTAATGCGTCCCAATGGCGTGATTACTATAATCATTATCATCATCATTTCAGCCAAAAGATGTCCACTGCTGAACATTGGCCTCCCCCAAGACTCGCCAAACAGGTCGGCATCCAACGTGTTCTCGCAAATTTAACCAGGTGCTCCATCTTGATGGAGGCCTACCTACACTGCGTCTTCCGGTCCGTGGACGCCACTCGAGAGCCTTTTCGTCCCATCGGCTGTCAGTTCTACATGCGATGTGCCCTGCCCACTGTGACTTGAGTCTGGCGATTATTGAAGCTATGTCGGTGACTTGAGTTCTTGCGCGGATTTCATCATTTCTAATGCGATCTCGCAAATAAACTCCGCTCATAGCCTTCTCCATCGCCCTCTGAGTGACTTTGAGTTTTCTTATGAGGTCCATCGTTAGCGGCCACGTCTCAGTGCCATAAGTCATAACTGGCAGCACACACTGGTCAAAAACTTTTGACTTGAGACATTGCAGTATATTGGATGACAAGATATTATTAAGATACTACTAAGTCCCGGTAATGCGTTCGAGTCGGATAGAAATTTAATATTAAACGAGAATAGAGGGATCGTATTTGGGATTCCTAAAATAAACATCAGGATTCAAGGTCTTTAATTTCATTTCCTACAGAGGAATATAGTAAAATCCCGAAATTTAAATTGAAATGCCGGTCCTAATGGCGAAGCCGAAGGTGAAGGACAGTTTTCAATCATCATCATTTCATCATCATCCCAGCTATATGTCCAACTGCAGGGCACGCCTCTTTGAATGAGAGAGCTTGGGCCGTAGTTCTGAAGCAGGTTTAGCGAGGATTCGGACCATTGAAATTCTTCGCAAGTGTATGCATGTACATATCGAAGGTTAAAAGGCAAAATGCATGAAGCGACATTTTTTGAACTTTACATGAAACCCGGCTCAAACGACGGAGAAAAAATCGCTGATTTTAAATATGTATACAACTCATTTTGACAAAAAGTGTCGCTTCATGCGTTTTGCCTTTTAACCGTCGATATAGTATATCAGGCCGTCTGCCTTCACCGTAATAATTTAGGATAATTAATAATTTAGCACAATTTTCAAAATAACGAGTTGTGCTAGCAGGAATTAAATCGAAGTCTCCAATTGTACTCTTTATTATTATTTCATTATCAGCTAGAAGTTTCAGGAAATGAAAACTTTCTCATCCCGAATCCATATCGATAGAGTTCATATTTGAACGGAAAGCACAGATTGAGTAACAGTTTTAATAAAATCTTAAGAACTTTCGAACTGGAGCGCGCTACCTAGACTATTCTTTGTAATAATTAAGACCTAAGTTAGTCTTGGATGTTATTGGTATTTTACACTTGAGCTACTAAGGAACTTAATAAAATTTGTTAAAGCAGCACACATATGATATGATATGAATTTGGTACGTGATCTTACAAAGCCCGATCAGAAAGACTTAAATTTCCAATAGCAAGCTTATAAGAGTCTTGTTCGCAATTCTTCATTTACCACCCTTAAGACATAAACTTCAAATTCAATTAAATATAAAACTGCGATTAAAGTTATCTTCAACGTCACAACATATACTCCCAATACGGAGGTAAAAAAAACTCAAAAGCAGACGGAAAAATACGACTAAAAGAAATATATTTTCCTCCGTCGCCACGCAGCTCTTATTAAGCCGACAAGGTTCTTAAAAGAGAGAATTTAACTAATTAGGTAATCGCATTACGAATCATTAAAAATTCAGCGATCGTGTTATTCATTCCGATGAAGTGGAACGTATTTCTTTGCTGGGTTATTCGAGGGAGTCCGAGGTAAATTTACTAAGACGTTTGGTAGATTTCACTGAACTAAAAGTTAGAGGATATAAATTCTGCCGTTTTCTATTTTTTCACGGGTATTCCTTGTCTTTATCATCATCATCTCACCCTGTATACGTTCCACTGCAAGCCACATGTCTCAAAATAAGAAGGCTTGTACTTAGTTCCCACGCGGACCCAGTGTGGATTGGGAACTTCAGACACACCGTTGATTTTATTCACAGGTGTATCCAGATTTGCTCATGATGATTTCCTTCACCGTAAAGCTCATGGTAAGTTTCGAACTTAAATTCGCACTCAAATGCCAAAAAACGCAGAGATGCGAGCCTTGGTTCGAATCCACAGCCTTCTGCTTGAGAGGCCATAAGTCAAACCACTAGGCCACCACAGCTTTCCTTCGGGGTGGTCTTCATTGAACGTTAAAAAACCAGTACCTTTTTTGGAATACAGTTTTCTTTTTTATGAAACTTAGTGAAACCGCCTTCAAAAAACACCCAGAAAACGAAAGCAAAAAAAATCATGAAAAAAAAACCCTGAGACTCGCTCATAGTGAAATAATGCGAATAGTTTCGACTACGTACCTACTCACGGAATGTCATGCTATCGCATGTTCATTGGCTCGACTGTTACTGAATCGAATATTCGCTAGATCGAAATACTTGTGGCCGAAATGTGTACAATAGACAAAACGTAATTTAGAATTATAATATGGTTTCGATCAGTGGTGTATAGAAAGTTCATTGGCTCGACTATTACTGAATCGAATATTCGCTAGATAAAAATACTTGGGGCCTTGTACAGTCAGCCTCAAATAGTTCGTGACACCCAAAGTGGCCAAATAGTTCGCAACACGATCTTATTTAAACTCTTGTTACAGTTGAAATAAGATCGTGTTGCGAACTAAGTAGTTGGCCACTTTGTGTGTCACGAAGTATTTGACCCTGACTGTAGTACTTAAATATTTCTATCTCGTATGACATTTTATTATGTAAAATAATAATTATTTATGTCTAATTATTATGATTGAGCAATAAAGAGTTCTATTAAATCGCCCTTTTTAGGGTTCCGTACCTCAAAATGAATAAATGGAATCCTTATAGGATCACTTTGTTGTCCGTCCGTCCGTCTGTCTGTCAAGACCCTTTTTCTCAGGAACGCGTAGAGGTATCAAGATTAAATTTATATCAAATACTCATGTCTACTGTCCCTTGGAGCTGTGAAAAAATCAAACTTCTAAGCCAACGCAATCAAAAGATACAGCCGTTTATGACGCAAATTTCCGCATATTTTCGAAACTCGCAAGGGAATCAAAACCTACAGGGTACTTCAGAATCTTGAACTTTGGTACGAAGCAAGGTCTTATAGCACAGATAACGGAAAAATTGCGAAAAGCATATTTTTTTTTGTTTGTTTGTCTATATCAAAACCAATCTACAATGATCCCAAACTGCGCACATTTTGCTTGGGAGCAGGGGTCTGCTAAGACTGGATGTCCATAGGTACATATAAATTTGTACGGAACCCTCGGTGCGCGAGTCCGACTCGCACTTGACCGGTTTTTTAACTTTATTTTTAGTGTCTGAGATCTTTCGCGGGATCACCTATGATCATCTATGGGAAACCTCGATTTCGATTTGACGATTTATTGTTTCTACGCTTTTCGACCTAGCAAAACGGCTGCTGCCAAGTACAATGCAAAATACAATCCAAAAAGAACGGGTCCACTATAGTATTTATCTAATGAATCTCCGTACAGTTTACATTCTGTTGCAAAGTATATATAACAAAAAAAAATCGGATTATATGCGAACTACATAAACTAACGTTTACTGCGTAAACACTGATCCCGAAACATGTCGAGTTAATCTCGTTTTGAGCCGTAAGTAATCCGTATTATTTCACTATTCCCATGAGTATTTCGTAAGTGCCAGAATTGTAATTAAATTACCAGAAATAACGGTTCACATGAGCTTATCCGTTAAAAAACCTTTTCTACGTATATGAAGAAACTGAGCAGTGTATAATTTGAAACCAAATAAGCAAATAGATAGTTTCTGAATATCATTCAATCATCACACAACGTTATTATGATTATGATTTATTATTCTCATGATTGATTGAAGTCTTTTGAACTGTTCGTATTTTATTTTTATTTCTAGACATTGAGAAAATAAGTAATGTTCTACTTATTCTTAATATGAACAGTGCAAAGTCACACAATGACGTGTTCAATAGTGAGATAAACAATGATTTCTTGTATTTTTTTAGACAGTATATTTTAGGGGCATCTCTAGTAATGACATACTTAATTTTATCCCGGTAAACGTGTAAAGTTCCCACGGGACTCGAGATAAGTTGCGGAAAACAGCTTTTATCATAATCATTTCAGAACTGTAGTTCATGTATAAGTGAATGAATAAACGATATAAAAAAAAAAAAACAAAAAAATCAAAAATAGTTTTATTGGTGACAGCCTTTTATAAGCTAGAGAAGGTTGGGACCTCCCATTAAGTACAAAATACCTGTGTTAGGAGATCCCGCTCTTCCTCAAGTTTAGCAAATACAAATGTGAACAACCAATAACAAGAGTGTTATTAATTAAATATACTAAATAATAACTAAAACTAAGAACAAAGAACACTTTGATAATGATAAAATGTGTGTGTGTGTGTGTGTGTGTGTGTGTGTGTGTGTGTGTGTGTGTGTGTGTGTGTGTGTGTGTGTGTGTGTGTGTGTGTGTGTGTGTGTGTGTGTGTGTGTGTGTGTGTGTTGAGTGGTTACAAAAGTATAGCTTCAGCCTCCTCATAACTTAGAATTTCTAACCATGCTCTTAACGTTTTCTTACATTCATGAACTTGCACAGGGTAAATGCTTAATTTTCTATTTATAACATTATACATTTTTGCAGATTGATAAGTAAATCGTCTCTTAGCGAATTTAGATTTGGTAAAAGGTAGCGGTGCAACATTGCCAATTCTCCTTTTATTACAGGAAGCAGTAGCAGGTACATACTCCAATAATTTGTGTAGCTTCACAATACAACCTTCTATGTAAAGTTTCCTTACTGATAGGAGATTACATTCCGTATATAAGTCAACAGTAGGATATCTAAGGGGTTTGGAGAACATCACCTTGAGCAAATCTGGCCTAGTGGTTTGCCCTATGGCCTCACAAGCAGAGGGTCGTGGGTTCAAATCCCGGCTCGCACCTCTGAGTTTTTCGGAATTCATCATCATCTCGTCCTATATATATCATTACAGAGCACAGGCCTCTACTAAGAACGAGAGGGCGTTTGCTGAAATTCCCACACGGGTTCAATGTAGATCAGATCACACACACCATTGAATATCATCGCAGGTTTATGCCGGTTTCCTCGCGATGTTTTCCTTTAACGTAAAGCTCGTGGTAAATTTCAAGCGTAATTTCGCACGTATATTCTGAAAAGCTCAGAGGTGCGAGCCCGGACTTGAGCCCACGACCTTCTGCTTGAGAGGCCATAGGTCAAACCACTAGGTTATCACGGCTTGTTTTTAAATACTGTTAAAGGATGGCCATCATCATCATCATTTAAGCCGAAAGACGTCCACTGCTGAACATAGGCCTCCCCCAAGGGAACAACCTCGCCAAACGAACGCAGTTCAAATAGGCAATGCGGCTAGTGCATTAGGCACCTTCGCGCCTTGTACGATCCCGGGCGGGTTATTTGTCTGACTGCATTTTTAATTGTATTTTTTTCCCGAGTATCGGATCATCATCATCATCAACCCAGCCTATATAAATCCCACTGCAGGGCTCAGGCCTCCTCTCAGAGTGAGAAGGCTTGGGCCCTAGCTCCCACGCGGGCCCAGTGCGGATTGGGAACTTCAGACACACCATTGAATTTCCTCGCAGGTGTATGCAGATTTCCTCACGTTGTTTTCCGTCACCGTAAAGCTCGAATGATAAATTACGAAATGTAATTTCGCACACAAATTCCGAAAAACGCAGAGGTGCGAGCCGGGATTTGAACCCACGACCCTCTGCTTGTGAGGCCATAGGGCAAACCACTAGGCCACCACGGCTTATTATCGAATGTGTAAATTATTTTAATTGGTAATAATAATAATTACATACATATGTGGATATAATTACAGAGGATGTCAATTTAAGGACATCCTGTGCCATCGCGCCGTAAAAAAGAAACTAAAGTAGGTACCTAGCTCGCTGCTCCTCTCCGCATCTATATCCTGGGCAACGAGTTCCCTCGCCCTGTGGAGTCTCGTCAGGTGCGCTCGCGACCTCCCATGCCTTATAAGTGTCCTGCTGGAATGACGCACATGCTTCACAATATCACCCTTGTATTCACTATGAACCAACGACGCGACGTATATCAGTATGAGCGTACGGAGCATCACGGCGGCATCGTGCGTGCGTTCGCGGCGAGCGCTCGCGGGCAACTGGCGGCTGAAGTTTCAAACTTGGAATCGGATCCTTTTTGACAAATAGGTTTTGCTTTTTTTCCCAGTGGCCAGTGACTTTTGGATTGTTTTTGATCAATTAAAAGAGCAAGGGTTATGACACCATAAGACAATAATTTCGAGATGCGACTCTAGTTAGTAGAAAAATAATTTGTTCTAGCCCTATAAACCAGATAAGTTTTCAACGTACTGTATTTTTTTTCAGGTTTGAAACAAAATAGTCGTTGATTGAGTTGGCATAGAAGTGATGTCATAACTAACATACAAAATCTATGGGAAAAACGTATTTTGACAGATCATAAAAGTACGTCAGTTGATTGCTGGTTTCATCATACCGACTAGCGGACACTATATCCCATGAAACTACTGCTACTTCTTTCATTCTTTGATTACAGATCCGCTTACGTTGGGGCTTTGGACTCATAACTTTACTAAAATATTGTAATAATACTTAGGTATGTAATATTACAATTACAATTACCTAGTTTCACCTTTGATATTTTCGAAGTTATGCGAAACCCTGGACACGCCTGCGAAGAAAAACAATGACGTGTATGAAGTTCCCATTCCACACTAGGCCCGCGTGGAAACTACGGCCCATACCGTCTCATCCTGAGAGGGTATGCAGGCTGGGGATGGACATAATGTATCAAAAAGATAAAAATCAAACTTCCTTACCGCTACGCCGTAGCACTGGCGTAGCACCGTAGAGGTGTCGTAGAACGTGTAGAATATCATTAACACTTTCGCTGCCACGGATTGCTACGCGCTACGCTCATAGTCAGTAGTAGCGTTTTTCCGCTTTGAAGCGAAAGCTGCCTACGAGCTCAGATCACGCCTGGCGGGTACTTAGCACTCAATGTGGCGGAATTATGACTCACTAATAATACTACTTCTACTAGTATTTACACACTGCTTTGCTTCCGTTAGCCATAGGGTTTGACAATTGAATCGAAATTCTAGGATTTTACTAAATTCATTTCGTACTAAACACAAACTGAAATATAGATGCACAGAAAAAACCCCAGAAAAAAGACCAATGCTGGGAATCGAACCCAGGTCCTCAGCATTCCGTGCCGTGTGCCATACCCCTACACCACCACTGGTCTAGAGATTAGACACGAATCTTTCCTATACATCATACATTTCAATCTGCTAAATCATCACCTTATGCAGTGACAAACGCACATCTATGTTACACCCTCATCGAGAGATTTTAACACTCCTTCGGAACTAACCGCTCACCTGGACAAGAGATGGCGCTACTGTGCAACTTTAAACATTTTATTACTTTTACGGTCATCCCGTGAAATCATACATTTCGTACTAAACACAAACTGAAATATAGATGCACAGAAAAAACCCCAGAAAAAAGACCAATGCTGGGAATCGAACCCAGGTCCTCAGCATTCCGTGCCGTGTGCCATACCCCTACACCACCACTGGTCTAGAGATTAGACACGAATCTTTCCTATACATCATACATTTCAATCTGCTAAATCATCACCTTATGCAGTGACAAACGCACATCTATGTTACACCCTCATCGAGAGATTTTAAGCCGAAGGAGTGTTAAAATCTCTCGATGAGGGTGTAACATAGATGTGCGTTTGTCACTGCATAAGGTGATGATTTAGCAGATTGAAATGTATGATGTATAGGAAAGATTCGTGTCTAATCTCTAGACCAGTGGTGGTGTAGGGGTATGGCACACGGCACGGAATGCTGAGGACCTGGGTTCGATTCCCAGCATTGGTCTTTTTTCTGGGGTTTTTTCTGTGCATCTATATTTCAGTTTGTGTTTAGTACGAAATGTATGATTTCACGGGATGACCGTAAAAGTAATAAAAAAAATGAAGTTGAAAAAATAAGTACAAAAAAAAAAAGATACTTCATAGCTAACTTGTTTACTAAATTCCTTCAGGAATATCCAAAATTAAATTGGGAACTTCCAAAATGACGTTAGGGATTTCCAGAATTTTATTTAAATAAGGGGAGCAAACGAGCAGACGGGTCACCTGATGGAGAGCGATTACCGTCGCCCATGGCCACCCGCAACACGAAGAATCACAGGTGCGTTGCCGACCCTTTTAGGAATTGGTAGGCTCGTTTTTGCTGTAACGCCGCTTCCCGGAGTTAGTTTCGCAGTAAGCTGATTCCAGATCTTCGTCATGCGAAGAAAGAAGTTTCGCTTAAAACGCACGATACTAGACTGCCAATCATCAAGATTTATGTTGGGAATTTCCATAATTACAGTAGGATTTTACAAAATTACAAATTTTCAAAATTACATTGGTAATATACAGTAAAAATAATAAATAAAATAAATAAATATCACGGGACAATTCACACCAATTGACCCAGTCCCAAAGTAAGCTAGGAAAGCTTGTGTTATGGGTACTAGGCAACGGATAAACATACTTATATAGATAAATACATACTTAAATACATATTAAACACCCAAGACCCGAGAACAAACATTCATATACAGTATATTTGACAATATACTAATATTTTTAAATGTATTTTACTATCACATCTACTTTTTAACCGACGAAAACAAAAGGAGGAGGTTCTCAATTCGACGTGTATATATTTTTTTTTTATGTATTTTCACGCATAACTTTTTACAGAGTAGTCCGATTTTGATGATTCTTTTTTTATTGGAAAGCGTATACCCCGAAGGTGGTCCCGTTTAAATTTGGAAACAATATTCTTACCCTAAGGGTAGGAAAACAGGGGATGATTGATTGTTCAGTTGCTGATTGTACTATATGGCCACGCATAACTTATTACAGAGTAGTCGGATTTTGATGATTCTTTTTTTATTGGAAAGCGTATACCCCAAGGGTGGTCCCATTTAAATTTGGAAATAATATTCTTACCCTAAGGGTAGGAAAATAGGGGTTGATTGGCTAAATTTTTACAGAGTAGTCTGATTTTCATAATTCTTTTTTATTGGATAGATAGGTTATACCTTGAAGTTGGTATTATAAATTTGGAAAAAAAATTACCCCAAAGATGGAAAAAAAGTATAAAATAAAAACTTTTTAACCAAAAATTAAACCGCCGAAAAAACTGAAAAGCAAAAAATAATACCTTTTTTGTTTGACCTTAATCTAGGTACCAGTTTGAAGTCGGTGCCTCAGCACGAGCCAGGAGGAGTGATAGAAGCCAATCAGGTAGACGATTATAGGTCCACTCCTCCTGGCTAAGTGCTGAGGCACCGACTTCAAACTGGTACCTAGATTAAGGTCAAACAAAAAAGGTATTATTTTTTGCTTTTCAGTTTTTTCGGTGGTTTAATTTTTGGTTAAAAAGTTTTTATATTATACATGAAATGCAGTGTACAGACTAAACACAAAATAAAACTATTAAATAATCGTGCATTACCTACGTTAGCAAGTTTTGTAAAAGTTATTTTCATCACATAAGTTCTGAAAGTAGGTTGCATTTAACTTGAAATCCGTGTTGTAAATTCGATTTACATCTTTAGGGATGTAAGTAAATTTAAAAATCGAATGGTGCTCCTTTGTATTCACGAACTGGTAAACAGGAAATTGTAATACATGGTAACGCGTAATACTTACCTCCAAACCTCCATGCTGGCATAATGCTGCTGGCCAGTGCTGGTTGAATGTGCCAAAGCCAAAGAGCGCAAGCCATTAAAAAAAAAACAAAAGACCGTTTGGCGCGATAAATTTTCTTCCGCTCTGTTATTAAAAATTGCGTATACATTTTTAACATAACGGTTTTTCTTTATTTCTTCGCATTTGTGATGAAAAGTAGAGTGTTCAACTCGAGTGTAAATGATCAATTACACCCGCGAACAATAAGCAACCTCGCTCGATTTGCTCGCTCGTGCGCCTATCATGGGTGTAATTGATCACTTACGACCCTTGTTTATCAATCTACTATTTATTTAGGTACAGTTGACCAAGAAAATGGTCTACCAGTTTTGACAAAAGTTTCTCTGTGAGGTTTAAATATCGCTAAGGTTTCAAATTCAAAAGATTCAAATCTATTTATTACAGATAACAAAGATCCACTCTCATTTCACTCACTGTCATCATATTATTACAAGGGAAAATCGACCTCATTTTATCATGACGTACAAATCAACTTAAGCCGTAGGGTGGTAGACCATATTTTTGGCCGACTGTACCACATCATCCTGTGTACAAAATGACGTCAATTTTACGTCACCCGCACCAAAAGTTCGAGCTTAGCTCATAGAGTAAGTAAAATATAGTATATGCCGCTCACTTTTTACCCTAGACTAGTAATATTGGGAGGCGGTGTAGCAGCTCAATCTACAGGCAATTCCTGAACAGCCTGCATCAAATATTGATGCGGATATAGATATCTGTGCGAACTATCGTACGTAAATATTGTTCGTTACCCGTATTTAGGGACAGTGCAACTTGTATTCCGTGTTTTTAGGGTTCCGTAGTCAACTAGGAACCCTTATAGTTTCGCCATGTCTGTCCGTCTGTCTGTCTGTCTGTCTGTCTGTCCGCGGCTAAGCTCAGAGACTGTTAGTACTAGAAAGCTGTAATTTGGCACGAATATATATATCAGTCACGCCGACAAAGTGATTAAATAAAAAAAAGTAAAAAAAATTTTTTAGGGTACCTCCCATAGACGTAAAGTGGGGGTGATTTTTTTTTCTCGACTAACCCTATAGTGTGGGGTATCATTGGATAGGTCTTTTAAAACCATTGTAGGGTTGCTAACATGATTTTTCTATCCAGTGATCTGTTTGCGAAATATTCAACTTTAAAGTGAAAATTTTCATTAATATCGACCGTCCCCCCCCCTCTAAAATCTAAACTGTTGGGTGGAAAAATTTGAAAAAATTCAGAATGGTAGTAAATATATCAAATTTACTAGGAAAATTATAGCGGCTAAAATTGCTTGGGAATTATTTGTAGTTTACGAGTAAATAGTAGCCTAAGGTATAAAACCTACCTAAACTTGGATGATTCCGTACACATAAGAAATCCTTAAAAAAATATTACTTGATTTTTTCGTAACGGCTACGGAACCCTACCTCGGGCGTGTCCGACACGCTCTTGGCCGGTTTTTTTTCGTATGTTCTCTAATTAAGTAGCATATCATGATTTCATCATTTCTAATGCGATCCCGCAGAGAAACTCCGAGCATAGCCCTCTCCATTGCCCTTTGAGTGACTTTGAGCTTTGTTATGAGGCCTATCGTTAGCGGCCATGTCTCAGTGCCACAAGTCATCACTGGCAACACACACTACTTAATTAAGTATAATAAAAGATATTTTGAAAATAAATAAAATATATAATTACCTATAGTTTCGTTTTGAAAAATGCGGATATACATTTTAAGTTTCTAGTAGGATTCTTTTTAGCAGTGGTATTTTTGAACCTGTGGTAGATTTTTTAAGCCTTAATTGAATAAAGACAATAATTATTTCAAACTAAATACAAACTGAAATATAGATGCACAGAAAAAACCCCAGAAAAAAAGACCAATGCTGGGAATCGAACCCAGGACCTCAGCGTTCCGTGCTGCGTGCTTACCCCTACACCATCACTGGTCTAGAAGTTAGCGACGAATCTTTCCCATACATCGTACACTTCAGTCTGTTATAATCACATTAGGCAGTGATAAAGCGCATCTATGTTAATGCCCTCTACCGAGAGACTTCAACACTCCTTCGGAGCTACCCGCTCACCTAGACCAAGAGATGGCGCTACTAGGCCAACTTTTACAAGTTAACGCTGAACGCTGAGGACCTGGGTTCGATTCCTACATTGGTCTTTTTTCTGGGGTTTTTTCTGTGCATCTATATTTCAGTTTGTATTTAGTTTGAAATATATGGTTTCACGGGATGACCGTAAAAGTAATAAAAAAAATGAAGTTGAAGAAAATAAAAATAAATAGAAAAAGATACTTCATACTTAACTTATAATAATTATTAATATTTTAACTGGACTTAAAACAAAATGCCTGAGGTGTTATTTCACAAATCCAGCTGGGATCCTATCGATGTTTAGAAAATTTTATTTCCGAAGGTTTACAATCCCGAAAACTTCATTTGTCCAAAAGCATTTTTTTCTGAAACTGTAAATATTTCAGGATTTATTTCAGGACCATCGTGTAGAACCCTTTTGGTTAGGTTAGGGTTGTTTTATAAAAATCCTGAAATATTTACAGTTTCAGAAAAAAATGCATTCGGATAAATGAAGCATTCGGGATTTTAAATATTCGGAAAAAATAATAATCTAAATTTTGATAGGTAACCCATCATAATCATCCCACTGAGAGGGCTTGGAGTGTAGTGCCCACGCAAGCCCAATGAGGATTGGGAACTTCGTTTCGAATCATTTAAAGAGGAAGCAGGATTTATTGTTAACGAGCTGCTGCCCGCGACTCCGTCTGCGAAGAATTCGTTTATCGCTATCCCGCGGGAACTATACAATTTTCCGGGATAATAAGTATCCTATGTGTTAATCCGGATTATTAACTATCTGTGTGCCAAATTTAATCAGGATCCGTCAAACCGTTTTAGCGTGAAAGAGTAACAAACATCCATCCATACATACATACATACTTACAAACTTTCGCGTTTATAATATTAGTAGGATAAACCAGGGAGCTTTACGAAGAAGGAAAACATCCTGAGCTTGCACATGTGAAAGAATTCAATGGTGTGTGTGAAATTCGTGATCCACAATAGGGCCGCTTGAGAACTACGGCTCAAACCCTTTCATTCTGAGAGGACGCCTGTACCCTGAAGTGGGTAGGGAAGGGATGATGAGAAAGTAGGATTATGTAGATAAAGCAACTGTCACTCACTCATGTTACTCTCGCAAAGAAAACATATTATAGTAAAGTCTGGGAACGCATCACTAGCAATTCAAATCTTCTAATACTTAGAGCGTTACAATCCAGTTGATCAAAACTGAACCACATTTAAACAGTAACAGGGTCGCATGTAGTTTTCAATAAACATGGAACATACGACCTTGGGTAATTCAAGGCAATGTGCTCACGTCAAAAAATATTACTCGCAGATCTCAAACGGCGCTACATTTTATGGTGTTTTTATTCCATGGTGTCACCCTTTTTTTATCGAAATAGAGGCCCTTGCCAAGTCGTAAAGTACAGGCTAGTAAAAAACTGATAAAATCTGTGTGTTTACCGCGTAGACAGATGGTTGGGTTAAGAGTTAAAATTTAAGCCGCGTAGGGTAATCTTCACCTATTTTTAAGCCTATGCTTTTTGCGTTGGATGGAAATGGGTGGAAAAAAAGAGGAGACCCTTGCCTCTAATAGGCTATCATATATCCTCCACTAGAAAAGCTGTTATCATCATCATTTCAGCCGAAAGACGTCCACCACTGAACATAGGGTCCCCCTTTGATCAATTATAACTGTAGATCCACAGTCGCGCGCCCGAAAATGTCCGAGCCAAACGAGCGCCACTTTGATAAAAGTGGCCTTCTTTTTTCTCAGTACGTTGCGTGAAATTGTCAAGTTTAGCTGTCAAGTGTCAACCGAAATTTGACTGTAATGAAGTAAAGACTAGGTTCAAATTTCTGTGTAGGTGATGATTTTAATTGTTATGCAAACAAATAAAAAAGTTCGGACATTCTTTGAAGGGGATTTGTTATAATTGATCAAAGGGGTCCCCCAAGGTTCGCCAAACAGACCGGTCGTGCGCCATCAGCATCCAATTCGTTCCCGTATTCTTAACCAGGTCGTTGTTCCACCTTGTTAGAGACTTAACTACACTGCATCTTTCATGGACGCCATTCAATAACCTTTTGTCACCCACCGGCCATAAGTTCTACGTGCGATGGTCCCTGCCCACTGCCGTTTGAGTCTTTGTTCTCAACCACACATTTTTAGCTATTGATTATTTTCTAGCACTCCGATTTTAGACACGTTCCACAATAATTGGCGGTGAAAGTGTAAAAGTCTTCTTATATTTTTATCTTAGAAAAATTATCAGATTAACTCTCTAGAGTCTGACCAGACCTGAAAGCGCTGGAAGCTTAGTCTAGTCTGAAAGTCTAGTTTGTTTCGAGCTGTTGCTTTTTTAAATGCAATTATAATAGTATAGTTACTCTCCAATAGTCCAATAATCTAGGTAATATGAGGAGGCAAATTTATATTGACGCGAATTTGTTTATTATTTGTTTTGAGAGTTCCGTATCTAAAGCTTAAAAAAAAGTTTATTCTGCAAGTCGACCGCAAAGGGCTTTTTTACATGTCACTTTTTAGGGTTCCGTAGTCAACTTGGAACCCTTATAGTCTCGCCATGTCTGTCCGTCTGTCTGTCTGTCCGCGGCTATGCTCAGAGACTGTTAGTACTAGAAAGCTGTAATTTGGCATGAATATAAATATCAGTCACGCCGACAAAGTGATTAAATAAAAAACCTAAAAAAAAATTTTTTTAGCGTTCCTCCCATAGACGTAAAGTGGGGGTGATTTTTTTTTCTCTACTAACCCTATAGTGTGGGGTATCATTGGATAGGTATTTGAAAATAAATAGGGGTTTTCTAAAACTATTTTTGATAAAGTTAATATTTTCGGAGATATTCACTCCGAAAGTTCAAAATAATGTGTCCCCCCCCTCTAACTTTTGAACCGCACGTCTAAAAAATATGAAAAAAAATCACGTAAGTTAAACTTAATAAAAACTGTCTAGGAAAATTATTTTCAACTTAATCAGTTGAGCAGTTTTTAAGTTTTTGTAAAAAAATATTTCTAAACAAAATTGTAATTTAACCACCATTGCATTTTTTTTCTTTAAGTACCTATAAGATCACGCTAACAGTATCTTCTTTCAAATTAAAAAAAATTATTACATTTGAAAAACAATCAACATAATAACATACTAGTTCTAATAGACGGCAGTTAGATTAGTTACCCAATTCGCCGATAGATGGCGCTGTACCGCCGACGTTGGGACCAAAACAACCACATTAATAAAGTCTGCAATCATTTTTTCGTACCTGCTACGGAACCCTATCTTGGGCGTGTCCGACACGCTCTTGGCCGGTTTTTTAAACTATGTATCAGCGCTTTGGGAAGACCATCACTGTCAAGAAGAATGTGCCACAAGAAGCTTAACAGAAAGTTATTAAAAAAAAATATATAAACAAAAAAGACATAATTATAAATTACAATATATAAATAATTTATTGAATCAGGCGTTACTTTGCGGAGGTCCATATTAATGAATTGAAACAATTACTTTGCTTTGCGGGTGAGCAAAAAAAATACAGGGATGTTGGGGTCCCTTAGTTGGAAGTGTAGAATGTTTAAACCATAATATAATTAACTTAAATTTCATTTAATTTCCTAAAACAATAATAGAGGACGCTATCGAAGAACATTTAGTTTACCTGGCTTTCAAGATGCCGTGTTAATTTCTTGTGCAATCGGTGAGTTTCAAAAATGTTACCCGTACTTAAGACCTCAGGGCTGGATATGTTTTCGCCCAGAGGCTGAGCATAGCCGTTCAGCGAGAAAATACCGCAAGCATGCTTGTCACTCTGCCCCGGGTATGTCAAATTCAGGGTTTCGACATTTTTTAATATGCATATTGTCATAGTTTTTGACGTTTTGCCGTAGCCCCGGCGCCACACATAGCACAAATGTATCAACATATATTTGAACACATATTTGATCTATGGCTGATTGTATGGTTGTTCTATTGAACAAATAAGCAAATACCGGTGCTACACATGTGATCAAATAAATGTGTTCAAACATTTG
This sequence comes from Archips crataeganus, assembly GCA_947859365.1. NCBI lineage: Eukaryota > Metazoa > Arthropoda > Insecta > Lepidoptera > Tortricidae > Archips > Archips crataeganus. Next base: position 1,864,293 of record OX402048.1, on the reverse strand, counting down.
TGCTATATGTGGCGGCGGGGTAGGATGCACCGTTTTCAAGATATTTGACAAAACACCGGTTCTCGTCCGATCACTGAGCGAGGTTAAGCAACGTCGGGCGCGGTCAGTACTTAAATGGGTGACCGCCTGGTTTTAACAAACTCTAAAATTGAATATTTTGCTTGTGAATCCACGGGCTAAACCTTGTCTGACATTATAATCAGTGGTAGCTTTAATTACATTGTTAGTGTCGTCCTAGATATTTCATCAAGAAATGTACGTATACTATTTATAATTAAACGTGTTGTGTATGAAGCGGCTTTTGAAAATATGTCAAGGATACTAAAAACGTATCCGATTTTCTCAACCATTTTAAAAAGAAAACACATTTTCGTAGAGTACTGGATGCTTTTATCAGTCCAAGTCCCAATTGGCCGGAGGTCTTATGTTTGTTACTGTTATTGCTTCCATTGGTAGCTGGCGAATGTCGACGAATGACGGCAAAGTCTGTGTCGGTATAAGTCGGTATTACGTCGATGTACGTCGGTGGACATCGTCTGCCACCGACCTCGTTGAAGCATCGATAGCTATCGGGATTTATAAAATCAACAGAACGTTGCGAAATTGCACAATTCTCTGAACTTTCTTGGACATGGAATTGAAATTATCAGTCTCTATGATTGTTGGATCGGGTATTGTGGTTTCAAAGTTTATTATTGCTGATAGAAATTATTATATTTTTTTTTAGTTAGCCTATTTTTGTGTCAGGTCTCTCCTCTCTTGCTTCACTCCTGCCTTTCAAAGGGAGCCGCCATCCTCCATGATAGATATCTAGGTCATCCCTCCATCTTCTCTTCGGTCTGCTTCTATAACGATATCCGCCCGTTCCCTAAATAATTATCAGAATTGCAAAATACTAGATTGCCGACTTACCCTATTTCTGCTCGTCAGGCAGGTCGTGGTCGTCGTGGGGAGGCCAGGGGGTCGTGTTTTACGAGCCTGGTGATATCACTATCTGTTATTATGAAAATTTGGGTTTTAAAGGAACATGGTGTATTGAAAACAAGCTTTTTTGGCAATCTGATATAGAGAAAAACACGATGACAGGAAAGTCTGGTTTTCTGGGAATTTGGTATTTTAGAAATAGTGTAAGTCGGCAATCTAGTATTTTGCTATTCTGATATTTAGGGAACGAGCGACGATAGCCATCCGTGGCAATTTGGCCCAACGTTATACGTTATAATTTACATTATATTAAAATTATTACAATTCAAATACAATATTCATTAATAAAAAAAAATAAAAAAAATATTTCTAAAAAACCAGCCAAGTGCGAGTCGGACTCGCGCACGAAGGGTTACGTACCATTATCTATGAAAACGGCAAAAAAATCACGTTTGTTGTATAGGAGCCCAGCCCCCCTTAAATATTTGTTTTATTTTAATTGAATTATTTAATTTTAAAGTGAATATATAACTAAATATTCTGTGAATATTTGAAGTGTCTCCTGTCGGCGTTATCAATATTGAGCAAAAATGAGCAAAAAAATCACGTTTGTTGTATGGGAGCCAAAATAAATAAATAATTTTTTTTTTTCTGGTTTTTAGTATTTGTTTGTTATAACGGCAACCGAAATACGACAGTGATGATGATAATGATGATGATACGAGGATCTGTGAAAATTTTAACTGTCTAGCTATCACGGTTTATGAGATACAGGCTGGTGACAGACGGAAAGAGAGACAGACAGACAGACAGATAGACGGACGAACAGCGGAGTCCCATTACTGAGGCCCTTTGGGTACGGAACCCTAAAAATTAACATGTAAATCCGATTTTAACCTTCCAATGAAAACCCCATAAATCTACACTAGTCATGACTGCCGACCTTGTTCATTCCAGTTAACAAATTGTTTAGTTCAACATCAAGATTCAAAAACATGGAACCTACCCGCATCGTGAGCACGCGAGCTTCACCGTTCGCTTTAGCTTTTCAATTTATAAAGAAAAACACGATGCCGTTAGAGATATCATTGGTTCCACCGTCTCTAATAATTGGATAGGTTGCGGTAAAACTCAAGCTAGTGTTGTTGCGATAGTATCGGGCAACCGTAGATAGATATGCAACCTATATGATAGATATAAGTTGTTGGATATATCAGTTAAATAAAATTCTTCAAAATAAATGTTATTATAATAGGATTATATTAGTGATGCTGACATAAATTTGTAATTTTTGAAGTGAAACTTCTAATGCGACGTCCAACAAGGTCGCGTTAAACGTTTAACGCTACCATATTATTATATACTGCCGAAGCAAGTGCACTTGGTATACATCTCGCATTGTATATATACTATAGTATTTCCAATCATTTATTTTATTATATGACAGCTCCCGTAGAATGTAACTGCGTTTTTAACGCAAAAATTAATTAAAATTAAATTTCTGAGAGGTTTAAAAAATACGACAACTGCCTAATTTTGTTCCTTGATCCTATATAATATTCATCTATCTCTTTTTTTAAAGTACGATAAATAATAAACTTTTTAATAAAGTTACATTCTATGGCAATACAAATAGTGATGTTATGATTGAAATATCGATATTGTATCGGTATTGTATATGTTGAACTAGATGTGTTCCCGCGACTTTGTTCAGTCAACGTCATAAATAAGTGATAACTTTTGTACCTTGTCGCTTTCAGTCGTTACGTAATTTCGTATGGCATTTCAAACATGACGTTAAAGTGACAAGGTACAAAAGTGATCACTTATTTATGACGTTGACCCTACGCGTTGTAATTTTTTTCCCGGGATATAAAATGGCCTATGTTACTCAAGTGAAATAATTTTTATTTGTCCAGTAGTTTTTAGCTTATTCATTACAAACATACAAATCCTTCCTCTTTATAATATAAGTATAGATAGGTAATCAACAATGAAATGAAATAATTATAATAACAGGTAATTTTTATTTATTAATTTTAAAATTGGATCGATTTCGTATCTACTGATCACTTATTTGGTCACAACACTATAACTTTCAAACTAGTTCTGTCATCGAGAAAATAAATGAATGGAACAACTATAACGGATGTTAAAAACTTCGATAGTGCGATTCAGAACTCATACTGTCTGTGCAAAATGTATGAGACTTGATAAAACGCCATCTAGTGAGTAATTTAAACACATAGATGCATAAGTAAATTTAGTTCTTTAAGTTATTGCAATAAGGTTCATATTGATGTATACCTAAGTGCCTTTTTAATTTCCACATATAATGAAGTTTCACTTCTTCCGCGCGGAGGAACTGCACGCACTATCTTTTATTATTATTATTATTATCTATACATATAAAATCCTTTGTCCTGACTGACGGATCAACGCACAGCCTAAACCGCTGATCGTAGAGACCTGAAACTTGGAGGGTGTGTTCTTTGTATGACGTAGGCATCCGATAAGAAAGGATTTTTCGTAGTTCTACTCCTAAGGGGGTAAAAAAGGGGGGCAAAGTTTGTATGGGACAACGTGATTCCTTGGTCCAATCTACTTCAAATTTTGCATAAACATTCTATAACAGAATTGATGGAAGACGTGTTTCGTATTTTATTGAAATTCATCACTTGACGGGGTTAAAAAGGAGTAGAAAGTTATTTTGGGGGTGATTTGCTTCGAAGTTGATATCAATACTCCTTAGTGCTTTTGATTTAAATTACTTTTTATTTTGACACAGTAAACGAAACGAAACTTCAAATTTTGCAAACCATTGTCTACGTTTGTCAACCACTTCCTGATCTGATCTCTGATAATAACTAATTATATGTTTAAAGTATTTGCATTTCACCAAGGTTTTGCTTTTACAAGCGCAGCGTGGGACGTCCACCAACGAGATGGACGGACGTTTTGGTGAAAGCCGCAGGTTCAGGGTGGATGCAAATCGCTTCCAACCGTAATGATTGGGCGTCAATGAGGGAGGCCTATGTCCAGCAGCGCAGTGGACGTCCTACGGCTGAAATGATGATGATGAAGCTTTTATGTGATTTCAACCTTTTTCGAATAAAATCGAATTGACTATTCAAACATCATTGTTGAACTCGCCTAAAAGCTTGGTGCAATGCAAATACATATAAAATGCTTTATCCTGAAGTCCTAAATGACTGACTGGCGGATGAACACACAGCCTAAACCGCTGTATGTAGAGACCTGAAACTTGGAGGATGTGTTCTTTGTATGAAATAGGCATCCGATAAGAAATAATTTTCCGGAATTCCCACGAGATAAGGAATATACGGGATGTATATATTTCATCAATCAAGAGTGACTCTATCCCCATAACGAAGATTACTAAACTGTTCAAATTGGGCATGCAAGCAGACTATTAGAATAGGTATAAAGCTAATTTCAATAATTTTGAAAATTCCCACGGGATAAGGATAAATCAAGATTTATATGCTCAAATCAACTGGATCTCCGTAACTACAATTACTAAACTTTTCAAATTCAGTATAAACGTAAATGGTCATATATAACAGCAAAAAAACGTATTGCTGGATTTTTGGAAATTCCTGTGGGATAGATAATCTCTGAAACTTCCGAGCCGATTAAAAAAAATCTTTTACCAGTAAAAAGTTACACCATCCTTTATTGACATAGGCTACTTTTTTCCGGGAAAATGCAAAATTCCCAAGGGATAGAAAAAAAAATTCAACTTCGGAGCTCATTTTAAAATGTCTTTCACCAATAGAAAAGATACACTGTCCTTGATTAACATAGGATGCTATTTTCCGGATAAATGCAAAATTCCCGCGGTATAGAAAATAGAAAACTTAACTTCGGGGCCGAGTTTAAAAAAAATGACCAATAGAAAGCTACATCATCCTTTATTGGTATAGACTAGGCTACCTACTATTTATTATTTAAAAGCGAAAAAGTTTTTCGGGTGCGCCGGTGGGATTCGAACCCACGTCTCCTGGGTATGCGCCCCAACGGGTGTTCTACCAATTGAACCACGTCGCATCCAACCGACTCCACCGAAATTCTTAATCGCTTACATACACCAACAGTGAGTGATTCGGTGAGCAGCCGTACTGCTAATAAAATAAATAATATTTACCTACTATTTATTCGGTAAAATGCAAAATTCCCATGGGATAGAAAGAAGTGAATATCACTTGAGGGCTGATTTGAAAAATTCTTTCACCAATAGGAAGCTACACCAACCATTATTTACATAGACTACTTTTCTCCGTGAAAAAGCAAAATTCCCACGGGAAAAAAATAAGTGAATTCAACTACGGGGCTGATTTTAATACTTCTTTTACCGGTAGAAAGCTACACACTTCTAAGGACATAGGCTACTTTTTCTCGGGGAAAATGCAAAATTCCCGCGGGATATAAATAAGCGAAAATTTACATAGAATAAGGACAAATTTGTTGAAATTCCCACGGTATAGAGAATAAACGGGATTTATAATATTCACGAACTGATACTGATGATGATGAAATGATAATAACATTAATAATGATGGATGTTGCCGTTGCCGGATTTTTGTTTTATACAATGAAAGAGATGAAGAAGCTTTACCACAAATTGGAATTCTACGCCGACGAAGTCGCGGGCAAAAGCTAGTCTATATATATAAAAGAAGAAACTGACTGACTGAGTGACTGACATATCAACGCACAGCCCAAACCACAGGGCCTAGAGATTCCAAATTTGGCATGTAGGTTCCTTGTAAGGTCTAGGGGTGCACTAAGAAAGGATTTTTCAAAATTCACTCCCTAAGGGGGTGAAACGGGGGTCCAAAGTTTGTATGGGGAAACAAGATTAGTTCGAGTATTTTATTCGAAACTTCACAAAAGTACTCCTAATGATAAATGAGTAAACACATGTTTCAGGTTTTTTGAGAATTCAACCCCTAAAAGGGGGGAAAGGGGTCTGAAAATCAACATGGGTGTTGTTTCTATGGTTTATCGGGTCGCTGGTTATGAAAACAACAACGGTATTAAAATCGACGTGGCAGACGTAAAATACCATCTCCCTGGATGGGGTGCGATGGGGTTGAAATGTCTAAATAAACTAAATGATTGTTGATATATCAACGCACAGCCCAATCCACTGGACCTAGAGACTTGAAATTTTGCATATTGATACCTTATACAATGTAGACATCCATTAAGGAAGGATTTTTGGGAATTCCCACGGGAACGGAAAAAAACAGGATTTATATATTCGATTCCGAGTGACCCTATCTCAGTAACTATAATAACTAGACTCTTCAAATTTGATACACAAGTAGGTATTACATTAGTTAAACCATTAATTTCAGGATTTTTCAAAATTCCCACGGAATAAGGACAAAACGGGATCCTATGAACTATAATTACTAGACTCTTCAAATTTGGCATAGAAGTAGATAATTATAAAAGTAAAAAAACAGTTTTAAGGATTTTCGGAAATTCCCACGGGATAAGGATAAAACGGGATTATTCGTTTTAGTGGTCGTAGAAAGCTGAAATTCGGCATGTAGGTTGCTTGGGGAGTGTAGAGGAGGATTGAGAGAGGACTTTTCATAATTCCCACGGGAACGGGAAAAAACGGGATTTTTCGTTTAGAAAGCTGAAATTCGGTAGGTATGTAGGTTACTTGGGGAGTGTAGAGGAGCATTGAGAGAGGACATTTCAAAATTCTCACGGGAACGGGAAAAAACGGGATTTTTCGTTTTACTGGTCGTAGAAAGCTGAAATTCGGCAAGTGGGTTCCTTGGGGAGTGTAGGGGAGCATTAAGAAAGCATTTCCCGAAATTTTTACGGGAACGGGAAAAAACGGGATTTTGCGTTTTACTGGTTGTAGAACAACATTTATAAGTTTATACTGTAAGTAGGACGCAAAGGGCTCTTTAACCGACTTCAAAAAAAAGGAGGAGGTTATGCATTCCACTTTATGTATTTTTTTATGTTTCTTATGTTCACCGATTTCTCGGTCAATTGTGGACCGATAATAAAAATATTTTTTTTATTCGAAAGAATACAATATACTCCTGAGATGGTCCCATTGTCACCAAATCAGGATCTGATGACGGGATCTCAGGAAAATCGAGGAGAACCCTCAAATTTTGTATGCACGCATTACGTTTTCATATATTTTCTCCAGCTAAGTATGCGTCTGGTAGACATCATCTCATGTTGATGAGCAGATGATGGAAGGTAAAACTCCTTAACGGTTAGGAGTTGAGGATATTTTTCAAATATTATAGGTACGTATAGACCGATAGTTGTATTCTTTCAGGTTATCCAGGTGAGCTGATGATGGAAGGTATAACTCCTTAACGGATAGGTCACACAACACCTTAACAAAATACTATAATAAATATAATAATATAATTATAATTATAATATCAATGCTAAGTAGGTACTCAAGTTTCCGTAGAAGTAAGAAAACATTGAATTATACCTAATGCAGGACAGGGGAAAGTAATAATAGGTTTTATAATATTAACAAGCCTGGTTATTTTAGTGCCCGCTTCCGAATTAGTGAAAAACATTGTATATAAAGATATATACTGTAAAGGACCGTATCTACCTGAAGTTTAGTCGGGCTTGCTTGCACGCTTGCTTGCATCTTGCTTGCACGCTTGCATGCTTGCTTGCTTGCATCTTGCTTGCATGCTTGTATGCATGCTTGCATGCTTGCTTGCTTGCTTGTATGCTTGCTTAATTTATATCTTGGTTCTTTGGAATACTCATGGTACACGCGAGCGAAGCCGCGGGCAAAAGCTAGTTTTGTTATATTGTAACTTAATGTAACAACTATTTGTGCCAATTTTGACTGACTAATTTTAGTTTTGTAATTTATTATTTTGTACGCCAACCGGTAAATCATAGTTGTACTATGTATTGTTAAACTACATGTCATCTTAACATCCGCTTGTTGAAAACAAAAGTGACACAAAACGAAAAACACCATTTTTTAGTTTTAACGTCACTTTTAATTTCAAAATGCAACGCACGAAATGCAAAGACTCCTACGTTCGTATTTACCTTAGCCGCCAAGAGATGGCGGTAGTGTCACTTTAAACTTACTGCTCAAGCGTTGGTACTTTAAGTTTAAAAACGTCACTATGTCAGTTTGAAACCAGACACCGCGTGGGGCTGTCGTTGTGGTAAATGAAAAAGTGTCACTTTTTGCTTAGTGACGGTTCAAATCAAGTTCTACTATTAAAATTTGCTAAAATGTTAAATTTGAAAGTGGCGTGTTCCGTTTAGTGTCGTTCTTTAAATAACAATTTAAGAAAATATAGGTTATAACTGATTTATAAACCGTCATTTTTTGTATAGTGTCCCAAATATAAGTAATAATATTACAACAAAAGTGACACTATACCGAACTTTTTTTTAAAAACCTTTTTATTAGAACTAAAACAATTACTTTGCTCACCCGCGACCTTACAATAGTTACGTTTATGCAAGAAATGTGCGTTCATGCAGTTCCTCCACCTCCACACTGTACGAACACACACAAATCACATAAACCCAACCATCACCACCACCAAGCTACACTGACGCGTTTCGAACTCAACCAGAGCTCATCTTCAGAGTTACCACAACCGTATGCTATGCTACCAAATGTTAAACTAACAAACCAAAACAAATGTTTTAACTTGTCACTGTAACTTCTCAAGTACCCACTTTATTTTTCTTATTCTCAAACTACCCCACAAAAATTAACTTTTATTGACATATTATAAAACTACCTTGAATTTTTTGTTTATTTATTTATAAGGCATATTTAATGCGCCGGGTGAGCAAAGTAATTGTTTTAGTTCATTAATATGGACCTCCGCAAAGTAACGCCTGATTCAATAAATTAAATTTTTATTAGACTTCAACATTTTTATTATTTTGAGAAATATTTCAAACTAGAAGCTTAAATAGTCTTAAAAAACATGATGTATACAAATTTTGATGAGTTATGCATTACAGAAGTATATTGTCAACTTTAAATGGCCATACTGAAAAGTAGTAGTTTTGGTATAGTGACACTTTTGTTTTCAACAAGCGTACATATATTCACCTGTGATAACGAAATAAATATATTCGTATTTGTATTTGATTTGGAATAATAAACCAGTCTCCATCCTATATGAGTGTTTGCCTTACGTCCTTACTGTAAGAACTAAACAAAACTAAGATTTAAAAGCGAAAAAGTTTTCCGGGTGCGCCTTTTCATAACTCTTTCGCTTTTAAATCTTAGTTTCGGTGAGCAGACGTAACTGCTAATAAAAATAAATAATATTTGAATGAATAGATGTGGTGCATCATTTCTTACGCTTTTCCAACTAATTTGGAACGTAAGGAGTCGTAGCTTCTAATAGTTGTGATGGATGTTACCACACGCCACTGTTGGCGTATGTAAGCGATTAAGAATTTCGGGGGAGTCGGTTGGGAGCGACGTGGTTCAATTGGTAGAACACCCGTGTTGGGGCGCATACCCAGGAGACGTGGGTTCGAATCCCACCGGCGCACCCGGAAAACTTTTTCGCTTTTAAATCTTAGTTTCGGTGAGCAGACGTAGAGCAGCTAATAAAATAAATAATATTTAAACAATATAAATAAATAAATAAATAAATATTTATACGCGAGACGGCTTGTGCAGGACATAGGCCGTCGTCTTAGGCAGAGGGGTGAAGATCCCCGCTCCGAATCGTTTCTGAGGCAAAGGCTTTCCTTGGCGATCCAGCGCGGAAATGCCGCAAGTGTTATGGGCACCTTTGTACCAGAAGCGACTAGGAGCGTGGGTTTATTTGACTGATTTTCTTTTTTGTAAGATTAACTAACTATTTATTATTTTAAATTTTCATTGTTATTTCAAAGTATAGTTAATTACTGACATAAATTGTGCAATCTTTACGGTTTAAACAAAACTAACAAGATATTCCTAAAATAGAACTACAGTGATTTATTTTTTACTCGATTTATCCAGAAAAACGTAGACAAAGCCGCGGTCAAAAGTTAACAAACATCCTCTTGACATCGTCTGAAGTACTCATCTAAGAGTATTGGCTGAGCGTGCCTAAGCGTTGATATCTAGTCGACGGACGCTCGATACTCTTGTGTCTCGCTCGCACACGCCGAAAGCTGTATCCACACGTCCTGCTTAGAGAGAATGAGGCTTGAGAATTGTAGGCCATGTGAATCGTGACTGAAAATTGAGACTTTGTTTTATACCGGATGGTGCAGTCACGAGCCTTAATTTGGGACCCACTTAAGGTTGACAGTCCTGTCATATTGTATAGGAATTCAAAGGACATTTTCGAAATGGGTCCCAAATTAAAGCACGCGACCGTACATTTTAAGTCGGTCAGTAGGTATGGGCAAATCTGAAATTAAAACAAATAGAAAGACCTATTCTTAGGAATCATGGTCATCGATTTTAGTGACAAGAAAAAATGCATTCACAGATTTAAAAAAAAAAAACTTGGTTGGTTCGGGAATCAAACCCGGTCATGTTGGAGAAAAATATTTACTTCCAGTCCCGGTAAACCCTTTCGACAACCAAATCAAGAATGTTAAATTTGACCTATTTCTCGTGGTCGGATTGACTTCAAATATGGTATTCATGTGAAGATAGTATGTAAGTATCAACATAAATACAGTTAACAAAAGTATAGTCAGCCAAAAAAAATCCTATTCAAATTAGAATTTTTAAAAAAAAGATCGTTTTTTTTAAATTTCTAAACACAGTTTTTCTTGTCAATAAAATAAATGACATGATTTCTAAGAATATATATTTGTGTGTCTTTGTATGACCCACTGCAGGGCACAGGTCTTCTCTTAGACTGAGAGGGCTTGGGCCAAGTTCCCACGCGTGCTCAGTGCTCTTTTAAAATTAACTTGCGAAATTAATTTTTAAATTTATTTAGCTTTACGGTGAAAGAAAAAATCGTAAAAAACCTGCTCACATCTGCGAAGTGATTCAATGGTGTGTGTGAAGTTCCCGATCCGGGCCTGCGTGGCGAACTACGGCCTAAGCCATCTCATTCTGAGACGAGGCCTGTGCCCTGCAGTACTATGAAGCCTAAACCACTGTTTCTAAAGAATTGAGTCTAGCTGCAGTGGTTTAATTCTATGCGTACCTAGTGGTTTGACCTAAATAGTCTCTCCAGCAGAGGGTCGTGGGTTCAAGTCCGGGCTCTCACCTCTGACTGTTTCGGAATTTATGTGCGATATTACATTTTGTAATTTACCACGAGCTTTACGGCTTCATCTAAGAAAAAATTAAATGGTGTGTGTGAAGTTCCCAATCCGCACTGGGCCCGCGTGGGAACTACGGCCTAAGCTCTCTCATTCTGAGCCCTTCAGTGGGACCCACATAAGCTGGGATGGTGATGATGATCATATGTCAGTCAGTCACGATACCCTTATTATAGGTATGGATAAGTAAAACAATTTGTGGACAGTAAGAAACATCCAAAGAGCCGTAATTATCTCCGCTCGAAGGTTACGAGGCTCCTTCAGTCGTTTTCAAAGGTCACAAGATAAAGTATCACGTCTTGAGTATCAGTTCGTTCTCAAGCACCATCAACCAGAAGCCTCCAGTCATTACGAGCTCTGAGAGCATTAAAAAATTGCAGTATCTGATATTAATTTGAGGACATTAGAAATGTCGTAATATTTTTAAGAATGATTTTTTTTGGATTACTAATGTTTGGCAAAAAATGTTTACCAAAGTATCACATCGCAAATTTTTTTTCCCAAATTTTTATTTGGCAAAAACTCAAATGTCAAAACTACTTATCGCAATTTTACAATCAGCAAACCTCTTTTTTTGGCAAGTGATTGTTTAGCTAATAATGACATGGTCATGTTCTATTTTCCCAAATTTTTTTTGGCAAATGTATCGTTTGGCATAACATACCAATCCCAAAACATTGCATGGCATACGGTTTATATCCCAATTTGGGTAGTGCGTAGGATAAAAATTAATAATACTGGTATTGTGAATTACGGCGGGATAAAGTGACGAAGTGTACTGCATCTAAGACTACTACATTAAAGTATGGAAAACATTCAATGTCATGGTTGTATGACATTTCATAATATAAGTAATAATCCTTTTCTGTGCTGTCATAAAAAAATACCTAACATACACGCTTCGCTCCCGCCTTAGCCTTCTGAACCTAACCTGTCCGAGTCGCTTCTGCCCTGAAAGGTCTTGCTCGCTCGCTTCGCTCGCTCGCTGCCGGCGATATGCCTAACAATGTTACTTACTATTGTATATCTGCAACAAAATATTCGTTTGGGAAATGAGTTGAGCATGGGAAGTGACAAATTTGGCAAACATTTTTTTGGCATATAATTTATGACAAAATAAAACATTTGCTTAGTAAACATTTGCGTAATAAAATCTTGACGAAGTGAAACTTTGCCAAATGATGACTTGACCAAATGAATAAAATGCGAAATGTAACTTTGCTAAACATTCGTTTGGAAAATGAAACTATTGCGATAAGTTATTTGGGAAGTCATATTTGGGAAAAATAATTTGCCAAACGGCAGTACACCATTTTTTTTAGTGTGGTAGGAGCCACGTCTCTTAGATATACACGCCGAGTACTGCACCATATCGCCCCTAACCAACCTGTTGTAACGGATTTGTTTAGGTGTTATTTTTAACCCCTGACACAAAAAGAGGGGTATTATAAGTTTGACCGCTATGTGTGTGTGTGTGTGTGTGTGTGTGTGTGTGTGTGTGTGTGTGTGTGTGTGTGTGCGTGTGTGTGTGTGCGTGTCTGTCTATCTATGGCATCATAGCTCTTAAACGGGTGAACCGATTTGGATGCGGTCTTTTTATTAGAAAGCAAGTTTCTTGACGATGGTTCTTAGATATTTCACATGAAATACAAACTGAAACATGGATGCACAGAAAAACTCAGAAAAAGAGACCAGCGCTGGGAATCGAACCCAGGTCCTCAGCATTCCGTGCTGCGTGCTAAACCCCTACACCACCACTGGTCAGGAGTTTAGACACAAATTTCTCCTATACATATCTCAGCTTTTAGTCACTTAAGCAGCGACACTAGCGATATCTCTAAGTCGTGATGATGATGATATACTTAATTAAGTTAATAGTGGTGCGTGGTACCATCTATCGCAACTATCATAACTCACGGCTTCTACAGTCAGCAACAAAAATATGAATACACCCAAAGTACCAAAAATATGTATCCACGACTCTATTACCAGGGCATAAAGGTGTAAGTATACATATTTTTGGTACTTTAAGTGTATTCATATTTTTGTTGCAGACTGTACATGTCAAATTCAAATGTGATGCCAACCGCATAAGAGCATTAAGCTGGAATAAATAGAATTATGCCAAATAACATTATACCAAATCGCACCTCCGTTACAACAGTGTATCATCTCGAAATAATACACCATTTTAATTTAGACTTTACTTAATTTCCGGAAAGTCTAAATTAAAATGGTGTATTATTTCGAGATGATACACTGTTGTACCGGAGGTGCGAAATGATAGTTATATCGACCCTTATTACGATGTTTGTTCGTTCTGATTGCTATATTTAGAAGGCATCTTTGTAGTAGAGTCGACAACTTACTTGGGATTATTGTTTGTTGTGGTTTGAGGAGCGTTAGTTTTAGGTTATAATTAATTATTGATAAATTTCCACATCTACCAATTATAATAGGTAAGCCTCAGTGGAAATAAGTTTAGGATGTAGGCTATATTAATTTATCACATCTTACTTATTTTATAAACGCGAAAATCTGTATGGATAATGATACTCTTTCATCTTAAAACGGTTTGACGGATCCTGATGAAATTTGGCACATAAAACGTTTATAACCTGGATTATCATATCGATTTAAAAAACTAAAAAACTAAAAAGCTAAAAAACTTCATAGCGATAATAGCGATAATAGGGTTAGCGATAATTTAACTCGTCTCGGGTGAAGTCACGGACAACAATCTATTTCTTTCTTCAATAAAGGCAATAAGTATAATATAATATCAAATTTGACGACCGCTTTAGCCTAGTTGGTAGTGACCCTGCTTACGAAGCAAGAGGTCCTGGGTTCAAATCCCGGTAAGAGCATTTATTTGTGTGATGAGCACGAATATTTTGTTCCTGAGTCATGGATGTTTTCTATGTATTTAAGTATTTATTTATCTATATAAGTATGTTTATCGTCGTCTTGTACCCATAGTACAAGCTTTGCTTAGCTTGGGACTAGGTCGATTTGTGTCAGATTGTCCCCTAATATTTATTTATTTTTATTTAAATGTCTTTACATCAACATATCATTACAAAGCCAGGCTACAAATACGAGTGCCGTTCGATAGATATAACAACATTTGATAGGTATACATAGATTATTGTTACATTTGTTACCTTGTTTTTGTTGTTTGTTATATTGCACGTGTTATTATTTATTGTTTGTCTTGTCAGGCCTGTGAATGAACATGTCGCTCCGCGTCGGGCTAATCAGCCACGAAAAGCGTTGTGCACGGGCAATACTCCATAATTCGTCTGTAACAGACGCATAGGCCTAAATGATAATGATTATATTATTCGAGAAGTAAACTTTGAAGAATTATGTATTATTAATTCTATTTAAAATGGATTGCGCTCAGTTACGTTAGGTTTATTTTATAAAACTATCGTAAAAAGTTTACTTATCGAATAAATCGAAATATTTATGTCAAATGTAGCATTACCTATTATACCAAAAGTTACAGTTGTATCAAAATTGTCGTTGTATCGATCATACACACCACAAAAACACGTTGTTGAACACTTGTACCGATACTAGCTGTTGCCCGCGAGTCTGTCTGCGAAGAATATGAGTAGGTATACAAAAAAAGCCTACAACCTATTCTTAGACCTACTGAATATGGAGAAGAAAGTTTCATAAAGATCGGTCAAGCCGTTTCGGAGAAGTTCGATAACAAGCACCGTGACACGAGATTTTTATTTAAACCGATATTTCAATTAAAAAGAAAAACCTTTAGCATAAAACCGGACCCCGGATTTTAATGAATCCACTTACGCACAACACCCGGCAAGTCAAGTGCTGTTCTTTGATTATACAGGATCTCAAGGGCTTGTAATTTAATGATCCAACATTTGATCTTGCAACGCGAGAGATCTTGGCACAGAAGAGAGCAAGATGTCAAATTGAATCACTTGTCAACGTTTGAAGTCGCCATCTTCTGAGAAAACAATCGAAACCAGTCGGTTTCCTTAGCTGGTTAGGGTCCGTTTCCCTTGCTCTCGATTATAGACAGTGTTTCGACACTCCATAGAATAAAATCCTTCACAATTCTTCTTCTCTTTCATAATGATGAAAAAGCAAATTGGATAAAAAAAAATAAGCCGCCCAAATCACTAATTCCACGCGGACGGAGTCGCGGGCAAAAGCTATAGTCTAAAATGAAACGCCGAAAACTGTAACTGAAATTCGATATTTAGTTGATTTTTCTTTTGAATAATATGTAAAATCTATGTTTAAAAAAAACCTTGTACAGTTCTAGAAATCAAGAAAATTTTAGATGTATAATCGATGAAACCAAATTCCTTCAAGTGAAATTGAAAGAACTGAATCTTCTATTCATCTTAAATAAAATTCCATGACAAGTTTGTCAATATATCACTCTAGTAAAAAAACGGATAACTACGACTTAAACCGAGTTTAGCTCGACATGCTTCGGGCTAATTCGTTGTTCTTCCTCTTGGACCACGGCCTGGGGATCTAGTGCAAAAGGGGTTAAGTCTTCAGAAATTAAACAGCTATTTTCAACTTTATGTGTAAAAGGGGTTAAGTCGAAATCAGCTTTTCAACTTCTGCAGAATTAACCCCTTTTTCACTAGGACCCCTTACCACGGCGGCTGCAGAACGCGCACTACGCCCCACTTAGTCCCAAACATGTCGAGCTAAACTCGATTTAAGAGGGTTTATACCTGCTGAGCTGGCAACGTTGCATTTTTGTTAGTTTTTCTCGTTTATTCCATAAAAATTTAATGATAATTAAAATCTTTTGTATACAAATTGTTCTAATATATAAGTTAATGTGACTACTGCAATAATAATTCGTGACGAATTATTATTGCAGTAGACACATTCACTTATATATTAGAACAATATGTATTTTTTTTTTATATAAGATGATGTCCTCCATGTCGTGTCCGACAAAGGCGAAACTTTAAGCTCATTTGTTACTTATGTGCCCGAATATTTTTTTATAAAAGGTGGCAAACGAGCACACGGTTCACCTGATGGAGAGCGATCACCGTCGCCCATGGACACCCGCAACACGGGGGTATACAAATCATTTTTAATTTTCATTCAATTTTTATGGAATATTCGAGAAAAACTAACAAAAATGCAACGTTGTCAGCTCAGCAGGTATAAACCGTCTTAAGATGTGAGTTCCGTTTTATCACTATAAGTGAGTGTTACGGTAGATTCATGTTCAAAGTGATATTCACACTAGCCTTGAAGAGCCCTAGGCACGTCAGCAAAAACGTAGCGCTTTAGTGAGAGCATTTGTGTATGATATTTAAAAGCGGTTTGGCGTGGCAGCCTAGCGGTATGACCTATGGCCGCTCAAGCAGAGGGTCGTGGGTACAAATCCCGGCTCGCACCTCTGAGTTTTTCGGAACTTATGTGCGAAATTACATTTGAAATTTACCATGAGCTTTACAGTGAAAGAAAATATTGTGAGTAAATTCGCACTGGGTCTGCGTGGGAACGGCCCAAGCCCTCTCATTCTGAGAGGAGGCCTGTGTTCTGCAGTGGGATTAATATAGGCTGGGATGATGATGAAAGCCGTGACTATAAAATCCTCTCGACCTTTACAAGTTGCTTACCAATACGCGTGCACGTCAAACTGCCATATCATCATCATCATCATTTCAGCCGAAAGACATCCACTGCTGAACATAGGCCTCTCCCAAGGCTCACGAAAGAGTTCGGTCCCTTGCCATCAGCATCCAAAGCGTTCCCCCAACCTTAGCCAGGTCGTAGCTCCATTTCGTTAGAGGCCTACCTACACTGCGTCTTCCGTTCCGTGGACGCCACTCGAGAACCTTTTTGCCCCGTCAGCCATCAATTCTACGAGCGAAGTGCCCTGCCCACTGCTACTTGAGTCTGACGACTCTTCGAGCTATGTCGGTGACTTTAATTCTTGCGCGGATTTCATCATTTCTAATGCGATCCCGCAGAATAACTCCGAGCATAAACCTCTCCATCGCCCTCTGAGTGACTTTGAGCGTACCAATACGTGAGCACGTCCAACTGCCACAAAATTGAAGCGATTCTAAACACATGTTCCGTAATTAATCGAAGTAACATGAGCCTGGAAAGTAAAGATTAATACGCGCCGCTAAATGGCTTACACTGACAAATCTACATGACGCCAAGCCTGGCTTATGTGGATGAATTGCTTGCGCAGCGAAGGTGCGAATCCACTAATACGTACTGGCTCAACTTGCTTCGTTGAGCCCGAATTTGCTTAAAGAAAGACTTAAGCGGCTGTTGAGTTAATGCTGGATAGATAATGTTCACGCAAAGCTAATATAATATTATAAATACGGAATAGAATACGTTGCGAAAGCCTTTTAATCGAGATCAAGATTACACTTTACTTCCTTGTCAGTTTCATTTCGTGTTGTAATGGGTGCGTATAGGAATGTCGAACATGATATAATCATCATTTCAGCCAAAAGACGTCCATTGGCATTTTCCAAGGTTCACCAAACAAATCGGTCCCGTTCCCTCCGCATCTAACGCGATCCCCCAACCTTAACTAGGTCGTCGCTCCATCTTGTTGGAGGCCTACCTAGACCACGTCTTCCGGTCCGTGGACGCCACTCGAGAAACTTTCAGCCCCATCGGCCATCAGTTCTACGAGCGATGTGCCCTGCCCACTGCCACTTAAGTCTAGCGATTCTTCGAGCTATGTCCGTGGCTTTAGTTCTTACGCGGATTTCATCATTTCAAGGCAAGGTTTTTTTCCTAAAACCGTAAACTTTTTAAGATTGTTAAAAAACTAACCTAACTAAATAGGTTTTATGCAATACAGTGCCGTTTTAAGCAATTCTGAGAAGTTAACGTTCTCGGGAAGAAATATACTTAGATTATTTATGCACTTGATAGAGCTTTGGTGGCATGGAAACGTCCCGTAAAAATATAAGCCAATTGGCTTATATGTCATTTGCGTCATTTGCAGGGTTGCCAATAGTAATATGCTAAAATCCCCAAACGCATTCTCGAAATTCCCCACGTGTGGGGAATGAAAAATTATGTGGGCCGAGTGACTTAGTTTAGAGCTGTTGCGAATAATGAATTGTAGGAAGTTAAGTATGAAGTATCTTTTTCTATTTATTTTTTTTATTTTCTTCAACTTCATTTTTTATTACTTTTACGGTCATCCCGTGAAACCATATATTTCAAACTAAATACAAACTGAAATATAGATGCACAGAAAAAACCCCAGAAAAAAGACCAATGCTGGGAATCGAACCCAGGTCCTCAGCGTTCCGTGCTGCGTGCTTACCCCTACACCATCACTGGTCTAGAAGTTAGCGACGAATCTTTCCCATACATCGTACACTTCAGTCTGTTATAATCACATTAGGCAGTGATAAAGCGCATCTATGTTAATGCCCTCTACCGAGAGACTTCAACACTCCTTCGGAGCTACCCGCTCACCTGGACCAAGAGATGGCGCTACTAGGCCAACTTTTACAAGTTAGCGGGGTAAGCACGCAGCACGGAACGCTGAGGACCTGGGTTCGATTCCCAGCATTGGTCTTTTTTCTGGGGTTTTTTCTGTGCATCTATATTTCAGTTTGTATTTAGTTTGAAATGAATTGTAGGAAATTAATCAAGACTAGCAGAAATTTGATTTCAAATGTCGCGTATTTGTGTTCATACTTAAAATCCCCTCATTTTCCCCGAATTGAAGCCCTCCCCACACATTCCCCAATCAGCTTCACTTTCCCCACATTTTGGGGAATGTGAAATTAACTGGTATCATTAAGCACGCACACAGTGACAACCGGAATGACGTAACGCGATCATAATATGAAGCTGTCAAATGGATTTGTGGACGTTTTGTATCGCAACGTTTGCTACTGACGCTCCATCTAGTGCATAAATAATCTAAGGAAATATATATATTTTTTTTAATTTGCTGCTTTCTATAAGATGACATTTAAAAAAGTCCTTAAAATACTGTTTCAGAAATAAATCACTGTATGACTAACGTTGATTATGTTGATTATGACTTATTAAATATGCGAAACCAAGAGATCCCAACTCAATAAGGTATTATTTTCAACAGATCCTTATTATGTTACCTAAGATAAAATCACAAACAACTGCTAGTCCTAAATATTGTTATTTCTCCTTTTAAGTTTTACTTAATAAAATCAAAGGTAGTATTTATACAGTTTATTATTTTCTGAAATACTCATCTAAGTGCTTTATGGTGTTTTCTTCGTTGCTATTTTTGTATATTCAGCGAGAACTGGCTACAATAATAATTGTGATGCCGATCTTAGTTTCTTTTACGAACAAAAATAAACCAAGTAAATTAGTTGGCTTGGTTTCTTAGTTATTCAAATTTCGTTACCTATTTTTTAGTTATTTGGGTCACATTGGTTGTAGCTCTGGGATGTTCGGAATTTATGTGCGAAATTATATTTGAAATTTGGGCATTTCTATTTTTCGTTGTACCGAAAATCAAGAAATTGTTAACAGGGAGTTAATATTAGTCCGTTTGGTTACGCACTTTTTCTAGTCTTTACAATAAAATAAAAAAAACGTAACAAGCTATACAATTCTTCACTTCTTGTTAAACATTGTTGAACTTGTCCGATTTGTTACTTTTTTTATTCTAACGACTAATTTTAACTCCCTGTTAACAATTTCCTAATTTTCGGTACAACGAAAAATAGAAATGCACATTTACCATGTGCTTTATGGTGAAGGAAAACATCGTGAAGTCCAAACACGTGCAGGAATTCAATTGTGTGCGTGAAGCCTCTGTTCCCGCCAAGCGCGACGTGTGACATTTATATCCAAACATTCAATCCGCTCACTCATTCCCGGTCACGTGACTTCGGAAGGTTGCGCGCGGGCATCTCTCGCTCAATCAATCACTCGCCAAATGAGCACTGCCACGTGAGGACGTATCGTCTTTTCTCTCTATTTGCATTTCTCGCTCAATCCCTTACACCGGCCGGTAAAAGTGTTTGTGATATATTGAAAAGTACAGTGACATCAAATTGAGCTCAATGAAATCTTCGTTAAAGAAATCACCATCAGTTCATCTCCATCTCCTGCCGTACGACGCCATCATTATCTCAAGTAAGCCTTTCATTTCACCTTTCCTACCTCAAACTCATCGTCGAGTGTTATTGCTCTCAACGATAACAGCCTCAATTCGCCCGCAATGTGTGGGAACTAGAGCATAAGCCTTCTCATTCTGAGAGGACACGTGTCGTGTGCCCTACAGTGAGACGCATTTATAAAGACTGGGATGACATACTCATCACCACCTAAAATTGCAAAAAGTGTGCACTGCCTACCCTCTTTAATACCACGTCGAGCGTCCTGTGCGCACGGGTGTGCGCACAACAGCGGTTAGGATTTTTAGAGCTTGACGCTCCACGGGATACAGACGTGAACAATCACAAATGTATGTTTAGTATTGTATGTAGATATTGGTTATAAATGGAGTATCGCTGCCACCTTTGGGACGGGTCTGCTGAATATCAGCTAGCTGCTTTGGATTCGGTAGAACAGCGAGCGAAGAGTCTCATCGGCGTCGCTTGCGATGCGTATTTTTGTCGCCAGAGCCTTCGTCATCGCAGAAGAGTGGCTTTCCTGTCGGTATTCTACAGGCAGCATTTCAGTGAATGTGCTTCGGAACTGCACGACCTTATTCCACATGCTCCTTTCTTCCATAGGTAGTTCAGAAGTAAGCGGGCTCTCCACCCTTACGTTGTCAGTATTCCCATAATCCGCACAAAGTGTTTTCGCTCTTCCTTCATCAACCGCACAGCTAAGGAGTGGAATTCCCTGCCTGCGACTGTATTCCCTGAACACTACAGTTTGGCCGCTTTCAAGTCTAGGGTGAACGAGCATTTACTAGGCAAGCGTGCTCCATCGTAGGCCTCATCTTCGCTTTCTATCAGGCGTGGTTGTGGCCAAACGCAAGCCTAAGTTATAAAAAAATGAACATTTTACTCAAGCATTACGACTATTTCCTGGATTCCTATTATAATAATTAATGGCCTTCGTTATTAGCTGCACATAATGTGCTTATTGTGATGAATTGCCACTTTTTCATGTGTTTTTTTTCGAATGAATATCGTAGTAAGGATAAGTAAGTCGTAAGCGTTAAGTGCTGACTAGTCAAACAACGTAACGTCCCTTTTGCCTTGCCCCGGTCCCGTGGGATATATTGGCGTGCAGACCACGTCCAGTCCAGTCGTTTTGTTCTAACTAAGACAACACATGCTGTAAGCCTTAGAAACGTTTTTCAATAATCCAATATACTTAGTTTTTGCTAGCTGCGGAAGGGATCTTAGACCCGTAATGGCCATTAACTTTGTTTTCAAACGTATGTGTGATATAATTGCGTTGGGGGTTATAAATATACCTACGTAGCAAACGATAAGTTTAGTGATTGGATTGCCAATGCGATATATTTTTACACGATGAGTTTTTCGGAATTTATGTGCTAAATTACATTTCAAATTTACGATGAGCTTTACGGTGAAAGAAAAAATCGTGAGGAAAACTACACTCACACGAGAAGAAATTCAATGGTGTGTGCGAAGTTCCCAATTCGCCCTAGGCCTGCGTGGAAACTACGGCCCAAGCCCTCTTAATCTGAGAGGGGGCTTGTGCCCTGCAGCGGGACGTACTAGGCCACTATTATAGAACCATGTCATAATTACTCAATTTTGTTTATCTTCTTCACAGTGATTATTGCGTGAAGTATGTCATGATGACATCTCGTTTTTGCGAACATGGTGTCAATAATGAATAGGAAAGGAGTTTGCTTATGTATTAATAACTTGAATTGTGACCGGCGGTCTGTAAAACTTCTTTTTCTTCTCATGTCATGGACCGAAAACGTTTATTTAACTCTTTACGTCTATTTGCATGCTGTGATCAGAAAATTGATATCCTTTGAGCTGCACTGACGTTGTAATTATGTTAATGCGCCCGGGGTTCTATAATAGTGGCCTAGGAATCAAACTGGTGAACTGTGGCCTAGGATGATGGTACTTGTCTATGACACATAATTTTATTCTCTTTGAACAGCCTATCGTAGAAATATTTTATGTAATAGGCATATTTATTTGATATGGAGCTTGTTTGGCCCAAGCTAATTTCATCAGGAAGTTGGGGAGCCCAACAAAGTTTACTTAAATCGAATTTCTCGAAGTGTCGAATCAAAATGTCATTTGCGGTGTTTGGCTTAGGTTGGGTATCCCCAGGAAGAACAAATATAATAAAATATTATAGATTTGGAGGAGAAAAATTACGACCAATTATAGTTAACTTACAGTAAGTACACTAAAAAATGGATTACTATTAGAAATCTCCATGACCCTTTATCCTAAAAAAATGTATTATTTTTTTGCACTATTTTGCTGGCGCCACCTTAACCAGGTCATCGCTACCACTTGTTGGAGGCCTACACTGCGTCTTCCGATCCGGAGACGGAATTTGAGAACCTTTTGGCGTCATCGGCCATCAGTTCTACAACCAATGTGTCCTGCCCATTGCCACTTGAGTCTGGCGATTGTTCGAATTATTTCGGTGGTGATTTTCAGTTTCTTGCGCGGATTTCGTCACTTCTAATGTGATCCTGCGGAGAAACTCCGAGCATAGCTCTCTCCATCGTCTTTTGAGTGACTTGAAGCTTTCTTCCGAGGGGTTAAGTTTTAGCAGCATAAAATATTATCATAATGATCGATATGTTTAGCGAACCTCGGGGGAGGTCTGTGTTCAGGAGTGGACGTCATGTCTTGTAGTTCAAATGATGATGATGTTTTGCTGGCTTTATTTTTAAGTCTAGAAATAGATGTAGTCTATTACATATTAAGAGACTCCACGCTAAGCCGAGGACAGATGGATATGCCAAAATCTATAAAGCTCAGTATAGATTTCCAAGAAAAATCGCACCAGTTGCATTACATTGCGGTTTTTTAAGTGAATTGGATTGTAGTAGTCCATCGTGCGCCGAAATGAAATGTAACTTGCACGTTTTTTCTTGAAGGTCGAAAAGGGGCTTTAGTTTTTCGTTTTTACCATTTTTCAAAGCCGGTTTGCATTTAAAGATATGGTTACGACTACGTATGACGCGATTTGGTGGGCTGAGCTCTCGTAAACACGCAATATTTTTCAAAGCTTGCTGTCACCTGCAGTGAGAGTTATTCTTTCACTTCAATAAGCAGCTAATGCGTGAGTCACTACAGTGATACAATTACTGAAGCTGATGTTCTTTGTGCGTCATCATTCACTTAATAAAGATAAAAGTAACTATTTAGAAATGAGGTACACAAAACTCTATCGAGGAGCGCGCAAAAAAGCTGACCTAGTGAATTGAAGGTGTAGCTATACGAGGGTTTTGGTCTTTCTTTTAAAGTCTGGCGTTTGAAATCAAATGTCTTCAAAACTGCCAATCAGTCTAAATATGGCAGAGTGCCAAGAATACCAGTTTAAAGCACCTCCCACCCAACCTGTAGTTCCAAAACCGCAGACGTTAAGGTTGCAATCCACAGCTATTCCCAATATACATTTTATATTTCTAAATCGCTATCGCGTTCGGGAAGTTCGCGTAAATATACCGCAATGTCTCATGTCAAAAATCTTTGACCAGTGTGTGTTGCCAGTGATGACTATGGCACTGAGACGTGATCGCTAACGATGGACCTCAAAAGAAAGCTCAAAGTCACTCAGAGGGCGATGGAGAGGTCTATGCTCGGAGTTTCTCTGCGGGATCGCATTAGAAATGATGAAATTCACGCAAGAATTCCCCGACATAGCTCGAAGAATCGCCAGACTCATGTGGCAGTGGGCAGGGCACATCGCTCGTAGAACTGATGGCCGATGGGGCAAAACGGTTCTCCAGTGGCGTCCATGGATCGGAAGGCACAGTGTAGGTAGTCCTCCAACAAGACGGAGCGACCACCTAGTAAAGATAGCGAGATCGCGTTGGATGCGGATGGCACGGGACCGATCTGTTTGGCGAGCCTCGGGGGAGGCCTATGTTCAGCAGTGGACGTCTTTCGGCCGAAATAATGATGACGATGATTTCTAAATCAAATACAGGTGAACACATATAGAACAGGTAGCACGTGCGGACTCGCAGGTTTAATTTTGCACAAACGAGGGCTGAAATAATTAAATGAAGATGTAAATTTTAAACCCTTAGGGCGAGCAGATGGGGGATTAAAATATAAAGTGAATTATTCACTTTATATTTGTGTTCGCTCCCTTGGTTATTTTTGTGATTTTAATGTCTTTGAACTCGAACGAGAGGCTGATGCATTGGTAATGAATAGGTATGGAACAGAAAACTTTAATATGTAAAAAGGAAAATTTTAACATTTTCTTTGTTGAGATCACCATTTATTGTTTGACAGATACGTAAATAGAATTTGATGTTGGTAAAATCCAAGTTCGTACAGTCAACTGCAGAGAAACGAGCAGAGTTGTATGCAGTGGGGGTCACGTTACTCTGCAGCTAACTGTACAGTCAACCAATTTGATTCCTGGGCCACTATAGAACCATGTGTTAATGAATCAATTTGCTTATATTCTATGACAGTGGTTATTGCGTGATGTATTATCATGATGACATCTTGATCATTGGGAACATAATGTCAACGATAATGAATAAGAAAAGAGTTTGCTTGTGCATTAATAACTCGGATTGTCACTGTCCATCTGTCAAAACTTTTTTCTTCTCATGTCATAGAGCGAAAACGTTTATAAACTCTTTACGTTTATTGCATGCTGTGATATAAAGGTTGATAATTCTTTGACCCGCACTGACGTTGTAATTATCTAGTAGTTAATGCAACAAGGTTCTATAGTGGCTTAGGAATCAAATTGGTTGACTGTATAGTCCGTCAGGCGGGGTAAGAGCTAATTAGTCATCTATTGTAAAAAGAGCTTTAATAGAAGTGTTTTTGGGTCGAATCTCACTTCGTCGTATTACGACTTCACACCTTTTAGCTCTTACCCCGCCGGACTGACTATACAAATAAAGTAAAGAGAACTGCCAAAATCTACAAAGTGTCTGGTTCCTACTCATTTGCGATGACACATTGACCTACTGGTGAGAGAACCTGCCTACGAAAAAAAAAATATATCACGGGACAATTCACACCAATCGACCTAGTCCCAAAGTAAGCTAAGCATAGCTTGTGTTATGGGTACTAGGCAACGGATAAACATACATACTTATATAGATAGATACAAACTTAAATACATATTAAACACCCAAGACCCGAGAGCAAATATTCGCATTATTCATACAAATATCTGCCCCGACGCGGGAATCGAATCCGGTACCTCAAGCTTCGTAGCCAGGTTCTCTACCTACTAGGCCATCTGGTCGTCAAAAGCATGAGGTCCCGGGTTGCCGTACCCACAACACACAAGCTTTGCTTACTTTGGGGCGAGGTCAAAATTTGTGTGAATTGTTCCGTCATATTAATTTATTTTTCACTTCTCATGCTCTTAAAATGTTATTTTAGTCTCTGCATATCGGGACTAAAGCTCTTTTTCGATCTCTAGGGATTAAAGTATTTTTTTTTAATTTACTTTGGAAACTGTTCAGACTGCCAAACACGGTGTTTGTGAATGAAGGATTATCACCATTTTCAGTGACTGGGCATAGACTATTGCGAAGCGCGCTGCGGACGCACCGTGACATCGCGCGCATGCCTCGCGCTTCGGTCTGTGGAAGCCTTTAAGGACGTGGAAATAACCTCAAAATGACAACTGTGCAATAATATTTTAAATAAAAAGATTTAATTTCGTGAAACATGATAAATGAGTGATTATAAATATTAATCTATTTAATTATATTAAGGATGAATTAATTTTATTATGCAGACCTAGTCCAATTAGTTTTAAACTAGTTTTCTAGTTTGAATCTGTTATGTATGTATGTATGTATGAAATATATTTATTCATAAAAAGTTACACTTTCATTTAAACCATGCCCCGCAAAACTGCTTACACAGTTTGACTGCAGGTAGCTCGCTTTATATAAACATAGCTTATAAATTATTAAATTAGATTATACTTATAATATAATTAAATTACGTAAATGTTTACAACGTATTTAACAAGTGTTTTTTTAATAAACTCTTAAATTTAGCAAGAGAAGGCTCACGTCTTATGTCCTCGGGTAAACTATTGAGTAAATACGGAACTCGTTTCTTTAACGTTGGCTGAATATGCTAGCATTTAAAGCGTCACTAGTCACTTTACAAAAATATTATATAAAAGAAAAGAAAAAACCGCGTGACAAAGTTTTTTGCTAAGTATACATATAGTATTTGAATTTAGAACAGATGTCCATTATTCGTATTGAGCGTTCGTTGTAAAAAAGTAATATTCTAATTTTGTATGAAACGCGGTCGTTTTTTTTCCTCGCGTTCAAAGTGAAAAGTAGAGTGTTTAACGCGAGACTAAACAATCATAATGTCACGCGAATTACAGCCACCCACGCTGTGCTCGGGTGGCTAAATATCTTGGGTCATTATGACTTGTTTTAGTCCCTTGTTGAACAATCTACTATTATAAATTCGACAGTTATTCTTACGTTGGATTTGTCTTTATAAAGTACGCGAGGACATTAAGAGGTTAAAATAATAAGCTTTCTGTTGCTGATTTCGCCATAGAGAGGTCTCACTCCGTTTATTTCGTATCTTTAATCATACCCCGCAGTCCTTGCACCGCGCGGGCAAGGTCTCATTTAAACCGTTTAGCTATACTCGTCCTCGGTGGAATCTAACCGACTCAAACTTAATCTCTGAATTAAGCTTGTTGACTACCAGAAGACCAAAGAAGGAAGCTCATAATTAGTTAACTTAGAGCGAGTAATTCTTCATTCAAAAACTTTATATTTCATAGTAGCGCAAAGTGTAACAAAGATGAAGAATAAGATGAAGAGTATGCAGTGACAGTTACAAAGCACGACATGGTGTGACGAAAGGTTTATTAAATCCATACTTATTCCATATTTCACTCCATACATTATTTATAAATGCGAAAGTGTGTCGGTCTGCCTATTACCTCTTCACACATAAGCCGCAAAACCGATTTTCATTAAATTTGTTTTGGAGACAGTTTAAGACCCTGGATCCAATCCCAAGATGCAGACGTGTTTGCAGACAGGTGGAGCCTATTATTTTGTTAAATTTGCTGTTATTGTAATATTTTCTTTTAACAGTTAGTTAGTAAGTTAGTTTTTAAGTTGCTTTACTAGTGTGTAACATTATAGATGTTTTGGTTATCTAACTGTAAGTCTATAATTGTAATTTTTATTAAATAAATAAATAAATAGGATAGTTTCATCCCCGGAAACTACATAATTCCCGCGAGATAGCCACAATCAAATTATTTGCAGACAGAATCGCGGGTAACAGCTAACGGGCTAGTTTTAACCTCTTGACCGCCATGAAACAAACTAAGTGACGAGCTCTGTACATCATCCCAGCTATATACGTCACTACAGAGCACAGGCCTCCTCTCAGAATGAGAGGGCTAGGGCCTTAGTTCCCACGCGGGCCAAGTGCGGATTGGAAACTTCACCATTGAATTTCTTCGCAGGTGTATGCATGTTTCCTTACGATGTTTTCCTTCTCCGTAAAGCTCATGGTAAATTGCAAATGTAATTTCGCACATAAATACCAAAAAACTCAGAGGTGCGAGCCGGGATTTGAACCCACGAGACGCTTGAGAGGCCATAAGTCAAACCACTACGCCACCGCGGCTTTAAGAAATAAATCCATATTTTTCGTCTAGGCGGTTTGTTCCGTGGCGTACAGATCTCGCCTACGAATCGCCTCTACGATAAATAGGGATTTATTTCCATTGTAGAAGGATTTATTTCGAGTTGAATGTTGGTCATGTATTGATGACGTTGGTGTGTGAACCTTTTCACTGACTATGGCGGTCAAGAGGTTAAGTAAAACGTGTCGTACTGCAGTCGTGGCGTGTCCGTCTCACAGACACAAAAGCCCTGACACGAACAAGACTGTAACGAAAGACTGAAAGTCCTCGCCGTCGCTAAAATTGTTTTTGTTTAGTTAATAATAGAATCTTTCTATCCGCTTAACTTCTCAACTTTGTTCTAATAACGTTACTTGATTTATGTTTGTTTGTTGTGCCTTTTAAAAGGACATAAATATCACGCGGGGAATTAGTTTTATGGCTGCTTTGTTGATGTTTTTTGGTGCTTGTAGTTATCCGTATTTTTTCACTATGAGCGAGTCTCACGCTAGTTTTAACATAAGTTCAAAGCTTGTAGAAAAATTACAAAGACTTTATCAACTTTTTTGGTGCCACGGTGGCCTAGTGGTTTGAACTATGGCCTCCCAAGCAGAAGGCCGTGGGTTCAAATCCCGGCTCGCACCTATGAGTGTTTCGAAATTTATGTGCGAAATTACATTTTAAATTTACCATGAGCTTTACGGAGAAGGAAAACATCATATGGAAACCTGATTACACCTGCGATGAAATTCAATGGTGTGTCTGAAACTCCCAATCCGCACTGCTCAAGGCTTGTAGATAAAGTAGACTTCAATAACTTTTTTGGTAAATAAAGTCGTGGTACCTTGTGGATTGATCTATTGCGTGGGTTTGAGCCCGGACTCATACCTCTGTGTTTTCAAAATTTAAATGCGAAATTACATTCGAGCTGATGAGCTTTTCGGTGAAGGAGAACATCGTAAGTAAAGCACTACTGGCCATCGAGACTGTGTAGTTGTTTCGTAAATTTGAATTTGTGTCTTAGAATTTCAATAAAGAAATGAACATCGGACAGCAGACGGTCTAGGGAGCCATTCTTCGATAAGCTGTGATAATGTGAGCTTGATTCATTATATGCTCGTCCACTGGTGGACATAGGCCTCTCCCATGGCACGCCACTCCAATCCTCTGCCACTCTCATCCAGCTCTTGCCAGCCGCCTTGCGAAGGTCATCGCATTCGCTCGAGTTTGTTACGTTTGCCGATCCGTGGTTTCCACTCAATGCCTAACTCGTCTACCCCAACGGTTATCGGTTCTTCGGGTTATATGGCCGGCCCATAGCCACTTCAGCGTGGTAATGCGGTGGGGTATGTAGATAACTTTGGTTCTCTGTCGGATCTCTTCATTACGAATTCGATCTTACTGAGAAACTTCGAGCATAGCCCTTGATTCACCTGTAGCCTTGAGTACCTCGAATGTTTGTGTTGATATGTCTATCGTTTTAATTATAAGCCAGTTTTACAGTAAATCCATCAAGAACAAAATAGGTTTAGCTTAGCCCCTCAGCTAGGCCCCCTTACAGCACACATCTGCGAAGAAATTCTATAGTGCATGTGAAGTTACCAATCCGCGCTGTGCCCGCGCTGTAACTACAGCTGGAATTTACTGTTGCAGTCAAAGAAGTCAGAGTAGAAGTTGAATGTACGAGTAATATAAAAGTTTTGCCAAAAATGGTCAAATAAAAAATTTACCTTTCTTGAAGTAACATTTAGACTTTCGGATAATTTTTCGTACACTTTATACAAACGGAACCATTACTTAAAATGTATGATACTTTTCAAAGTTCTCGCTTAGGCGGCATGGAGTTTCTGCCAACCTAACAAAACTTGGGAAACAAAGCAAATGTCACCAGCAAGTTTTTATGTGACGAAGATATTTTCTAATGTACTTTCCTGGAGCATTAAACTTTTTTTGCCCGCGGTTTTGCTCGCGGAAACGTTACATCTGGCAGCTGAAATGGGATTCTTTAATTTTACTTCAATGGAAATTGCCAAAAATTGCGTAGGTTTTTTTTTACTTTTTTTTTGTTGAATATTGAACTTTAACCAGCACAGTGTAAGGAACATAATGGTCTAACCCATATTTTGATACGATGATTTAGTCGATAAAAAAAAATATAGATTGCGTATCTTAACATCGAACGCTTAAGTGTGAAAAAAGGGTATAATAATACTAATTAAAATACAGTAATAGCAGCTACGTCTTAAAAGGCTCGTCACTTTACCGAGTTAAACGCAGTAAATTATTTCTACTTAATAAGTCTACTTACCGCCAAAAATCTGTTAACAGAGTAATTACCTATACTAAAGAAGTAAGTCATACATAATAATACTAGGGGCGTTCAATAAAAAGTGAGAATGAGTATGTTATAAACAACTTTTACTAAATGTCATTTTATTTTTCGACATAGTCACCTTTTAGCATAATACACTTAGTATATCTTTTTTCTAAACTTAAAATTCCATTTTTAAAAAAGGTCTCATCTTGAGTACTTAAAAAATCTTGTACTGCAGCGACTACCGCGTCGTCGTCTTCAAATTTCTGGCCTCTCAGGTATTGTTTCAATCGCGGAAATAGGTAGAAATCACTGGGAGCGAGATCTGGTGAATACGGAGGATGCTTAAGGATATCGAACCCAGCATCACGAATTGCAGCCATTCCAACGGCGGACTTGTGTGCCGGGGCATTGTCCTGGTGGAACAGCACAACTTTCGAGAGTTTACCTCGCCGTTTTTCGCGGATCTAATTGCGCAATGTTGCTATTTGTTTGGCGTATAAAGTGCCCGTAATAGTGGCTCCATGCTCGAGATACTCAATCATTAATACCCCTTTACCATCCCAAAAAACAGAGCCCATGACCTTACCGGCAGATGGGCTCACCTTGAATTTCTTCGGAGTTGGAGATGATGGCCTTTTCCATGTCATAGACTGCAGTTTCGTTTCTGGGTCGTAATGATGGAGCCATGTTTCGTCCATTGTTATAAATCGCGCCAAAAAAAGTTCCCGGTCTTGCTGCATCAGGTTCAAAGCTTCTTGACAAATCTCTAGTCTAGTTTGTTTTTGCGTGTCAGTAAGCATTCTTGGTACCCAACGCGCAGATACCTTTTTCATACCCAAGAGTTCATGTAAAATATTATGCACGCTCCCCGTTGAAATCTTTACATTTTCAGCAATAAAACGAACTGTGACACGACGATCCGCCAAAACTGAGTTTTCGACTTTTTTCACAATTTCTTCAGTTACTGCTGTAGTAGGGCATCCGGAGCGGGGGTCGTCCATTGTCGATGTTCTTCCACGTCTAAATTCGGCGCACCAACGTGCGACTGTCGAGTACGGAGGAGCATTAGACCCTAAAGTGTCCCGCAAATCCAAATTGACTTGGTCCGTAGAAAAATTTTTCAAATATAAGTATTTGATAACGGCGCGCAGTTCAATTTTCTCCATTTTCGCTAACGTACTCAATAGCATTGCAAAGAAATTACCGTATATATTTTTAAACAAAAGACAGTTAGTTTTTGTTTTCATAGCAATCAGCTAGATAGATTAGCTTTACCGGCCAGTATTTAATTTCGTAATATTAAAAGAGTTTGCATCTCATTCTCACTTTATATTGAACGCCCCTCGTATAAACAAAACTGCAGTAACTAGTTTTTGTATGAAAAATGATTATTGTATGAAAAGTACGAATGCTTGTTATCGAGTCTTGGATGTTCAATATTTATTTAATTATGTATCTTATCTATCTTTTTAAGTAGGTAAGCTCATTCGATGCTTATAACCCATAAAACAAATCTTGCTTACTTTGGGCCTAGGTCATTTGGTAGTAATATTGTCCCGTGATATTGTTGTATTATCATACACTAAACGGTAGACTTTTAGAGATTTTAAGTGAACATTATTACCAACTATCTATGTTAATGAACTGAAACAATTAATTTGCTCACCCGCGACCTTACGATAGTTACTTTTATGCAAGAAATGCGTGTTCATGCAGTTCCTCCATCTCCACACTGTACGAATACATACAAATCACACAAACCCAACTATCACCACCGCTAAACTACACTGACGCGTTTCGAATTCAACCAGAGCACATCTTCATCTTCAGAGTAGTAGTAAGCTATGATATATACTATACATATGTATCAAATTGCATACGAACAAATACTATCAGCCTACATCATGAACCGACACACACATGCACGCACGCACACACCCGCGCACGCACGTTTTCACGCACACTCAAATAACTTTCACAATTGTAATATTAAGTAGCACTACTTTACTTACCCGAGATTTTTTTTTTTTTCTTTTTAGTTTTCGTATAAACTTAGAAGGAAAACGTTGGTTAACAGTGACATTACAAGTTAGGGGCGGAGACGAGGAAACAGACTTGGACGCAACTGTTTGGCAACAGTTAGTGGCCATTTTATATTTATGACTCTTTCACACATTTTTCTGCCTTATTTATTTTGTCTTTTTATGATTATGTGTGAACATTAAACATATACACCGTGAAATTTTAGTGGTTGTTTTCCTGAAACGAGGTGATTTAGTTTCGATTGTACAATCGATTTATAATTACTATTTTGACTAGAGTCAAAAATCCAATTGTGAAAAACGAAAGTTCGTTGGTACAAGTAGCGTACGATCGTACGATAGGTTAGGTACCAACGAAGCGTTACTATTGGTTTGCGGTCATTTTCGACTTTCGTTTTTCACAATTGGATTTTTGACTCTAGTCAAAATAGTAATTATAAATCGATTGTACAATCGATACTAAATCACCTCGTTTCGGGAAAACAACCACTAAAATTTCACGGTGTATTACGCCAAGATTTGATTATGGCTAAATATTGCATTGATTTATCAGTATTTACAATAATTTTGATTTAGTTATTCATGCACATAACCCTCGGTAAAACAAACTTAAAATAATTTATTGAATCCGGCGTTATTCGGGCGTATTCCTTGAAGCTGTGGAACGAGTTACCTTTGCTCGTTAGGGAGTCCCCGTCTGTGGCCTCGTTCAGGGAGAGGTTGAAGAAACTGTGGAAATAGGGTACTTAATCGTATTCTTTTTATTTACATGTACTGTTTTTTCATATGTGTGTATTTTGTTCAGTGTAAAGTTAGGTATAAGTATATTTGTCGTAGTCACTAATTGTTGTTTATTTTGTGTATTTATACATGTTATGTTATATTTTCCTTTCTTCTCTCTGTACATAAATTATTGTTTGCCTATCTCTTTTTGTTAAGTTTTTCCTTTCAAGCCAGGTTAGCTTGAAAAGATCCCTTTTAGGGATAAGTTCGCCTTTGTACTCTTTTTGTTTTGTTGTTTTGTATTATTTTAGTGTTTTATGTACAATAAAGTGTTTACATTTTTTTTTTATGTTAGGGAGGCCGGACAAACGAACTAGTGGGTCACCTGATGTTAAATGATCACCACTGTCCATAGACACCCGCAGCGCTTTACGCGATGCCAGTGCGTTGTCGGCCCTAATGAAAAAGGAGAGGGAATAGGGGAGGGGGAGAGGAATTGGGCCCCCGGCGCTCTCACTGACCGTACGAAACGCAGCAGGACTACTGCTGCTTCACGCCGGTGTTCCGTGAGAGGGTGGTACTACCCCGGACGAGCCGGCCCATTCGTGATGCAGCGGCTAGCTACAACATGGCTCTACCACTACATACATACATACACTAAAAAATCACCAAAAAACTAAAGTAATGTATGTCTGCTCGCCGTATATTGGGTTCAATGTAGTCCCCAAAGTGGTGGCCCATAACCATTTATGTATGCATGCCTCTCATGCATGCTGCAGTTGTGAACCTCTAGAGACTGTTGCTAGCCATACATATCTAGGCCTAAAAATTGACTGTAAATTTAACTTGGGCCCTCATATTGAATACATATGTAACAAATTAAGAGCTTTTCTTTGTAATATTAGTATATTAAAACATAAAATGCCATATAATACTTTGAGACTTCTATACATGGCAATGGCAGATTCTGTTATTAATTATGGCATCTCTAGTTATGGCAGGACATATAAAACTTACTTACAGAAAATATATAATATACAAGTAAGAATACTGAAAACCATTGTACCACTTAAAATTAAACTTACCTAAGTATAGAAACAATTATGATAAATTGTTTCAGCACTGCAGAATTTTGAATGTATTTGATAAAGTCAAATTAGCCATGGCTTTAGAATATAAGGATAGGCTGGGAGAATTAGTTAGATATGACAGATCAAAAAGACTCCGAAGCCTAGATAATATTAATCAATTCTTTGTTCCAAAATGTCAAAATATTTATGGCAAAAGGGTCTGGTCCAACTACCTTCCTCAAATACTAAATAGTTTTCCAAGAACTACAATTGATAAAATAACTAGTAATCCTAAGAACATTAAAAACATAATTAAGAATTTATTTATTAAGGGCAATTCATAGCCTAGCAATTAGAAATCTTTAAAAATAAAGATTGGCTAGGTATTTATCATTATCGTATGATTGTTATGAAATAAACAGATATAATTTTTTTTTACATACTTTACGGAGGTCCATATTAATGAACTGAAACAATTACTTTGCTCACCCGCGACCTAACAATGGTTACGTTTGTGTAAGAAATTCGTGTTCATGCAGTTCCTCCACCTCCACACTGTACGAACACACTCAAATCATACAAACTCAACTATCACAAACAACGTAACTATCGTAAGGTCGCGGGCGAGCAAAGTAATTGTTTCAGTTCATGAACTAAAACAATTACTTTGCTCACCCGCGACCTTACAATAGTTACGTTTATGCAAGAAATGTGCGTTCATGCAGTTCCTCCACCTCCACACTGTACGAACACACACAAATCACATAAACCCAACCATCACCACCACCAAGCTACACTGACGCGTTTCGAACTCAACCAGAGCTCATCTTCAGAGTTACCACAACCGTATGCTATGCTACCAAATGTTAAACTCCACAGTTTAACAGAGTTTAACATTTGGTAGCATAGCATACGGTTGTGGTAACTCTGAAGATGAGCTCTGGTTGAGTTCGAAACGCGTCAGTGTAGCTTGGTGGTGGTGATGGTTGGGTTTATGTGATTTGTGTGTGTTCGTACAGTGTGGAGGTGGAGGAACTGCATGAACGCACATTTCTTGCATAAACGTAACTATTGTAAGGTCGCGGGTGAGCAAAGTAATTGTTTTAGTTCATTAATATGGACCTCCGCAAAGTAACGCCTGATTCAATAAATTGTTTCAGTTCAAACTTAAAATAATAAAACAACAGTCAATTCTTTCTCGAGTTAAAAATAAATCGGTTTTACATTTAAACATTTCCAACAGCGAATGAAAATCCAGATAAGCCCGCTAGATATGCAATAGACCGAATAATTTCCCGGTACTGGAACTCGTCTAAATTTAATCATATCGAAGTTGGCAACATTGGGCGATTTAATTAAAAGTTGTCACCTTGCCCGGCATAACAGAGTTATTAAAAGTTAGGCTGACACGATTGGGCCAATCCACAGTAAGCTGAGTCGACCTTATTCAATAGGAATAATGACACTATAAAAGAATAATTCCAAGCCCATCCTATATACTTCCCACTGCAGGGCAAAACCCTCCTCTCTAAATCAGTAGTCCCCATTCGGGCCTAGTGGGTACTGGGAACACATACACACCATTGAATTTCTTCGGAGAAGTGTCTTCCTCACCATGCTTTCCTTCACCGAAGCTCATAATCTATTTAAAATATAATTTTGCAAATTAATTAATAATTTAGACGACCAGATGGCCTAGTGGCCTAGATGACCTGACTATGAAGCTTGAGGTTCCGGGTTCGATTCCCGTGTCGGGGCAGATATTTGTATGAAAAATACGAATACGGGTTTTATATAGGCTGGAATAATGATGATGATGATGATGATGCTGATGTCACGATGTATAGAGATTGAGTTGTAATAGGTAAAACCTAGATTCCGACACGCTCTTCACCATGTTTTTTTTTACACGCTTTATATTAGCTTCACCTGTATGTTTGTATGTATGTTTGTATGTTTGTATGTTTGTTTGTAACCGACTCCTTAGGGCGCAATTTTGACCCACTTCCCGGTTTCCGATTGAGCTGAAATTTTGCACATATGTGTAAATTGGATGACAATGCAATATTATTGTAACATGGAGCTGATCTGATGATGGAGCTGGATGGTGGCCATAGGAACTATGTAATAAAACAACACAACCCCATCGAGTTTGGGCTCGTTTGATTCGTCTTGACGAGCACTTTGATCCCATATGGTAACCAGGGTCTGATGATGGAGCTGGAAGATGGCCAAAGGCACTCCACAATAAAACGACACAACCCCATCGAGTTTGGGCTCGTTTGATTCGTCTTGACGAGCACTTTGATCCCATATGGTAACCAGGGTCTGATGATGGAGCTGGAAGATGGCCAAAGGCACTCCACAATAAAACGAAACAACCCCATCGATTTTGGGCTCGTTTGATTCGTTTTGACGAGTACTTTGATCCTAGATGTTAACAAGGGTCTGATGATGGAGCTGGAAGGGGGGTAGGTGGCGGGGTGGGGGGGAATGGGGTATGGGTTAAGGGGGTCGGGGGTTTAGAGGGTTGGGGGTTAGGGTGTGGCGGTTGGGGTTAGGGGATAGGGGGGGGGGTTACGGGAAATAGGGTGGGGGTGTTGGGGGGTTCGGGGGTAAGTGATTTTGGGGGGTTGTGGGAAATGGGGAGGGGGTAAGAGGCCTAGATGGTAACAAGGGTTTGATGATGGAACTGGAAGGGGGGGCGGTAGGTGGCGGGGTGGGGTGTGGGAGGGGTTGAGAGGAAGGGGAGGGGGGGTAGGGGGGGGGTTCCGGGGGTTTGGGGGGTTCGGTGTTACGGGGGTTGGGTTTAGGTGGTTCGGGGGTTTGTAAAATGAGGAGGGGGTAAGGGGGGTTTAGGAGATTGGGGGTAAGGGTGTGGGGTTTGGGGGGGTTTGGGGAAATGGGGTGGGGGATGTTGGGGGGTTGGGTTTAGGGGGTTTGGGGGTTGTAGGTGAGGGGGGTAAAGTTAGAAAGAAAAAAAATGCAACTAAAAAATAGAAAATAAATAATAGTTAAAAAAAACTAAAAAACACGCTTTAAAAAATAAAAAATAAATTTTAATAAATTTCAATTCACTATTCTTATAGTGCAGTAAAAAATCTTAATAAGCAATTATTATATTGTTATATCCAGATCAAAATTTGTAAGCAATTCTAAATATTGATAAAATA
Source organism: Archips crataeganus (assembly GCA_947859365.1). Classification (NCBI taxonomy): domain Eukaryota; kingdom Metazoa; phylum Arthropoda; class Insecta; order Lepidoptera; family Tortricidae; genus Archips; species Archips crataeganus. The sequence goes on along the minus strand of OX402048.1, from coordinate 1,826,924 downwards.
AATAATAATAGTTTAAAATATTTTATTGTAAAAAAAGCGTGGGGTGCTTTTTAAGATGTTATCAAAATGATAATCCTTGACAATTGACACCATGCACCCCACGCTTTTTTTACAATAAAATATTTTAAACTATTATTATTTATTTTATCAATAATTAGAATTGCTTACAAATTTTGATCTGGATATAACAATATAATAATTGCTTATTAAGATTTTTTACTGCACTATAAGAATAGTGAATTAAAATTTATTAAAATTTATTTTTTATTTTTTAAAGCGTGTTTTTTAGTTTTTTTAATTTTTCTTACTAACTGAGAGAGTTGGAATCTTCTACCTCCATGTACATATTCATTGAAATTGTATTATAGGTTTCAAACAGTGACATTGGTATTCCATAAATATGCGAACTTCTAAAGAAATAATTTATTGAATCAGGCGTTACTTTGCGGAGGTCCATATTAATGAACTGAAACAATTACTTTGCTCACCCGCGACCTTACCATAGTTACGTTTATGCAAGAAATGTGTGATCATGCATTTCCTTTTTTTTTTACTTAAACTGACCCGTGATTGACCACTATTCTCCACCTCCACACTGTACGAACACACACAAATCACACAAACCCAACCATCACCACCACCAAACTACACTGACGCGTTTCGAACTCAACCAGAGCTCATCCTCAGAGCACCACAACCGTATGCTAAACCACCAAAATAAAATTGTTTCTTCTTTTTAAAAATATGGCTTCTGTCCCACTTTAAAGGTAGGACAATTTCGCCAGTGTCGAAGTAAGCTCTCTTGGGAGCGACGTTGTACGGTGATTGTAGTTTCTGCAACTTGATAGAAAAATTCCAGAAACCACGTGGAAACAACTTGCGCATTAAAAAATGTCAGACACGAGAGCAATATAGAATCTTGTGATCACTGTTAATTAAGGTTAATCGCCGCATAAAACACTATCAAAATTATACTTCAACTTACCAAAGAAACAGAAATACCAAAATTAGATACTGTCTACATCCGCCATGTTGGAATGCTACAAATCGAATCCAAACTAAATGTTAAACTGACAAACCAAAAAAACTGTTTTAACTTGTCACTGTAACCTCTTAAGTACCCACTTTATTTTTATTTTCGCAAACTAGGTACCCCACAAAAATTATTTTTTATTGACATATAAAACTACTTTAAATTTTTGTTTATAAACACACATTTCTTGCATAAACGTAACTATCGTAAGGTCGCGGGTGAGCCAAGTAATTGTTTCAGTTCATTGTAAAGAAATGTCGAAGCCAAACAGCAAAACCACTGAAACAACTTTTTATGCCCAATCTATTTCTGAAACACTGATTCAAGCACCTATAATGGACAATATTTTTACCTGAATTATTTAAAAGTAAAACTTTCTTTAACAACACCAAGAAACCTTTTGTACTTGTTTATTTAACGTAATTAATCAGCGCAAATTATAGAACTGAAACAATGACTTTGCCCACCCGCAAAAAAGGTCAAAAAAGGTCGTGAGTGAGCAAATTAATTGTTTCAGTTCATTAATATGGACCTCCGCAAAGTAACGCCTGATTCAATAAATTACAAATTAATAAATCTTTTAAAGAAAGCCGTGCTAGCATAGTGGTTTGACCTATGTCCTCTCGAGCAAAGCGTCGTGGGTTCAAAGCAGGGCTCGCACTTTTGAGTTTTTCGGATCTTATATGTGCGAAATAACATTTAAAACTTACCATAGTTTTACAGTGAAGGAAAACATCATCGTGAGCAAACATGCACAGCTGCGATGAAATTCAATGGTGTCTGAAGGTTCCAAATAGTTCCAATCTGCACTGGACCCGCATGGGAACTCCGGCCCAAAACTGAGAGGATATGCCCGTGAATCAATACAAATAAATAAAATAAAAATAAATAAATATTAGGGGACAATCTTACACAAATCGACCTAGTCCCAAACTAAGCAAAGCTTGTACTATGGGTACTAGACGACGATAAACATACTTATATAGATAAATAAATACTTAAATACATAGAAAACATCCATAACTCAGGAACAAATATTCGTGCTCATCACACAAATAAATGCCCTTACCGGGATTCGGACCCAGGACCTCTTGCTTCGTAGGCAGGGTCACTACCAACTAGGCTAAAGCGGTCGTTAAAAACAAAACAATGATGATTGATGATGAACAAAATAATGATCTTCCAATTAATATTATAATTTATTGTGTCAAGAATAGAATGCCGCGCGTAAGTCAGTCCACCTTTGGTCAGAGGAGCCCCATCCTGGGCGTCGCGGTCTCTACGTGCGCCCGTAGCGTTCACAATGGCAACGAGGGAATCCGTGTTGAGTATGACATACCCGTGTTTCCCCGAACAGAGCTGCATCTAGCCGCAGGTAATATTTTTTTCTCAAACATGCTATGAAATATTGACGTTATGTTCCTTAAAATACGCCACGAACTGTCACGTTGCAGGTGCGGCTAGACGAGAGGTCAATAATGGAATTTCATACAACATTGCTTGCCAAGGCCAGCAAAGTGATTGTCTATTGTTTTATGTGACACAGCACCATGACGTTTAATAGGTCGACGTGGTCGACGTGGATGGATGGATGGAAGGACGGATGGACGGACGGACGGACGGACGGACGGAGGGATGGATGGATGTTGATGGATGGATGGATGGATGGATGGATGTTGATGGATGTTGATGGATGTTGATGGATGTTGGTTGATGGATGTTGATGGATGTTGATGGATGTTGGTTGATGGATGTTGATGGATGTTGGTTGATGGATGTTGGTTAATGGATGTTGATGGATGTTGATGGATGTTGATGGATGTTGATGGATGTTGATGGATGTTGGTTGATGGTTGTTGATGGATGTTGATGGATGTTGATGGATGTTGGTTGATGGATGTTGATGTATGTTGATGGATGTTGATGGATGTTGTTGAATGTTGATGGATGTTGATGGATGTTGATGGTTGTTGATGGATGTTGATGGATGGATGGATGGATGGATGTTGATGGATGTTCTTGTTCATGGATGTTGACGGATGTTGATGGATGTTGATGGATGTTGATGGATGTTGATGATGTTGTTGGTGATGGTGATGGTGATGGTGATGGTGATGATGATGGCGGTGATGATGATGGCGGTGATGATGGTGGTGATGATGATGATGCATGTTTGAGAAAAACTCTATACAAGCCTTGGCCACGAACAGGGATTGCCGCCCTCGTATCTCTAGATGGCCTCGTTAACACTCGGCCATCTATAACTACTCGGCCGGCAATCCCCTATTTCGCGGCCGCTGCAGTAATGTACTATTTATGTCTTTCTAACACAGATGAACCCGCTGGTAAAAAATAGTCATAATATAACCTCCCATCATTGTATGTAGGTCTGCATTATTCACTCGTATTATATTAAGGAAGCAGGATGGATACGTGGCTATGCAAGCGTTTAACAACGTCAAACGAACACATCCCACGAATTTGTCATTTAACTTTTTTCCGCAAAACACTTAAGCCAGAAAGCCGAATAAAGACCACTTAAGTTTCCTTACACATAATAAATGGGAGGTTTTAATGTCAAACGGAATATTTAAAGCAAAGCTGCGTAATATTTCACACTGGTAAGATATAATAGAAAGGAATTCTTCAGGCGTCACAGCCACCGCTCCACCGTCACATTTTTTCGAGACTTCGAGAACTTTCTGGCATCAACATGGAAAGTTTTTTAATAATGCTCCGCTGAATTACAAAATATGATAGGAAACTTCATTAATAGGGTCTTTTAGCTGTCTTCTTATGTCTAGAAGATGGATGTGCCTTATGTGTTTTGTTTATCTTACGGTGTAGTGTCTTGAGTATACCGTAATGCGTTTCGTTTTCACTGTAATGGTCAAAGTTAGACGATTTTGAAATGTAGTTGCCAAAAAAGTATGAATGCTAGAGGCGCTGAAAGAAAGTTAGAAAATTATATTTCTTAGGCAGCTTTGTAAGTCTTAAGTTTGACTTGTCTTGTGAGAGCGTTTGTAAGTAGATTAAAGTTGTCTTCAAAACATGTAAACAGTTTTTCAATTTTTCAACCACTTCTAATGATTAAATGAAATCATTATCTAATCTCTAATACATTAGAAACTCGTGTCACAGTGTTTGTTATCGAACTCCTAAGAAACGGCTTGACCGATTTTTATGAAACTTTTTTGTCTGTATTTGATAGGTCTGAAAATATGTCATAGACTATTTTCCATACCGCTATTCTTCGCAAACGGAGTCGCGTGCAACAGCTAGGTATTCATATAAATTGAATAAACGAATTAATTAGACTAAACTAAACTGTCAGCAAAAGCTTGTGACTAAAAAATAAAGTTTTAAAATCAAAGTCAAAATCAAAATTTATTTAATTGTAAACATAGGTAGGTAAGTATATACTTACAACTAGTTACAACAACCTGATTACAGTGGTGAAAAAGTTTGGCATTAAAAAAGTGTTTAGTTTTAAGTAACATAATGCGCATTCACTTATGTAGATCAGTTTGTGTGTCACGCCCATTAGGATTTTTAGTCTATTTTTATGGTTCCGTACCCAAAAGGTGACAAACGGAACGACCATTAAGTACCAAATCGTCGGTCCATCTTGTTCCGGCATTCCTACATACGTCTCCCGCTTCAATAGTGATAGTAATATAAATGAGCGTTGTCACTGAATAGCAATAATTTTTTCTGCGCAATTTAAAGATCAAAAGCATGTGTCAAACATAGGGCCATAGAAGTAAAAACATAGACACGGCAATTTTTCTTAAAGGGACCTCTTCTGGCCTATTCATGTATGATGGATCGCGCAGCGTTAGTGTCCTGAGGTCGTGTTTTATGGCTATTTTTTTCCACTTAACGGCCATTTTGTGTTTAAACACGATGCTCTGAAGGTTCTGGTGGATATGATATAGAGTTATTTTATGTTATACTAGCTGTAACCCGCTGTTTTGCCTGCGATAGAAATACCTTCACGAGATACATTCATAATCATAATGTTTGACCTGAAAAATGCGGTAATATTTTTAACGAACAATGTTACGTTCAACGAACTGAAACAATTACTTTGCTCACCCGCGACCTTAACCTGACCTGTGTTGACCTTTAGGTCGCAGGTAAGCAAAGTAATGGTTTCAGTTCATTGATATGGACCTCCTCAAAGTACAGTAGTACACACTTTATATGGCGCGTCGTGCATTTTCGACCGAGCAGACATGAACAAACTATTCCGATGATAGCCGAAGGTACGACTCAAACTTTTTAATAAGTATTTTTATACCGCACTTGTTCTTGTACCGCGGTATCCTAGGGATTCGACCTACATTCTCTCAAGCTGATAGTCGTGGGTTTGGGGCACCTTTGAGTTTTTCGAAAATCATGTGCGAAATTGCATTATAAATTTACTATTAGCAATACCGTGAGAAAATTTCGTCAGGAAACCTAAACTCACCTACGACAAAATTGATCTGTGTGAAGTTCCCAATCCGCACTGGGCCCGCGTGGAAACTACTGCTCAAGCCCTCTCATTCTGAGACGTACATGATGATGATGATAATGAAGACCGAATGGTTTTGCGGATAAGCTTTAAGACAATCTCAACGATCCATAACCAAACGTGAAGCTGAATAAAATGTTTCCAGCCTATAAAAATATAAGCGAAGATAAAAATCAACGGAGCAGTCATGTCTGAGGAGGCGATTAGGGCAATCTCCGTCGCGAGGGATCCCTGAGTCACCAGGACCTGGGTCGTCATTACGCCGCGTCATAAGAAACGGGTTAACTGACGTACGATCCAAGTGACAGGATTACACGAGTTTAGTAATTTTTAAAGAGGTGACAAAAGATTCGCAAAGTAAAACATAGTAGTTAAGGTGTCTTGAAGCAATGGTATCCTAGTTAGTGGTTTGGTCTTTCAAAACGAGGATTGTAGGCTCGAGTCCAGGCTCGTATCTCTGAATATTTCGAAAAAATTGGATGGTGTGTGTTAAGTTTCCAATCCGCACTGAACTTGCGTGGAAACTAAGACTCAAGTTCACTCATTCTGAGAGGAGGCCGGTGCCCTGAAATGTGACCAAATGCTTATACGGTTATCTGTTGGAGACGTTGAGATTGTCCTTACGCTGATCCATACAACCATCATCATCAGATAAAAATTAACGGAGCAGTCATGTCCGAGGAGGCGATTAGGGCAATCGCCGTCTTGAGGGATCCCTGAGTCACCAGGACCTGGGTCGTCATTACGCCGCGTCATAAGAAACGGGTTTACGGACGGGCGGTGCAAGTGGCAGGATTACACGAGTAAGTATAGCTTTTTTAAAAATATTTGCAAATTAAAAAATACTAACTCTCTAAGCCGAGGTGGCCTAGTGGTTTGACATATGGTATCTCAAGCAAGGGGTTGTGGTTTCGACTCTGGACTCACACCTCTGAATTTTTCGTGTGAAATTACGTTTGAAATGCTCCAAGTTCAGGAAGTGCTAGGTACCTCCAAGCACTGTACGTGCCTTTGCTAAGCGTTGTACGCGCCATTACCAGTCGCTTTACGCGCTCTCCATGAAGCCGCACATGAATTCTTCGCCGACGGATCTTCACTTCACATCACATCACCACCGCTAATACACCCACATATTCTCATATCCATCCTCTAGCAACACATACTTCACTTCACTTCACCACTCCACATTTCATTCTTCTATAAATAATATTGATTGTAAATACATTTTTTGGTCAACCTCCTTAGGTTGTTTTTTATTGTCGCTTCAGGGCACAGTCTCTTAGCCAGACCGCGGACGGATGGACAGACAGACAGACAGACATGGCGAAACTGTAAAGGAAATTATGGCTCCGGAACCCTAATAAAAACTGAACCTAAAACTAGAAGTGAAAATACTATACGACGGCATAGATTTCAAGAGGCGGGCAGCGTTAAAATTTTTCTTAACCTAGATTTTTATCTATATGTATGCCAGTTTCAATAACAAACATCCAAACATCTTTATAAACTTTATCATTTATATTATTAGATTAATTCATAATTATATAGGACTGGATAGAACAGAAAAGAATGGAATTCTAGAATGTAGGTACATACATAATAATATTACCGCTCTTAACTTGGAGCGAAGAAATTGTTGTTGGGCTCTTTTTAAGGATTTTTTCTTGTAACTTTGCATTTTTATTGTTTCAGATTAGATACCTGTTAGCTCGTTCTTTCCTTATTAAAAACCTTTTTGCAAATTCAATTTTCCCTTGTTCAGAAGGAAATGTTAAGCTTCTCATTTATATTTTGCTAGATTTGCGTTCCTAAGAACAAAGGCATATGAGTATTCTTTAGATTATCCGATATCCATCAATGCTTGTTCAACTATATACATTTTAATCTTCTTTTAGTGATTGGATAAAAATATATTAAGCCAAAGAACTGAAACAATTACTTTGATCACCCACAACCTTAATCTTAACGTTGCGGATGAGCAAAGTAATTGGCTACTTTTCTAACTAGTCAGTCTTTTAGATTATCAAAAAATATTGGACACGTATTTTTATTTTGTCAATTAAACAAAAAATTACGAAGATATGGCGCGTTGAAGTTTCGCGTGACGTCACTTGTTCCTACACTTTGTATGAGCGTTTTAGGAACAAGTGACGTCACGCCTCGTCACGCGGAACTTCAACGCACCATATCTTCGTCATTTTTTGTTTAATTGTCAAAAGAAAAATTACGTGTCTAATATTTTTTGATAATGTAAAATACGGACTAATAAGAATTATTGTTTTTTTACCTAGGAAACATCCCTATTGTTTCAGTTTGTTAATATGGACCTCCGCAAAGTACGCCTGATTGAATTAATTATACAGGGTGAATTCAAATTGGTGGTACAAATTGGTGGTGGTCTGAGACTGGCAGATTGACTCTTTGTTTGTTCGTTTGTTTCTGTTAATATGTATTTTTTTTTTCTTTTTCAAGTAAACGGCGGTAGTTAATTTTTTCACAAGGCCGGGCTGTGTTCCCACCCAGCTTTAGGTCAAAAGAATGTTTTATTGTTTTTAAGTTTTTTTTTTTGTTTTTGTTCGAAGGTTATGTGATGCATTACAGTATCAGTATTATTGAAATTGTTGATGATTCACTGCAATAGCCATAACAAATCTTGGCTTAATTTGTTACGGTTTAAAAGTTCAAATGCGATTAAGCCGATCAAGTGTTGCCATACATATTTACTTCCGGCTTCTAATTTGGTTTTTGTGGCGAACTATTCGCTGGTGTTCGTGTCGTCACAGTGTGTATGTTTTTGTGTTTAGTTTTTAAATGGGTCCCACTGAAAAACAGCGTTGTGGCTTGCCACAACATTATGCTGAGTGGGGCCCAATTTATACTATTCGATATATTTTTTTTTATTTGTAAATTTCCTGTCAAATGTATTTTTTTTTCTGTGTTTGTATCGAATATGTGTAAATAAACAACTCTCTCTCTCTCTCTCTCTCTCTCTCTTAAAATTAGTGTTTGGTAGGTACTCAGTTGTGAATATTCACAAGGAAGATTTTAGAGTTTTCACGAAACGCGGATTTATTCGGGCTTACCTCGGGAAACTTATCGGGCATAGCTCGACTACGAACCCGTGAGTGATATCTTTTTATAGCTTTGTAATACATCAAAGGTAGGTAACTTAAGTTGTCTCAAAAAGGTGTTTAACTTAATTATCCTGAACAAATTTTGCAGGGCCGGTACGCAGCAGTTGAAGGTGAAAATGATGATGATGATGATATAAAATGTACGCCCACAACCTATACCTAACTGAGCAAATCACTCGTCGACCATTGCGATCCCGCCAGTGACGCACTTGGGCGTATTGTTATATCGAGTTAAACTCAACAGCGCCGCGGAAGGGTCTTCATTAACCGGCACTCGCAGATTTCCCAACGGGTGTCATTCCAATTATCTGTCAGAATTTTTGTTGGTACAAATCGGACGTTTTATTCCACCCAGTCCGGCCCTGTGCTCGATTACGTTTGACCCCGATTATAGAGGTGTTAAATTATACTCTGACAGCACTTGTGTGTTGGAATTGCATAGATTCTTACATCATGTGTGTCTTGCACGAATTGAACTAGTCGTATTTTCTCGTATAAGCTGTATCCAGCTTTTGTTAACTGGTAAATTATTTGGAAAAAAAATATATACCGAAGAATTAATAACTTGATTTCTTTTATATATCGTATTAATATTGCTTCGCTACACTATCCGTACGTCTTTCGGTCTATCACAGGGCTCTATCTTAAAATAAAGTAATAATAGACAGAAAAGTCGTGGTTTCACTGTACGTAGGTAGCAGAAAGTGCTGAAGAAAATGTGCCATTCATCGAGCTGGTGATGATGAAACATAACCTTTCGGCTGGACGTGTGATGGTGAAATTTCGCTGCAGGCAGAAAATTAAATAATTCTTCGGAGCACTCGCTGTGGTAGTCTATAGAACTCACAAAGAGAACCTACGCCCTTCACATTGACAAGGAATCCAAACGACTGGAAATCAATGGCTGATCACCGACAAGTCGTGTTGCTCTACGATGAATGCAATCAAATGGAAGGAGAAGGTATTGGGGTGCCCCTGCCCAAAGATGAGAACAGTATTCCAAGTGTGGCTGCACCTGGGCCTTATACAGTTGAAGAAAGTGCTTAGGTGTAAAGTACTGTCTCAATCTATTTAGCACCCCAAGCTTCTTGGAAGCTGATTTGACGCTTTCCTCCAAATGACTACAGGAAATTGAACGTCACTTGAAATGTCAACACCAAAGACCCCGATGCCAGTCTTAATTGCAAGACGAGTGCCCTCAAAGCAAGGCGTTAAAATAAACGGCGACTTCTTAGCAGTAAACACGTACACTTGTGTCTTCGTGGGGTTTAAATTAACTAAATTAGTTCTACCCCATTCTGAGACTTGTTCAAGAGACGTCTCAACTTCGGACTGAAGTTCAGTCCGACACTCATCGACGTAAACCTGAGAATTATTGCCCATGCCAGAATTAGTCGATTTGTAATTTCATTCAATGTGAAATTCTTGATCTATATTTTTTATATCGAATGTAACAATCGTTTTGAAAATCAAAATGGATCAAGTCAAGTATTGTTTGTGAAATTAAAAAAAAATGTCATTTGTTTTGAATTCGAACTCTCAAAGAACAGAAAATAAAGTTACCGTATTCTGTGATGTGGAATATCTTCTAGTAAAAAAATAACGGAGACTTATGCATGTAGATAAATAGTTTAAATATTTAACAGTGAATCATTTAGAACAATTACTTGATTTTTTTTTAAACCAATGTATGTTTCCTAGGTAGTACATTATTAAGCCTGTTTTTGAACCCTCTTTGATGGCGGCAATCTAACATTTTACATCTTATAAACAAAAATTGATTCTGTCCATTTATAAAATAAATTCATAGAAGTGTGTAAAAATAAAAATAACAGATCTTGACTTTGACTTTGCAGTTAATAATGATATTTTTTTGTGAAACAAGTTGTCGAAATAACTAATCCAAGGGTGGCTAACAGATATATACTTACAGACAACAAAGATTCCTCATCAGCCTTCCGTTTTTCATTAGAGGTACAAACCCTAAAAAGTGTCTAAGAGAAAATAACTCCCTCTGGAAATGAAGACCGAGAAAACGAGGCCTAAAAAAACAACTGAAAATTCTCAGCAAAACAGCATTATTTTCATTAGCGCTCCCAAAATACCTAAGTTCGTGTTTTCTCTGCGTAACAAAGTTACATTTGCAGTTACCCACGGCGTTGTCGTCTATTCGTCTAAAGGAAATTAACAAGAAAATTTCAAGTTCCACTTGTGTCCACTGTGTCGGTTAAGTTTGTCGTGACAGCTTTACGGTGGTCCAAGATATGCTATCTGGGCATAACTCCAGGATTCGTATAGAATTTTACTTTTATAGCACTATAAAGTTGCCATTGCGTTATGTTAACCGAGTCGTTCGCGGGTTTGTCGACGTATGATGTTTTAATGTTTTAATGTTTATTTGGGCACAAACGGTACATTATTCTTAAACCTAAACATAGTTACAATTCACATAAACCAACGAAGCTGCCACCAGTTATCAATACAATTTATACGTAAAAACAAACAAACGGGAAAATATGAGCCGAAAAACAGAATGCTGACTAAAAACAAATACATTTATATACATAATTACATAATTTTGGATAAAGGAAATGAGATGTTATCCATCCATAAGTGACTTAATGTTACACTTAAACCCACTGAGAGATAAATGAAATATATCAACCTGACTAAATTTAGTATTGTGGGCTTTATTACAGGCTCTATTAACAAAGGAGTTAGATTTATATTTTTTACGTGTGAGAGGGACATGAAACAGTTTACTGACTGACATTGCGTTGATGATTCAGACAATTTAGCTTTTAAGGGACAACTAACAAATCAACTTAACATAACATAGGTATAACATAACTTAGATGAAGATGTTTATCGCTGCTTAGTACCGTTCTGTACAATTAGAAACATGTACAATTTTTGATAAGGCCACAACAAACTGAGAGCGCGGGGCGCCGACGGAGCGTGCCCAGCGCGGCCAATAACACTGAATCAAATACTGTGTGCCGCGCTGCCGGTGTGTGTCACCGTTTATTTGATTCAGTGTTAGAGATAGCACTGGGCACGCTCCGTCCGCGCCCCGCGCTCCCGGTTTAGTAATAGTATTTTTAGAGTTCCGTACCTCAAAATGAAAAAACGGAACGCTTATAGGATCACATTGTTGTCCGTCTGTCTGTCTGTCAAGATCCTTTTTCTCAGGAACGCGTGGAGGTATCAAGCTGAAATTCATATCGTCCCTTGGAGCTGTGAAAAAATAAAACTTCTAAGCCAACGCAATCCAAAGATACAGCCGTTTATGCCGCAAATTTCTCGCAAGGGAATCGAAACCTGCAGGGTGCTTCCCGTGAACTCAGAATCCTGAAATTTGGTACGAAGCAACGTCTTATAACACAGAAAAAGGAAAAATTGCGAAAAGCATAATTTTTTAGTTACATCATATAATCCCGACGAACCAATCAAAAATGATCCCACATTGCGTACATTTTACTTGGAACCAGGGCTCTGCTAACACTGGTTTATTATAGTTACAGCTGTTTACCTAAAATATTGTAAGGAACCCTCAGCACGCGAGCCCAACTCGCACTTGGCCGGTTTTTATCATTAACGAATCTACAATTCTAATTGTCATTGTCATATAGCCACTAGACGTCTACTGATGGACAAAGGCCTTCCCAAAGAGTTCCACCTTAGAGGTTACCTTAACCAGGTCGTCGCTCCATTTTGTTGGACGCTACGTCTTCCGGTCTGTGCATGCCATACGAGAACCTTTTTGCCCTATCGGCCATCAGTGTGTGTTGCCAGTGATGACTTATTGCACTGAGACGTGGCCGCTAACGATGGGCCTCATAAGGAAGCTCAAAGTCACTCAGAGGGCGATGGAGAGGGCTATGCTCGGAGTTTCTCTGCAGGATCGCCTTAGAAATGATGAAATCCGCGCCAGAACTAAAGTCACCGCCTATTGCCTGCCTGAATTTTTATTGTTATTAATTTTTACTGTACTTTTAAATATGTATTGTATTGCATTGTCACCGACATAGCTCGAAGAAACACCATCGGGATATATCAAGCTTTAAATCTCTTTTTATCACTTTTTTTTTAATCTTGACGTCAAACCACCCATTCCCAATAAACAAACTTACCACAAGGCATCAAAGCAACAATAATTGTCCTTAATCAAAACTACATCTGCCACAGTGCTCTCGGAGACCTGTGCCATAAAGGAAAAAAAGATAAGGGTATTAGGAGATTACTGAAAGGTCAGTTCCTATATTTACTTCTTATTACAGAGCAGTTATTACAGGAGCAGGTAAGATGCGTTTGGTCTCTACGTAACAGATAGTAGACAATGAGGGTTTTTGTGACTGGCTAGTTGCCGTTAATATCGTGATGCTGGTTTGGCAACTTTGTCTTATAAACCAATTTCAAGAAAGACCGTAACGTCAAATGAAACTCACGATACCTACTCTACTACGACAACTAGTAACATTCTACCTGACAGAAAACCCTCTTTAAAATCAAAAAATCAAAATCAAAACGTTTATTTCTGAAAGTAGGCCGCAAATGGATCTTTTACATGTTACTTTTTAAAACTACCAGCGTTTTCGTAAGGACCTTCATTGCCAAGAAGAATGAGCCGCAAGAAACTTGAATTGATTAACGTGGTCTTGGTTTTTTGAGCGTACTTCGCATCCGTCTGACGTATTAGTTTTATTTAATAACAGTTTGATTGATTTTAAGCTATTTCAAACAACTGTAAATATTTTTAAAAAACTGTGGCACGTTAAAATTTCAATTTGGTATAAAATTGCCAAGTGTGACTCGGATTTGTGCACTGAAAGCTCGAGAGCCGGCGGATTTTGGAGTGGATACCCTGACAAAGCAAAGTATGTAATGGGCAGACCGTCTGTCTTATGGTCCAATGGCATAAGGGAGACAGGAGGATCAGTCTGAAAGAGGGACACAGATAACCGATCTGGATGGAAAAAGATTGGAGAGGCATATGCCTAGTGGTGAGCGCAGACGCGCTGAAGAAGAAGAAACAGCAGAAATATCTGGAGTCAATTAAATGTAATTTACTACAAATATAGTTTTAAGGCATCTCCTGTTCTTCGTGTGTTGTGGTTCGCACGGACATACCGTTGCGTTAGGGATGGCGCGTGCGTGACGCGAATTTTCTATTAGCAGAATGAAGTATGATTTTTTCTGAGCGCCGTGTGACACAGATGCGGCGGGCAGCCCTAAGCTGAGTGAACTTTGGCTTTGTGGTCATTTATAATGGTTCCGTACCCGAACGAAACACATACGGAACCCTATTTAATGAACTGAAACAATTACTTTGCTCACCCGCGACCTTTCGAAAAGGTCGAGGGTGAGAAAAGTAATCACTGTATAGATTCAGGCGTTACTTTGCGGAGGTCCATGTTAAAATAAATAAACCTATCTTGCTCCTCTGCTAAGTAGTGAGGCCAAGTCATGCGAAACAGCTAACGATTGCGTTGAAAAAATGCTTTTTCATGTAATTTTTCCCGCCCTCCCTCCGCATAAAAAACCGACCAAGTGCGAGTCGGACTCGCGCACCGAGGGTTCCGTACAAATTTAAATGTATCTATGAACATCCAGTCTTAGCAGACCCCTGCTCCTAAGCAAAATGTGCGCAGTGTGGGATCATTGTAGATTGGTTCCTGATATATAGACAGACAGACAAACAAATTTATGCTTTTCGCAACTTTTCCTTTATCTCTGCTATAAAAATAACGAAGTTTCATGAAGCGTAGATAAGTTTTGTGTTGTAAAATTGGGTTATAGCTAAGTTTTAAAGATATAAATAAAAACATTGGCTGACTTGAAACCTCCATAGTCTGAAATGGCATACCTACCTACTAACTTGTTTGCAAATTTGAAGACTAAAGTTAGAACTCCCTTGGAAGGAAAAACTGTACGTAAACCCATAACTCCCTTAAGAATAATTTAGGCCATTTTCATTTAGTATACAGGCATGGGAAAACACCACTGACGAGCAAGTTGTATGAAAAAAAAATATAAAGGGATACCTACTGATACTTTCTGACAGATCCGGCATTATTATTAGCATAGCAATAATGATCAGGGCCCTTTTCCTCCAGCTGCGAACACATGCTATCTATAAAGCGAATCAGGTCATAGTACGGTTGCCCGTAAAATACACAAGATATCGACCCATTCACGTAAATATCGTATGAATGTTGTGAAACCTTCAGTGCGCAAAAATAAAGCCAAGACACAAGCTATAATATTGGTTAAGTATTAGTTTTTTCTCAAACATGCTATGAACCTGCTGATGCCTTGAATGCTTGAATGTTTAGTTTTTAGGGTTCCGTAGTCAGATAGTTTTATGTTAGAATGATATGTTTTTCTTTTTTTATAATAATTATATAATTTGTGTCTGTTTTGTGTGGCCTTCCGTGATGTTGCTGTAGGTACTGTGGCCCGGCGGAAGACCAGTGCTGGTTTTTAACTAGCAACATGCTGAGCCGGGTCCCTTTTTGTAGCAGCACTAATATGTACATTTCTATGTCTATGTCTATACGTATGTTTGTACTCTTATTTTTGCCTGTGTATGTGTTATTGTTGTTATAAAATAAATGTTTTTCTTTCTTTCTTTCTTTCTTTCTTTCAAATATTGACGTTATGTTCCTTATAATACGCCACGAAGTGTCACAATGCAGGCGCGGCGTGGTGTGCGGCTAGACGAGAGGTCAATAATGGAATTTCATACAACATTGCTGGCCTTGGCCAGCAAAGTGATCGTCTATTGTTTCATACCATAACGTTTATAGGTCTATGGCATCATAGCATTTAGCCATTAAAAAAAAACTATAAGCAATATTTGCGTTTTGGTTCATTAGGACAATCTGCCACTACGCTTATTTAAGGTAAAGTAAGATGATGATGATGATGATGGTGATGATGATGGTGATGATGATGGTGATGTTGATGGTGGTGATGGTGTTGATGATGGCGGTGATGATGATGGTGATGGTGGTGATGATGATGATGGTGTGATGATGATGGTGATGATGAGATGATGATGTTGATGATGATGATGATGGTGATGATGATGGTGATGATGAGATGATGCTGTCGATGATGATGACGATGATGATGATGATGATGATGATGATGGTGACGATGATGATGATGGTGATGATGATGATGATGATGATGATGATAGTGATGATGATGGTGATGGTGATGATGTTGATGATGATGATGATGTTGATGATGATGATGATGGTGATGGTAATGATGATGGTGATGATGACGACGACGACGACGGTGAAAATAGTGTTGATGATGATGATGATGATGATGATGATGATGATGATGATGATGATGTTGCATGTTTGAGAAAAACTCTATACAAGCCTTGGCCACGAACAGGGATTGCCGGCCTCGTATCTCTAGATGGCCTCGTTAACACTCGGCCGGCAATCCCCTATTTCGCGGCCGCTGCAGTAATGTACTATTGTCTCTTAGTTCGCGTAGAAACGAATGAAAATCCGTATTAATTGATACGCCAATAATCAGTTCCTTATTTTATACCGTAAGGGGTCGATTTTCAAATATCTCTTTTGAGAATAAAACTCGACTGCATAAAAACAGACATTTATTTTCTTTTTTACCCCCAACATATAAATACAACAACACATTCTAAATTTCATTTTCCATTTTTAGGGTTCCGCATTCAACTAGGAACCCTTATAGTTTCGCCATGTCTGTCCGTCTGTCTGTCAGTCCGCGGCTAAGCTCAGAGACTGTTAGTACTAGAAAGCTGTAATTTGGCATGAATATATATATCAGTCACGCCGACAAAGTGGTAAAATAAAAAATAAAAAATAATTTTTTTTTAGTGTATTTCCCATAGACGTAAAGGGGGGTAAATTTTTTTTCTCGACTAACCCTATAGTGTGAGGTATTGTTGGATAGGTCTTTTAAAACCATTGCGGGGTTGCTAACATGTGTTTTCTATTCAGTGATCTGTTTGCGAAATATTCAACTTTAAAGTGTCAATTTTCATTAAAATCGACCGCCCCCCCCTCCCCTCTAAAATCTAAACTGTTGGGTGGAAAAATTTGAAAAAATTCAGAATAGTAGTAAATATATCAAATTTACTAGGAAAATTATAGCGGCTAAGATTGCTTGGAAATTATTTGTAAATTAAGAGTAAATAGTAGCCTAAGGTATAAAACATACCTAAACTTGGATGATTCCGTACACATACGAAATCCTTAGAAAAATATTACTTGATTTTTTCGTAATGACTACGGAACTCTACCTTGGGCGTGTCCGACAAGCTCTTGGCCGGTTTTAGATATTTATGGGCGATGATGATCATTTTCCATCAGATGACCCGCTTGCTCGTTTGCCTCCTTCTCGTAATAAAAAATAAATAAAAAGTAGTTTTGGAAATCAGTGATTTCTTTTACAATTCCCGTTCCTATAGGACCTCTAGCAAAATATATGTCACTTGGTAAAAACAGTAAAAGACCATCCTTCATTTTTAATTTAAATTTTATACTTTTCTGCTATAGTGGCGACAGAAAAAGATATTTATATATATTATGTCGATACCCTAGTTCACACTCAAACTAATTACAATGAACTGCACATACAAATTAGCATTTTATGTGTACAAAACTACTACTGTACTTAATTGTGCAGTTCATTGTAATTAGAATGTGTGTGAACCAAGTGTGAACTAAGGTATCGATGTATACATCCCGCTATCCATTACAGTTCTTGAGATACAGCACAGACAGGCGGACAGTGTAGCGAGTGGCTTCTGTTTATCACCCTGTTCTGTTTGTGTTTGTTCTGTTTGGTTTAAGCCCAAGACACAAAAGAGACGTGGGACGGGGGCGCGTGGCAGTTACGGCCCCCTTGAATCAGTTTTCATACTATGTATAGAAGCGTCGCGATCCAAAGCAGACAGAAGAGACGGGGCGGAGACGCGGCCTGCGACGTCTCCCACGTCTCTTCTGTGTCACTTGCGCCTTAGGGTACGGAGTCCTAAACAACTACAAAATAATGAACTGAAATAATTACTTTGTACACCCACACTGTATGAATACACCCAAAACACACAAACCCAACTATCACCATCAACACACTACACTGACGTGTTTTGAACTCAACCAGAGCTCAACTTCAGAGTACCGCAACCGTTCACCGCGTCTAACATTTTTGCTAGCACTGAACGGTTTACTAAACACTAAACAATTCAATAAAGTACATAAAACTCGAGATCATATGAGATCAAATTCTAAATATTATGGGAAAACAGCTATTATTGTGTTCAAAGAATAGGGGAAACTGTACAAGTACGAGTACAAAAAGCTCTAAAAGATTGAGTAGGACCATTATCATCATATCAACCAAAATATGGCTAAGTAATTCTGACCAAAGACACCACATAAGAGTTCCACATTCCACAACAATCGGATCTGCGCTGCATGTATCTTAATGGTTCCTCCGATTTGAACCAGATCGTCGGTCTAGCCTTCCCACGCCACGTGTTCCGGGTCGCGGCCGCCACTCTAGAACCTTCCTGCCCCATCGGCCGTCGGTTCTTCGAACAATGCGCCCTGCCCACTGCCAATTAAGTCTGGCAACTCTCCGAGCTGCATTAACTTTGGTTCTCTTGATCATTATTATCATCATTTCAGCCGAAAGACGTCCACTGCTGAACATAGACTTCCCCCAAGGCTCGCCAGACAAATCGGTCCCGTGCCATCCGCATCTGCAAGTTGTCGCTCCATGTTGTTGGAGGCCAACCTAACCTGCGTTTTCCGGTCCCTGGACGCCACCCAAGAACCTTTTTGCCCCATCGGCCATCAGTTCTACTAGAGATGTGCCCTGTAAACTGCCTTGTTTCTGGTGATTCTTCGAGCTATGTCGGTGACTTTAGTCCTTGCGCGGATTTTTATCATTTCTAATGCGATCCCGCAGAAAAACTCCGAGGTTCTCTTGTGGATCATCTCATTTACTGGATACCGAGTCAAAAATGTCTTGACAGACGGTCATGACGTGACGTTTGATCAGCGCTTTTATTATAGTTCTCATAACTTGGCCGGAATGTATGCTGCCCCAAAAACATACTTTTATAACCAACATGCAAATGATATTCATAATACATTCCTTAATTTAAGAGGTTATAAAAAACAAAATATATTTAGGAGATTGTCGGCTCAAAGCGCCGGAGTGGGATTTTATTTTATGTCCAAACCAAACTCAAATTTAACTGCCGAGGACCAATATAAAGCGTCGTATGATAAAAACATTTTATGACGAACTGGGTTCATGATTAAAAACTGTGATCTGGGGGATACAAGACAAGAGACACAGCGGCTTAGCAAAGAAAAGCGTGGGGCAATTATACGTTAAGTAAAATTACTCGTTTAAGGTCGCGGGTGAGCAAAGTAATGGTTTCAGTTGTTAATATGGACATCCGCAAAGTTACGCCTAATTTATAAGAAACTATAGCTGATGCTCGCGTTTTCGCCCCCGCTTTAGTGGATTAAAACATGTTTTCCTGTGGTGAAAAGTAGCCTATGTCACTCACCAGCCCTTCAATTAAGTCCCCTTTAATCCGTCCCCAAGAAGGACAAACAAACAAAGAAACTAAAACACTTTCGGATTTATAATAATTAGTATAGATGTCTTATAAGAAATTCAGTTGCACTGGTTGCTTTAGGCTATAAATTAAAAGATATATTTTATGTCTGGTAATCTGTATGGTTTCGTATAACAACCAATACGACTGAGAATTTTATAGAAGTTTCTCATAAGACACGAGAAATTTTCTTATAATTTGTAAAAGGCCTGATGTTGAACCCCGTGTGTGTGGTGTGGTGTGGTGTCGGGTTAAGAATTACATCCCTCCATTTCTTCCGTGGAGATCGTAAGAAGCGACTAAAGAAATAAGGTATGTGGTAGGCGACAGGCTAGCAACCTGTCAGTATTATACAATTTTATCTAACATTAAACCTATAATTTCTAAAAGCAGTCCCGAAACCTAAATTCATGTACTCTGTCTAACCCCTTTGGGATACAGGGTGGTATGTGTATGTACTCGGATGTTGGATACGAGTAAAATGCAACCTCAATGAAATGAAATGAAACAAAATTATATGAAACGAATTTTTTGAAAACTTTGTTCATCATGTTCAATGCAAACTGGTTGCAAAGCTGACTATAAATGTATGATCATCCAACCAACATACATACTAAATATCAAGCCAATCCCACATCTGAAAGTGTTACATTCAACTTAAAACATTTGACCCTTTGACCCATAATAACACAGCATGTTAAATAAAAAAACTTGTAAAAATACAGCACGTACTTATTTTTAATAGGGTAACAAATTCAAAATTATACTAAGTTCCAGCGCGGCGAATTGTTCAAGCAATAAAGTACCCGTAACTTAATATTTGTGAAACTTTAAAATTTCTAAAGTCTCCCTGGTAAACGTTCCGCAACTTTGTAACTATATGCACGCCAATGCACCACTTAGTTCTAATTATACTTCCATCAGGAGCTGTGAAGTTTTCTTCCTTTGTAAAGTTTCAAAGGTTAACAAGTCCAAGAGAATATCGAAACAACTTTAGCTTACGTAATATTTTGGCATTTCACTAAACAGGTTGAGGTTTTTGATCAAATGACTGATGTTTTCTAGGGAAATGATAAAATGAATTCCTAATATCCTGCACAATTTGACCATATCCCTAAGAGAGTTGTTCAAACTCTTTTGGCTATTTCCCTGTGACACGTACATACATAGACTCGGCTGGGCAGCATTCGGGAAGCTCCGCAATATCCTGTCATCCAATATATACCTACCGCAATGTCTCAAGTCAAAAGTCTTTGACCAGTGTGTGTTACTCGTGATGACTTATCTTATGGCACTGAAACGTGGCCGCTAACGATAGGCCTCAAAAGAAAGATTACTGTCACTCAGAGGGCGATGGAAAGGGCTATGCTCGAAGTTTCTTTGCGGATTCGATTTGTAGCATTCGAACATGGCGGATGTAGACAGTATCTAATTTTGGTATTTCTCTTTCTTTGGCTAGTTGAAGTATAATTTTGATAGTGTTTTATGCGGCGATTAACCTTAATTAACAGTGATCACAAAATTATATATTGCTCTCGTGTCTGACATTTTTTAATGCGCAAGTTGTCTCCACGTGGTTTCTGGAATTTTTCTATCAAGTTGCAGAAACTACAATCACCATACAACGTCGCACCCAAGAGAGCTTACTTTGACACTGGCGAAATTGTCCTACCTAAAATAGGATAGAAGCCATATTTTTAAATATATAATAATAATAATAAGTTTCTTTGCGGGATCGCATTAGAAATGATAAAATCCGCGCAAGAACTAAAGTCACCGACATAGCTCGAAGAATCGCCAGGCTCAAGTGGCAGTGGGCAGGGCACATCGCTCGTAGAACTGATGGCCGATAGGGCAAAAAGGTTCTCGAGTGGTGTCCACGGACCGGAAAACGCGGTGTGGGTAGGCCTCCAACAAGGTAGAGCGACAACCTGGCTAAGGTAGCGGAATCGCGTTTGATGCGGATGGCACGGGACCGATCTATTTGGCGAGCCTTGGGGGGCCTATTATGTTCAGCAGTGGACGTCTTTCGGCTAAAATGATGATGATGATGACAGAGTTTAACATAAATAC
Source organism: Archips crataeganus (assembly GCA_947859365.1). Lineage (NCBI taxonomy): Eukaryota > Metazoa > Arthropoda > Insecta > Lepidoptera > Tortricidae > Archips > Archips crataeganus. The sequence continues at coordinate 1,805,520 of OX402048.1, read as the reverse complement.
ATAGATACACACATACATGCGTACTTCCCACGGAACGCAGACGGCGTTGCAAGCAACAGCTAGTTGCCTAGTTGTTACTAAATCCGTCTCCTCTTATCGTTTGACGCCAGCCTACCAACTTCTCGGGTGGAAATCGTTTTTTTTATCGCCGGGGTCCTTAGTCCCGGGGCAGTGCGGTTACTGCCGGAACTGCATTTGACCTTCGCCGTAAAAACATCGTAACCCACTAGTGGGACGTGATTTGGGCTACTGGAGTGTAGGAGCAAAGAGGAAACACACCGTCTGCATTTTTTTTGTGTTTAGTTACGGTCAATGTTTAATTCTGGTTTGTGCAAGTCGCCTTAAGTGAAGAGAAATAAAATTTTGCTCAAGTGTTTGGCGCACTACGTACTTAGTTAAATCACGAACTGTGCACAAATCCCTTCAAAGAATGAGAGGGTTTGCTGTAGTTCCCAAGCTGGCCCACTGTAGATTGCGATTTTCAAACACACTATTCTGCCGTACTAAGCGCAAACGCGGTATCTCGGTGTAAACTAGATTCGAGAGAGTCAAAGTTTTGTAAATACAGCTTTCTTTTTACTTCACACATTTTCAATTATATCTCGCTGTTTTAAAAGTTTTCTGGTGGCATAAAAATTAACTTTACGATTTTCCTTCAATATAACGCATATTCGATCGATAACGCATGTTTTGTGTAAGATCGTCCCCTAATATTTAATATATATTTTTTATATATTTATTTTTTTAATTCCCTTAGGCCGTAAACAGGTAATAGGTAATAACGGGCTAGTTTCCGCAACTCGACGTCTTTTACGCGCCTATTTTGCGTAACTGGCTGTAGGCACTATTCACGCCAGCCCAACTCCATAAGGAAGCCTAGCAGACCCTTCACGTTGCCGACGACTTCCTGGAGCGACCTCGGTGTCCCGAGGTGTAGCGCCCTGTAGCTCGCCACACTAACACACTCCAGCAGGACGTGTGAGGCCGTTTCTTCCGCCTCCATGCACGCTCTGCATGGGGGGCTGTCTGTAACACCAAAATTGTGTAAGTGTTTGTTAAGTAAGGCATGTCCAGTTAGAGCCCCAACCAGTAGTCGGAGCTGAGTTCTTCCATAACCGCGAAGTTTGCGGGATAATCCGGGGTTGATCTTCGGAAGAGCTTCTCTGGTCTGCCTGCAGGTTACTAGGTTTGTCCAATATTCTTGGTGCATTACTCCCTTAGGCCGTATTGATGCTTTGTATATATGCAGATTTTTCATGTTTTTTTTTCCTTCACCTTTCAATTTGAAAAATCGTAGAGTCGGAAGCGAAGCTAAATATTAATACTACAGTATTTATTGAACGTCTAGCCATCGCCTAGAAGTTTCCCACCTCAGATCTCACCCAGGTCTTTGACTGGACTTTCAGCGATCTTGATACGCAAACTCAAGTAGGGTCAAGAATAATATTTTATAGTCTGCTCCAAGCTGCATCGCTGTCCGTAGATCCATTAACTAAGTCAATATTTATATTTGCCCTTGAGAAATTAGATTTGCTGGATGAGACACGGCAATGAGCAATAAATTAAAAATTTTGAAAACCTTCTACGCAATTATTGCACTCGTTTGTTTGAACATTAAGTCAATGCCCATTAATCCCATTATGCGTCTAAGATCCCTTCCGCAGCTAACAAAAGAGCTGATAACTTCGAAACGGCTTAACGAATTTTGAAGAAACATATCTAAGAGCCATCGCCAAGAAACCTGATTTTCATTAAACAAACCGCATCCAAATCGGTTCACCCGTTTGAGAGCTATGATGCCACAGATAGACACACACACACATATTATAGCGGTCAAACATATAACACCCCCCTTTTTGTATCGGAGGTTAAAAAAAGAAAAGTTTTTACTGATACAGCGCCATCTACCTACATTTAACTTGCTGAAATAGATGGCAAAATTTGCAACTAATCTATTCATGTTTAAAACAATAGAAATCCTAATAAAATCATATTTAAAGGTTATAAGTTTCTTGTTCCACCTTTTTAATGTCCTAAGCTTAGTGAACTAAAACAATTACTTTGCTCACCCGCGACCAAAGCGCGCGGTGTCGCGGGTGAGCAAAGTAATTGTTTTAGTTCATTAATATGGACCTCCGCAAAGTAACGCCTGATTCAATAAATTATCCTAAGCTTAGCTTAAGTTGCTTTTCTCGTACAAAAGTCAATGATGTTATGTGAAACCTCTCTATTTACCGGAGACTCTTGATCCGGACTCTTATCCGGTATTCTTAACTTTCTGGTTATTTTTAAAGATGTAATGGCGATTTTACGTATCTTTTGGAGAAAAAGTATTTGAAAGCTGACGAACCTTCTCGTTCTGCGAATGTATGTACATCTAGAACAAAATTATGACACTATATCCCGGTAATGTTTCTTCAACCCTCAATCAGTATCAAAATCAGGCGTCGGCGGCAGGTTATTCAAATAATCGGACGGAGCTTTGGGTGGAATAAACCGCACTTGCTTAGGTTAGGAGAGAACATTTTACTAACCGTCTGTTATTTTAAAAACTGATCTGGGGCTAAATTCAGGAACGGGCCTTCACAGGTTTGGTAGCGTTTATGCAATCGTTTGGGTTGGGTTTGGTTTGAAGTGCTATTCAGGAACGCCAAAAATCACTGGTTTGCGAGAGGTTTGGGCTGAGTTCGGGATGAGCCTTATTTATTTGCTTATTTATTTTTTATTTACAAAGCGAATTAACAGGAAAATAAGGCTCATCCCCAAGCTCCGCCCATTCCTATTCTCTCCCAAACGATTGAATTAGCGCTACCAAACCCGTGAAGGCCCGTTCCTGATTAAAATTTAGCCCTTGTATAAGTTTAGTTGGAAGACAGAACTGCGAGAACGAGAGTAATTTATTGTAAAATCGCAAAAGAGTGACTGAATTTTAGGTTTGCTTATGTTTGAACTACCATAACTTTTATCGTTATTTATGTAAGTTTTTTAAAAATAATCGTGTTGTTTGTTTTATTTGTGTTGCTGCCTAGTTTGGGGCCCGCTGACAATGTATTTATGTTACTGTTTCTGCATCAATAAATATATTTCATTTTCATATTTTTTTTTCATTGACTTTTCCTTGTTTCATTGCCGTTCTAGAATTTAAGATTACGTATGTGAATTAAACATTAAAAATATTTAAAAAATAAATGATGATCACCTAAACCCAACCATGGCATTGCAAATTATTTTTTTACGGTTTTCTGGTAATTATTACTGCTGAAATTCATTCCTTGTTATCTTTTTGTAAAACGTAGCCTGGAAGAGATCGCTTAGAAGCGATAAGGTCGCCCATTGCTTACCTTATATTATATTTTTCCATGTACTTTTTTTTTCTGTATTGTATTCTTTGTGGTGTACAATAAAGAGTCTTTGTATTGTATTGTATTATTTTGGCACTAATTGTACAAAAACTTCTGCAAACGAATCCCACTCACACTAAACTTGACTGGTGTTTTAATTTTTTTTTAGATTTTACAGCCTAGTTTCAGAAATATTTAATCCACGATGCAGTGCAGCTATGTAGTTAGCTCAAACCAAAACACAAGTCAGTAAGTAGTAGGTGCACTTAGGCCCGGGATACCTGAGCCCTACTTAGCCCGGCAGCCAATTTATGACCTAAATCCAGACCGCAGCGCACTAGTAACCATGATTACACGTTGCACATGCTGATTTATACCGCCGCTTCCTGGAGTAAATTTCAACGCAGCCTAGAAGGGCTGGGTTAGACTAAATTAAGTTATTTTTTATTATTTTTAGTATTTAAAGAAAGAAAGAAAGAAAGACGACAATTATTCACTTTCACAAGACACACACATACAAGAAAGTACACACAATTACACACAAAAAAAAACAAAGATAACAAACAATGGAGTAATAAACATGTACATACACAGCTCTGCATGTGAAACGGTCGCTGACTTAGCATTATGCTGAGGCGTTAGACGCCTGCAGCGCTGATTTTCTGTCAGAACCGTCTGTGACTCACGGGACGATATACAAATTTAATATACTATATGAACCACTTACCTATATAGAAATAAATTAATAAAATGATAATAAATTGTTAAAGCGGCAACAGAAATACCTGTGAAAATTTCAACTGTCTAGCTATCACGGTTCATGAGATACACCCTAGTGACAGACGGACAGACACACAGACAGATAGACGGACGACAGTGAAGTCTCAGTAATAAGATCCCGTTTTTACGCATTAGGTACGGAACCCTAAGAAGAATGAAATGTGAACAAGCGTATCCGTACAAAGCTCTTGAACAAGTTAATCTACCTTCGGCTAAACAAACCCGCATATAAATACGGAGAGTAAATAAACTCTTCCAGTGAATAAAAAGCTGGGCAATAACGATTTGGACCCGCATTCTAAAGATTCCGCACAAATTTAAAAATATTCATCATCAGCTTGGCCTGTATTGTTGGCATTAGTAGTAAGGATTCTATCTATATGTGTATGTAAAACTCTTTATTGTACATAATTAACACAAGAAATTAACAGATAACATGATAAATAGAAGTACAAAGCCGAATTTAAGTTTCGGCCATACCGCTGCTCAAAATACGGAGACGTAACGGGAACGCAGTGACGCATCGTATCCGTACCGTTTTTATTGCACGCCCTCCACACCGCTGCTCAAAATGCGCTGACGGTGTGGGATCGCAGTGACGTGCCGTAAGCGTCACGACTTTACTATGGAGAGAATGCAGTAAAAAAAAGGTACGGATACGATGCGTCACTGCGATTCCGTACCGTCAACGTATTTTGAGCAGCGGTTTTGCTGAACCTTATCCCTTAAAGGGGTCTCTTACAGTTCACCTTTGAACGAGGATTCTAAGCCTTGTGAGTGAACCCGTGATAGTTTACAACCTTTCATATTCATATTCATATTCATTTATTCATTCAGATTCATGTTCATTACATTAATAGATGGTAGTTTTACAAGATGGTAGGTACATGACACCCTGTCAGGGCATAGAATGTCAAACTATTATAACAATGTGCATGCATGGATAAATTATTTTATGTCAATACAATTTATGTTAAATAAAAATATTAATATCAATGTCAATGTTCTAAAACAATACCTAATAATTAAATCTTATAAGTATAATAGTAGTAGTTTTATTAGCATTAATTCCATTATTATTACCATTTTTATTTTAAAATAAATAAATTATAGAACAATAAAAATAAAAAAACCAAGGGTTATTTATTACATTAAAATGGACGAAGGCAGACCGAGGCTTATTTTATTTGTGTATCTTTATCATCTAAGAATTCTTGTAATGTATCTCTCTCAACCACTCTTATTGACCAAATAATCCTTTAGAAGGTTATTAAAACGCTTTTCGTTTTTTTCGTTTTTAATATTGTTGTTTATTTTGTTGTATATTTTTATTGCCATCGCGTTAGGGCTCGTTCGGTGTAATTTTAGTTTAGAGTTTACATTTGGTGCAAGGTTATTTATAAACCTAGTTTCAAAACGACGAGTTTGCTCAGTCAATTTAGTAAAAAATTGCGGGTATTTTCTTACGAATTTGCATATTTCAAAGATGTAGATTGATGTCAAGGTAAGTATTTTATACTTTATAAAGTAGGGTTTGCAACTGTCTGGACTTTTTGTATTGGCAAGTATACGAATGCACTTCTTCTGGAGGAGGAACACGTCTTCAACATCTGTACAATTACCCCAAAGTATGATACAGTATTTAAACCACGAATAAGCATATGCATAGTGCGCGCTGAGGGCAGATTTTAGATCTGTACTTTTTTTATCTCTCGTAAGGCATATAAAAATTTCGAGAGCTTAGTCATCAGCAAACATTACACATGTTTCCCTGAGGATTTTTGGTAGGTCATTTATATATAATTAAAAATTGCAGACACGAGAGTACGCTTCCTTGGGGGATTGAATTATGCATCTGTAGTAAATCTGATTGTATGTTACTTATTTTCCCGGTTTGGTTATCTATGTGTTGAATTTCGACATACTGTTTGCGGTTTTCCAAATAAGACTTGAACCATTTATGCGCCGTTCCTCTCACGCCTATGCCGTATAATTTATCCAACAATATATTATGCTGAACCCTATCACATGCCTTCGACATATCCAAGAGAATACCAATTCCATATTTTCGATCGTTGAGTGTGTTCAAAACTTCCTGCATATATTTATAAGTGGCCAAAACAGTTGATCTGTTTTTCCTGAATCCGTTTTGGGAGTCGTCAAAAATATTGTACTTCTCGCAAAACGGGTATATTCGCTTATACATTGCTATTTCAAAAATTTTTGAGGAAGTTGGCAGGAGGGAAATGGGCCGGTGGTTGCTGGGGTCCGATTTCTTGCCTTTTTTGTAAATAGGTTTTATGATGGACGTCTTTAAGAGCTCGGGAAACGCTCCTTCAGAGAAGGATTGATTAATTAGAAAACAGTAAGGTAGTGTCAGCTCGTCAGCGCATTTCTTAATCAGCGAGGGTGGCAACTCATCATTCCCATAACTATGTTTGTTTTTTAATTTTTTTAATATTATGTTTACTTCTCGCGGCTCAGCTGGTCGGAGGTACAGCGAGTTAGTCATCGGGCAGAGAACCGGTCGACCGCGCGGGGGTGCTCCCCTGCCGGTATCCCCCACCGATGCAAAAAATGCATTGAATTCGTTTGCAACTAGCTTAGGATCCGACGTTAAGTTATTGTGGATTTGTAATTCTATATTATGTCTAAATTTTCTAACTTTTCTATTTGTGCGCTCTTTTATTATTTTCCACATACTTTTAGTAATGTTTACTAAAGTAATGTTTACCTTTACTCATTCTTAGAAAACAGTATTTGCACAGGCAAGCGGTTAACGAAGTGACCCCAAAAGGTTTTTCCTATCGACGTACGGAATCCTAGAAAAGTACGTAAGTATTTTATAGACGGACAAAACTTTTAGGACGAATAAAGCTCGTCCGGATCTTTTCTATTTATGTGTTTTCGGTGAATGATGTAATACTCTTTTACTATTGTCATATAGGTAGTCATATTACAGCCTTAAGTAAGATATGGCATTACATAAAGTTTGAAAAAAACCGGTTGTCTTTAAAGTCGGTTTACGGACGATAGTTTAACGTGACAACGTCATAACAAAACATTCAAAAAACAAAAACAAAAAATATTAGGGGACAATCTTACACAAATCGACCTAGTCCCAAACTAAGCAAAGCTTGTACTATGGCTACTAGACGACGATAAACATACTTATATAGATAAATAAATACTTAAATACATAGAAAACATCCATAACTCAGGAACAAATATTCGCGCTCATCACACAAATAAATGCCCTTACCGGGATTTGAACCCAGGACCTCTTGCTTCGTAGGCAGGGTCACTACCAACTAGGCTAAAACGGTCGTTAAAAATGAAACCAGGCAGTCACCCATCCAAGTACTGACCGCGCCCGACGTTGCTTACTTAACCTCGGTGATCGGACGAGAACCGGTGTTTTGTCAAATATCTTGAAAACGGTGCATCCTACGGCAAAATCAGTGAAAGTTTCATCCCCCTTTAATGCCCCCACACCCCTCTCCCGCACCCCGCAACCCCTGCACCCCCCCTCAATCCCTCCTATGGTTGATAGGCATGTTTTATCAAAATTGGTTCAGCCACTTCAAAGTTATTAGCTCTTTGTTAGCTGCGGAAGGGATCTAAGGCTGACTTGCACAGACCCGAGTTAACTATACATATAACCCCGCGCTAAGTGCTAACCCAGGGTTAAGAAGTGTATAAATGTATGGAAATGTCATCCTTAACCCAGTGTTAACCAGTTAAATTTTTAACCCTAGTCTGTGCAAGTGGCCCTTAGACGCATAATGGGCATTTAGGTACTATATTTTCAAACATTATGTGTGACCTAATTGCGTTGGGAGTTTTCAAAAGTTTTCATTTTAATGTATAGCTACCTAGATGTTAGACGTTTTTGTTACTTCTGTGCGCCTTATACGTAAAGTCTTACATTTGTGAGTGAAATAGTAAAATGGGTTTCGTCGAGCCTCTCTTGTCCGAAACCTGCGTATAATGATGTTATTCCGTGGGATCGTTACTTCTAGTGGCTGGTAATGATACAAATGTAGAACATTATATTATTTTTATCTCTAACATAACACTAACATTAACATTATTTTATTTTACATCGTAATTTCCCTGTGATATGTTCAGAAGCGATAAGCAAATGGCCTAAATCCACCTCTCTTTAACTCATTTTAGTGGTTTTTTACGTGGCGTTTAATAAACAGATAAAACCAAATTGTCAACTTCCTTTTTTTGAAGTCCGTTAATTATTGTAATTTAAATTCGTGATAGAATTCTCTTTCTTTGCCGCTGATCCTTGGAAATCTAATTGAATATCGCGTGGAGCGAAAGCTTAGGTAATCGTTTCAATTAATCAATAGGGAGATGCTACTTTTGAAGAAAAAAGAGAATACTGCTTTGAAATTAAGGCACCCGGGAACGATGCGAAGCACGCATTTGGCATGTGTAGTAAGTAACCCTAATTTCTCCGTCTATTAGGGTTGGTACCCGTGAAAAATAAAAAATAAAAATAAATTTTCGAATTAGAAATTTTAACGTGAAACATAGATATTCTACTAATATTATAAACGTGAAAGTTTGTATGGATTAACGACCGCTTTAGCCTAGTTGGTAGTGACCCTGCCTACGAAGCAAGAGGTCCTGGGTTCAAATCCCGGTAAGGGCATTTATTTGTGTGATGAGCACGAATATTTGTTCCTGAGTTATGGATGTTTTCTATGTATTTAAGTATTTATTTATCTATATAAGTATGTTTATCGTCGTCTAGTACCCATAGTACAAGCTTTGCTTAGTTTGGGACTAGGTCGATTTGTGTAAGATTGTCCCCTAATATTTATGAACTAAAACAATTACTTTGCTCACCCGCGACCTTACAATAGTTACGTTTATGCAAGAAATGTGCGTTCATGCAGTTCCTCCACCTCCACACTGTACGAACACACACAAATCACATAAACCCAACCATCACCACCACCAAGCTACACTGACGCGTTTCGAACTCAACCAGAGCTCATCTTCAGAGTTACCACAACCGTATGCTATGCTACCAAATGTTAAACTAATATTTATTTATTTATTTATTTATTTATTTTTGGGTGGATTTGTGGATCTTTGTCACTTTTTCACGCTAAAATGGTTTGACGCATTCTGTTGAAATTTGGCACATAGGTAATATTATAACCTGGTACTTTCTATCTCGAAAAATTGCATCGTTCCCGTGGGAAAGCGATCAACGAGTTCCTTGCAGATGGAGTATTTACTAAAGTAAGTAACACGCTCGTTTATAGGTGTCACCACGAGAGATGAGGTCACGCCACAACAACAAGTCGGTAATGACAGCGGGATTTTGACATTTATTCGTACTGGTAGCAAGTTCAACAGACCCATTAGTGAATTACAAGATTGACTAAAAATTTCTTCAACCTATTTCTTTCATTTGCCTCAATCCTTTATTAAGCTTCACTGAGCTTTTATTTGTCTATCAAAAATCCGTGTATGTGTGTCATCAAATCTTTTAAGTTGAATTTCACTCGTTTCCCGATTTCCAATTGAATTGGAGATTTTGCATTCATGTGTAAATCGGATAATAATACAATATTATTATAATATGGAGCTGGAAGGTGGCCATAGGAAGTCTGTAATAAAACGACGCAAGCCCGTCGAATTTGGGCTCGTTTGATTCATTTTGACGAGTACTTTGATCCTAAATGGTAACAGGGTTATGATGGTAGAGCGGGAAGGTGGCCAAAGGCACTCTATAATAAACCATTTTTGTCCTATACTATACTTCAGTTAATTTAGAATGGGAAACCACAATAATATTGCGGCTCGTGAACTGTAATCTCTTTAAGAGACAACAATTGACGACACGCAAATAAAGTGACATTAAAACCCAAGGTTATTTTGCGGCTCCCAGACTATTGTACTATTTGCTAGGTAAGAAATAGTTGACAAGACGCAATATTAGTACATTACTGCAGCGGCCGCGAAATAGGGGATTGCCGGCCGAGTAGTTATAGATGGCCGAGTGTTAACGAGGCCATCTAGGGATACGAGGCCGGCAATCCCTGTTCGTGGCCAAGGCTTGTATAGAGTTTTTCTCAAACATGCATCATCATCATCATCATCATCATCATCATCATCATCATCATCATCATCATCATCATCACCATCACCATCGTCGTCGTCGTCATCATCACCATCATCACCACCATCAACATCATCATCACCATCATCATCATCTTCACCACCACCATTACCATCATCACCATCACCATCACCATCTTACCTTACCTTAAATAAGCGTAGTAGCAGAATGTCATAATGAACCAAAACGCAAATATTGCTTATAGTTTTTTTTTAATGGCTAAATGCTATGATGCCATAGACCTACAAACGTCATGGTATGAAACAATAGACGATCACTTTGCTGGCCTTGGCCAGCAATGTTGTATGAAATTCCACTATTGACCTCTCGTCTAGCCGCACCTGCATTGTGACACTTCGTGGCGTATTATAAGGAACATAACGTCAATATTACATAGCATGTTTGAGAAAAATATTATTGTGGTTTCTCATTCTAAATTAAATTAAGTATAGTGGTAACAACATAAGCAATAAACTAAAGTGCCTACGTTTTTGTTTATCTCACGAAGGAACGTCAACCCTGTCAAGAACGAAAATTAGTTACCGAACGGGTAATGGAGGGGGAAATTCATAATGTGTTTCAAAATTGTTCAGACAAATGTGATTGGGCCAATGTAAGGCACATTGGCGTCTTTACCGCGGCTTAGACGTGTGCTAACTTTAAACAAAGGGAGTTTCCATGTTATTGTATTTATTAATCTTCATTTCACTTGATAGATATTGCGGCAGTCGTTGGGCTGGAAGAGTCTTGGAGTGGAGACCTGTGATGATACTGATGATCCACCGAAGGGAAGAACCACCTAGAAGACAGACAGACGATATCCAGCAGCAGACTGTAAACTGAATGCTAGTAGCAAGAGATATTAAAATGAAATGAAAGAGACGGAGAAAACATTAATATCTAAAGCGTACCATGCTAAATGATAATAAGGACCAGTGAACTGAATCAATAACTTTGCTCACGCGCGACCTTACGATAGTTACGTTTATGTAAGAATGCCCGCGACTCCGTCCGCGTGGAATTAGTAATTTGGGCAGCTTATTCTTTTATCCAATTTGCTTTTTCATCAATTATGGGTCTCCTTAGATCCTTCCGGAAGAAATGAAATTTCATAATAAACCAACCCGCTCCCAATCCGCCCCAACCCGCTCCTAACCCGCCCCCAATCCCCCCTCAACTCACTCTCAACCCGCTCCCAACCCGCTCCCAACCCGCCCCAACCCGCTCCCAACTCGCCCCCAACCCGCTCTCAACCCGTCCCCAACCCGCTCCCAACCCGCCCCCAACCCGCTCCCAAACCGCCCCCAACCCGCTCCTAACCCGCTCCTAACCCGCCCCCAACCCACTCCCAACCCGCTTCCAACCCGTCCCCAACCCGCTCCCAACCCGCCCCCAACCCGCTCCCAACCCGCCCCAAACTCGCTCTCAACCCGCCTCCAACCCGCTCCCAACCCACCCCCAACCCGCTACCAACCCGCTCCCAACCCGCTCCCAACACGCCCGCACCCGCTCCCAACCCACCCCCAACCCGCTCCCAACCCGCCCTATGTAACTGGGCTATCTAACACTGAAAGAATTTTCCAAATCGGAGCAGTAGTTCCCGAGATATAGAAGTTTTACTTCAAAAACCCCAGATTTGGAGACATTCTTCCGCTCCGCTCCGCTCCTATTGGTGTTAGCGTGATAATATATAGCCTATAGCCTTCCTCGATAAATGGGCTATTTAGATAGCACTGAAAGAAATTTTCAAATCGGAGCAGTAGTTCCTGAGATTAGCGCGTTCAAACAAACAAACAAACAAACTCTTCAGCTTTATATATTAGTATAGAAAATGCGTGTTCATACAGTTCCTCCACCTCTACACTGTACGAACACACACAAATCCAACTATCACCACCACTAAACTACACTGACGCGTTTTGAACTCAACCGGTGCTCATCCTAAGAGTAGGTACCACAACTATACGCTATGCTACCAAATGTTAGACTAAACATTTATTTCATTTGTGAGTCTGTTATGTTATTTTATTAGAAGCGTAACAAATGTCTTTTTCATCATTATCATCATTTCTGCCAAAAGACTTCCAGTGCTGAACGTTGGCTCTAGAGGTTTTGTCATGAATCGGGGATTTAGTTATTTTCTTATGAAATCCACGCTTTACGTGCTAAAATTACAAACTAGGTCACCAACTTAATCCCCGTTATTGTAATTGCTTCACTAAAGGCTTTGTTTTATTTACAAGGTAGAAGTAATATTGGAGTAAAGTAAAAGGTTCTCAAATCAAAACAGAGCGAAGCAAACAGCTGCGTAAGCCAATTATTGGTGGATTTTGCTGTGGCCCAAGTTTAAGGGTGGGAGACTATTCCGGTTCAATCTAGATAATTAACACCACAGGATTTCTATTTCGATGTCTGTTCTAACTCAAGTGTTTTTTAGCCGTGGTACTGGTACCATAGTGGTTTGACCTATGGTCTCTCAAGCAGAGGGTCTTGGTTTCGAGCCGTGGACAAGACAGGGCGCCTTGGCGTCAAATCGTATCGGAGGCCAAGTTCCACTTTGGGTCGCTGAGCCAAAAAAGTAAGTAAGTAGGATACTCAAGCGGGTAGATGAGCAGCTGGGATCCCTGTAAGCGACCTTGAACACTTCTCCGTCTTCGTTTTCTTGTCTCACGATGTTTTCCTCACGGTAAATTTGAAATATAATTTTGCACATGAATTTCGAAAAACTCAGAGGCTTGGCCGGGAGGCCGGGATTTGAACCCACGACCCTCTGCTTGAGAGGCAATAGGTCAAACCACTAGACTACCACGCCTGCAAGGCTTGGGAATTTACATTCATCATACACACAATACATTCTAAATACAATCCGCAGCAAGAGCTACCTTGTACCAGATCCTCGCCGACAGCGTAATGCTTTTCCTGTGTACCAATTGATCTCACATTAACTTTCTCGGCGAAAACCAACTGATGGACGCCGTCCTTCGACTCTACCAGGAAAACGGTTAATGCCATAGGCTTAAATAGCTATAACACAAACCCTTTTAAAAAATAAGTTAGGTAATCGAATTTCGAAAAAAAAGCTTTTATTTACTTTCTATCTTTGTTAGAAATTGTCGCATTAGAAATGATGAAATCCGCGCAAGAACAAAGGCACTGACATACTGTATACTATTTCCACTGTAACATGCAGGAGCGAGGGTGACATTTGGCATACCATTTCGTTACACTAATAAAAAAATGACCACAATCACGCCTGATGAAGACCGAAGATGAGGCCTACGATGGATTGAATTTAGAGGAATAAGCAGAAATAAGGGAGTTGAGCGCGCTGCACTGCTCAGACCTTTCCTCCAGAATGGTTCGATAGGCAACAGGCCGGAAGACGACGAGTCGCTTGGTGGCCTGGCTCAACCTATAGGGTGGTGACCAGCGGCCGAAGCCTACCACCGGAGTTGTATCGCTCGTTTAGCACCACCCAGGTCACATGTAGGGTCTCGAGAGTAAACCTACGGACGCGAGCGATTTCAACCCCCAAAGCATGAATGTCGAAGAATCTACCACCGGTCTGGAGAAATCCTGATATTAAGTAGGTCTCTTTTGTCTCTATCCAGATTTTTGTCCATCTGTACGCCAAGTTTCACCCAAATCTGTTCAGCCGCTATTGCGTGATCGAATAACAAACATCCAAACATCTTAACAAATTTTCTCTTTTATAATATTTTAGTTCAACTAATTTACATACTTTTCCATCCATCCTCACAATACTGAAAGAAAAATTGGCAAAAATTCGAATGCCCTGTCTTAATTTCCACCGGGGTCCATTCGTAGCCTGAGCGTTTCAGCAATTATCCTAAAATGGTTCTAGAAGCTATACAGAACTCTACATTATAGTCTTAATACATAATAGTCCCATATTCTCACAGCTTAGGTCTGGATAATCGCCGTGACAGCCGGATTCCGTCGTCCGGGGGCTGAGAAAACACCCGTTTCGATGGCAGAGTTATTAAACGATGACTTGCAGTGTATAGGACCCTCTCAATATGTCGTTACGACAAATTGTCGTTGAGTAAAGTGGCGTATGTGTTACCGCACTTTGCTAATACAAAATCCTCTAAAGCTGTCGCTGATAGATGATGCTGTCAGAATAAATTGTAACAAATTCTTACCTCGTTTTGAGCAAACACGTATATTAAACTGCTGATGTCTTCACAACGTCGCATTCCTTCATAATAACAAGCAGCTGTAGCTAGTTCGCTATACTTATAGAAAGGTTTCTATACTGGTTTCTATTTTGTAAAATACCTAAGTACGTCTCTTCAGTGTGTTGCGCCTAACGTTTCCGGATGGGTTGGCTGGGAGGAACTTGGTGCAGTTGATTTTTATTTAAGTATAAAGATATGTACGGTATTTTTTATATTATCATTATAAATCGCTTCTTGGTCTACGAGCCTTAGCAGACGCACAAAAGCATTAAAGGTCCACAGCAATATTGTAAAATTATCGTAAACTCAAAATTAACGACTTGCAGATATTACAACTGTTCGGGCATTGTAATTCTCTCATATGCGGGTATATCAAAACCTGAGAAGAATCTACCCTCGCGCTCGAAAAAGTAAGCAGCGCCAGCGCCCCGCACCAGTTGCTGTATAGAATCGCTTGGAGATACTAGCCACGGTCGGCAACGCTCCAGTGAAGTGATTCGGATTACCATTGTTGCTATTAATCGGCGGATTTCTATTTAATACGGACACTTTTCGGATCTTGTCATATTAAGAACTTTGTTATATGTGTTTGTGTGTGTGTGCTGTACAGCAGAAACTTATTTTTAATGGACTACAAGGACATCGGTGTGTGATAAAGACGGCGGCTTCTGTCTGCAGCCAAGGAAAGAGTCGAAGGTAAGATATGCCTTATATATCTGAAGTGCAATGCCTGAAAAGCCAAATATCTAGGACGACCTGGGCCAACCTAGCTCAACACTGAATCTATCGAAGGGTTCTACGTGAACAACAACTGTGTCCCTTTTTAAAATAGCATCCCATAATTCCGAATTCAACAAAGCTATTTAACTATATCCTTTCCAGACCGTGACCGTACAGCTATAAGTACAATTGCCCAGCTCGCAAAATTGTATGGGGATACGGCTCCTATAAAAGTCACGGGCATTCGTCGATGTGGGGGCTGACTTCCGAGCTTTTACCAGATCCCATCTCATGTGGAAAAGGGACGATTGTTATTAAGCGCCAGTTTCGCGAATGGCCGCCTTTATGCCTCGCCTGCTGCGTAGCAAAGACGAGTAAGTCGGTTTTTAATAAAAAAAAAAAACATTTTTTTTTCTAGCCTTTCAGTGTCCTACTTTGAGCAAAGATCTCCCCTTCTTTCTGCCACTCGTCGCTTTCAAGAGCGTGCTCCTGCCATTCTATCTCTTTAAATATTATAAACGTGAAAGTTTGTATGAATGTGAATGGATGGTTTGTTAGTGTTTCACACTAAAACGGTTTGAAGGATACTTTTAACTCAGATCAAATAAAAAGTAAAGATAGAGCGCGGTGAACAGCCGAGTGAGGCCGGTTTTATAAACATGTGTGGGTAGGCCGGTATTGCCATAATAATTCTTAATACCCGATACTACGTTGCGTGTCACGTTGATATCGTTACTACAGTCAAAAACGTTGATAAACTTTTACAAGAAACAAATAACTTCACGTTGCGTGTCACGCTATCACGTTTTAAGCCGTGCTAATAAAGAATAGAATTAAAATTGAAAAAAGAAAAGGTTGTATTACATAGGCGGCATTTACCCAATAATGGGTAACTACAACATTTTAATGGCAACAATAGTGTTGACGTTTTGGGTTCTAAGCAAAATATGGTGTAGTTTGGTTGCAAGTGTGTGCGTGCCACTGTGTAAGCACACGGATTTGTGTAGTTTGACCGGCTTCAGTTTGTTGTTAGCTTTACATTTTATTTGATGTGAGACTTTTAAAGCGATAAACGGATGTTTCATAGAAGGAGACTCAGGCAACTGCTAGTATTATTGTAATATGCGGGCGGCGTTATTTTGGACTACCTACTACAGTAGCAAAAAAGAAAAATATAAGGAACTGCACTACAAATCACCTAGTAATTTGTATATTTCTTCCAGACTCGAATGACACACAATATTCTTATTTTAGACGACCAGATGGCCTAGTGGTTAGAGAACCTGACTACGAAGCTTGAGGTCCCGGGTTCGATTCCAGTGTCGGGGCAGATATTTGTATGAAAAATACGAATATTTGTTCACGGGTCTTGGCTGTTTAATATGTATTTAAGTATGTATCTATCTATATAAGTATGTTTATCCGTTGCCTAGTACCCATAACACAAGCTTTGCTTAGCTTACTTTGGGGCTAGGTCAATTGGTGTGAATTGTCCCGTGATATTTATTTATTTATTCTTTAATTCGAAGTCATCATTATAGCGCAAGAAAGAAAAATAAGGAATGGCACTACAAATTACGTAGTAGGTAATTCGGTTTTCTTTAAGACCACAACGACATAATATTCTTTAATTTGAAGTGGTCCCAATTTTTCACCGTCATCCTCGAACGGCCCCTGTCAAACTCACATTGTTCTACAAGTTAAGTATGAAGTATCTTTTTCTATTTATGTTTTATTTTCTTCAACTTCATTTTTTTTTATTACTTTTACGGTCATCCCGTGAAACCATATATTTCAAACTAAATACAAACTGAAATATAGATGCACAGAAAAAACCCCAGAAAAAAGACCAATGCTGGGCATCGAACCCACACATCACATTGTTCTTTCGAACGTGTCCCGATTCAATTTAAGAGCATACGATGCGCACCATTTCTCCATACAAACGTAGTCCCCTGTTTCCTCCCTGGATAATGGCATTAGAGCCAAATTTTTTTACTGTGTAATCTGTATCTACCACAGCTATGCCCCTATGTTTCGTTTTTTCCATATTTCAATTAACATAAGAAATATGAGCTTTCAAAAACTGAAAAAAATTACCCAATTTCAACGACATTTTCAGACACTCATAAGAAAAGAATCCGTCATATAAACAAAAAAACGAAAACATAGGGGCATAGCTAAATCTGTCTCCTAATTATTTTTGAAAAAAAAAAAAAATTTTATTGGTCCAGTTTTCGAGAAGAAAACAGGGGATTACGAAATGCTGTTTTGATCAATTTTACGCGCCTATTAACGGTCTGAGCTGCAGTTGTCCCGCTCTCGCTGTACTGACACGGAGGGGTTCGGGCGAGACACCGACATTTCATTAAAATACCTATTTCTCAAAAGTCTCTCACTCAGCCATCGTATCCTCATCGAGATGCAAATACAAATAAAAATGTTACACAAAAAATTTGTAACATATTTGCTACACTACACTCTACGTACGCTGACAGTTCATGTCTAAATGCACTTTGGCTACTAAAAACGTAGGAAATTTAAAGTTTCATCTTACAGACTGGCTACAGTCAAAATTTAATAAAACTAGCTGATGCCCGCGGCTTCGCCCCTGCTAAAGTAGATTAAATTAAAACGTGTTTTCCCATGGGAATGAGATATTTTCCCGTGGTAAAAAGTAGCTAATGTCACTTTCCAGTCCTTTAACTATGTCCATACCAAATATCACGGCAATCCGTCGCTCAGTTTGGACGTGAAAGAAGAGCGAGTCACGGGTTTGTAGTTTAAATAAACACAACACACAAACAAAACAGTATAAACGCCCAGAGTTCAAAACGCTTAAAATATACCCCGGTAACCTAAGAAAGTTACCACTATCGCGCAAAAAATATACCGAACCAAGAGCAAATAATTATTAAATATTAAAATTAATAAATTAATAAAGTAAAGTTGTTTTTGCTAAGTTATCCTATTAGTAAAACATTTAATTTAGTCCTTAATGTAATGTATTAAGTAATTATAGATATGATATAACCCACAGATGTACCCACTATCACCTAGTATCAAATTTAATGTACCCACCTGCTTTTTTTTATATAACTCCAATTATGCATGCAAATGTAAGCTAAGATTTTTTTCTAGGTTATGTAGTTAGTTATATAGTTTTTGCACAGTATTATATGGAAGTGTTTTGAGTGTTTCATTTCGCCAACAAACTGTCATGCAGTTTGGCGAAAAATGTTTTAATGTATACGCTGTGTAATTGTTATTTAAACAAATAAAAAAATAAAAAAAATGACAATACAAGTTCAGTCAACAAGAAGTGCAATCAGAAAAAACTCATTTGAAACGTGTTTTTTTTTCAAACAAAAACTTATTCCCCAAGACTCGTTATAGAAAGATAGACTGAGCGACAGTTAAACATACTGCAAAACATAATACAGGCAGTCATAGAAACTCTTCGTCCATACAAGTCGGTTAGAAATGTACTAAAACCAACTTACCTGTTTAAATATTGGAACACAGACCTATTGCTTACGCCCGTGAACAGACTTTGTTGCCAACCGAAATACAGGTATTTTCAGTTGGACTCTTTCCAATTTATTAATAGTGGTCGGTGCGGTGCGCACGAGTGGGTTTCTTGTCAATATTGAGTTGTGTTTTACACACAGGAAAATAGGCCTTTTTTATATACAGGTAAATAGGACTGGCTCTATAATGTTATTCAACGTGGTAGCGTAGTAGTTTGACGTATGGTTTCTCAAGCAAAGAGAAATACTGCTGGCTTAGAGCCCGGGCTCACATCTCTTCAGCTAAACCATTAAAATGAGTCCTCGCCTGCGGGGTACAGAGGCGCGGGGATAGACGACAAACATATAGGTCTCCCCCATGGCTCGCCAAACAGATCGGGCCTGCGCCATCCGCAACCAGCAGGGTAATTTGTATAACTTTTTTGACACTCGGCATCACATTGAAATTACAGTTTTTGTATGGCTGTGACAGCTGGCTGTTTCCGGTACCAATTGTCAGCCCATACAAGAACTGTCGAAATGAATGCGATGGCGATTGCGAGGGAGTTAGTAATAAGCCTGCTGTGGTCGTCGCGCCATCTTGTTGGAGGCCTACCTTTACTGCGTCTTCCGGTCCGTGGACGCCACTCGAGAACCTTTTTGCCCCATCGACCATCAGTTCTACGAGCGATGTGCCCTGCCCATTGCCACTTAAGTCTAGCGATTCTTAGAGCTATGTCCGTGACTTTAGTTCTTGCGCGGATTACATCATTTCTAATGCGATCCCGCAGAGAAACTCCGAGCACAGCCCTCTCCATCCCCCATCTGAGTGATTTTGAGCTTCCTTATGAGGCCCACGTTAGCGGCCACGTCTCAGTGCCGTAAGTCATCACCAACGCAATGAATTCATGTGCAAAATTACATGTAAAATTTACTATGAGATTTTTGGTGAAGGAAAGCATCTGTGAAAAAATTCAATGGCGTGTTTGGAGTTTCCAATCCGTGCTTGACCCGCGTGGACCTTAAAGTATATTGTAGGTGACAGGCTACCAACCTGTTACTATTGTAGCACTTTAAACTTACTTAACTTTAAATTAAACCTAAAACTTCTAAAAGTGGCCCCGAAACGTACAAAATGTGTGTGTGTGTGTGTGTGTGTGTGCGTGCGTGCGTGTGTTTTACAGGATAGTTTACAGTTTCAGAAAAAACCAGTTGGGAAATGATCAGTTGGCAAAAATATTTTCTTGAAAAAGGTAGGATTCCGTTTTCCGTTCAAGCCAAAATTTAATACTTAAAAATAAGAATAAGGTTCCAAACGACCAAGTGGATCACTTGGTTTTATAACTGAGCAAAAATATTACCAGCAAAGTACCTAAGCCGCGAATAATTTTCAAAAGAAGTCTTCCCAGGAAATCTTTACGAGTCCGTTCCTTTCATTGTTGAGCTTCCTGTACCGCCCAGAACTCTGCTACCCTCGGTCAATTACCCGTACTGGCGCGGATAGCTTGTTGACGTGAGATAAAACTGTATTAATGAACATGCCATCATCATTATCCCAGCCTATATACGTCCCACTGCAGAGCACAGGCCTCCTCTCAGAATGAGAGGGCTTGGACCCTAGTTCCCACGCGAACCCAGTGCAGTTTGCGAACTTGACACACACCGTTGAATTTCTTCGCAGGTGTATGCCGGTTTCCTGGCGATGTTTTCCTTCACTGTAAAGCTCGTGGTTAATTACAAATGTAATTTCGCACATAAATTCCGAAAAATTCAGAGGTGCGAGCGAGAGGATTTGAACCCATGTTTCTCTACTTGAGAGGCTATAGGTCAAACCACTAGGCCACCATGACTTTATATAAAAGTTCAATATACATAGATTATTTACCTAAATGTTCGGCTACTATCGGAAATGGTCTACATTATTCTGCGCGAACGAAAACTACCGATCGGAATTATAAGTTAAGTCAACCTGCACAAACATGGTGAAACTATAAGGCTTCTGTTTTTGTCATTTTGATTACGGAATAAGACAAGAGCACTTGACAATTCAGAACTTGCTCTATACTTCCCCGTTAGGGACTAGAATAAATTTCCCAAAGTTTTCAACTCACTCAAACTTAGCGATGTTAGCACAAAGGATGCACATAAACTGATTATGGGAGCGGTTATCTCGAATATGTGAATACAGGGTGAATTCAAATTGGTGATACAAAATTAGTGTTTCGTACTCAGTTAATGATGGACAATATAATGCACTAGCTCATTTGTTTTAATTAGTCTTATAAAATTTGGGGCGTCCATACATTATTGTGAACTCTGAAACCACTCAATGTATGGACACCTCAAATTTAATAAGACTAATAAAAACAAATGAGTTAGTGCATTATATTGTCCATCATTAACTGGGTACGAAACACTAATTCTGTATCACCATTTTGAATTCAACCTGTATAAAAATAGCTTAAGATTCCATTATAAGATTCTGCCTGCATTTATTTGTATTCTCAAACATGCTCGGAAATGTATGCGTTAATGAATAATGAAGTTTCATGTTTACGGCTCCCTAACTACATTACTTCTTGGCCTAGGCCTGAAAAGCAACAATGAAAAGCCATTATTGTCCGCTGCTTTAACTTTTTAAATTTGCTTACTAACATTAAACTGACAAATTAAAAATGTATATACAGCCAACCTGTAAGCATACTAGACTCTGTAAACATATCTGCAGTATTAAAAAAAAATCTATGGTACTATATTTACGTGCGGTTAAACATGGTGCTCGAAGAGCTCGTTGAAATGGCATGTTTAAAAACTGCCACAGTCATAGGCCATAACTTTTAATCAATCAATCAAATAGTTTATTTGTAAGAATAAAGTTAATTAGATGGTTAATAAATATTTACAATAAATACAACTTACCTTTGTCGTATACCTAATGTACCTACCGCGCAAAGTTTAATTGATACCTAAGAGTTACCACTATTGTTTTAGAGAAATCAACTTCATTTGACTTTAATTTATTGAATCAGGCGTTACTTTGCGGAGGTCCATATTAATGAACTAAAACAATTACTTTGCTCACCCGCGACCTTACAATAGTTACGTTTATGCAATGTTTATGTGTGTTCGTACAGTGTGGAGGTGGAGGAACTGCATGAACGCACATTTCTTGCATAAACGTAACTATTGTAAGGTCGCGGGTGAGCTAAGTAATTGTTTTAGTTCATTCATTTGACTTGTTAAATGTCCCTTTAAAGTTAATTAAAAAAAAAACTTTGTACATCAAGATCGATATAGATAGATTTTGAAGACGTGAATCTAAATTTTCCCACGTAATGGCTCGCCGTAAAAATAAATAAAAGAGATTCAACAACTCGGCTTTTACACATTTTATTCATCTAAGAGAAAGAAAGGTTATTTGCACATTAATTCTCTTCTCACATGCCACACATCATGCATGCTTTATGCATATATATGTTATATATGGTAGTATATTTTTAATAGGTTTCTTTATATTATGAGTTTATGTATTGTATTTACTAAAAGTTGTATTGTAGCCTTATGCTTTGTCCGACTGTTTTATTTTTACTTACTCTTTGTCGGTCCCTTACTAAATGCTCCTTTCATCCACTCAAAGGTTGACTGGTAGAGATCCCTTAAAGGGATAAGTTCGCCTTTGTACATGCATTTCAACGGTTGTCTATAATATTTTTCTTTTTTTTTTCCTTAATTTGTAAAATAAAGAGTTTACATACATACATACATACATACATACATAAATACATACATACATCATACCCAAGAAAATAACACAAGGCACATTACTTTTTACGACGACGTCCTTCATTTAATACCTAATCTTGCCCTTCATCAAAAATTCAAAAACAAAAGACGACCAAGGCAAACTTCCCCATGCAGCTGGCGAAAACTAGAACTAACGCGTCTTCATAGTAATATCAAAGCAGTCGATACGGAGGGGAGCCTTCTTCAAAGGCACGAATAAGTTGGTTCTTATAAATTACTCTGAAAATTACACGTTGACATACGGCGTTTCAGAAACCTTTGACTGTGAGCAATGAGCTATATTAATTTTCAAACGAATCAGTCAGGTTTCTAATTTGTAATTCAAATGTGACTATTTTGTCTTGCACATTGCGTTATAATACACCGTGAAATTTTAGTGGTTGTTTTCCCGAAACGAGGTGATTTAGTATCGATTGTACAATCGATTTATAATTACTATTTTGACTAGAGTCAAAAATCCAATTGTGAAAAACGAAAGTCGAAAATGACCGCAAACCAATAGTAACGCTTCGTTGGTACAAGTAGCGTACGATCGTACGATAGGTTTGGTACCAACGAAGCGTTACTATTGGTTTGCGGTCATTTTCGACTTTCGTTTTTCACAATTGGATTTTTGACTCTAGTCAAAAATAGTAATTATAAATCGATTTTACAATCGAAACTAAATCACCTCGTTTCGGGAAAACAACTACTAAAATTTCACGGTGTATAAATCTTGAATACTGGACCCGTAAGACGCCTACCGAACTAGTGAGTAAGATTGCTTTTTATACTACTTTGCTCGAATAAAAGAAATAGGCACTTTTATTTTATAGTCCTAATTTTATTCTCTATTCTATCTATCCAGCTTTTAATCACGACTTAAGCTTTAGATTTGTCAGCTACTGCAATGTGCTCGAAACGTTGAAGGAAATTTATGAAAGAAAGAAAGAAAGAAAGAAAGAAAGAAGACATTTATTCACTTTTACAAGACATACAAATGCAAGAAAGTACACACAAATTCATACAAATAAACAAAGTTCACAAAACAACGAAGTAATAAATACACAGATCTGCATGTGTGTCCATGCAAAAGTGAAACGGTCGCTGACTCAGCATTATGCTGAGGCGTTAGACGCCTGCAGCGCTGATTTTCTGCCAGAACCGTCTGTGACTCACGGAACGATACACAAATATACTATATAAACTACTTAATAAAAAGATAAATTAATAAAATGATAATGAATTAACAAATAATTTAGATTTATTATTGCGTAGCATAATATGTAAATAAATAAATACAATAAAGAAAAAGTAAACTGCGAAAACATAACCTTGTAAAACAACAGGTTGGCATATCAAGTGCTGGTTTTATAGGTAGGATTTTTGGAGCGTTAATAAGTGATCCTTCAGCTTGCGCTTGAAGTTGTACCTACTAGACGCTCCTTGGATAGGGGGAGGAATATCATTCCAGCACTTGGACGCCGCGAACTTAAAACTTATGACGATAACTTATCACGATTTATTTATTTTATTTCTTTATTTATCACAACTTAACATATAACTTTACAGCAAAAGCCAAGACGTTATAGCTAGTACAGTTAAAACTAATTTCCTTAAAATTACATTACAAAATTACAATATTGCCGATTGACTCATAAACTCACCTCTAACACCCTCTTCCATTCCGCCAACAATCTCGCTATACCTACATGTCGCGAATAAATCACACTGGGGTGATGCCGCGAGCAGAGAGTTAAGAAGCCCATGATGACCCAAACACGCATTTACATCGGTAAATTGAAATGGATGTGGGTGCCAAGGCTGCCAAGCTGAAGTGGGACTGGGCAGGCCACGCCAGCCGCATGGATCCAAACCAGTGGGCTAGGTTGGCCAAGGACTGGATACCACAGGATGGATGGCGGCGACGAGGTAGGCCCAGCGTGCTTATTGTCTAACGTTTCTGACGCTTGCCTTCGCAATCATTTCACTATTTCTTTCTGCCAAACGGTATAAAGTGATGACAGAAAGAGATGGTGAAAGCGAAGGCAAGCGTCAGAAGCGTTAGACAATACGGCCTCAGGAGGCGTTAGCGGGACGACCTAGACGTGTACAATACAATACAATACAATACAAATATTCTTTATTGATCACCAAAAAAATACAGAAAAAAAATATTCATAACAATAAAAAGAAAAACAGGCAGACAATAGGCGGTCTTATCGTTCAAAGGCGATCTCTTCCAGACAACCAATACTGGATACATGTACAAATATGAACAGTTTTATGTAGGTGGCGGAAACAACAGACAGGAGAAATGAAGAGATATTAATCAAAATATTAAAACCAATAGAAATATACAATATGTATACATAAATAAACACATACATAAAATATAATACCTATACACTACATACACTACATATACACCTTAGAGACTGGAAGGACACCGCTCAAAATCGGGATGAATGGCAAAAATGAGGGAGGCCTTTGCCGTAAACGACTTTACCACATGATCTCTATAGTAAAGCCATGAAGTTTACGGCACGTCACCGCGATTCTGCACCGTCAGCGTATACATATTGAGCAGCAGTGTGGAGGGCATGCGATAAAAACGGTACGAATACGATGCGTCACGGCGATTCCGTAACGTCTCCGTATTTTAAGCAGCGGTATGGCCAAACCTAACGCAAGTAAAGTTAAAAAGAGAGAAAGTTAAGAAGTTGTGGTGCCTGGTAGTTTGACCAAGGAGAGGGTCTTGGGTGCGAACTCACTTGCTTGCGCCGTAGTTCCCACGCGGGCCTAGTGCGGGTTGGGAACGTCACACACACCATTGAATTTCTTCGCAGGTGTATTCAGGTTTCCTCACGATGTTTGCCTTCAACGTAAAGCTCATGGTAAATTAAAAATGCAATCAAATTTTAAATTTACCATGAGCAAATCTGTACACTGAGTGCAATATTCAGTGGTGTGTGTGAAGTTCCCAGTCCGCAATGGGCCCGGGTGGGCATTACGGTCCAAGACCCTCATTATGAGTGGAAGCCTATGCCCTGCAGTGGGACATAATATAGATGATGATGAGCAATAAAACTACAGTCAGCAAAAAAATAAACATAAAAATGCTTTTTTTAGCAAAATTTTTTTTGTTGCCTTTTCTATTTGCACAGAATCGTCAGTGCGGGAATCCTCCTCGCTTTGACTAGTTTTATTAAGAGGGTACGATGGCTGGGAGAATTTTGAGAAATAGGTATTTTAATGAAATGTCGGTGTCTCGCCCGAACCCCTCCGTGTCAGTACAGCGAGAGCGGGACAACTGCACCTCAGACCGTTAATAGGCGCGTAAAATTGATCAAAACAGCATTTCGTAATCCCCTGTTTTCTTCTCGAAAACTGGACCAATAAAATTATTTTTTTCAAAAATAATTAGGAGACAGATTTAGCTATGCCCCTATGTTTTCTTTTTTTTTGTTTATATGAGGGATTCTTTTCTGATGAGTGTCTGAAAATGACGTTGAAATTGGGAAATTTTTTCAGTTTTTGAAAGCTCATATCTCTTATGTTAATTGAAATATGGAAAAAAACGAAACATAGCCATAGCTGTGGTAGATACAGATTACACAGTAAAAAAAAATTGGCTCTAAAGCCATTATCCAGGGAGGAAACTGAGGATTACGTTTGTATGGAGGAATAGTGCGCATCGTATCCTCTTAAGTAAAATTACACAGCAACGTCAAATAAAACGTGTCGTTATCTTGCACTTGTTATTTTTTAGTCTTCTTTTACCAACTAAGGAAACAATTATCACTTTAAAGCACTAGGTAAGTTTAAGAAAATAGAACAAAACAGCCAAGTTTCTGAGTATCTAGATAGTTGTTCATTGTTTTAAACATTAATCACATTTGAATGACTTTGTATGACTGTAAATAAGTACCTAATTATGAGTCAGTTTGACTCACACAGGTAATAAACAAAGTCAACTGGGTGGTAATAAAAATGATATAAAATGGCATTAACAAGAAATTATCACTCGAGAAGCATAAAATCTTCATTAAGGTAAAATTTGCTTGAACTCACAGCTGCTGTAATTTTAGTTCTTTTAGTTTAGGTGATGGTTTTTGGACAACCTGTATGTTTTGAGTCTCTGTATATTTTTTAATGTTATTCCTCTTAGATTTATTTAATATTGTAATTTATATGTTTGCTATTTATTTGTACTTTTTTTATTTTCTCTTGAAAATATGACTTTCTGCCAAGTTTCTTTTTTGCGGCGCATTCTTCTTGGCAATGATGATATTTCCGAAAGCGCTGGTAGTTTAAAAAAAACATGTAAAAAAGCCCTTTGTGGCCTACTTGCAGAATAAACGTGTGGACGTTGTTGATTTTGCTACAAGGATATTTTTTTCAAACAGATCACTACATGTACGAGCAAAAGTGTGTTTGCCAATATCATGTGACATGATTCATGTCCCCAAGTGTAAACAGGTTTTAAGACTGATTAGCTACTTAATATTCTCGATGCTTCTCTAAATAACACCAAAAAAATCATAAATTTTACTTTGTCAGTTTTCTTTACACGCCATAATAATAGGTGTTTGTTTCAGTCAATGAATCATACAATCAGATATTGAGACGTTGCCAGGTATTTTAGTTAGAATTCATTTTAATAAATTATAAACATATTGCAATACCTAACTACCTACTCTAAATCGCCAAACTAGGAATCCCTAGTTTCAAACTAATAGCGTATCTACTGTATTAAAAATAGTTGTGTAAAGTATCTTAATGTGTGTTAAGCCCAGTTTAGACTTGCAAGAAAAATGGTGCAAGTTGCATTACATTTCGGCGCTCCATTGACCACTTCAAACTCGTTCGCTTTACGGCCTCGCAATGTAATACAACTTGCATGATTTTTCTAGCAGGTCTAAACTCGGCTTAATAGTGCAATTAAATCACATTTTAGATCAGCTTCGAAAAATATACCTATCGTGTTGAGTTTCGTGCCAGATTCTTCTCAACATGGTTTTACCAAACTGGTAGTACTTAGATACTCGGTTTTCGTACGGTTACGTTCGTTTGAATTATTGTAAGGTCGGGATATTTTGGCCCGTATGAGGCTGGGGCAAATGCACGAGAGACATAATCTGTCTAGATTTCTGAGCTTCTCAGAAGTAATAAACATTAAGTAAGTATGAATCTGAGGTCGCGAGTGTCCGTCATACAACGACAATGAAGGCCACGATGTAATTTTTGAAAATTCCTACGGGAATCCCAGAAAATTTCAACTGTCAGTAGAGCTGCAGTTAAGAGCTAGGTACCTACGATAGAAATATAATCAAAACTTCACGAGTGATAAAGATAATTATAGAATAGCGGCCCTAATTAGAACATCTTAACGTCCGCACCAGAAATTAACGTATCCCGGGGGCCTATTCCGATAGCGCATTAGGGGAATTGCCACTCGAAATAAGCGATACCGTCTCCACTATTCGCATGTAAATAGCCTTATTTTGTTTTCCATGTATTTTTAGATTAAAGGATGAGAATGTTGGACTATTTTTAACACGATTATATTATTATTAGGCTCAGAGTCGCTCAACGAGCTATGGAGAGGGCTCGGGTTTTCTCTACGGGATCGAATCAGGAACGAGGAGATCCGTAGAAGAACCGGGGTCACCGACATAGCCAAACGGATTAGCTCGATGAAATGGCAATGGGCAGGCCATATAGCACGCAGACCAGATGGCCGTTCGGGCCCAAAAGTTCTCAAATGGAGACAACGGACTGGCAAGCGTAGCGTGGGTGGGACGTCCATCAACGAGATGGACGGAAGATTTGGTGAAGGCCGCAGGTTCAGGGTGGATGCAAGTCGTTTCCAACCGTAATGATTGAACGTCAATGAGGGAGGCATCATCTTTAACCAAGAACGATTAAATGAAGAGGACTGTCAGGGTCATTATTTAAGCGTTTGGTTCCGAATCATTTTCACAGATACATTCTTGTAGAAACAGCAGACGATTCTGATACAGTTTCCATTTATCTGATAGAAGTGCAGGACCTCTAATAAATAACCGAAAACACTATCAAAATCTACAGCCAATTCGTAAAAAATATGACCACGTTTCATATAAATCCGTCCAGCCGTTTTACCGTGAAGAAGTACCAAACACACAAATTACACGTACACGAATTCGCGTATACACACATACTCAACAAACATAACATTTATAATTGGCCGGTTTTTGTTTCTGTCACAAATTTTTGACACCATGTGTACCAAATCCTTTAAGTAACAAAAATGTCACGTCAAGTAAAGCTAGATCCATGTCATTCAACAAATAAAACAACTAAAGAATACTATGCCAACATAACCCCTTTTAAACTCGAAAAACACTTCAAAAAACTTATAACCGTAATAAAAGTTAAAAACTACACTTTATTTACTCGCACCGGCTCAATAGCATTCATTAAACTGCTTTCCGAACGTAAATAGAACTTCAGAAAATGCAGTTTAATTCAATTGCAAATGGAAAAGAAAATGTTTTCTGTACCTGCATAGAATGCGCCGCTGTGAAATCTGCCGTGATTCTCAAATCGACTTGGTAAGCTGTCCCGTTTTATTGCAATAGGAGTGGATGAGATGGGATGACGATTAAATTTACATAACGTCTGTGAGATTGCAAATTCCTCTGTCCATTTTAGCAACTTTTCAGAAGAGACGATAATTCGATGCTTTGTGTACATTTAATATCTTTGGTCGAAGAACTTTGGCAGGGCACATGGCTAGTATCAGTTTATTATTGACATAATTTGGCTATCTTTAGTATTATTCATGGCACGTTCTGCCTCACAACCCGCAATACACTTAACAATGGGTCATAAATATTTTTAAATACCCTTGGTAATAAATCTTTCTTTACATGCGAGGTAATAAATTTGAGTGTTAAAGTATTATTGTATTACCCACTGTTAATGTGAGTGGTAACTAACCATATTATTGATTATGTACTTTAAAAACTGTCAGGAGTGAGTCGGGCTTTCCAACTAGCAGGACAAATAGAACTGTTTTCCTCCAATTTGCTCTATCGTTAGAATTAGTAGAGCAAATTAGAGGAAAATGTCTAATTTGCTAATACTAGTAGATACAAATAGTAGAGCATAGTGGATAGATTCTAACAGGGAATCATAGATAGAGAAGGACAGAAAGATGCCATATTCAATCACATGGAAAATTCCAAATATGTTAATTTGACGGTCATCCCGTCGGTCCGCGTGAGCGGTTAGTTCCGAAAGAATGTTGAGGTCTCTCGATGAGAGCTAACATAGATGTCGCTAGTGTCGCTGCTTAAGTGACTAAAAGCTGAGATAGATGTATAGGAGAAATTTGCGTCTAAACTCTTGACCTGTGGTGGTGTAGGGGTTTAGCACGCAGCACGGAATGCTGAGGACCTGGGTTCGATTCCCAGCGGTGGTCTCTTTTTCTGAGTTTTTCTGTCTGTCTGTCTCAAACAAAACAACGTTTTTACACCTCATTAGCCCGTGGATAACATTAAACACTTAATCATATCTCCAGTAGTTGACTAAGGAACATTTACGTCCACCATAAACCGTCCGGTTTAACTGCTCAGATAATACGGGCATTTGATAAATACACAAGTCAACCCGAACTTTACGGGTCCTTAACTGAAGTGCTGGCCATCGTAAATATCTCTGTTTACGTATTGCGACGATTTTATTGTGTCCGCTGTTTGGAATATTCCATTCCACGGTGTTTGGTTTCGCGTATACGGAACCAAAAAATATACTCTCGTTATCTTCATTGGTAAGGTAATCCTGGTTAAGGGTGCACAGAGCTTCTAGAGATATGTAATCGATTTTTGGTATTCTAAGCACTAACGCAACAAACGCATGCGTGCGTACGTGTGTGAATGCGCGCGTGCGTACATGAGAGCGTACGTGTGTACGTATTCGATATTTTTTGCATATTTGTCACACTGAAAAGACTAGAAGAAGAAGACTTTCACGGAATCGGGATTTATGCATCCAATGCAATCCAATAATCCGCTAAATCTAGATAAATAAAATTTACGAGTGTTCTTCTTTTCTTGCAACATTATTGTGACGACGCCGACGCCGACGCCGACGCCGATGTAATTATTGGAAAATTCTATAATTTTGTAATTTACCGTAATTTAAATTCAGTCAGACGTAATGTTTCACGAGCAAAGCCGCGAGTAGAAGTTAGAAATAAAAATAATCCTCTCAAGGAAATAAAATTTTGAATGCTAGATGTTCATTAGAGTTCCGCCTGGCCAGCTCGTAATCAACAGAATCAATTATTTTTTGTCCTCCTCAATTTTTTTTTTTTTTTTTTTTACATAAAACTGACCCGTGATTGACCACTAATTAATGGCGATGTCGAGCCGGAACTCTGTTTCAATTTGCCAAAGATCCCAGTCACTTCCTTTTGAGGAATTAGTATAACGTTATTTATGAATATTACTAGCTTTTACCCCTGGCTCCGCCCGCGTAAACCAATAGTTCTAATTTATTGAATCAGGCGGTACCTTGCGGAGGTCCATATCAATGAACTGAAACAACTACGTTGCTCACCCGCGACCTTTCGGTAAAAACTATTTGTTTAAAACTGTTTCTGTCTGTTTAAGAAGCCAATAGAGCCGCTTTTCGCTTACATTTTTTTTTCTCTGCGTAGTTTATTTTCTGTATTGTTTACCTATGTGTTATTTAAGAGCCATTGTCTCTGTAGGTATTTATGAAAGGCAACCATAATTGACTGATCTATCAACGCACAGCTCAAAGCACAAAACAGATTGTGCTGAAATTAGGCACACAGATAGCTATTATGACGTAGCGATCAAAAATCCCACGGGATAGGGAATAAATGGGATTTATATTTTAGCTCCAAAGTAGTCATACCTCCGTAACTATAATTATTATTAAAAAACAAAAAAAAAACATTTATTTCGGACAACTTATGACGTGATCCATATCGAGTTAGTAACAAACTTACATGACTACGTTAGTTAGGTACATATGATTTCAGGGAGCGGTGCAGGCTGGCCCAGTGCTGTACATATCGACTGTCCGTCCTAAAATTTTAAAATTAGTTTATTTTATTTACACATTTAAAAAAGTAATTTTTGGATTTTTGGAAAATCCCTCAGGATAAGGAGAAATTGAGCTTTATGCATACATATTAAATTCAATGGGACACGGACCCTATTTCAGTAACCTGTCCTATGGGATCATACAGGTGCAGTAAAAAGGGATTTTTGGAATTTCCCGCGAGACAGAGATCGGGAGTTAGTTGACCATAAATTTTGTTTGAGGGCAAACGAAGTCGCGAGAATAAGCTAGTATTGTATAATAGTGGTCAGTCACGGGTCAGTTTTATGTAAAAAAAGTCGGTTTACGGACGATAGTTTAACGTGACAACGTTATAACTAAACATTGATGAAATGATTGCATGCTTTTGCCGATTGTGCTTTTCGCTCGCTCGTGCCGCGCTCTCGCTCCGATCGTTCATCGGCTCCAGCGTAACGGGACGCGTAACGGGACAATGCGTTATGTACGTTACACTGAGTCATCCTATTTTGTGCGTGCAGCCGGCGTTCATCGATTTATTAGACGTCACGTCAAAATGCAAACAAGGCCTAAAACGAAAACGCCTTAAAACAAAACAGCAATCCTAAGTGACAATAACGGCACTTGATTATCATATTCTGGAAAAATCGACGTTGCGATAATAAAAGAAACTTTGCTCGAGGAAAAACATGTTATAGGATGTCATAAAATCTAAGTAAAACAGGACTTCGGGAGTGCCAATCGCACTTGGCCCAAATATCATCAGGTCTGCCAAATAAAAGCTGGCGACGGTCAAAAACATTTTATGAAACGAGTGAAACGCTTTACGAGTGTCACTTTTCTCGAAAGTTCTGCACATTTATTAAATCTCATCGTCATCATCCCAGCGGTACGCACGTACATGTATTTGTACACGTGTGGTGTTGGGTTTAGAATTACAGCTCTCCATTTTATCCGTGGATGTCGTAAGAAGCGACTAAGGAAATAGGTTAAGGCAACCTATCAACTATTGTGCCACTTAACCAACATTTTAGGTTAGGTTGAGTATCCATCTGAAAATCGATTTGAGTGTGTGTGGATTTCAAAATTCGTACCAGGCCCGTGTAAGCACTCTTATGCTACTGTGCCCGGCAGTGGGACTCACATAAACTGGAGATCATGATGATGATGAAATTTCGGAAATATGGCAATGCCTGATAGAGGAAATGACTTACGCCCGTTGTAAATAAAAAAAAATGAAAAATAAATAAATAAAATAAATGTTTGATCAAAAGTTAAACAAACTAATAGTCAAGTTGCCTTTGAAATGCGTTAACTATTGTTATGTTTGCCTAACGGCCCGTTGTTTGATCAATAGTTAAACAAACTAATAGTTAAAATATATGGCAAAAATAACAATAGTTAACGCATTTCAAAGGCAATTTGACTATTAGTATCTTTAACTACTGATCAAACATCGGGGCCTTAGACGTTTGTTTCGAGATTGTTCTGTAATTATGACGAGTCATCTTTTCATAACATAAAAGTTGGTAATAAAATAAATGCTAACACTACTTGGGAATTGCACAACTTGGATTGACTAACGTTTGACATTGCGAAGTCATAAGTTTTAATGTAATAAATACCTAATGTGTTTGCATAAGACGTTTAGCATTGCAACATCAGCATAAACACAAATCTTGGTAAGTAACTAAGTGGCTTTGTGACCTGTATACCTAACTCGTAAGTCAACTAATATCAACATAGTCGTAGTATCAACTTCTTCCATTTGACCGCAATCAACGAAGAGCCGCTTGAAGTGTCAACAACCGGGAACTTTTTGGCCGGCTTGATCCGCTATCCTTGCGGAGAAATGTTGCATCCTTTATGTATCCCTTACCTTACCCCTTCAATTACCTTATTTATCATGGGGACTGCTCCAAGTATTTATTAGATCTTTTTAGGGTTCCGTAGCCAAATGGCAAAAAACGGAACCCTTATGGATTCGTCATGTGTGTCTGTCCGTCCGTGTGTCACAGCCACTTTTTTCCGAAACTATAAGAACTATGCTGTTGAAACTTGGTAAGTAGATGTATTCTGTGAACCGCATTAAGATTTTCACACAAAAATAGAAAAAAAAAACCAGCCAAGTGCGAGTCGGACTCGCGCACGAAGGGTTCCGTACCATTAACTATAAAAAACCGGCCAAGAGCGTGTCGGACACGCCCAAGGTAGGGTTCCGTAGCCGTTACGAAAAAATCAAGTAATATTTTTTTAAGGATTTCGTATGTGTACGGAATCATCCAAGTTTAGGTATGTTTTATACCTTAGGCTACTATTTACTCTTAAACTACAAATAATTTCCAAGCAATCTTAGCCGCTATAATTTTCCTAGTAAATTTGATATATTTACTACCCTTCTGAATTTTTTCAAATTTTTCCACCCAACAGTTTAGATTTTAGAGGGGGGGGGGGACGGCCGATTTTAATGAAAATTTTCACTTTAAAGTTGAATATTTCGCAAACAGATCACTGAATAGAAAAATCATTTCAGCAACTCCGCAATGATTTTAAAAGACCTATCCAACAATACCCCACACTATAGGGTTAGCCGAGAAAAAAAAAATCACCCCCACTTTACGTCTATGGGAGGTACCCTAAAAAAATTATTTTTACTTTTTTTTATTCAATCACTTTGTCGGCGTGACTGATATATATATTCATGCCAAATTACAGCTTTCTAGTACTAACAGTCTCTGAGCTTAGCCGCGGACAGACAGACAGACAGACAGACAGACGGACAGACATGGCGAAACTATAAGGGTTCCTAGTTGACTACGGAACCCTAAAAAACAATAAATTTTGGGGGTTCCCCATACTTAGAACTGAAACACAAAAATTTTTTTTTCATCAAACCCATACGTGTGGGTTGTACAATATCAAGCAAAAACGAGCAAAAAAAATTACGTTTATTGTATGGGAGCCCCCGTAAATATTTACTTATTATTTTTTTAGGGTTCCGTAGTCAACTAGGAACCCTTATAGTTTCGCTGTCTGTCTGTCTGTCTGTCTGTCTATCTGTCCGTCCGCGGCTAAGCTCAGAAACTGTTAGTACTAGAAAGCTGTAATTTGGCATGAATATATATATCAGTCACGCCGACAAAGTGATTAAATAAAAAGTAGTAAAAAAATTTTCTTAGGATACCTCCCATAGACGTAAAGTGGGGGTGATTTTTTTTTCTCGGCTAACCCTATAGTGTGGGGTAGCGTTCGATAGGTCTTTTAAAACCATTGCGGGGTTGCTAACATGATTTTTCTATTCAGTGATCTGTTGGCGAAATATTCAACTTTAAAGTGAAAATTTTCATTAAAATCGCCCCCCCCCCCTCTAAAATCTAAACTGTTGGGTGGAAAAATTTGAAAAAATTCAGAATGGTAGTAAATACATCAAATTTACTACGAAAATTATAGCGGCTAAGATTGCTTGGAAATTATTTGTAGTTTAAGAGTAAATAGTAGCCTAAGGTATAAAACATACCTAAACTTGGATGATTCCGTACACATACGAAATCCTTAGAAAAATATTACTTGATTTTTTCGTAATGGCTACGGAACCCTACCTTGGGCGTGTCCGACACGCTCTTGGCCGGTTTTTTAGTATTTGTAGTTAACTTAGCAACCAAAATAATCATAATAATAATTTATCTGTGAACGGACGGACGGACGAACGGACGGACAGCGGAGCCTCAGTAATAGGGTCCCGTTTTTACCCTTTGGGTACAGAACCCTTAAAAAAGTACTAAAAAGTTAGTAAAATGTATGAAATCCCATCACACTCCTCTTGGCCATGGCCACCAACCAGCAGGCTATATAATTGTCTAACTCCCTCACAATCGCCATCGCGTTTATTTTGACAGTTCTTATATGGGCTGACAACTGGTATTAGTAACAGCCATACAAAAACTGTAATATCAATGCGATGCCAAGTGTCACAAAAGTAAAAAAAAAAAAAAAAAAAAAAAAAAATATCACGGGACAATTCACACCAATTGACCTAGTCCCAAAGTAAGCTAAGTAAAGCTTGTGTTATGGGTACTAGGCAACGGATAAACATACTTATATAGATAGATACATACTTATATACATATTAAACACCCAAGACCCGAGAACAAACATTCGTATTTTTCATACAAATATCAGCCCCGACACGGGAATCGAACCCGGGACCTCAAGCTTCGTAGTCAGGTTCTCTAACCACTAGGCCATCTGGTCGTCTCAAGTTTCACAATTACCCTGCAGGTATCAACAGAACTTTGCTACATACTGTTTAAACGTTCCGCATTTAATTTCTCCTAAAACATACTTTAGTACGGACGAAAATTTTCACCTCGCAGCCATCCCTTGCGGTTCCACTTATCCAGAGGCGGTATTTTTCATTTATATTAAAATTTCCCCTTCGGGAGCAATTTTCAACCCCTTCAGAAGTTCTTGAGCTGATAAATGCTCGCTGTTTCCTTGATGTATGTGTGGAAAGGATTATTTAGGAAATTAAACTCTTTGTAAGTTCTGGAGCATAACTCAGATGCGGTCGGAGTAATGTTTGGTACCAATGTTTATTTCTTAAATGGTAACAGTGACGACGAAATTCAAGTGTAATAAGTTTTTCATACAAGTTGTTTTTTGGAGACTGTACCTAAGTACTTTTTTATTAATCAATCAATCAATCAATACAAATGCATGCAAATATAATTTTAGATGAGACACAGAATAGTTATTTATGATACAAGTGCGGAAAGTAGGCTATTCCCAACGAATGGCGGAGATCGAAACGCACGAGCGAAGCGAGTGTGGTTTAGCCGGCATGAGTTGGGAATTTCCTACTTTCGACACGTATATCATAC
Organism: Archips crataeganus; assembly: GCA_947859365.1. Classification (NCBI taxonomy): domain Eukaryota; kingdom Metazoa; phylum Arthropoda; class Insecta; order Lepidoptera; family Tortricidae; genus Archips; species Archips crataeganus. The sequence continues at coordinate 1,769,052 of OX402048.1, read as the reverse complement.
AACATTTTACAATGCATTAAGCGAGGAAAAAAATGGGGCTAAGAGCGCGCGCATTGTCATCACTTCAGTCGAAAAACGTCCACTGCTGAACATAGACCTCCCCAAAGGCTCACCAACAATACCAGTCCTGCACTATCCGCATCCAACGCGTTCCCGCAACCTTGACCACTTATCAACTTTTCGAATGATGATATCCGCGCAAGAACTAAAGTCACCGACATACACTACCGTCAAAAAGTTTAAGACCAAAACCAAAAAGTATTCAATTTATCGACTAAATATCGCTCTGTCTTGCATTCCTCCAAGTAGAATGATAACACAACGTTGTGCCACAGATGTTCGAGGCTTAAGCCCATTATTCCGAAGATTTTCACTTGGTACTGTGGTGATCGTACCACGAGCTTGGGAGCGTAGCTTTCCTAACACTATTTATGGTATTCAATAAAAGATAATTGTTTTTAATACGCCTCCGTTTTATTCACTGTTTTGCAAAGCTACAGAGTTTTTCTTTCATGGCTGACATTCGACTGCTGTTCTATTTTTAATATTTAAATCAATCCATAGACAACCTACATACAGCAGTCGCCTGCCAGCTAACAGTACCCTAGGAAGCCGACTCTATTTAGATTTTTATCACTCATTATTATTTTAGCACCTGGTTCTATTTATATGAACTAAGATGACATATGAGGAACTGAGCAGTCGTTTGGTTTCAATTTTGAAGTTCTTAGAATAAAATAATAACATTTAAATATCTAATTTAAAAAATATATATTTTTAGTAGCTATAATAATAGTAATCTTAAAAATGTATTGAAAGGAGTATTTCCTAACGATTAAAATAAATAATTAATTTATGTTGTTTTATATTGATTACAAATTTAATTTGACGTTTTTTAGAAGAATTCATGATAATAAAACTAAAAATTGTTTTGGTCTAAACTTTTTGACGGTAGTGTAGCTCGAAGAATCGCCAGACTCAAGTGGCAGTGGGCAGGGCACATCACTCGTGGAACTAATGGCTGATGGGGCCAAAAAGTTCTCGAGTAGCGTTCACTGACCGGAAGACACAGTGTAGATAAGCTTCCAACAAGATGGAGCGACCACCTGATTAAGGTAGCGGGAACGAGTTGGATGCGGATGGCACAGGACCGATCTGTCTAGCGAACTTTGGGGAAGGCCTAATAATGGTTAAAGTTGGCAGACTCAAACTATACAAAGCCCTTGTTTGGTTTTATATATCCAACGATTCATTCGAAAAGTATGAAGCGATTTGTCTAAATTAATTAAAAATACACAGTACACGACCAAAAAGCGCTCCGCGCACGCATAATTCAAATTATCCGCGTAAGCTTTCAAGACTGGGCTTTGTTGTGAGGGAGAATCGAAAATCATTACACATCATTACTTTTCAATAACACAGACAAGATGTGATTAATCTTTTACTTGACTTGCATCGACAAGTCTAATGGATTTACTGTCTTTAGGTACAAATGGATAATCGTTTACTCGAAGTTAGACGTCAGATAGAAAAAAAACAACTTTAAGTAGGTACATCAATAAGGAACCTGCACACACCTAAGAAGAAATTCAATTGTGTGTGTGTGAAGTTCCCGCACTGGGCCTGCGTGAGAACTAATGGCCCAAGCTCTCTTAATCTGAGAGGAGGCCTGTGCCCTGCAGTGAGATTTATAGTGGGACGTATATCGGAAACTGAATCGCGTACTTATAGGGTGGAACCTTTTCACCACCAATTTCACGACAATTTCTTTAGCAAATGTATGGAATGTCAACATGACAACATGATGAGGATAGGGATGAACTTCTACTCAGGATCGCCAAAAATCACTGGTTTGCGCGAGGTTTGGGCTGAGATTGGGATGAGCCTTATATATTTATTTATTTAATTGTTTATTTATTAATTTATTTATTTACAAAGCGAATTAACAGGAAAATAAAGCTCATCCCAAGCTCAGCCCATTCCTATCACTCCCAAAAGATTGAATTACCGCTCGCAAACCGTGCTGGGCCGTTCCTGAATTTAGCCCAAGGAACCTGCACATGTCTGAAAACGAAAGTTTTCAACCAGTGCGTCCTACCCGTCATGACATACGGAGCTGAAACGTGGACACTCACAGTACGGCTAATCCACCAGTTCAAAGTCACTCAGCGAGCTATGGAACGAGCTATGCTCGGAGTTTCTCTGAAAGATAGAATCCGCAACGAGGATATCCGACACAGAACTAAGGTCATCGACATAGCTCAGAGAATTAGCAAGTTGAAGTGGCAGTGGGCTGGTCATATCTGTCAAAGAGCCGACAACCGTTGGAGTAAACGAGTTCTTGAGTGGCGACCGCGTCTTGGCAAACGTAGTGTAGGACGCCCTCCGGCCAGGTGGAGTGACGATCTGCGAAAGGCTGCTAGTAGAAGCTGGATGCGTCTAGCCGAGGACAGGGCGCAATGGCGCTCATTGGGGGAGGCCTATGTCCAGCAGTGGACTGTTATAGGCTGATGATGATTATGATGATGATGATGAACCTGCACACACTTAAGAAGAAATTCAATGGTGTATGTGAAGTTCCCAATGCGCACTGGGCCTGCGTGGGAACTATGGCCCAAGCTCTCTTAATCGGAGACAGCTCTGAGAATCTGAATGGCGTACCAGGGTGGAACCTTTTCTAGGTCAATTTCACGATAAGTTCTTTAGCAGATGTATGGAATGTCAACATGACATTTGCAATGAAAAGTGTTCACCCTGTACCTCTACCATGAGCTTACACTAGTTCACAGTGACCGTACTCGCTAGCGACGGCGTAAATGATTTGTATGGAAAATTGTACTTCCGTAAGTGACCGCTAGAGGCGCTGTACAATTCTCCATACAAATAATTTACGCCGTCGCTAGCGAGTACGTTCACGTAAACTAGTGTAAACTCGTGGTAGAGGTACTGGTACGTACTATCTCTTGGTCCAGGTGAGCGGTTAGCTCCGAAGGAGTGTTAAGTCTCTCGGTAGAGGGCATAACATAGATGCGCGCTTTATCACTGCATAAGGCGATTATAACAGACTGAAGTGTACGATGTATGGGAAAAATTCGTCGCTAACTTCTAGACCAGTTTTTCGATTCCCAGCATTGGTCTTTTTTCTGGGGTTTTTTCTGTGCATCTATATTTCAGTTTGTATTTAGTTTGGAATGTACTGGTACGTGATTAAGTTTCCTTAACTGTGCATATTGATGCTGTTAAAAAATAGCGCCCTGTGGATAGACGGATTGGGATAGACAGACAGCGGAATCTCAGTAATAGGGTCCCATTGACACCCTTTGGGTACGGAACCTAAAAATTGATTTTTCGAAATCTCCACGGAGACAAAACCTCAGGAGCTAATAGTTGATAACCGGCTAACCAAATTGATCGTCAACTGTTTAAAGTTATAAATCCACCTCTGCTTAAATGTCATTGAAATTTGCCAATTTTCTAACTTAGGACTCGTTTCCTCTATATAATGGAGTCTCACAAAGGGATACAACAAAGTTATTTATAATTAGTCGATATAACAACGCTTCAAAACTGAATGGGGGTGAAGCCATCTTTGACAGTAAATTAACCTTTAATACTTAATGGGATGTTTCGAAGTTTTGAACTTTTGATCGATTAAATTCCTACGGTTGGAAGGATGCGAAAAAATTGTACCAAAATAAACCTTGTCGCTTATTCTGTACTATTGAATGATCAATATTTGCATGCCACTATGTAAATATTGGTGAAGAAGCGGCGTAACTGCTCGGTTCCCAGAGGGTCGCCGACATTTTTTACGTGACGTCAGTGATGAAAAGTATAGCTATATTAGACATGTATTTTTCTTGTCAATATTTTGCAAAATATGTGGAGTCAATTCGTCTATGGGGAATTGAAGTAATTACAAAACTAACAGCATACCATAAAATCGGGGTACTTTGACCCCATAGAAGCTAATATATAAAAGCGACATTAAGAAGAGTCTAATAAAAAACACAGAACTAAACGTGTGCGATCAGACAAGTATAGTCGACCAAGTAAGTCCTTTACCATTTTTTGTGACAGTTCCTACATCAGAATAAAAACAATAAGGCTGATTGTCACATTGACTTGTAAGTGAAAATAGCCTTTGATGTCTTAAGTCATACAGCTGACATTGAACTTTAGGGTGGTAAAGGGGTTTCTTGGTCGACTATACAACCATACGGCACTGTGCTATAATTACCTAAACTTTCATCATCATGATCTTAGTCTATATACGTCCCACTGCAGGGCACAGGCCTCCTTTCAGAATGAGAGGGCTTGGGCCGTAGTTCCCACGCGAGCACAGTGCGGATTGGGAACTTCACATACACCATCGAACACATAAAAACGTGGGCAATCGGACAAGGACAACTATACGGCAATGTGCTATAATTACTTATCTCTTTTGGTGCGGTTATCTTTATCATTTTATGTAGAAAAGAATATGTGTTCACCATTTTTAGGGTTCCGTAGTCAACTAGGAACCCTTATAGTTTCGCCATGTCTGTCCGTCTGTCTGTCTGTCTGTCTGTCTGTCTGTCCGCGGCTAAGCTCAGAGACTGTTAGTACTAGAAAGCTGTAATTTGGCATGAATATATATATCAGTCACGCCGACGAAGTGATTGAATAAAAAAAGTCGCGTAAAGTGCTGCGGGTGTCTATGGACAGTGGTGATCATTTAACATCAGGTGACCCACTAGTTCGTTTGTCTGGCCTCTCTAACATAAAAAAAAAAAACATATAACATAAAAAGTAAAAAAAATTTTTTTAGGGTACCTCCTAAGATGTAAAGTGGGGGTGATTTTTTTTTCTCGGCTAACCCTATAGTGTGGGGTATCTTTGGATAGGTCTTTTAAAACCATTGCGGGGTTCCTAACATGATTTTTCTATTCAGTGATCTATTTGCGAAATATTCAACTTTAAATTGAAAATTTTCATTAAAATCGGCCGTCCCCCCCCCTCTAAAATCTAAACTGTTGGGTGGAAAAATTTGAAAAAATTCAGAATGGTAGTAAATATATCAAATTTACTAGGAAAATTATAGCGGCTAAGATTGCTTGGAAATTATTTGTAGCTTAAGAGTAAATAGTAGCCTAAGATATAAAACATACCTAAACTTGGATGATTCCGTACACATACGAAATCCTTAGAAAAATATTACTTGATTTTTTCGTAATGGCTACGGAACCCTACCTTGGGCGTGTCCGACACGCTCTTGGCCGGTTTTTGTTAATATAACTGACTCCGAATACTATTATAACTACCTACCCAATTATTTTATTGTCACATGCACTCCTTTTCAATCTATTAATGTAATTATTAATATATTGCTAATTGGGCAATTAAAATGTTTTATAACTTTTACATGGATGATAAAATACTTTTATATCGAGTTTTGAAATAACGCGGACTTTTTACGATTCCAAATGTATCTGACTGAAATAATTTGTTAATACCTTATTTTGACTTTTATATTATCATCATCATCAGACGATCAGATGGCCTAGTGGTTAGAGAACCTGACTACGAAGCTTGAGGTCCCGGGTTCGATTCCCGTGTCGGGGCAGATATTTGTATGAAAAATACGAATATTTGTTCTCGGGTCTTGGGTGTTTAATATGTATTTTAGTATGTATCTATCTATATAAGGGCCACTTGCACAGTTCAGGGTTAAAAAATTAAATCGGTAACCCGCGCAAGCCCGCCTAAGTATGTTTATCCGTTGCTTAGTACCCATAACTCAAGCTTTGCTTAGCTTACTTTGGGACTGAGTCAATTGGTGTGAATTGTCCCGTGATATTTATTTATTTATTTATTTATCATCATCCCAGCCTATATAAGTCCCACTACAGGGCACAGGCTTCCTCTCAGAATGAGAGGGCTTGGGCTGTAGTTCCCACGCGGGCCCAGTGCGAATTGGGACTTTTATGTCGCTTTTAACTTCATCTTCAGCCTGTTTAAATCTTACTGTTAGGGATAGACTTGCTCTTTTAAAGAGAGAGCTTAGGCTGCTTAGTGCAGATTCATCATCATCATCTGTATATACTTCCCACTGCAGGGCACAGGCCGTAGTCCCAACGCGGGCCCAGTGCGGATTGGGAACTTCACACAAACCATTGAATTTCCTCGCGGGTAGCGGGTCGCGAGGTCGCGGGGCTGCTAGGTTTCCTCAGGTTGTTTTCCTTTACCGTAAAGCTCATGGTAAATTTCAAATGTCATACTTATCGCACATAAATTCCGAAAAACTCTGAGGTGCGAGCCGTGATTTGAACCCACGACCCTCTGCTTGAGAGACCATAGGTCAAAGCACTAAACCACCACGGTTAGTGCAGAGCAGATTGGTATGTTTTAATTACTGATTTCCTCTCATGGCAAATTTCTAATGTATTGCACGCTCAATAAAATCAGGAACGCGAATCTGGTATTGAAACCTAAATCATCTGATTTCAAAGACTGAGGTCAAAATACCTTTAGTTGTTAATAGTCTTTACACAAAGTACAGGTTTTGGCTTTCTTAGTTCTAACGATGGGCCTAATAAGAAAGCTGAAGGTCCCTCAGAGGTCAATGGAAACCGCTATGCTCGGAGTTTCTCTGCGGAATCGCATTAGAAATAATGAAGCCCGCGCAAGTACTTAAGTAACCGACGTAGCTCTCAGAATCGCCTGATTCAAGTGGCAGTGTGCAGGGCGCATCGCTCGTAGAACTAATGGCGGGTCCAAATTCTTGAACGGCGTCCATGGACCGTAAGATGCAGTGTAGGTAGGCCTATAACAAGATGGCACGACGACCTGAGGCGCTACTACGAAATTCGAAAATCGAAGTTCGTATCGTTTTATCCCTCTCACTCTCGTGTCAAATCATATTAGCGTGAGCGGGACGGCACGAAACGAAGTTCGAATTATGCACTTCGTGGTAGGGCCTCTGGTTAAGTTTACGTGAATAGCGCAGAACCGGCCTGTTTGGCGAACCTTGTATGTGCCTTTTGTCCCGAATGACGATGATGATAGCCTTAACGAGGAACCCTCATAGTTTCACTATGTCCGTCCGTAGCTATTTCCACCTCGTAACCTCAAGCGCCAATTTCTTTCGTCACTGAAACGCAATAACGTAACCAATTGCGTTCATATTTAGTGAGTAGGTAAAGGACTCTTCTCTTCTTAAATTTAAGAGCTATGCTCTTGTCGGTGGAGTAACCGCCACTCCGCGCGGTCGTCGGCCAGCCGTTTGACTTCCTGATACGACACGACACCCACTTTCTCCTGTGGTTAAAATAGGTCAATCTTGGCCTTTATTTGCCTGGTCTTCCTTCTATTTTTCCAGCAGGTTTAAAAAGAAATGGTCGTGCAAAGGTACAACGATGCAAAAACTTTCTATAGCACCAATGAAAGACCTTGAGCTGAATTGCACCATTTTGCAATTTGTCCCCATATTATTTCCTCGGCTTTTGGAAAAAATATGAACCCAAAGCCCCCGGAAACTCAAACACTACTTCCTAAAGTATCAAAGGCAAAGCGTGTTCGTAAACATGACGTACAGCCGAATTCGGGCAATAAAGCACACAAGGAGCAATCTCCCGTGTTTGTCCCGAGCAAGTAAACAAGACAATCTGTTTTTGTTATATTTGGAATTGTACGAGCAAGGCTTCTTATTCGATTAACATATTTACTGTAGCAACATCAGCATGTGAGAAGATCAAGAGAACAGTGCGGCAAATAGGAGGAGTCAATAAAATTAGTAATCATGTTTGTGTGTGTGTTCGTTGGTCTTTCGGTTGGACGGATTGGGATGAAAGGTAGGTATGGGCAAGGACGATTAATTCAAGAGAACTGTAAGTAGTGAAAGAATACGGATAACTCACGTGTATGATCGAGTTTCGGGTTAATCCGTAGCCCTTTATCTCCTAACACACGCCACGGCTGCTGCCAAACACGCACTCACCCATCACACATCTCCATGTCGATCATAATAATCTACACAAAATTATTTATATTATTCTAGTATAGGTTTCAAGCCGATAGCATCAATAATACTTACTTACTTACTTACTCCTTTGGCGCAGCGACCCAAAGTGAATCTTGGCCTTCGATACGAGACAGCGCCATATCTGTCGATCTTGCACAGTATTCCGCCAATTTGTGGCATGCAGTCCATCAAGGTCGGACTTCACGGCGTCACTCCAGCGATACCTAGGGCGGCCCACCGGACGACGGCCAGTCAGGCGACCCTCATATGCTCCCTTCGCGCCACGATCTTCACCCATTTTTTCCAAATGGCCGAGCTATCGGACTCTATGAGCTTTGCTCTCTCCAATGATATTAGGTGTAAGTAAGTAAGTAAGGTTTCAAGCCGATAGCATCAAAAGCAATAGAGATACAAGCAAAACAAGATCTTTAAAGCGTTATTCTCGAAAGTAACTTGAAAAGAGTTATTGCACTTTTTGTTAGGAAGGCAGCAGGTGTCTGCAGTAGAACCATAAAACAAGGCTGTTGTACACGACATTAAAAGATGATTTTACTTGAAAAAATATAAATCTACCCAGATCAAATAAATAGTAAATCTAATTGGGATGCACCAAAAAAATAACCTATAGTTATTATATATTCTTTTTTAAAGAACAGGATATTTTAAGATACCATTTTCATCGATTTTGAATTTGGTTGAGTATTTAATTTTTTATATTTTTTTTAAGAAATACGCTGGATGACGTCACAGTGAGAGAGCCACGTTCCATTGTCTAGAAAAATTCAGGTGGTACATAACATAATCTGTGGCACTACTGATTTGTCTTGTCACTGTCGATAATACAAGCACGGCTTAGGTTCCTAAATGAACCATGACAAATACCTAGTTTTATTTATTTATCTTCTTTTAGCTTCGATTATTCCTGTTTGTTTAATGGTGATATACTAAATAGATATTTTTTATTAAATTCTGATATTTAAATTCTTTTATAATTACTTGTAACGTAGTAATTTAATAATTAAATTTGTAAAAATACATTGGAAATACTCGTATACATTTCGGACTTTACGATAAATGACAACTGAGGCGCTACTACGAAATTCGAAAATCGAAGTTCGTATCGTTTTATCCCTCTCACTCTCGTGTCAAATCATATTAGCGTGAGCGGGACGGCACGGAACGAAGTTCGAATTATGCACTTCGTGGTAGGGCCTCTGCTTGAAGCCAGGTGCGCATCATGTGATTAAAGTTCTATCTTTGTCACTCTTTGCTATTATAAGCAGGGCAGCAACATTTCAAACTGTCAATTTGCTTTAGAGTGTAGACCTGCTTTATATCTGCCTTTGTGACGATTCACTGCAGGGGTCAAATGAAGGTCATTATTTAAATTTAGTTTATTTAATTCAGTTTATCATATTTTTGGAATCTGATTTCTGAAAACGCTTCACAAAGCCTATTTCTCCAAACGGTTTTCGATTTATTATACGTTGTCAAAAATTGGTACATCCCAATTATTTATTTGTATTTTTAATTAAAGCCGTTCGCAAGCCGTGTCTCCGCCCAGTCTCTTATGTCTGCTTTGGATTGCGACGCTTCTATACATTTAGTATGAAAACCGATGCTAGGGGCGTCGCGCCTGCGACGCGCCCCCGTCCCATGTCTCTTCTGTGTGGCTTGCGATACACACCTTGGTACCTACACCAAAGTACCGGCATCTTGTCGTCACGCGTTACTTGGAAACAAAACAAGCAAGCCTGTTCGAGTTCAAAGCCCGAGCTATTTCTGGAGTCCTTGCCTTCAAATAAAAGTTTCGTTTAAAACCTACTTAGCATGTTTGTGTTATTTTTGTGGCCAAGATCTCATCTGTATATTCTAAAGGAACCATGTCATAAAGAATCAATATGTTTATCATCTATGCTATAACCTATGACAGTGATTATTGCGTGATGTACGCCATGATGACATCTCGATTTTCGGAACATGCGTCAACGACAATGAATAGGAAAGGAAGGAGTTTGCTTGTGTATTAATGACTTGAATTGTCACTGTCTGTTTATCAAAACTTCTTTTTACACGCTTTATATTAGCTTCACCTGTATGTTTGTATGTTTGTATGTATGTTTGTATGTTTGTTTGTAACCGACTCCTTAGGGCGCGATTTTGACCCACTTCCCGGTTTCCGATTGAGCTGAAATTTTGCACATATGTGTAAATTGGATGACAATGCAATATTATTGTAACATGGAGCTGATCTGATGATGGAGCTGGATGGTGGCCATAGGAACTATGTAATAAAACAACACAATCCCGTCGAGTTTGGGCTCGTTTGATTCGTCTTGACGAGCACTTTGATCCCAGATGGTAACCAGGGTCTGATGATGGAGCTGGAAGATGGCCAAAGGCACTCCACAATAAAACGACACAACCCCATCGAGTTTGGGCTCGTTTGATTCGTCTTGACGAGCATTTTGATCCCATATGGTAACCAGGGTCTGATGATGGAGCTGGAAGATGGCCAAAGGCACTCCACAAAAAAACGACACAACCCCATCGATTTTGGGCTCGTTTGATTCGTCTTGACGAGCACTTTGATCCCATATGGTAACCAGGGTCTGATGATGGAGCTGGAAGATGGCCAAAGGCACTCCACAATAAAACGACACAACCCCATCGATTTTGGGCTCGTTTGATTCGTCTTGACGAGCACTTTGATCCCATATGGTAACCAGGGTCTGATGAAGGAGCTGGAAGATGGCCAAAGGCACTCCACAATAAAACGAAACAACCCCATCGAGTTTGGGCTCGTTTGATTCGTTTTGACGAGTACTTTGGTCCTAGATGGTAACAAGAGTCTGATGATGGAGCTGGAAGGGGGGTAGGTGGTGGGTTGGGGGGGGGAATGGGGTATGGGGTAAGGGGGTCGGGGGTTTAGAGGGTTGGGGGTTAGGGTGTGGCGGTTGGGGTTAGGGGATGGGGGGGGGGTTTACGGGAAATAGGGTTGGGGTGTTGGGTGGTTCGGGAGTAAGTGATTTTGGGGGGTTGTGGGAAATGGGGAGGGGGTTAGAGGCCTAGATGGTAACAAGGGTTTGATGATGGAACTGGAAGGGGGGTCGGTAGGTGACGGGGGGAGTGGGGGTGGGGGGGGTTCCGGGGGTATGGGGGTTCGGTGTTAGGGGGGTTGGGTTTAGGTGGTTCGGGGGTTTGTAAAATGAGGAGGGGGTAAGGGGGGTTTAGGGGTTTAAGGGGAAGGGTGTGGGGTTTGGGGGGGGTTTGGGGAAATGGGGTGGGGGATGTTGGGGGGTTGGGTTTAGGGGGTTTGGGGGTTGTAGGTGAGGGGGTAAAGTTAGAAAGAAAAAAAATGCAACTAAAAAATAGAAAATAAATAATAGTTTAAAAAAACTAACAAACACGCTTTAAAAAATAAAAAATAAATTTTAATAAATTTCAATTCACTATTCTTATAGTGCAGTAAAAAATCTTAATAAGCAATTATTATATTGTTATATCCAGATCAAAATTTGTAAACAATTCTAAATATTGATAAAATAAATAATAATAGTATAAAATATTTTATTGTAAAAAAAGCGTGGGGTGCTTTTTAAGATGTTATCAAAATGACAATCCTTGACAATTGACACCATGCACCCCACGCTTTTTTTACAATAAAATATTTGAGACTATTATTATTTATTTTATCAATATTTAGAATTGTTTACAAATTTTGATCTGGATATAACAATATAATAATTGCTTATTAAGATTTTTTACTGCACTATAAGAATAGTGAATTGAAATTTATTAAAATTTATTTTTTATTTTTTAAAGCGTGTTTTTTAGTTTTTTTAAACTATTATTTTTCGTCTCATGTCATAGAGCGAAACGTTTACAAACTCTTTAAGTACGTTTTTTGCATGTTGTGATCGGAAAGTTGATAATCCTTTGACCCGCACTGGCGTTGTTATTATCTATTAGTTAATGTGACAAGGTTCTATAGTGGCCTAAGAATCAAATTGGTTGACTGTACATTCGCGGAATGAAATGTATCTTACAGTCAAATTTTGCTCGTAGACAAGTTGTAGACGTTAAGGAATCAAACGATGATATTGACAGAAGCTGCCATTTAATTTTAATCATAAGCGAATAGATTTTGAAGCCTTGTTGGGTGGTGGCCTAGTGATTCGAACTATGGTCTCTCAAGCAGAGGGTCGTGGATTCGAGTCCGAGCACGCACCTCTAATTTATGTGCGAAATTAGATTTGTAATTTACCATGAGCTTTAAGCAGGTTTACCTGAGAAGTAATTCAATGGTGTGTGTGAAGTTCCCAATCCGCACTGGGCCCAAGTGGGAACTACGGCCCTAACCCTCTCGTTCTGAGAGGAAGCCTGTGCCTTACAGTGGGACCGTGGTGGCCTAGTGGTTTGAACTATGGTCTCTCAAACAGAGGGTCGTGGATTCGAATCCGGGCACGCATCTCTAAGTTTTTTGGAATTTATGTGCGAAATTACATTTGTAATTACCATGAGCTTTTAGCAGATTTACCTGAGAAGTAATTCAATGGCCATCTTTTGGCTGATATGATGATGATGTGTCTTTTTAAATAATTTCAAAAACCAAGCAGCCAATAAATCTAGTTATTCTTTACCGCAAACTTTTTGATGAGAGAGAGAGAGAAGAGAGACAGAGAGAGAGAGATGTTTATTTACACATATTCGATACAAACACAGAAAAAAAATACATGTACATTTTTTCGCCGAAATCAATAGAATGCGGTGCGGGTTCCACAGTTAAACCACCGCAACCGCAAAGAGAATAATTTTGCGACGTTTAAATTACGAATTTTCGTGTAACCACATTGAAATAATTAATGATTTATTCGAAATGCTGACCACATTTGGGATTCTTGTCAGTATTTAGAGTTATCCAACTGGACTGTTTGGATACATAGGAATTCCTATTAAAAAATACAATATAAATGTAAATGTATTTATTGTACCTAATTGGATAGCTGTGGTGGCTTAGTGGTTTGACCTATGGCCCCTCAAGCAGGCTCGAGGGTTCAAATCCCGGCACGCACCTCTGAGTTTTATTGGAATTTATGTGTGAAATTGCATTCATTGAAATTTACCATGAGCGGTACGGTGAAGGAAAACTTCGTGAGGAAACCTGCATAGACCTGCGAAGAAATTCAATGGTATGTATGAAGTTCCCAATCCGCACTGGGTCTGCGTGGGAACTACGGCACTCTCATTCTGAGAGGAGGCCTGCGCCCTGCAGTGGGACGTATAATAGGTTGTGATGATGATGACTATGAAATGAAATTGTGTTTGTATCGTTGTCTTAAAAGGTTTAAAAAAAAATAAAGATTTATTGTATTGTATATTTAAACCGAATTAAGTACTGGTTCTATACGGACGCAGCCGCGGGTACAAGCTAGTATTTTACTAAGCCACGATTCACTATATATACTTCGAAAAGACATATTTTACAAACACAATACTCTTTGTTTCGATAAAATCCTAAAAATATCGCCAAATGTTCGCTTCGGATCAGCCGGTTCATACAATTTATTACAGTTTTTTAGGGTTCCGTAGTCAACTAGGAACCCTTATAGTTTCGCCATGTCTGTCCGTCTGTCTGTCAGTCTGTCTGTCCGCGGCTAAGCTCAGAGACTGTTAGTACTAGAAAGCTGTAATTTGGCATGAATATGTATATCAGTCACGCCGACAAAGTGATTAAATAAAAAAAACTAAAATAAATGTTTTTAGGGTATCTCCCATAGACGTAAAGTGGGGGTGATTTATTTTTTCTCGACTAATCCTATAGTGTGGGGTATCGTTGGATAGGTCTTTTAAAACCATTGGGGGGTTGCTAACATGATTTTTCTATTCAGTGATCTGTTTGTGAAATGTTCAGCTTTAAAGTGAAAATTTTCATTAAAATCGACCGTCCCCCCCCTCTAAAATCTAAACTGTTAGGTGGAAAAATTTGAAAAAATTCAGAATGGTAGTAAATATATCAAATTTACTAGGAAAATTATAGCGGCTAAGATTGCTCGGAAATTATTTGTAGTTTAAGAGTAAATAGTAGCCTAAGGTATAAAACATACCTAAACTTGGAAGATTCCGTACACATACGAAATCCTTAGAAAAACATTACTTGATTTTTTTTGTAATGGCTACGGAACCCTACCTTGTGCGTGTCCGACACGCTCTTGGCCGGTTTTTTATTTATTCTTCTTTTTCGTCAATTTAATTTGCACACAAAGTGTAATTCGATGGCCCACACGAATAAACGTGCAAAGACCTTTACACGAAAAAATTTTTGCTTTTTATAGTTTTATAGTTTTATATTTTGCTTAAAAGGAGATCCCAACCCTATTTTGTTAAAACTGTTTCTTTTAAACCAATAAACATTTTTCATTTTTTTTTCATATATGTATACCCTAAGGCACGTTTTTCAAGCCAATCCAATTTACCGTCTATGAAAAAAAAAATTATTCGTTGGTAATTTCCCACATAAATTAACACGCGTAAGATTCCAAAAGAATGTTGCCGTTATAATAATTTTGTTACTATACACGAATTCAACAATAATTTTTATGAAACTTTTTTTCTTTAGGATTCAGTAGGTCTGACTCTGAGAATGGGTCGTAGGCTATTTTTACGGCCCTATTCGTCGCGGACGGAGTCGCGGGCAACAGCTAGTAATATCTGAGCAAAACAAATTACCTAGGTATTTGAAATCAAAAGCAATTCTATAATATTTTCATTTGTATGGAAGCTTTCCTCCAACCCAAAGACCCTAAGTATAATACCGCCATCTTGTAAAAAAATGCCTCCGTGAAAAATGACGGGGTTAGCAAAGCCCTAGCCATAAAATACATGCCGCTGTCGAAAACGTTGAATATTAGCATACAAAGCAGGCATATTATCAGGGTCAGATTATAATATTTTGAAATAATGTACCTTTGGGATGCTCTAAAAACTAGAGATAAACTACGATAACACGGCCCGCCCCTCCACATTACTATTTCAATGTGTTTAGTCACATTGTAAGGGCTAGGTTAGCTCCCTACACTTTCTTGTTGTTGTTGAACACAGAAATAATAATAAAGAGGATAGAAGTGCCTTAGACGCGTGACCTTGGCGCCGCGCTTGTGACTCAGTGCTATTTGAAACGTGGGTATGACAACAAGTGCTTTAAAATGGTGTTTTGCAGCATTAGCAATTGCGGAAACTCGTCCACACTGTGTAATTACACTAATAAGGGGATTACATTTCATTGGTATGTATTAATTTAATGTAATAATGCGGTTTATATCAAAATACAACTTGAGAAAATATTTCATTATGAAATATTGGTTTACACGTTATTAACACGAAACTTCATATACCATTGCTACTCATGCCCATAAAAACGCAGATCGTTTTGAATTATACGCAGCAATGTAAAGTAATTTCTGATAACCCTTCCGTCTTGCACAAAAGTTCGTGGTACGGACAAAAAAACAGGTTACGACTAGTACAGACATAATGCCGACGCGGCCAATAAATGGCGCCGTTGTGTAAATGTGGGTATGACTTACGTTGAGTGTTATTTAACGCTATCTCTAAGGTGTAAGGTTCATAATTGTTTGTAAGCAAAAATATTAGTAATTGTGTGCGTGATTGCGTAGTACGGTTCCGGTCTTTTGCATGTGCGCATTAACACAGTAAGTGGAGGGGATGAAGCAGCGACACGAGTTCCGGAAGAAAATAGGAACTAAGGCATTTCTATCCTCTTTATTATTATTTCTGTGTTGTTGAAGTTCGTGGAGTGCAGAGAAAGAAGCCGTAGTCAATGTATAGTTTAATCAAAGTTATAAGTTAAGTTTAGTTAGGCAATACTTTCTCTTCAGATGTATTTCGTACGATAGTTAGTTACGCACTCAAATGTTTTACCTTAAATGATTGTATTATATTGACTGCTGTGACGCGGTCAAAAGTAGGTCGCGTGTAAGCAAAAATGTACGGCAGTAAGACCGTACACACATATTTACGAAATAATTTTTATTTAGTACGAGTAGTATGATCTGCTTTTGTTTGACGGCTGTCTCAACACGCACACATGCGTTAAAAGTTTTGGTGTGCTTTATAAATACTTTCACAATACATTGAAGACTTCTTGAATTGTGTAGGGGCGGGCCATGTTATCGTAGATTATCTCTACCTAGTGTGAGGGAGTTCGAAGGATTCGTATCATCTTAAGGCCGCACCGAGTTTTTGGCGCATTTGTTGCATTCATTTAAATCCCTTGCTGTATCATTACTAGCAAAGCTCTTGTACTTAGATTCATGTGTAAGATATTTGAGGACTCACTCTAGTGACCAGTGTCTTTCGAAACACGATTACTGTTAGTTTGCTTGATAGAAAAAAAAACAAAGTCGTCTCTAAAAAATAAAATAAATCCTTACTACGGCGTGCCTAAATCCTACACGGCAGGTCATGACTTTTTGAATTTTAATAAAACAAGATGTTTTCTAGAGCCTAGTGTTGCTACATTTTTAAAATATGTATTTGTTTTAGTAATACGATGAAAATACCTAAATACAAGCACTGTCTGTCCAACCTATCTTGAGCCGTCGTGCTTCCCCGTGTCCGTAAAATTAGTTGCGTTAGTTCTCCTTCGTTTAGTTAGTTTCGTTAATTCTACAAAAGTAACTGCAGATCTAAAAGGACCCCTTGTGGTGTCGGATTAAGAATTACACCTCTCTCTTTCTTCCGTGGATGTCGTAAAAAGCGTATAGGTATATTGTAGGCGATAGGCTACCAACCTGTCACTATTATACCACTTTTACCTACCTAAAATTGCTAAAAGTGGTCTCGAAACGTAAATGTAAAGTTTTGTGTGCTTTGCCTATCCCCTTTAGGAATAGCACCCATTGACGTACAATAAAACAACTAGACTCCCAATCACGCTCAAAAATTGTCCGAAGCAAAAGTCTGCACACGCGTCTATTGTGCAGAGTTTTGGTTCAGTTGTGTTTCGACCGCGCGTTGATTACAACGTCACTTCTCGCCCCGTATTCGTATATGTCTCTTTCGCACCGTAATCAAACTCATGTGAAAAAAGAGACAGACAGTCTAGCTTCCGCTTCGCATGACCACTCCACTGCATTCTTTACTCTTTAGGCGGTTTCCAGCGCGTGACGTCATGTCACTACTTCTAACGATCGTATTCAATTGACATTAAACATTACTGCTACGAAATAAGGTGTTAATTTGAATGAATGCTGTTAATGTTATATGTATAAATTGATGTACACGTACACACAACGCCGCTCGGACGTTTTTTGAGGAACTTTTGTTAAGCGATTGGAAGTCTAGTTGTTTTATTGTACGTCAATGATAGCACCGTGATTTTATGTGCGTTTATACGCACCTAAAAAGCAGAAGCATTCCTGACGAATTAGATCAACCGCAAAACCCAAATTAAAATCAAAATGAAAATCACACTAAAAACACTCACTCACACTCAGTCTCACTTCCACTCTCTTTTATATTTTTTCATGTACAGTCAAGGGCAAAAATATGTATGTCACTTTAACCACTGTGACAGTTCATATATGGCAGTTCAAATATGACGAAAATAGACAAGGTACTAAAGTGTATACATATCTTTGCCCTTGACTGTACTTGTTTTTCTATATTGTATTATTTGTGGTGAACAATAAATAGTCATTGCATTTTATTGTAAAAGCAAGTAGGTATCTTCATAATTATCTTTCTAGGAGTGCAAGTCCAATTGCTTGTCACAATATTACCTTAAAAAACACATTACAGCAGTTTAGGTACGTTACGGGTTTATTTGAAGTCAGCAAACGTTTCCACGTCTCGATAACGTTTACAATTCTAATTTGATACAATTTAACCGACCACAAATGAATGTGTCATGTGCTAACAGCGTCATGGAATAACAAGGAACTGACGGTTCACGAACATAATATTATAATAAAAAAATAATTTATAAATAAATAATATTTATTCTTTTATCAATAAACATAAGTTGATAGGTTAAGGGGCTGTTTCACCACCCATTGATTAATTTTAAGTGACGGATAAATGCGATGCCGTCTCCATCTGTTCGAACGAAACAAACAGAGACGGCATCACATTTATCCGTCAAATAAATTTCACCAATTGATGGTGAAACAGGGGGTAAATAGGCCAATTTTAGATTTCGGTTATCTTTACTTTTCGTTGCGTGTTTAGGTACTCGTTTCTGACGTCCTGTTCAGTGTGCAAAGGTTAACTGGAAGAGATTTCTTGAAGGCGTACGTTTGCTTTAATGTATTTTGTATAAATATAAAATATTGTGAAACTTATTTGTTGGATTGTTTATGTCTCATTCACGCTTAGCGTAACCGGCTACATCGATTTAGATAATTTTAAAGAATTGTTAAAGTTGTAGATACCTAGATTAAGACTATACTCGTATATATATTAGATGAAGCCTATAAAATGCCACAAAATTGCCTTGCCATACTGACGCAATAACAAATTTGTACGATATCTCCGGTGCGCGAGTTCAAATCTCTTTTGGCCAGTTTAGGAATACTTCAGCATCATCTCTTTAAGAACATCTGCAACACCAGATGATGATGATGATTATTGTTAATTTTTATATTATTTATTTCTTGTATACTTTATAGCGCTGTAAAGTTGTTTTTTGAAATAAATAAAAAACAATTATACCTACCTACATACACTCATTTGAACCACTGCGTTTCATATGCTGTGGCCAGCGTGCACCGAAGTCGTTTGGAGTTTTTGCACTGTATTTTTATCCGATGTAAATAAAACAGGTTTCCTTTAAAGGATGTGCTAAAGCGGCCATCTTGTGACGTCATGTCAAATGCAAAGGTTTGCACGAAAAAAATGTTCTGGTCACTTTGATGAGATTAGAATGTTGTTTTGTTTCTTTTTAAATAAAAGCTCTTTGGTGTATAATCGGCTTATAGCTTAGTTAAGCAGCTGGCAAAAATCTGTACCATCGCTAAGCAAATGATACACTTAACAATAATAATTTTGAGAGTAATTGTAGTGTGTATTATACTTTTTGATTAAAAGGGGTTAATTCCTGAAACATATCAACATCATCATCATTTCAACCGAAAAACGTCTACTGCTGAATATAGGCCTCCCCCAGGGCTCGCCAAACAGATCGGTCCTGCGCCATCTGCATCCAACGCGTTCCCGAAACTTTAAACAGGTCGCCGCTCCATCATGTTGGAGGTCTACCCACACTGCGTGTTCCGTCCGTGGACGCCACTCGAGAACCTTTCGGTCCCATTTTCCATTAGTTCTACGAGCGATGTGTTCTACCTACTGCCACTTGAGCTTGAGGATTCTTCGAGCTATGTCGGTGATTTTGGTTGCGCGGATTTCATAATTTCTAATGCGAACCCGCAGAGAAACTCGGAGCATAGCCCTCTCTATCGCCCAGCATCGCAGCATCGCGATCTTTTTGGTTTAGTTTGTAGAGCGGGTCTTAAAGAACTTAGACCCAACCATTGGAAGCTTCCACAAACCCGTCATTGTTATCGTCCACATCGCTTCCGCGATGCCGCGAAATGTATAAATCTTATCTATTTTATCGTATTGTACCTTCTTCTTCTTCTAATATATAAAAATCTCGTGTCACGGTGTTTGTAATCGATCTACTCCGAAACGGCTCGACCGATTTTTACGAAACTTTTTTTCACTGTATTTGATAGGTATGAGAATAGGTTGTAGGCTAGTTTTTATATCTCTATTCTTCGCGGACGGAGTCGCAGGCAACAGCTTGTAAATCTCCTGTCACGGTGACTGTTATCGAACTCGTCCGAAACGGTTTGACCGATTTTTATGAAACTTTTTTCTCTACATTCGGTTGGTCTGAGAATAGGTCTTAGGCTATTTTTTGTATACCTACCCCCTTAGATAATTTAAGTCTTAAATTATCTAAGACCTACCCCTATTCGTCGCATACGGAGTCGCGGGCAACAGCTAGTTATTATTATATTAATTTCAACTTAATATTTTCTTAAAAAGAGGTCTAAAAAAACAACGTCGTGATCTATCAGAATTCCTTTTAAGCTTTTAAAATTCCAAACCCTAAAAATAACTTAAGATATGCTAAAACGTATTAAAATAAACGTATTCACTTAGTAGAGGGAAAACCAGCGCTAAAGCAAATAAAGCAGCGTCTTTATGAAGTCACGACAAGACAAACATTGTGTGTACTCGTGCTGTACAGTCAGTGTTAGAAAACATCGTAGCGGTCAAGGTTAGGTACTTAAAATAAAATTAACACAGTCATTGTGTGATTCAGAGCTACGTACTTAAGTAATAATTTAAAAAATCAAATTGACCGCCAGCAGAATTACTGAAAAGATTAAAACAAGATAAAATAACCTATGTAACTCGCGCAACTGAGACGAATCTAATGACACGCAGGACATACCAAAGAATGATACATACATACATATATTCATAAATACATACGCTCGAACTACATAACCCTCCTGCGGCAGTCGGGTAAAAATAATGTAAACGCGATGTAAATAGTATAATATGTTCTTATAAAGATTGTAACGTAGAGACAAAAACCAAAATGTGTTGCTCTGAAACGAGAACATTTTTATTAACACAAAACTAATTAAATTTTACATTAAGCATGAGTTACAAAACTGTAGGTACTATAAACAAACCTTACCTGAAAGGAGAAACAACATTTAAGGCTATTGTTTCAGACTATTTGTTATATTATTATAATATTAAATTTATATACGCAAATACGATGACAACATAAATTCTCTAAACCTGCTGATGATGACTTAGACGGTCCATAGATGGACCAAGATGGACTGTCTAGATAAGTCGAGACCAACGGCACGAGAGCAGTCGTGTTGCGGTTGGAGTAGACTTCAACCTGAATGCTCTGAATTTTGTATTAAAACTGCAGATCACCCAACAGCGACCGCCTGAAGCTGCTGACACTGACTGCTCTAAGCAGTCCGTTTATGGAGCTCCTTAGGGATCCTACTAATAGCTTTAGACCTTGGTTTCCGTCGCGAAGACAATAAGATGGGGCAGTCGAATTTAAATTCTTGGAATTTATTAAATTCCCATGGGAATTCCCTAAAATTACATTGTGGTGACTATCCGAGCAAGATACCTACCTCTAGACTTAGAGATATTTTATTTTTATTTTATATAGATCCTTTGGAAATATCAAAATAAAAAGTATCGTGTGTCATTGAAAACTTCCAGCTAAGTATCTATTATATTATCTACTTTACACACGCATGCACGCACGCACGCAGGCGCACGCACACACACTCACGCACGCACACTTGCACGCTCGGCCGCATGCACTCCTGCACGTAGGCACACACATACACAAAATGTTGACACACAAACTTCCAAATTTATATAATTAGTACCTAAGATAACTAAAAAACCTTTAAACCATTTTAATTGTAATAATATAATATTCATCGAAACTCAGACACTCGAAAATTATCGTCATAAAATTGATTATCCCATCCGAACCCGAGTGTACTAATAATTATGGCAGTAATTTTATTCAATTACCTCTGTAATCATGCTGTCAATTACCACGGTGTAATTTTACTTGTTTGTTTCTATTGAATCGGCTAATTACAATAGCTCTCGGGTTTTTCTTGATAGTCTGTCAATAAACATTATGATTTACTTTTTTTTATAACAGCTGACCAAAACACTAATTTGCTAGTCATTCTCTAGCTCGTATTTTTTGCGCGTGTTTTTTTTTCAGAAGATTAAGTTGGCATACATAAAAGGAAACTAAGGCGCAAGCCGCACAGAAGAGACGTGGGACGAGGGCGCGTCGCAGTCCGCGTCGTTTGTTCGCAGGCCGCGTCTCCGCCCCGTCTCTTCTGCCCGCTTTGGATCGCGACGCTTCTATACATTTTGAATGAAAACTAATACAAGGGGCGCTGCGACTGCGAGCGCTCCCGTCCCATGTCTCTTCTGGCTTGCGCCTAACGAATCACAAACATCAATAGTTCATCCCTTCCGACCTTCATGTTTTACGAACATACTAACGTAGTTTTATAAGCTTTCTGCTACTAACAATTTATGGATCTGGGAAATCTGAAAAAAAAATATTTTTATTTATTTAATAGTTATGTATTAGTAGCTTTCGCACTATATAGTTAAGCTATTTCAGTTTATAATTTTGTTGCTGTCGGTTTTGAGACCCTGGGTCCTTGGGGTCCCGGCGCATACAACACAAGAAGTGCTATAGCATCAGGTCAACACCACTGGAGACCATAGGGCTGGCAGCTATCTCTCTCAACGAATCGCCATCGCCATTCAACGAGGTAAATGCGCTGGCAGCCTTTTGAATACGATGCCACGGCCTTTTTTTAGACTCAGGGGCTGTTTCACCATCCATTGATCAAATTTATTTGACAGATAAATGTGATGCCGTCTCTGTTTATTTTGTTCGAATAGACGGAGATGGCATCACATTTATCCGCCAGTTACAATTAATCAATGGGTGGTGAAAGAGCCCCTTATTCTAGTACTTTTTAAGTTAGATATTAGTTTATAGTTAACTTATATAGTAGTAAATAATCTAAATTTTAGTTTGAATTACTGTCTTTCAAATAAAACTGTGTTGGGTGGAACACGTAACTTAAATTATCTCAAAGTCTATAACGGACATATGTAGATACAATTTTTGTGTTTTATATATACTTGTGTATTATAAAACATTAGTGTTTCCACGTATATTCCTTATTGGACACTCAGCCGTGTTAATTATAAATATTTTTAAAAACAAACATCGCCTTCACAAACTACAATGATTTAATAAGCAAAGTTCCTAAACTAACTTCAATTTAAATCTAACTTTGTTCGGACTTGGCCGTAAATTTTAGTGCAAAATTGCCAAGTCCAAACTATACCGCACCGCACATTAAATATGGTTTGGGTACTAATTTACACTGTAAAATTACTGAAAACTTCCAAGTTGGCTCGCAGGGTGCTAGGAGCACTATAAAATGCATTACCTAACAAAGAAATTTTGAACTAATGTCTATTTAATTTAACTGTAAAGGCTTATGCTTCGTATACGCTTGAGGAATCTTAATCCAAAAACTAAAAAACTTCTACCACTTTGGGATTCCCGTTATATTAAGATTCGATCAAACCGCTGCTTAATACGGAGACTTTGCGGCATCGTTTTTATCGCATACTCTCTACACCGCTGCTCAAAATACGGAATCGCAGTGACATGCCGTAAACGTCAGATTTTACCGCATGATCTCCAATAGTAAAGTCGTGGCGTTTACGGCATGTCACTGCGATTCCGCACCGCACCGTCAGCGTATTTTGAGCGCTGTGGAGGGCATGCGATAAAAACGGTACGGATACGATGCGTCACTGCGATTCAGTACCTAGCGTCGCCGTATTTTAACCAGTTATGGCTGAACTTTTAACTTATAGATAATAACGAAATAAAAATGTAGAAAAAATGGGATATTGACGATATCAGAAAGTGGACGAGTTAAGAACGTGACGATTTAGGAATTTGTATGGCGTACGCTTAGTATAAGTTTTACTTCACCAAAATACTTCTCGATCGCGTTTACGTAAAAAAAACAATTATATGGAAACATGGACGCGCGGCCGCGGAGGCGCTGTCCATGTTTCCCTAGTACCTAATTGATTTTTTTACGTAAACGCGATCGAGAAGTATTTTGGTGAGGTAAAACTTATACTAAGCGTACTGACTACATGGCACTGTGGACGATTTGAGAAGATGAAGAAATGGGACTGTGGACGAAGTCATTTGAGTCGTATTTTTATCGCGACCAAAGCCACGGGGTATAGCTAGTAGAACATAAGCTAACGACCCGATAACAAAGCCCCTTGCTAATGAGAATCGTTAATGACGATGTTTAGAGTGTATTACCGTTTCACTGGTTGTCTTCATGGCTATGGTAACGCTAATCTCTTAGATAATACATAATAATATGGCACGAGCTTTGATATATTCCTAACTAGCTTTATCCTACGGCTTTGCGTTGCGTGATCATCATCATCATCATCATCATCATCATCATCATCATCTCAAGTGAAAGTCAAAATAATCTTTATTCAATTTAGACTTTAACAAGCACTTATGAAAGCAAAGAATCTACCACAGGTTCGGAAAAACCTTGTCGAGAAGAATCTGGCAAGAAACTAAACAAGGTCTTTAAGCAAATCTATCACTATGATATTAAAATTTTATTAAAATACCTTCTCGCTGACCCCGCAAACGTTGTTTTGCCATTATCACCTAGGGTCCTAGGGGCATAAAAAATAGCCTACGACCTATTCTCAGACCTACCACACAAAGAGAAAAAGTTTTATGAAAATCGGTCTAGTCTAGCCGCTTCGGAGATTTTCATATATTAGACTAGCTGTTGCCCGCGACTCCGTCCGCTAAGAATAGGAGTAGGTATACAAAAAATAGCCTACGACCTATTCTCAGACCTACCGAATGTGGAAAAAAGTTTAATAAAAATCGATCAAGCCGTTTCGGAGGAGTTCGATAACAAACACAGTGACACGAGATTTTTATATATTTGAAAGAAGATATAGATCCCGAATATATATCCTTGCTCTCTTATTGAGAGGCCTTAGGTCAAACTACCAGGCTACCACGACGTTTCGTCGTAGTCGTTGGCGATTCAATAAGCATAAAGGACATAACACTGTTACACAGCGTAATCTAGTTCAGTAAACAGACATTCCACTGTTTGTTTACTGTATTCATAGCTACGCCAATTTGTTGTCGAATCATTTACATTATTGTCACAGAGCGGGGCTCCAGCTAGTTCACTTTTAAAACCGCGCAGCTGCACCGCTTGTCTAGAACGGCACAAATTTCCTGTCAAAATGAGTCGAACAGCGGGGGCAATGACACGCTTCTTGATCGTGTTGAAAATATTTTGAAGAAATAGGTACAAGCACAAAATACCCTTATATAAAAAAAATAAAAAAAAAATTTAAACTGTTTATTTCACAAAAAAAAATACACTTTATACAGCATTAACTTTAATCCTTAATTTGTAGGATTGTTGCAGTTAATAATAAAATAATAATATGTTATAAATGCTATGCTGTTATAAATAATATGATGTTATAAATGCGAAATTTTGTAAATGTGTGGTTTTTTCTTCCTCCACGCTACAGCAGCTAAACAGATTTGCCTTATGTTACGAAACGATTTGAATTACGAAAGACATAATATAAGGCGAGTGTAGACGGAAATGTTGCAAGGGGGAGACTAAGAAGGACATTCCTTGATTAGATTGGGGATGTCAAGAGTACCCGAAACCGGCGAGCATGTCTGAGAATTGTGGTAGCGAAGGATGTACGTCAGGATCGCAGCAAGTGGAAACAAGCTGTGATGCTGGAAAGGAGACGTGTGAGTATGTAGATTTGGCATAAACTTTTAAGTCTTTTAACACAGATAATTCATAACCTGGGTTCTGGATAATTCTCACATTTAGAATAGGTACATTTTACTCCAGAAAATTATCTAGTTTACGTGGTAAAGTGATAAATATTTTTTTAGCACGGCCAACAGTTGTAGTATTGTTCTTTGGTAAAATGCAAGCGAGCGTTTTTACACCAAGTGGTCAAACCGCTGTGATCTGTACAGCCACGGTCAAATAACCAATTATACGGAAACAAGCGTTTAGAACTGCCAAACAAACCCGCTGGATTGCAATTTATCGCGGCCAATTAAATTCTACACTTACTTTCAGTCGATTTAGAGCCCGTTCCGATTTCATTAAGCTAAGGAAAGGTATTTTGAATTTAGCTAAAGTTCACGAAATTTTTAACAAATTTTTATTTAAAAACACATATATATCTAAAGCGCTGTCATAATCATAATGTACTAACTTCAAATCTGTGGCTCTATTGAAAAAGGGGTTAAGTCTGCAGAAATTAAACAGCTGATTTCGACTTAGCCCCCTTTACACATAAAATAGAAAATAGCTGTTTAATTTCTGCAGACTTAACCCCTTTTTCACTAGAGCCACAGAAATATTAGGCGCAATTTGTCTCTGCGCTAACCTAGTGTTGGGTAAGACGTAGGACAAAACTTGAAAAAGAGTTTTTAAGAATAGTTTTTTGAACACAACTAGTACAATGTCCCATTTCAAATGAGACGAGGCCTACTGAAGCTCGGCTATACGTTTGAAGTTAAAAGTGCAAGTAAGACATTTGATGTTATTGTCGGTCGTACGGAGAGTGAGTAATGCAACTGCCGCTGCGACACAAAATTTGAAGTACTTAGTACACTTTAATACCTGGTTGACACTCGCGTACGAGTGGCGAGACGAACTGCGGGACGAGCCACGAGACGAGAGTGTGAACAGGCGCGCCTCGCGCCTCGTCTCGTGATTTGCCATAATTTTGAGTCTCGTTCCGGAGCGAGACGACGAGGCGAGGCGCGAGGCGAGGTGACGAGGCGAGAGTGTAAATCAGGTATCAAATATTGTGCCTCTGTCGGTCTGAGCCTGTCACAACTCTCCTATTTGACTTAATTTTTCTGCTGGGTTATTTCCGTACGTTTCTTTTATTAATTTGCGATATCTGTATGTGTATTTGTGCATAAGTCTATCTTGCATGTACAGTACGCAATGAAATCTAGTCTCAAAAGATTCATTTTCGATAAAAAACTTTGGACTTGTGGTTGACAACTTTTTTAGCTAAATATAGTATAATGTACAGCTAAATTCAGTAGTTTCATCAAACTAAACTCGCAATAAGAACGCTGTCTAAAAAGAAAATCCTCAAGTCCTCTAATTGTCTTTGTCATCAACTTGTAACTGTTTTAGGGTTCCTCGAAATAGTCCGTTTATAGGTAAGGGGAAGATGGACGGTCTGGAGATGTAACGGAGGAAGAAGCTCGGAATATTATGGACGGAGTACCGCATTCATCACTATCCCGGCTTTTATAAGTCCCACTGCATGGCACAGGCTCTCATAATGAGAATAGGAATATTAACGCCACCAATCAACTGACGTACCTACTTTTTATGAGCTGTCAAAACACAATTCTCCCACAGAGTTTGAATGGCAATAGCAACTTATGATGTCACTTATTCGCCAACTCAATATAAATATTTATTTGTTTTCGAGCAGCAAAAAATCAAATTTTGCAGTTAATCGAAAATTAATCTGGTCTTCAGGGCGTACAGAGCTTTTTTAGGGTTCCGTAGTCAACTAGGAACCCTTATAGTTTCGCCATGTCTGTCCGTCTGTCTGTCTGTCTGTCTGTCCGCGGCTAAACTCAGAGATCGTGAGTACTAGAAAGCTGTAATTTGGCATGAATATACATATCAGTCACGCCAACAAAGTGGTAAAATAAAAAATAAAAAAATGATTTTTTTTAGGGTACCTCCCATAGACGTAAAGGGGGGGTGATTTTTTTTTCTCGACTAATCCTATAGTGTGGGGTATCGTTGGATAGGTCTTTTAAAACCATTGCGGGGTTGCTAACATGATTTTTCTATTCAGTGATCTGTTTGCGAAATATTCAACTTTAAAGTGAAATTTTTCATTAAAATCGAGCGTCCCCCCCCTCTAAAATCTAAACTGTTAGGTGGAAAAATTTGAAAAAATTCAGAATGGTAGTAAATATATCAAATTTACTAGGAAAATTATAGCGGCTAAGATTGCTTGGAAATTATTTGTAGTTTAAGAGTAAATAGTAGCCTAAGGTATAAACATACCTAAACTTGGATGATTCCGTACACATACGAAATCCTTAGAAAAATATTACTTGATTTTTTTGTAATGGCTACGGAACCCTACCTTGTGCGTGTCCGACACGCTCTTGGCCGGTTTTTTTTTACTGGAGTCGTACTTTGAATTATTTTTTAATAGCGTCAATATACGTAGTGGGCTGAGTGCCACCCGGCTTCAATATGATCATCACCGCTCTGCCATGAGTGAAACGACACCGAAGAAGCTTGTTAGGCAGCGCCCTCTATTCTTGTCTAAAGTTGTAATTACAATATTATGCCAGCGGAACAGATTACCGCGATATTAAGTATCCTATGTCTTAATACAGATTTGTGTCTATCTGTATTATGCGCTCTATTACGTGATTGACTAACAAACATCCAAGCATCTTCACAAACTTTCTCATTTATAATATAATACGGAACCCTACACGCTCGTGAGCTGACACTATTGTCGCACTTGGTCGGTTTTTAAAGTCAGCAATTTGGCTTAACGAACCATTTTGAGCATACTAATTTTGCAAGATCTGCGAAAAAATGACGTCACGATCGGTATAGAGAGTTGAATGACCCGAATGTCAGCACAAAACAGCTGCTTTACTGTAGCCTTCTTACTAACATTAAGGCTACTTGCATTTTTTAATCCCTTTCGGGCTTTAGAATTAAAAAGTTTAATAGTTAAAAAAATTAAAAGTTAGCCGTGGTGGCCTAGTGGTTTGACCTATGGTCTCTCAAGCAGAGGGTCGTGGGTTCGAGTCCGGGCTCGCACCTCTAAGTTTTTCGGAATTTATGTGCGAAATTACATTTGAAATTGACCATGAGCTTTACGGTGAAGGAAAACATCGTGAAGAAACCTGCACACACCTGAGAAGAAATCAATGGTGTATGTGAAGTTCTCAATCTGCAGTGGGCCCGCGTGGGAACTACGGCCTAAGCATTAAGCATTCTGAGAGGAGGCCTGTGCCCTCCAGTGGGACGTATATAGGCATGATGATGATGATGATGAATATTTTAACCTGAGACCGTATTTTATACTAGCTTTTGCCCGCGACTCCGTCTGCGTGGAATTAGTAATTTGGGCAGCTTATTTTTTTTACCCAATTTGCTTTTTCATCAATTATGGCTCTCCTTAGTTCCTCGATATAAAAAAATTGCCCGACCCCGCAACCCCACCCTGCACTCCACTCCCAACCCCACCCCCCCACCGAACACCCCGCACACCCGCGTTCACATTCACCGCAAGTCAAGCGTGCCTATAGATGTTTTACTTCAAAAACCCCTGATTTTGAAACATTCTTCCGCTCCGCTCCGCTCCTATTGGTGTTAGCGTGATGATTATATAGCCTATAGCCTTCCTCGATAAATGTGCTATCTAACACTGAAAGATTTTTTCATATCGGAGCAGTAGTTCCTGAGATTAGCGCGTTCAAACAAAAAAACCTGTTCGATAAATTCTTAAAATAGACGTATCTTTCTTATTTCTGAACGGATTCAAATGAAACAAACACTAAATGTTAATCCAAGAAAATACCAACATATCAGTGAAAACCGCATCCTTCTAGGTTAAGCCGTTTCTGAGATTAGCGCGCACAAACGCACAGACAAACAGACAAACAGACAATAATTCTAAAAATCATTGTTTTGGGTTCTATTGCGCTAATAAATAGCCCTAGTGTCAGTTTTTCTCAAATATCTTCAATGTACAGACACCGACTTGTTACAGATTTATTATATGTATAGATATAGATAGATAGATAGAATATAGAATAGATTGATCATACGCGAGGGCGCTCGCCAAATTGAACTATGCGATCGATTACACAAACGGGATTCTTCCTAATCGCGATTCCCATGCAATATGGATTCCACACAACTGCAGTTTACCTACTAGGGGCGTTCAATAAAAAGTGAGAATGAGTATGTTATAAACAACTTTTACTAAATGTCATTTTATTTTTCGACATAGTCACCTTTTAGCATAATACACTTAGTATATCTTTTTTCTAAACTTAAAATTAAATTTTAAAAAAAGGTCTCATCTTGAGTACTTAAAAAATCTTGTACTGCAGCGACTACCGCGTCGTCGTCTTCAAATTTCTGGCCTCTCAGGTATTAGTGAAAATAAACGGATCACTCACGTCTTAAAACGAGTTTAACTCGACATGTTTCGGGCTAATCCGTAGCCCTTCCTCTCGGAGTCGCACGTCAGGTATTGTTTCAATCTCGGAAATAGGTAGAAATCACTGGGAGGGAGATCTGGTGAATACGGAGGATGCTTAAGGATATCGAACCCAGCATCACGAATTGCAGCCATTGCAACGGCGGACTTGTGTGCCGGGGCATTGTCCTGGTGGAATAGAACAACTTTCGAGAGTTTACCTCGCCGTTTTTCGCGGATCTCATTGTGCAATGTTGCTATTTGTTTGGCGTATAAAGTGCCCGTAATAGTGGCTCCATGCTCGAGATACTCAATCATTAATACCCCTTTACCTTCCCAAAAAACAGAGCCCATGACCTTATCGGCAGATGGGCTCACCTTGAATTTCTTCGGAGTTGGAGATGATGGCCTTTTCCATGTCATAGACTGCAGTTTCGTTTCAGGGTCGTAATGATGGAGCCATGTTTCGTCCATTGTTATAAATCGCGCCAAAAAAAGTTCCCGTTCTTGCTGCATCAGGTTCAAAGCTTCTTGACAAATCTATAGTCTAGTTTGTTTTTGCGTGTCAGTAAGCATTCTTGGTACCCAACGCGCAGATACCTTTTTCATACCCAAGCGTTCATGTAAAATATTATGCACGCTCCCCGTTGAAATCTTTACATTTTCAGCAATAAAACGAACTGTGACACGACGATCCGCCAAAACTGAGTTTTCGACTTTTTTCACAATTTCTTCAGTTACTGCTGTAGTAGGGCGTCCGGAGCGGGGGTCGTCCATTGTCGATGTTCTTCCACGTCTAATTTCGGCGCACCAACGTGCGACTGTCGAATACGGAGGAGCATTAGACCCTAAAGTGTCCCGCAAATCCAAATTGACTTGGTCCGTAGAAAAATTTTTCAAATACAAGTATTTGATAACGGCGCGCAGTTCTTTTTTCTCCATTTTCGCTAACGTACTCAATAGCATTGCAAAGAAATTACCGTATATTTTTTTAAACAAAAGACAGTTACTTTTTTTTTTCATAGCCATCAGCTAGATAGATTAGCTTTACCGGCCAGTATTTAATTTCGTAATATTAAAAGAGTTTGCATCTCATTCTCACTTTATATTGAACGCCCCTCGTACTACATTCGTGATTCTCACGGCCGTTATTTAAACGCAATCTGTACCTCTACCATGAGTTGCTATCGAAAACACACATTACGTTACTACAGTCGATAGCGAGTAAACGAGCTTCGAATAGTTTTCTACTAAACTCGTACCATGAGTCACGTTAACGTTTACTATACTCGCTAACGTTAACTCGATCCTTCGTGTAGTTTTCGCTACGTGACTGACTGACGTGCCTAACTTCACATCGAACTGTGCTGTCGC
Source organism: Archips crataeganus (assembly GCA_947859365.1). Lineage (NCBI taxonomy): Eukaryota > Metazoa > Arthropoda > Insecta > Lepidoptera > Tortricidae > Archips > Archips crataeganus. The sequence goes on along the minus strand of OX402048.1, from coordinate 1,737,698 downwards.
TTTCTAACTATATTGAAAAGACTGAGTGAGCATGATATTGGGCAAAAAGCTAAGTATCCAAGTCCTTCCATTAAAAATATAGAAATAACCCTGCTAATTTAAAGCGTCATAGAACAGTGTGGTAATGTAAAGCGTACGTGGTTCTTGAATTTGTTTTGGTTATTTCATCAGTGTGACAGTTCATGGAGTGCATCCATAGATAGATGTTAAGATGTTATAGTGAGTTAGTTGACACGCTAAGCTGTTGTTGTTGTTTGTTATTATTTTTCGGTATTTATTTTTTATAAAGATGCGGACTAGTGTGTCTCGATTACAATTACTGGTCGAGTATATGGAAACTTTAAATAAACATTCTAGTAACGTTAATTTAGTACCAGTACCTATAAGGTACATTTTGGGTGATACAATACAGTGACCCCAGTTTTTATGATCAATTGATCAAATATTTTGTTACAAGTGGTTAGATAAACTTGAGGAATGTGGTTTAGAGTGTTAACAGAAGTGGATATTAGCTTGTGAAATTTTCCGTGTTCTCGTCGTTCGCCTTCATAAACAGCCCTCAATAGCATATTCCATGCCAAATAATGCCTAGCCGACATTATTTTGATAAGTAAATAATTAAAATAATGTATTAAACGATGGTTCTTATAAGTTTTCACCCTCCAATTTACTAGTGAGAGAGTTAACTACAGTCGATACGGTGTTGTTCGATAACGTCTGTCAAATTTGTGACTCATGGTACCGATGTTCTATGGCGACAGCTACAAAACGTTAGTCGCTAGCGCTTGGATTTCGATAGGTTATTTACCGTTGTACTCATACTAGCGATCTTTACTTCCGTAAGTGACCGCTAGAGGCGCTGCACAATTCTTCATACAAATCATTTACGCAGTCGCTATCGAGTACGGTCACTGTAAACTCATGGTAGTGGTACGGGATTCTTCCTATTCGTGATTCTACACAATATGGATTCCACGTAACTGCAGTTTACTTACATTCGTAATTCCAATCACTTGTTATTTTAGCGGGATCGGGATTTTTTCTATTCGTGATTCTACACAATATGGGTTCATCGCAACTGAAGTTTACTTACTTACTACATTTGTAATTCCACTCAGTTGTTTTTTTTTCTTCGTAAACAATAACTTTATACTATCTCTCTATACAAGTTTATAATTTCATACAACGTTTTTTGACATGACAACGTCTAATAAATCGATGAACGTCGGCTGCACGCACGAAAAAGGAAGATGCAATGTCACGTAGGTACATAACGTATTGTCTCGATACGCGTCCCGTACGCTCGAGCCGATGAACGATCGGAGCGAGAGCGCGGCACGAGCGAGCGTAAGGCACAATCGGCTTGAGCGTTCGACATCAATGTTTTGTTATGACGTTGTCACGTTAAACTATCGTCCGTAAACCGACTTTACAGACAACCGGTTTTTTTCTTACTTCTGAGGGGATTTTGCCGTATCCACAGTGAATGTACTTTTCATTTGGACCAAAGTTACCCGCTTTATTTTGTCATCCCAATGTCTCAAGCCAAAAGCCTATAACCAGTGCGTCTTGACAGTGATGACTTAGGGCCGGCGCTCACTTGCGGCATGGCACGGCAAAGGATTTTATTACTATCAAGTTATTTTGAATTTTATTTCAATGACTTTAGAATTCATGTTACTTTATTTCGATACCACGATGCCGCGACGTGCCGAGGGATGCTGCGGTAAAATTCGTATGTAACCTGCCGTGCCATGCCGTGCCATGCCGTCAGTGAGCGCCGGCCCTTATGGCACTGAGACGTGGCCTCTAACGATGGGACTTATAAAAAAACTCAAGATTACTCAGAGGGCGATGGAGAGGGCTATGCTTGTTGTTTCTCTGCGGGATCACATTAGAAATTATAAAATACGCGCAATTCGACATAGCTCGAAGAATCGCCCGACTCAAGTGGCAGTGGGCAGGGCACGCTCGTACAACTAATAGCGGGGCCAAAAGGTTCTCGAGTGGCGTCCATTGATTGGAAGACGCGATATAGGTAGGCCTCCAACAAGATGGAGCAACTGCCTGGTTATGGTTGTGGGACGCGTTAGATGCGGATGGCACAGGACCGATCTGTTTGGCGAACCACGGGGGAGGCCTATGTTCAACAGTGGACGTCTAACGGCCGAAATGATGATGATGATGAAAGTTAGCCTCCATCAGGTCAAAGCACCCTTAAGGTATCTAATAATAAATCTTCCGAATCTTTTATATTTCGCGACGACAAGGCCGAATGGAGAACTCGTCAAAGAAGAAATCTCGTCCTTCGCAATAATGTACGTTTGTCTCAAATGAGACGTAAGGGGCAAATTTCCTTTACACATACGTCAAAGTGCTTTTATTTGACTGTGCCTTCCAATATCCGTCGCAGGTAGGCAATAAAACAGAAATATGGTATAAGATGCGTATAAGAATATTTATTCGGTTACTTGATTTAGATTTATGTTTGCTGAGATGATATTACTGCTATGTAGGGTACGAGACGCTTTGTACGACAGGTACTCTAAAAACTTTAAATCAGTTTTACGTCGGTTCGCTTGGTTCGGGTGGATGAAGGCCAGTGACCACGAATTGTGACGATGTTTGAGAGGAGTTTCAAGACAGCAGGGGATTATTATATTTTATTAAATATACTCGTAGTTGTGGTCGTAGTCGCGGTGGTATAGTGAATTGACCTATAGCCTCTCACGCGGTGGGTGAGTTTGAGCCACGCACTTGTGAGTTTTTCCGTCTATGTGCAAAAAACACAATTGTTATTTACCGTGAGCTTAACTATGCAGGAAAACATCTTAAAACATACATACATCTGTGGTGGAAGAGATCACTTTAAGGGATAAGTTCGCTTTTGTACATCTGTTTCTCTTGTTCCAACCATTAGTTTACGTGCACTATGAACTGAATGTGACTGATCGTGATGATGGTAGCGGGACTACCTGGACGCGGAATTAAACGATTTACCAGATTTGGCTCAAAACATGGGAGCAATGGAGGACCAGAGGGACAGTGGGACACTATTATAGGCTAGGAAAAAACCGGTTGTCTGTAAAGTCGGTTTATGGACGATAGTGTAACGTTAACGTGATAACGTCATAACAAAACATTCAACCCCCCCCCCGCAAACACCCCCCCTACCCCCCCCCCCCCCCCCCCCCTCCGCACCCCGCACCCCCCGCATTGAAAATTACCCGAGCGCTAGTACTAAGATTGTATTATGTAATATTGCAACTGGCCTTCACTGCTCTGTAGGTAGGTACATGTACGTTACATTGTGTCATCCTTTTTCGTGTATGCAGCCGTTCACCGATTTATTAGACGTTGTCACGTCAAAAAAAACTCCAATGAACATAATGCTATTAATAATACCAATGCGAAAGTTTTACTGTTACTCTTTCAAAGTGGCGTATTTTATAAAACACGAATAAACAAATTCAACGTGCAATGTAACCGTAACGACTACGTCAGTACGTTTGATTGTTTTGACTTAATTTCATGAATGTGTTAAACATTTCTAATCAATGTTTACACTATACTACTGCATGAGAAAAGTTAATCCATGTATTACGCTCTTGCTTGCGCGGTTGTTTGTGGTCGTAAAATATCTACTTAGTATAGTCGAAGAATCGCTAGACTTAAGTGGCAGTGGGCAGGGCACATCGCCCGTAGAACTGACGGTCGATGGGGCCGAAAGGTTCTCGAGTGGCGTCCGCGGGCGAACCGGAAGACGCAGTGTAGGTCGGCCTCCAACAAGGTGGAGCGACGACCTGGTGAAGGTAGCGGGAAGGGCCGATCAGTTTAGCGAGCTTTGGGGGAGGCCCATGTTCAGCAGTGGACGTCTTTCAACTGAAATGATGATGATGAATCAAATCAAAGGCGGAATTGCACGGATCATAGTTAACTATATAACAGCGAGTTAAGTACTAACCCAGGATTAAGTAGTCTCAAAATGTATGCTACTGTCATTCCAAACCAAAAATTGACGACTTACTTTGTTAACCCCGGACCGTGTCACCTTAAGTTTCAATATCAGTTGTATGGCTTTAAACATCAAAGGCTATTGTCATCTACAAGTCAATGAACTGGCTGATTTGCCATATTGTTTTAATTGTGATGTAGGTATACCTACGTCATAAAAAAGGTAAGTTACATGGTACATTTTCATCATCAGCCTATGTTCGTCCACTGCTGGACATAGGCCTCTCCCATGGCACGCCACTGAGCACGATCCTCGGCCACTCTCATCCAGCTGTTGCCAGCCGCCTTGCGAAGATCATCGCTCCGCATCGCTCATTGCGAAGATCGGGAAGTCTGAGGACGTCCCACGCTACGTTTGCCGATCCGTGGTACATTTTATTTACATTTAATACAGAAAACCTTGGTCTTGACAGACACCAATTGACCTAGTCCTTAAGTAAGGAAAACTTTATGCTATATGCTGAATCAGGCGTTACTTTACGGAGGTCCATATTAATGAACTGAAACAATAATTTTCCCCACCTGCGACCTTATGATATTTATTTGGGCACAAACGGTACAATTTTACTTACATCTAATATGCTTACATCTAACATTAACCAATAAAGATGCCACCATTAGTTTACTCATAAATTCAAGTTGGGTGAGTTGGTTGGTTGGATAGTTACATTTCTGCAAGAAATGGGTGTTCATGCAGTTCCTCCACCTCAATAAGTGCAAAACTGAATCCAAAATACCTATTACGTGAGTAAACCGGTGGTTTGCAGTAATTGTAAATTAAATGTCACTAATCAAAAAAAATGACAAAATGTCAATTACGTCTCAAAAGGGTCCGTTTATTGGATGTTTTACCCTATTTTGATTTATGTCCGGATTAATATAAAGGTTGCGAGTGTGGTTACAGGGAGTCTTCATATCTATATTACCTACTTACAAGGCTTGGGGTGTAGGATTACTTGCGCGGAAAGATTTTATGTCATTATACTGATGTTTTGCCATACTTGGTTCTTATGAGGGGTGTGTTGTCGTAAACACGTTTGAGACGTCAAAAACAGGTTATAATTTATAAACGTTAACAACGTTTATTTTACAAGTTAAGTATGAAGTATCTTTTTCTATTTATTTTTTATTTTCTTCAACTTCATTTTTTTTATTACTCTCTCTAGACCAGTGGTGGTGTAGGGGTAAGCACGCAGCACGGAACGCTGAGGACCTGGGTTCGATTCCCAGCATTGGTCTTTTTTCTGGGGTTTTTTCTGTGCATCTATATTTTCAGTTTGTATTTAGTTTGAAATATATGGTTTCACGGGATGACCGTAAAAGTAATAAAAAAAATGAAGTTGAAGAAAATAAAAAATAAATAGAAAAAGATACTTCATACTTAACTTGTAAAAGTTGGCCTAGTAGCGCCATCTCTTGGTCCAGGTGAGCGGGTAGCTCCGAAGGAGTGTTGAAGTCTCTCAGTAGAGGGCATAACATAGATGCGCTTTATCACTGCCTAAATGTGATTATAACAGACTGAAGTGTACGATGTATGGGAAAGATTCGTCGCTAACTTCTAGACCAGTGGTGGTGTAGGGGTAAGCACGCAGCACGGAACGCTGAGGACCTGGGTTCGATTCCCAGCATTGGTCTTTTTTCTGGGGTTTTTTCTGTGCATCTATATTTTCAGTTTGTATTTAGTTTGAAATATATGGTTTCACGGGATGACCTAAAAGTAATAAAAAAAATGAAGTTGAAGAAAATAAAAAATAAATAGAAAAAGATACTTCATACTTAACTTGTAAAAGTTGGCCTAGTAGCGCCATCTCTTGGTCCAGGTGAGCGGGTAGCTCCGAAGGAGTGTTGAAGTCTCTCAGTAGAGGGCATAACATAGATGCGCTTTATCACTGCCTAAATGTGATTATAACAGACTGAAGTGTACGATGTATGGGAAAGATTCGTCGCTAACTTCTAGACCAGTGGTGGTGTAGGGGTAAGCACGCAGCACGGAACGCTGAGGACCTGGGTTCGATTCCCAGCATTGGTCTTTTTTCTGGGGTTTTTTCTGTGCATCTATATTTTCAGTTTGTATTTAGTTTGAAATATACGTTTATTTTGACCTTTCTGAAAGCGATTCTTTTTATTTTATCATATCGATGACATAAAACCAGAGCCGCTTTTGGGCCATACAATATTTTAGATTTATGACAGTCGTTAAATCCAAATTTGAGCCAAAATTGCGAGACGAAATAATGAAATTTGAATATTTTCTATCAAAACGAGTTTTAGGGTAACATTACCCACTTTGAATCGTTAAGGCCGGCGCCCACTGACGGCATGGCACGGCGTGGCATTTTATTACTATCAAGTTATTTTGAATCTTATTTCAATGAGTTTAGTATTCATGTTACTTTATTTCGATATCACGATGCCGCGGCGTCCTGAGGGCCGATGCCACGCATAACCGATAAAGTAACATGAATTCTAAACTCATTGAAATAAGATTCATAATAACTTGATAGTAATAAAATGCCACGCCGTGCCATGCCGTCAGTGGGCGCCGACCCTTAGATACTCTAAACTCGTTACTTTAATTGGTATCACTCACTTGTGTGAAAAATATGACGTAGGTAGTTGTTTATAATTATTTACAATGTTAAACAAGATAAAATGTAAGGGTACAGTCGACTACAAAAAAATCGATACGGCCAAAGTTACAAAAATATGTATACACGACCTTAATGTTAAGTCAATAAAGGTGTGTATACATATCTTTGTAACTTTGGCGGTATCGATCTTTTTGTAGTCGACTGTACAAAATGATGGCATAATAAGATCGTCAAAGAAATCGCATGGGATAAACTGTCTTCTAGGAGTTAACAGTCAACATGGCAGAAACGGAACCCATTTAGTTTTGCTATATCAGGTGTCTGCTTACACTGTACGCGTCATGCACTTGGCCACTTTTTATCGTAACATTACTTCTGACCAAGCAATTTTTCTGCATAGTTGTATCGTAAACAAAATTCTGTACTAACATTGTAACACAATAAAGCCAAGACTGCAAATCTTAGGTATGACATTTTGTCAAACTATCAAATTATACGTTATCATACGACTGCAATAAATAAAAGAGACGACCTACCGAATTGCACTGAACAATCAAAATAACATGTTTTATAGTCCGTTATTCTGTATTATGAAATGCTGGTACACGTCCGTGGAACTATTTATATGCGGCAGACGAGCTAGATCTAAGATATGATCTGTGGTTGAATTCTGGAGAAGGTACTGCTACTTTGCGACAGATTTTAATGAAAATAAAATAAATAAAAAACCGGCCAAGAGCGTGTCGGACACGCCCAAGGTAGGGTTCCGTAGCCATTACGAAAAAATCAAGTAATATTTTTCTAAGGATTTCGTATGTGTACGGAATCATCCAAGTTTAGGTATGTTTTATACCTTAGGCTACTATTTACTCTTAAATTACAAATAATTTCCAAGCAATCTTAGCCGCTATAATTTTCCTAGTAAATTTGATATATTTACTACCCTTCTGAATATTTTCAAATTTTTCCACCCAACAGTTTAGATTTTAGAGGGGGGGGACGGCCGATTTTAATGAAAATTTTCACTTTAAAGTTGAATATTTCGCAAACAGATCACTGAATAGAAAAATCACGTTAGCAACCCCGCAATGATTTTAAAAGACCTATCCAACGATACCCCACACTATAGGGTTAGCCGAGAAAAAAAAAATCACCCCCACTTTACGTCTATGGGAGGTACCCTAAAAAAATTTTTTTTACTTTTTTTTATTCAATCACTTTGTCGGCGTGACTGATATATATATTGATGCCAAATTACAGCTTTCTAGTACTAACAGTCTCTGAGCTTAGCCGCGGACAGACAGACAGACAGACAGACAGACGGACAGACATGGCGAAACTATAAGGGTTCCTAGTTGACTACGGAACCCTAAAAAGTTTTGTAAGAAAGGCATATATGATTATCCTTTTCTACCTTTCAGCGCTTTCTGGATGTTTCTATAAATAAAAATATACCAAGAACCAATGTCACTATAAGCCATGTTTTCTTTGATTTCTATTAACTTTAAAAGAGATTTCATAAGTTTAAATAAAATAATTTCACTAAAGATAATCAACATGAATTTAATGATTAAAAATGAGCAATCCGTGATTAATTTAATGAGTTATGCATGGTTAACCAGTGTATTGCTTCCTTATTTAGTTAGATACCTAGTGATTTCTTTTAAATTTGGTTAAAAGAAGGTTCACAGTTCAAGGCATGAGTTTGTAAGTTTGTCATTAATCTTTGACTCTTTTATGTGTCGCGTCAATGTCATTTTCACTTATCTTAGAGCATTAAAACTACAGGAAAATTACAGTTTTTTTTTGTTTTAAACAAACCTTAAAACACAGTCCCAAAATCCTGAAAATACGTTTGGCCGAAAGCCCGAAGACTACAATACCAAAGATTAATATATCTACACACGAAAGACCGAAAAATTATAAAATCCCCTTTTAGGCAGTGAGCGAGCAAGACTTATCGGGGCAAAAGCGACTCGGATAGGTTAGGTTCAGAAGGCAAAGGCACCATAGTCTTCGATGTTAGGTAATTATTTCATAACAGCACAGAACTACTACTAAGATTTTTCAACATTTTGTCAAAAAACATCTAAACCATTTATGTTTCGATCCCCATTCCATCTTTTAGTTTTCGGCTCTCCACTCATATGTCATATATCATAATCCGTCTTCTGTGTTAGGGAATTCGTAGGTACTTTTGGTCATTTAAAAATAGATAATTCGAGCTTCGGTATATCGGTTTTCGGTATCTTATACTTACGGTATTCTGAATTTCGATGTGTTAAGCGTCGATATTTCAATTGTAGGTAGGTATGGCCGCGGGTGGCCAACCCGCATTTGGCCGGTTTATCGTTCCATTTAGGGGGCAAAATTTAATGACGGGTAGGGAGTTCCTTTATCGTTAAACTCAACCATCGACACTTTTTCCATAGGGTGGTGATCGCCCCCAGCTTTGTTTGTAAGTTTGTATTATTTTGTAAGTATTATTTTGGAAACAAATATGATAAAGTTTACACAAAGAATATTTTAAATAATAGCTGGGTAATACTCATCATTAATTACAAAATATTTACAATAACCTCATAAATATGCTAAATTTAATACATATGTCAAAGCAAATGTCAACTTCTCGTGATTGACAAAAGTTTCAAATTATAATACTTAGTCGAAATTTGACGTGGGCTTTACGAGGATAAAGAAGAAGAGAATTGATTTATTATTTTAAATTATAATTTTACACTAAAAACATGGAGCGATCACTAGTTTATGGGAAATGGTGTCGATAGTAGAGTTTATCGATAAAGGAACTCCCTACCTGTCATTTAATTTTGCCCCCTAAATTCCCATGTCTGTTTCTGACCAATTAATTTTATCGCACATAGTCCAGAGCAGTTTTGATGCCGCTTTCTTATCCCATCAGAATCAGGACGCATATTACTTTGTATTGGTACTGGAGTGACTAAAACCGGTCAGACGTGCGTGGAGTACATCAGTGAAAATACTGTTTTCGTTTAGCGCTTCTTGTTACTCGTTGTGTATAAGTACGTAGACTTTGACTGTTGATAGAAAGTGACATAATAATATATGAGTTGGTGACGCCTTGACTTTGTACGGATATTGAACGTGTCCCTAATCTAAGTTTGAAAATATGACTTTCTGCCAAGTTTCATGCGGCGCATTCTTCTTGACAATGATGGTCCTTACGAAAGCGCTAAGTGGTTAGTAGCAAAAACAAAACTTAAAAACTATGTTAGTGCATAGAAAAACGAATAAGTTAGTTAACCTAAGTAACTACTTAGGTCGGTTAGTTAGGTTAATTTTCTAACGTCTAAACATCACAATTTATTTTTAAAATAAACAGCTGTCAGTCAGGCCAATTTACAACAAGGTGCTTCAAGCGTTTGGATTCCAAATGCAAGGGCTCGGGGGATTTGCAAGGATCTATCGACACACTTTACGAAAACAGGCCTCCCGTGACCAAAGGACGGCCTATAGTTTGTTCACTTAGCGAATCATTGCCATTTAGAAAGGTAATTTCAGCTTTTCTCGGAAACTTTTGGGCAGTTAGAGACAAGTTTTTCCTTGTTTTAGGGTCATTATTTGCGTTTCAACCGTTTCACTTTCATGGTATTTACGATTTGACTGTTGATTTTGAAAATGTATTCGGTTATTTGTTCGAGGTCCTGTAGTTCTACTAGATAAACGGGAAACTGTATAAAAATCTTGCTACGTCCTGTATTTAGCACATACGGAAGGCTTATTTTTGTTGTAAAAGCGCAAACAGCCGTAAATTTTCAGGGTCCCGTACCTAAATGGTGCCAACGGGACAATATTACTGACACTCCGCTGTCACTATAACAACTGTATCGGCCCTCACACACGAGTCCTTCACAGGTCCGTTATTGTATCCGTGTGCACCCCCATTATAGCTTACTACAATCTTAAAATATAAAGATTTTTGTAGCTATTGGTGTTTGTGATGTATTTGTTTTTTTTTATTGAATTAAACAGTTTAAATTTTTTTTTTTTTAACAAATACTGAAAATAAAGTAACGATGTAAATTAAAGGGGGTCATCAATCATCATACAAAAACGGTGTTTTTTTTTCAGCTCTTTTACTTAACTCGATCTTTTTTATATTTTTTAGTGAATTGTTTTTTAATAAAATTACGGAGGCACGGAACAGTTCATTAAACTTGCATTTGACCGGGTTTTTTTTTCGCTCTAACTTGGGTTACTTCAAACCTAAACTAAGGGGCTGTTTCACCACTTTTCTTAAAGTTCGGATTAGCTTAATCACAACCTTATTTGTCAGATGGAATAAAAATTTCTGTTTCACCAGTCTTGATTAGCGCTAAGTGACAGACAAACTATTTCTTAATTTGACCATCAGATCAGGTGGCATTTAGAATTTTTAACCGTCACATAACTTTTTAATTAGTTACTTTATTTTTTTGTGGCCATGGTTGGAGAGCCCTTCAGCCGGTTTCAGAAAAATAAATCAAAGTATTTTTTATTTTTTTAAAGAAAGAAGTCATGCTAAAATTACAAACGAGAATTTAAATATCAAGATTTGAATAAAAAAAATATACGTCCGCTTTTATTATGTAAAAATAAATCCAAAATTTCGTAATATTTTTTAATAACAAACTTTTTTTCAGTGGCTCATTCGTTTGTTCTACCTGAACTTGTATGTCGCCATTAAAAAAAAGTTTATCTGTCAAATGGTTTGGCGCCACTTTTCGATTCGTTTTACGTGATTTTATTTTTCTTTGTTATTGTTAACAAAGTATCGTAAATAAATACCGTTTTTGGATCAATTATAATGTTACATATTTTTTATGCAAAAAAAAATAGATGTATTCAAAAATTATATAGTTAACCATTTCTTTTGCTTTAATAATGAGTGACTCTTTGAACGAAAGTGTGCGAACAGGAACGCGTGGTCGTGAAATGCGACGTTGCCATTCCGACTTTTTGTTAAACCCACGATTAGTTAAGTGGTACTTAGTTTGCACAGGACCGGAGTGGTGAAACTGAAAAAACACTAGCTGACAGATTTGTCCAGTACTTAGTTTATTCATTGGTTACGTAACCAGCAGTTTGACAGTAAGGTGGTGAAACACCCCCTAAACGTCGTATATTCTAAACTAACCCTTACCCGCACCATCGTATGCGTATGCCATTTGATCTTCCAGATTAATCTGGCATTCTGGGATTTTACTAAGTTCCAATGGGAAAGATGATATTTATTTAAAAGAAAAAACATATACAGGTGTAAATACAAGACTAAAACTACTATTAAATTAAAATAACTAAAACTAAACTTAATTAAAAAAAGAGAGGTGGGCCTCTTGGCATGGTGCCCATCAAGCAGGCAGCATTCCCGCGCTGAACAGCGATTGCGATTCTTTGCGCGAGAAAGCTGCCGGCGCGAGGGTTGCCTGTTGCCTCTCTCAACCTATTGCTGAGCTCCCTGTGTAACTCCAGTGCACCCTTACCCCAAGGACCTAGAGTCTCGAATGGAACTTCCCAATGGGAATTCCCGAAAATTGCATTGTGACCTTAATTTATGTCGTGGCTGATGCCCGTGGCTTCGTCCCAGCTGAAGTAGATTAAAACGTGCTTTCCCGTGGGAATGAGACATTTTCCCGTGGTAAAAAATAGCGTATGTCACTCTCCAGCCCTTCAACTATGCCCGTACAAAAAATCACCGCAATCCGTTGCTCAGTTTCGACGTGAAAGAAGGACAAACAAACAAACAAACACACTTCCACATTTATTTAATATGGATCCCGTGGGAAAATCGGGATAAAATGTAGCCTAGAAGGACAGATTCAAAAGTGTAAGTAATGCTTGAATCCGCAATACGATTGTCGGAATCAAATCGAATGGAAGCAATCGATGTTTTTAATCGGTAAGCCGTAACAGTGGATGGTTAGCGTCAACATCGTGTAGGGCTGTCGCCCGTTCTATAATGTATCGTACTATATTTTAATAAATTGTCCGTACTAATTCCATACTATTCCATATCCATACTTCCATACTAATATAAATGTAAAAGTGTGTTTATTTGTTAGTCTGTCCTTCTTTCATGTCGAAACTGAATTACGGATAAACTACCACAGAATAAACTACTTACAGAATAAACGTTTTTTTTTTATATATATAATTTTTTTGGATTTTCGTAATTTTTTTTATGGCCATAGTTCTGTTGAAAGGCTGGAGAATGACATAGGCTACTTTTTACCACTGGAAAATATCTCATTCCCGCGGGAAGACATGTTTTTATCTACTTCAGCGGGGGCGAAACCGCCGGCGTCAACCATGGCCGTTGCAATGAAGTCGAAACGTCGAGGTACAGGTCGATTCACAAGAGTCGGCACGAATGGATCGAATGAGTGAATGAAAGTATCTATGTGTTACCTATTTGAATACACTTCACACAAATATGAAAATGTCATGCATTAAGGTATAAGTTGGCAGCCGACTCCACGCAGCAGCAGCAGACGACGTGTCGCTAGCTATGCTAGCTACGGAGGGAATTTCATAGAAATAAGGTATAAGTTCGCGTAGCTAGCGACACGTCGTCTGCTGCTGCTGCATGGAGTCGGCTGCCAACTTATACCTTCAGTCATTTTCATATAAAAATGTCAAAGTGAAAATATTATTTATGATGTCTACCTAAATCTATACAGTATAACAATACGTGGAAATTAAATAAATATGAAACTAGTGTGTAGGTATGTACTTTATATATTGTTAAAGATTATTTTTCTACAAATAAAATTGGTAGCCCCGACATCACGGTTCATTGCTGGTCGTAGCAAATTGACCGTGCGTTGCCGCGAGAAAAAAGGAGGTTCGATTGTTTCAATTAGTGTACGCAGCAGCGTGGCTTGTTTGGATGACTTTGATGTAATGATTCGAGCTTGTTCATGGAGTTTTAGATTCGGTAAGTATTTGACCTTTAAGATTTTAAGAACCTCCAAAGGGACAAAGAACCTTTTTGGGATCCCTTCGTTGTACAAACTGCAAAAATATTGTTACAGTCAAAGTTACAAAAATATGACTAAAGTACTGTTAAGTCAATAAAGTCGGGTACCTACACATATTTTTGTAACTTTGATCACATCGATCATTGTTTCTCAAGGTTGTGCTCATGAATGCGTGGAGATATCAAGGAAATTGTAAAATACTTTAGGGCCGGCGCCCACTGACGGCATGGCACGGCGTGGCATTTTATTACTATATAGTTATTTTGAATCTTATTTCAATGAGTTTAGAATTCATGTTACTTTATTGGTTATGCGTGGCATCGGCCCTCAGGACGTCGCGGCATCGTGGTATCGAAATAAAGTAACATGAATTCTAAACTCATTGAAATACGATTCAAAATAACTTGATAGTAATAAAATGCCACGCCGTGCCATGCCGTCAGTGGGCGCCGGCCTTAAGTCTACGATATTATACAATGCACAAAAGTGGCTGACGTGGGTCATAGAGTCGCCAAGCTAAAATTGGCGTTTTGAAGTGGAGACTTCGGCTATACAACAGAAGTGTGGGCTGACCTCCTGTCCCCGGTCCGCTGCCTGCGGTCCGGTGACATTAGGTAGACAGCAGGACCAGTCTGGAAGAGGGAAAGAGATATCCGATCTTGATGGGAAAAGATTGGAGATGCAGTGTAAGTACAATATTATTAGTCACCAGCGGTAAAGCGAGTCGAGGCGGAGATGGAGGAACTTTTTGTGAATGAGTGGCTAGATACAGCTCTAGGCAAAGAGATATAAAATAAGATTGTTATTTCATTGTACTGCTATTATACTTTGAACATAAAACTGTAGCTCACAGTAGTGAGACTCACTCATAGCAAAAAGGTACGGATAACTCATGTCTATTTATGATCAAGTTTAGCTTGAATTGTATCGGGCTAATCCTTAGCCCTTTCTTGGAGCCACACTTCGCGGCGGCTGCCAAACGGACATTGTTTCGGCGTATTATAAATATGGCCTGCCCATTCCTTCTTTTTTTCTTCGTTGACCCTGGTTCTTCTACGGGTCTCCTCACTATTGCTATGGAAAACGGACATTACAAGCAGATTAACTCCTTCATCAACTACATTTTATCGCACGAAAATTGCTCTAAGGAGTATTATGCATACGACAAGGGCTCCTTTCCCGCATTTGGTCCTTTTCTTAATTCTTTGCTAAGTCCGTACAGAGACTATTTCGCTCGCTGTGGAAGGTCGCCACTATGTACAAGGAGAATAACTCCTTCCTCATCCTCATATTCATATAACTGCAGTATTAAATTATCGACGTTAAATAATTTTCCATTTATTATCATACAAATGAAGACTAAAATAATATTAGCAATGCGTCATAATTATGCAAATGCAAAACTAGTCAAACGTTATGGTTTCCAACAGTTATGCATGCACTTGGATGTTAACTAAATGTTTATTATTATTTACTAATCAAAACGTTCAACAGAAAGTTTTTTATACTTATTAAACGGCACCTGAAAGGTGGCCTGTGCCCGGCAGTTAGACGTTTACAGGCCAAACATTCGCAAAAATGAGTAATTCATACAAAATTACCTTTAGAAGCATACATGGACAATTTATTGAAAAGAGCCCTTTTCTAGGAAGAAGGATACAGAAAACATACAGCCCCTCTTAGGACAGGCGCCCGCTTCAGTATTGCGTCAATGTGGTATCATGGCAATTATCAAAATTACTTTTACTTTTGAAGAGATTTATTTCGAAAAAGGATACTAGCCATACATTATCATTCTTAATAGTAAAGTAACTTAATTTATTTTTTCTGAATATTTTTTCTTAATCTTTGTTAATAACTAAAACAGAATTCTGACTAATCAAACAACAAAAACAATAATTATTCTTAGAACAAAACAATTCAAAGTTTAGGGGAGACCGAGGACAGTTGTGACAGAGGAGAGTAGTGACAACGTCGACTTTTTAGAACTTATTAACTGTGTGCTTAGTATAAGTTTTACTTCACCAAAACACTTCTTGATCGCGTTTGTTTACGTAAAAATTTCAATTCTATGGAAACATGGACGCGCGGCCGCGGAGGCGCTGTCCATGTTTCCTTAGTAATTGATTTTTTTTACGTAAACGCGATCGAGAAGTATTTTGGTGAAGTAAAACTTATACTAAGCGTACTTCTAGCGAGCTCGCAATAGCGCGCGTTTTTTAGTTCAAGTCTCGAGCTATCAAACGAGCGCTGTTTGGATCTTGCTAGCAGTAAATTAGTTACCAAAAATCGACGATGTCACATCTCTCCTTTCTCACAACTCTCCTCGGTCTCCCCTACTAGTTCAAACACGAGCAAGCCTAAAATTCAATAAATTGTTTGATGCCACAAATAAGTTTTTCTTTCATTTAGCTAATTCACTGTCAGTTCCGTTCATAGAATGCGATATCTCTCGTGCATTGCTGATCTTATCTAACGGTAATAGCTATATTACATCTACGGTTTACCTCATCTCGTAATTTTATACAAGTCGTGACGCAGGATGCTCTGAGGTCAAATTACAGACCGTAATTGTAATCTCGGGCTGCAAATTACAGCGTTCAGTATAGCCCCTAAATAGACAGGCGCAAGGCGTAATGGTACCGCACTAGTATTTAACATATTTAGATTTGTGTCGATCTTTATCTTTGGCTGTCTGATTTGAGATAAATAAATAAATAAATATTAGGGGACAATCTTACACAAATCGATCTAGTCCCAAATTAAGCAAAGCTTATACTATGGATACTAGACGACTTATATACATAATACTTAAAATACTTAAATACATAGAAAACATCCATAACTCAGGAACAAATATTCGTGCTCATCACACAAATAAATGCCCTGACCGGGATTGGAACCCAGGATCTCTTGCTTCGTAGGCAGGGTCACCACCAACTAGGCTAAAGCGGTCGTTAAAATAGTAAAGGAAGACAGCTTTGGACCGTGATTTTGATTGCTTGGAGTTTTATTTGCTATTTTTAGCTCGATCTGTATAATAGAAATTTAACTTGGACTTTTTACACCTACACAATGTATGGCCATTAAGCAAAATAAAAAATGAAAAATAATATACACCATGGGTACAGTAAATGCATCAGAGCCAAATGAATAGATTTCGGAATCCCTAAGAAGTAAAAAAAAAACATTAAATGAACCTGGGTTCTAAATGGCAATTTTAACCTTCCTTTTGTTCATAAAAGTCAAAGTCAAAGTCAAAATTCTTTATTCAATTTAGGCATCAATGATGCTCCTATGAACGTCGAAGAATCTACCACTGGTTCGGAAAAAACCCTGTACATACATTGTTTATACATGAATTGTAAAAATATCAAAAAATTAAAAAAGACAATTAAATAAATAAAAATAAAATAAATATCACGGGACAATTCACACCAATTGACCCAGTCCCAAAGTAAGCTAGGAAAGCTTGTGTTATGGGTACTAGGCAACGGATAAACATACTTATATAGATAGATACATACTTAAATACATATTAAACACCCAAGACCCGAGAACAAACATTCGTATTTTTCATACAAATATCTGCCCCGACACGGGAATCGAACCCGGGACCTCAAGCTTCATAGTCAGGTTCTCTAACCACTAGGCCATCTGGTCGTCTACAATTGCAAGTGTTCTTCTTAAATTTAAGAGCTATGCTCTTGTCGGTGGAGTAACCGCCACTCCGCGCGGTCTTCGGCCAGCCATTTGGCTTCCTGATACGACACGACACCCATTTTCTCCTTTACCTGGTTAAAATAGGTCAATGTTGGCCTACCTCTGCCTTGTATTCCTTCTATTATTTTTCCTTCCAGTAGGATTAAGAAGGAATTGTCGTGTCCTATCATTATCTATCTATACATATAATAAATCTGTAACAAGTCGGTGTCTGTACATTGAAGATATTTGAGAAAAATTGTCACTAGGGCTATTTATTAGCGCAATAAAACCCAAAACAATGATTTTTAGAATTATTGTCTGTTTGTCTGTTTATCTGTTTGTCTGTTTGTCTGTTTGTCTGTGCGTTTGTGCGCGATAATCTCAGAAACGGCTTAACCTAGAAGGATGTGGTTTTCACTGATATGTTGGTTTTTTTTTGGATTAACATTTAGTGTTTGTTTCATTTGAATCGGTTCAGAAATAAGAAAGATACGTCTATTTTAAGAATTTATCGAACAGGTTTTTTTGTTTGAACGCACTAATCTCAGGAACTACTGCTCCGATTTGAATAATTATTTCAGTGTTAGATAGCACATTTATCGCGAAAGGCTATAAGCTATATAATCATCACGCTAACACCAATAGGAGCGGAGCGGAGAGAAAGAATGTTTCAAAATCGGGGGTTTTTGAAGTAAAACTTCTATAATAGGCACGCTTGACTTGTGGTGAATGTGAACGGTGCAGGGGGGGGTTCGGTGTGGGGGGGGGTAATTTTTTATATCGAGGAACAAAGGAGAGCCATAATTGATGAAGCCAATTGGATAAAAAAATAAGCTGCCCAAATTACTAATTCCACGCAGACGGAGTCGCGGGCAACAGCTAGTTCTTAAATATGTCTCCTTCTGCAGATTATGGTCTCCAGTAAACGCAAGCAAAAATTTTTTTTTATTTTTCAACACTTCCTAGTGACGGTCTAAAAACAAAATCGTACTAAGCATTACAAAACCTACTCCAAATGCAATAAGGATAATAACTACGGAACTAACCAATTACACTTTTATCTATGTTTCTTACGTACATAACTCATAAAGTATTCAGCTTGTTTAGAGTGGATTCATCTAGATGATTTAATGCTTTATACAGCAGCTATGGAGTCACGCCACGTTATTTTCCTATCGTTTGCTGATTATCAGTCCATCCGACGAAACATTTTTTTTTTCAATAAATAAAACATTTTCGGGTATGCCAGTAATAATTTTAATAAACCCGCAACTTTTGGCTGTACGCGCTGCGTAATGTTGTTAATTTTCTAAATTTTAAATTAGCGTTCTGAAAAACACCTTCAATGTCCAATCATGTCAAGCATTGAGTCGTGGGTTCAAGTCCAGGCATCTTTGAGTTTTTTAGATATTTATATGCGAAATTACATTTGAAATTTAACATGATCTTTACGGTCAAGAAAATCATCGTGATCGGCACACGTCTGCGAAGAAATTCAATGGTTTGTGTGAAGTTCCTAATCTGCACTGGGTCCGCGTGGGGCCTACGGGCCAAGCGTGGGCATACTGAGAGATTGGAATCGCTAATTATAGTGCGGATCCTTTATTCCGCTTGGCCTGACATCCACTTGGCCTGTTTCTAATAACGTTTAGTCACTCACCGTCTTGTCCTAGAGAAATGTCGCCACTTAATAAACACCACGGTATCCTAAATAAACGACTCTAAAATTAGAAGGGGTTGATCAAATCTCTCAGGTTCAATTTACAGAGGTAGTTGCCGTTAAATATTAACTGACGTAATTAAATGTAAACTATTGTTAAACTAAGTAATGATTTATCTTAATTCATAACAGGTAGCTAAAGCGTTAAATATCGATAGATTTATCAGTATTTTGTATAGGAAAAAAACATGATCATTATAAATAAATAAATAAATAAATATCACGGGACAATTCACACCAATTGACCTAGTCCCAAACTAAGCAAAGCTTGTACAATGGGTAATAGACAACGGATAAATATACTTATATAGATAGATACATACTTAAATACATTATTAAACACCCAAGACTCGAGCACAAATATTCGTATTATTCACACAAATGTCTGCCCCGACCGGGTATCGAACCCGGGACCTCAAGCTTCGTAGTCAGGTTCTCTAACAACTAGGCTATCCGGTCGTCTAGATCATTATTTCTCAGTCATGTTTAGTTATGAAAAGCAGTGGTGTGGTGACGTAACAAATTAATTCCAAAATGGGCATGGACATTAGCAAAAGTTAAGGGTCTACAGCCAATATTTTTAGTCAAGTCTACTTCGACGTGTGGGACGCCTAGCCAACTTTCGGCCAGTTTAAATAAATCTTAATTTTGCTGACTCAGAGTCGCTAATGTTATGTCCACAGGAAAGACAACTTTTACTTCTTACTGTGTATATGACCCGTACTCATCATCATCATCATTCCAGCCTACGTAAGTCCCATTGCAGGGCACAGGCCTCACGGATTCAGTGCTCATTGCAGATTGGGAACTTCACACACACTATTGAATTTCTCCGCAAAAGTGTACAGGATTCCTCACGATGTTTTCTTTCAAGCTAACCAAACTAGCAGTTCCTTGCGACTCCATCTGCAAATAATTCGTTTAACGCTATCCCGGAGTAACTATGCAATTTCCCGGTACACAAAATATGAAAATATCTCCAGTCAGACAGGCAGACACACTATCGCATTAATAACATTCGTAAGGATTTCAAATGTAATTTCGCACGTAAATTACAAAACTCAGAGATGCAAGCCCAGGCTCGAACCCATGACCCTCTGCTTGAGAGACCATCGGTCAAACCACTAGGCTATGACGGGTTTTTGCTTGTGTACCTTAAGGGTTTAAAACTAGTAAACTAAAAAAAATCAATGATACCAAATTGCAATCACTTTAAGTGGGAGTCCACCAAGTTATCGTAATAACCATTCAAACAAATAATAGCAAATAACAAAAAACAATCTATAATAATCATGCCTTCTATTGCGTACATACATTATGGCAATATTACACAAAGGCAATGTTATCACCACTTTCTATGTTAGGAATTCCGGAATAGATATATAGGCGCTATTCCAAACACCATTGTCCCATAATCGACCCACTATGTTGGTGGGACTCATTGTACAAATGATTTGCTTGATGTTATTGTTTGAGAGACAATATACTGTTACTGTTACGCATAACTGAAACTGTGTTAAAAAAATATTGTATTGAATACTTTTAAATAATTTATTGAATCAGGCGTTACTTTGCGGAGGTCCATATTAATGAACTAAAACAATTACTTTGCTCACCCGCGACCTTCGAGGCGAGGTCGCGGGTGAGCAAAGTAATTGTTTTAGTTCATTGAATACTTTTGATGTAATATGTCATTTAACACGTTCACGGACACAATAAATCTTCTTAGTCTAGGGTGAAATGAGCATTTACTAGGCAAGCGTGCCCCATCGAGTTAATATTGGTATAAACATTTTGAAAAAAATAGTTTGGGAGGAAATATGTCAAATTATTTGCATTTTTAAATCCTAGTAATTATTCGTGATGGATGGCTACCTTTCAGCTATAACTGAAAGTTTTGTTTTTGATTGTTTTTACCTCCATGGGAATGTGGACGACATGGGAATGTGGACAAGTTGGGAATGTAGACGAGATAAGAAGTGGACGATTTGGGAATTGAATGTAGACTAAATGGGATTGTTGCCGAGCTAGGAAGTTGACAAAATGGGAATATGGTTGAAGTGAACCTAAACGAAATAAATCCTTCTAAATGCATGATACCGTAAAATGTTACCGTAACCTGAATACGTGGGTTTCTAACACGGGCAAAGCCATGTGATTAAGTTTTTTATTTATATATTTTATTTAAATTACATTTTGGGCGACGCATTTTTTGTTTCTCACCATATTAGGTACGAGGTAGGTAAATGGTCGTAAAACGCATTGTTTCGGACTAGGAAATTGATTAGGCATGCCCACGCATTTTGCTAAGTACTATTTTAACAAGCTCATAGGGCTGTATATATAGGATGGGAGGCAGCATTGCATTATTTCTACCAATTTCATACCGAATAAATCTCATTTCACATTCACATTAGGAAGCTACGTATCTGATTGTGCTAGATAGTCCGCCAACAGGGAGAGGTGGTGGGAGATCGTGCGGAGAGCTGTTTCTGGTGTGTTTCTGCCTTTACTAATAATACGGATTCCTCAACGTGCCCATGACCACTCTGCCAAGATTGAAACGACAGAGAGAAGAAGAAATCTCGTTTTAGATACTGGTTTAATCCTACTAAAATTATAATTATTGAATAATATAAAATGTGGACGATTGGATGCGGATCCAAAACAAATCAAAAAATCAGAAATTTCGATGAAATTTGGCACATTGATAAAATATACTCTGGATTAACTCATAAAGTACTTGTATACAGAAAAATTGGATTGTTACCACAAGATAGCGATAAGCAAACACTTCACAGACGAAGTCGCAAACAATATCTAGTATTCAATAACCACGAAAATGAGCGTCCGCTGTCGCGTCCATACCGCTACTGGAATGGCTGACAGTCAGAGCGCATAAGTAATAAGGCCAAATTATGTGTTATATTTTTTAGTCGGCATGGTAATGGCTCATTTAAATACAGCGCTACCTCCCGTACTAATAAAAAAGATACAATAACAATCACATAACAATTGATTCGTTCAGGAAATGTGCTGACAACAGTTCGTGTCTTAAATCCAAAGAAGCGTAAGAGCATTTTGATAGCAAATGTATCGTTGGACCTATTGGTCTATTGTAGGTTTCAAATTACAGCGACATTGCTAAGGTCAGTGCTTATTGTGTTAAATCGTTCTCATGCCCTAGTTACCTTATTAAGGCTGTTGTAGTTTTTAAATATCGCCTTAAGTGCATTGAAAATAATGCAAATCTTTACGGAAAATATTTCATCATCATTGTCGTTGCACCGTAGAACTAAAAAAAAATAAGACATCTCTAATTAGGTTGGGCTAAATCATCTGCGTGATCGAATCCGTATGAGAGATTCAGATAACCAAAGTTACTGACACAGCTTATAGAGAGTTGCCAGACTTAAGTTGCAATGGGCGCGGCTTCCGGGATTTCAAACAAATCCCGTGAAATTTTCCAAAAATTACAATACATCGTGCTCTTCATTCATAATCATCATCATCATCCAAGCCTATATACGTCCCTCAGCAGGGCACAGGCCTCCTCTCAGAATGAAAAGGCTTGAGCCGTAGTTCCCACGCAGACCCAGTGCAGATTGGGAACATCACACTCACCATTCAATTTTTTCTCAGGTGTGTGCAGGTTTCCTCATGATGTTATCCGTCACCGTAAAGCTCATGGTAAATCTCAAGTGTGATTTTGCACATAAATTCCGAAAAACTCAGAGGTGCGATCCTGGGCTCGAACCCACGACATACATAGGTACATTGCAAGTTAAATAAAAGCTTGTTAGAAGGAGCGTATCTGTCATTCCAAATGCCCAGATATTATTATCAAGAACAAAAACATACACACACACGCACGGGGTGTAAATGCAATGATGTGCTTTTCGGGAATTTTCAATCTTATTTAATACGACGGCATCTAACGGTTCACGCAAGCAAATCAGTGGGTACGGTAAAGGCTTTATTTGAAAGTTAATATACGTGTACTGCAGCCCGTACCGCTTTGTTGCTTGGATTGTATTATCATTATTTACTGGATAACGGTATACGGGTTTAATCGAGGCGTACTGGAAACTTCGCCATATTGCTGGGTGAAACAATGTAATGTAAGGAAGTAAGTGTTTAATAACCGACATCACAAATGAAGGAAGTTTTACATATAATAATACTAGCTGTTGACCGCGACTCCGTCTAGATAGAATAGGGGTAATAAAATAGCCTACGACTTATTATCAGACCTACCGAATACGGAGAAAAAAGTTTAATTGAAATCGGTCAAGCTGTCTCGGAGGAGTCCGATAACAAGCACCGTGACACGAGATTTTTATATATTAGACTAGCTGTTGCCCGCGACTCCGTCCGCGAAGAATAGGGGTATTAAAATAGCCTACGACCTTTACTCAGACCTACCGAATACGGAGATTTTTTTTATAAAACTCGTTCAAGCCCTTTCGATACCTAACAAAAACACCGTGACACGAGATTTTTATATATTAGAAGATTTTTTTTATGTTGGTTACCTTAGAACACGTCATTTAAGTGGATTTTACTCTAGTATCTTTTAGCACCATTTTTAATTGCATAAATAAAAATTGTGTAAAACTCATTTTGCAATGCCGCATGCCACAAACTGGACTTTTGTATTAAACTGAATGCAGCAGAATTAGCAGAAATTCTCGAAGAGGTCACACAAAGACAAACACATAGTAACTTTTGCATCGAATAGTATAAATTAAATTACCTCGTTAAACCAAACTAAACCCGTTAAACTCGTTTTAAGACGTGAGTGATCCGTTTATTTTCACTATAGTTAAATTACCTATCTGACGAAAAAAAATACAATAAATCCACCAACCTTATTAATTTTACTTTTATTAACAAACTTTGCGTCGGAAATACTCCTGTCACTTCTGACGGTCAACTTTCCCACAGGACACGGGAACTATCAAAGTTATTATTAGACAGGACTAGGTAGATTCGATTCCCGGGAGCAAGACCACGGTCATTGAGGTGAACGATCTATCACTTAGAAACTTGCATGAGTTTGGAATGTTCGGAAATCGATAACTAAATTTACATGTCTATGAATATTCCAGTCGGGTGAATCTTGGTTTGAAATTTTAGGAATTAAATGGCTGAACATTGGCTTCTTCGGCTCAGGGATTTCGTCTACACCATTTCGTCACCTTCTTAAATCTTCCACAGTGCCATGTCGTCAGCCTACAATACCTAAATCGTCACCTTCCTTACTCATTATACTCTGATGTCGCCAATATCCCATTTTATCTGCATTCCTATTACGACCACAGAGCCAACTCGTCCACATGCCTTTATAAAAAAAAATGTTTATTCACAAACTTAAAACAAGAAAAAATTAAAACAGAAAGAGATACAAAAAAAAACCATTAAAACTTTGTGAAAAGGTGAGGACTCAGCAAAGTTGCTGGTTTTCAATACTTACCCAATACGAGGTAGGAGGTAGTGTGGCTGTCAAATTAAACAATGTCACACTACCCAAATCTATCTTCTATCTATACCTACATATAATAAATCTGTAACAAGTCGGTGTCTGTACATTGAAGATATTTGAGAAAAACTGTCACTAGGGCTATTTATTAGCGCAATAGTACCCAAAACAATGATTTTTAGAATTATTGTCTGTTTGTCTGTTTGTCTGTGCGTTTGTGCACGCTAATCTCAGAAACGGCTTAACCTAGAAGGATGCGGTTTTCACTGATATGTTGGTATTTTCTTGGATTAACATTAAGTGTTTGTTTCATTTGAATCGGTTCACAAATAAGAAAGATACGTCTATTTTAAGAATTTATCGAACAGGTTTTTTTTGTTTGAACGCGCTAATCTCAGGAACTACTGCTCCGATTTGAAAAATTCTTTGAGTGTTACATAGCACATTTATCGAGGAAGGCTATAGGCTATATAATCATCACGTTAACACCAATAGGAGCGGAGCGGAGCGGAAGAATGTTTCAAAATCGGGGGGTTTTGAAGTAAAACTTCTATAGGCACGCTTGACTTGTGGTGAATGTGAACGCGGGTGTGCGGGGGATTCTGTGGGGGGTTGGGTTGGGAGGGGAGTGCGGGGGCAGGTAATTTTTTTATAGCGAGGAACTAAGGAGAGCCATAATTGATGAAAAAGCAAATTGGATAAAAAAAATAAGCTGCCCAAATTACTAATTCCACGCAGACGGAGTCGCGGGCAATAGCTAGTAGATACATATCTTTGTAGATATAAGTCCAAAAATAGCAGCAGATCTTTGACCAAACTATGCAACAACTTAAAATTGATTTAGCTGCAGGTACTGTGGGCCACATAGGAATGCGAACAAGATAGGAAAGTGACGATATAGGAATATTATGACCATATTATGGCAATGAGGACGATTTAAGAAGATGGCGAAATGGACTGTAGACGAAGTCAGTCATCCTGAGCCGTTTCTTTGTGACGCTAACGATAAGATTTGCGTAAACGCTGCAGTTCTTGAATAAAGTAGGTATGTATGCTTTGTTAAGTTAATATCCGCCTTTCTTTCCAGTTAATACTATGCCCATACTTCGTGCTAAAATTGGCACTTAAAGTGAAACAGCTGAAGAATTCTTGCGTTTTTCCTGCCAATTAACCATGTCACGCTATTCATTTATGCGATGCAAAGAAGTAAAAAAATAATTACACTAAGAGCTACTTACTAAAGTACATTTTTTTGTTCGTGTATCTCCTGCGGACATGGGAAAAATTAAGGCTCTATAGACAAGCCAATATTTTTCAGAAAAGTAAAGGTACATCGGCGTATAAGACGCCTGATCAACTTTCGACCCATTTAAATTAAGTTCGTTAATGTCAAAGTCGCTAATTTTCTGTCCACAGAAAAGAAAACTTTTATTTGTTACCCAACTAAAAATGTTATCGTCGTTCCACTGGGCAAAATGTATTGTGTCATAATATAGCATTCGTAAATCAACAGCGTATTAACTTAAAATATACCGTTTCAATTTCAATTAGGACCTTCCGAAATTTACTTAAATTAATTTAAAATGGTGTATTATATTGAGTTAATACGCTGTTGACGTTGTGGGAGTGCGAACGTGTCAGAGTCTGAATGTCGGAAAATAGAAAGAAAGAAAGAAAGAAAGAAAAAACATTTATTTATAGCAACAATAACACGTACACAGGCTAAAACTAAAAATACAAACATAGACATAGGTAGACATGTTTGTACAATCTACCACCGGTTCGAAAAAGCCCTGATGAGAAAGATCCAGCAAGAAACTCAACAAGTTATATTGTTTTTAAACATGTCTATAATGTTACCTACGTACATACACTTACAATTTCAAACACAACTATATTTTTAACACAGTAGATAATATACTATATGAAACTAAGGATCGCCAATCCGGATCAGAATTATTTCCAAACATCCCTGTCCATGATATACCTAATCATTAATACGCCTTAGATATGTGGTATTCACAATGTGTTGTTTTTTTTGTGTTTTGTTTTTAAATGGGTCCCACTGAAAAACAGCGTATTGCGGTTTGCCGCAACATTATGCTGAGTGGGGCCCAATTTATACTACTCGATGATTTTTCTTGTATCTTTTCCTGTCAACTGTATTTCCTGTGTATCGAATATGTGTAAATAAACATCTCTCTCTCTCTCTCTCTCTCCCGCTAACTCTTGGCCTACCTAATTTCATCGAAATACCTATCATATCAACTATAGTTACAAGTGGAATCATGTGAGGTCAATTTCCACGTATGTTGATCCTATCTACCGTGATGCCATGAATCCAATTTAATACTATCATAGCATTATTAGCAGAACTTAAATTATAATGAACCACACTAACAACAGGATGTGTGTCCACTTATTGCTAAATGCAATTGACAAAACAGCGATTTATAACCGCTGATTGGTCATTAATGGCAAACACATGAAACTGTAGCATTTAAAACAAAATGGAGATTAAAATATTCCAACCAATCCTATTTTAATGGGTCATAAAGTTAGTTATCGGAACTTGTTGAGAGCTCATTTGACTTTGGTCTGTAGTCCAGTTGAATAGCGTTTAGTTTTCACTGTAGTTGTTATGGATGCATCTAGAAAATGCTTGACATAGCCGCCGCATGCATGTAGTGTTACTTCACGCTCATTGCACACAATGCGTGCACGCATCTAACCTTGCTAAATACCACTCGAATAACTGGGCCAGTGGATACCTTCCCTGACATAGCTAAAGTAAAGTTAAAATACTAGTCCTAGTTATTTTTTATATATTTAATAGGGGGGAAAAGAGGGGGGGCACCGCATAAAAGCAATTACCGCCGACCATGAACGCCCATACAACTAGTAGAGAATTTAATTTACTTAATCTAGTACTTTTAAAGTTAGATAATTTAATTTATAGTTGAGTTTTATTCATTTTTAGGATTCCGTACCCAAAGGGTAAAAACGGGACCCTATTACTGAGGCTCTACTGTCCGTCCGTTTGTCCATCCGTCTGTCCGTCCGTCCGTCCGTCCGTCCATCCGTCTGTCACCAGGCTGTATATCATGATTAATGAAATGTGATAGCTAGACAGTTGAAATTTTCACAGATGATTTATTTCGGTTGCCGCTATGACAACAAACACTAAAAAGCAAAATAAAATAAATATTTAAGGGGGCTCCCGTACAACAAATGTGATTTTTTGCTCGTTTTGCTCGATATTGATAACGGCAACAGGTAGACGCTTGAAATATTCACAGACAGTGATTTTTTTGCCGCTTTTATAGATAATGGTACGGAACTCTTCGTGCGCGAGTCCGACTCGCACTTGGCCGGTTTTTTATATATTAGATATAATAATATGTACGTTTCCGAGGCATCAAAAATATCTATACAACTCTATACCATTAAACATAAGGTTAGTGTTTACATATATTTGACGCGTTGGCTGTATAGACATTTGCGCCTTCGACACTGTGAGTGTAAGTGAACCAAACCAAAAACAATTTAATGCGTCAAGCCGTCAAAACATCGATCGACACGATGCTAAAGGAAGTTACTCAAGCATAATAATAAGTCTAATGACTCTTCGTTAGTTTTTATGTGACCTTGCCAGAAGTGAGTAGAATACTGCTTAAGGAAGCACAATTTGTCTGATTGGTTTGCTTTTGATTAAAATGAGTTATGATTACGACATATTTTAAGAAGGTAAGTTGTTTTTAGAGATTTTTGAGGCTTACTGAAATGAAATGAATAGAAAATTAAAAATTTATTGTCCCGTATATGGTCAGAGAAGAAATGTTAGGTGTGTGTGAAGTTTCCAATTCAGACTGGGCCCGCGTGGGAAACTACGGCCCAAAACTCTCGTTCTGAGAGGAGACATGAGCCCATGCAGTGGAACGTATATAGGTGGGGATGATCGATGATGATTGATTAAATTTTGTAGGGTAAAGTCTGACATTGGCCTAGTCTTTTTTCAAAGACCGTGTGCAATCTTTATGGCCGGGTACTGTACCTAATAATACTCGATGTCGAAAAAGACACGTTTCGAACACTAGCTATAGGTATAGGTACCTCGTTTTTTTAGCATTAGAAATAAGGTAAACAATCTGACGAGCCTTTTAATTGAAAAACGCTCTTTAAAAACCGGCCAAGAGCGTGTCGGACACGCCCAAGATAGGGTTCCGTAGCAGGTACGAAAAAATCTTTGCATAATGTATTAATGTGGTTGTTTTGGTCCCAACGTCGGCGGTACAGCGCCATCTATCGGCGAATTGGGTAACTAAGAACTAGTATGTACCTATGTTGATTGTTTTTCAGATGTAATATGTTTTTTATTTGAAAGAAGATACTGTTAGCGTGATTTTATAGGTACCTAAACAAAAAAAAAATGCTTGCAATGGCGGTTAAATTACAATCTTAGTTTAGAAAATATTTTTTTACATAAACTTAATAACTGCTCAACTGATTAAGTTGAAAATAATTTTCCTAGAAACTTTTTATTAAGTTTAACTTACGTGATTTTTTTCATATTTTTTAGACGTCCGGTTCAAAAGTTAGAGAGGGGACACATTATTTTGAACTTTCGGAGTGAATATCTCCTAAAATATTTACTTTATCAAGAAATGGTTTTAAAAAACCCGTATTTATTTTCAAATACCTATCCAATGATACCCCACACAATAGGGTTAGTCGAGAAAAAAAATCACCCCCACTATACGTCTACGGGAGGTACCTTAAAAAAATTTTTTTTTTAGTTTTTTTTATGTAATCACTTTGTCGGCGTGACTGATATATATATTCATGCCAAATTACAGCTTTCTAGTACTAACAGTCTCTGAGCTTAGCCGCGGACGGACAGACAGACAGACAGACAGACGGACAGACATGGCGAAACTATAAGGGTTCCTAGTTCACTACGGAACCCTAATAGTTGACTACGGAAACCTAAAAATTATAATTATTACTTATGTAATCAAAATAATGTAAATATGTCCCCGTTAATTTTTACAAACATACTGTATTAACTGAAGCTCAAAAGTCCAGGCTTAAGGTTTGCCAGCGAGCAATGGAGCGCAGTATCCTGGGTGTTCGAAGATCTGATCGAATCAGAAACACTGCACTGCGCTCCAAAACTCGTATTACAGATGTGGGTGTTAAAACTGCTAAGCTGAAGTGGGACTGGGCCGGACATGTCTGCCGAATGCATCCGGACCGATGGGCGCGAATCGTTACCGAATGGGTTCCGAGGGATGGCCAAAGGAGCAGAAGCAGACCTAAGAGGAGATGGCGGGACGACCTGAGCGCTTTTCAGCTCGATTGGCAGGTGCATGCCCAGGATAGGGAAAAATGGCGGAGGAAAGGGGAGGCCTTTGCCCAGCAGTGGGACATATTATAGGCTATATAAAAAAAAAATACTGTATTTGCTGTAATTTATTTTTCAAAACTCTTTTCAATAAAAAAGACACGTCAAGAACGCTTACCTTCTTTCTAATGCTAAAAAAACGAAGTACCTATAGGTTACGCGCAGTATTTGGTTTTGATAACAAACACAGCTGTTCCGTTTCTTAATTGTACCTAACTCGTTATGAATCATAAAGACACATTTTACGACCTGACTATAGTGGATGACACAAACAATTTTGAATCTTTATGATTAAGTACCTATTGTACCTATAAGCGGCGTTTGGGAAATACGCTGAATTTTTTAAAATAACGTCATCTTTCACTATTTAAAGACGTTTTATGAATGTATTTAATACTCTAAAACTTATTTGTATTTTAAAAGATGGACTGGTAGAGATCCCTTAAAGGGATAAGTTCGCCTTTATACATTTATTTCAATGGTGTTCCATAGTGTTTTGTTCTTTTGCACATATCATTCATTAGTTAGAGTTGCAAAAACGCTCCCAGACTTTTAGGCACAATTTTATAACGTTTTGTTATTTTTTCTTCTGCTATGCAATTTTCCGAGATAAAAAGTACATATACTGTAACGTTAATCCAGATTATAAACTAGTAGCGTACGATCGTACGATAGGTTAGGTACCAACGAAGCGTTACTATTGGTTTGTGGTCATTTTCGACTTTCGTTTTTCACAATGGAATTTTTGACTCTAGTCAAAATAGTAATTATAAATCGATTGTACAATCGATACTAAATCACCTCGTTTCGGGAAAACAACCACTAAAATTTCACGGTGTATGTGTGCCAAACTTTATCAGTATTCAACAAACTACATATTTTAGAGTGAAAGAACAACAAACATCTAAACATTCATCCATACAAACTTTTGCGTTTGTAATAACATATTAGTAAGATATACTGTTGAATGATTAAATTTAATATTTAGTGCTGTGCTGGCAACTGGTAAAAATAAATTTATCAATATTTGGGTTAATAGGTTCGCCACTTGACACGCCAGCATTTATTTAGCTGAAAATTAAATTAGTTTGTCACTCACATTTATTAATTTTCTGAATATGGAATTGTTTTATTAAATTGTTTATATTAATTGGAACCTGGTAAATTGATTATGAAATAACAACGATGTTGAATGTTCTACAATATGTATATCAGACCAGATGGCCTAGTGGTTAGAGAACCTGACTATGAAGCTTGAGGTCCCGGGTTCGATTCCCGTGTCGGGGCAGATATTTGTATGAAAAATACGAATGTTTGTTCTCGGGTCTTGGGTGTTTAATATGTATTTAAGTATGTATCTATCTATATAAGTATGTTTATCCGTTGCCTAGTACCCATAACGCAAGCTTTCCTCGCTTACTTTGGGACTGGGTCAATTGGTGTGAATTTTCCCGTAATATATTTTTTTTTATATCATGAAACTATTACACGTTCTGCTTTCGAGAACCTACGTGTGTACACACATTATTAACATTTTAAAAAAACAATGTTAGGCCATATACGTCTTTCGACACTGAACATGTTGACCTGTTCAAAAACAATAGGAACACTCCCGAAGCATCAAAAGAGATGAGACATAACGTATTCCGTGACGCATTTCAACCTAAAAAAGGTTGAAAACAAACCTCCATTGTTCCTCAGCCCGTGCTAACTCAATTCTGTATGCAGAACCACGAGCAACCATTAAACGCACACACGCCACCTGCATACCAACCAAGAAAACACTGTTTCTAAAAAAATATTTATTACGATACAAATAGGATAAGTATACTAAATGCTTAAGTCTAGATCACTATGGCGCAACTTCGTTGCCGTGGGGGATGCTGTTGTCCTTCAAGGTTGCGTCTTCGGTGACGGAGGGCGTCGTCGGCTCTTTTCGATCATCTTCCGTAACGGCGGGGCTTGTCGTCTGCTCAGCTTTGTCCTTTTGATATGCAATTCCAGTCTCCGTAATAGGAACCTCGCGATCCGTCGCGTCCTTTGTAGCTTCAGCACCATTCAAAGGAGCGTTAACAACCAGGAAACCATCGTTGTACAACTCAGCGGTCACATCAGCCGCACTGGAGTTCGCCGGCAACGTGTAAGTATGGAAGAACTGGCTCGCGAAAACATCGTGGTCGTCCTGTTTGGCTTCGTGCGAGCCCTGCACGAAGATAAAATCACCCTTAACCTTGACTTTTAAGTCTTCCTTCTTGTAATCCTTCACGTTCACGATAACTTGGAACTTGTCGTCATCAGCGACGATCCTCGGTCCGATGTCGGCGAAGCTCGGGAAGAGCCTCCAGAGAGGCGCGAAGAGGTTCCCAAACATGGGGAAACTGAACCAGGGGGAGTCGTCGAACTCATCCTCAGTGATGGTGGTGATGGGACGCGGGACTGCCGGCTTGTCTGTGGTGGGAAGGGCGCTGACGGCCGCCAGTAACGCGAATACCGCAAGTAGTCGCGGGGAAAACATGTTTGTGACCGGCGTGTGCACTGTTAGACTGTGTCGTAATAACTGACGTCCGTGCGGGCATCAGAGGCTATATAGAGGGGTGGGGGCAGCGGTTGCGCGCGCGCAGCCGCGGTCGCCGGCAGAGTAGTTACCGCGGACGTGTCCGGAGGTAGGAACTTATCCTCGCCCATTGTTTTGCCTCTGGGAGGATGTTTCCACTCGTATGTTTTGATGGGCGACCGATTCATTCAAACAAGCATCCGGTGTCTTGTCGCAGATCAGCACTAGGTACTTTCGTTTTCTACTTTTCTAATGCATTTCCTGCTTTTGGTGTATTCATAAGACAGAATTGAAAGAAACTTGATTATTAAATTTTCAGATTCAAACTTAACTGTCAACTCTTTTCGTATTTCATGGAAAAAAATCACAGTGCTTTCTATCAAAATTAAAATTACCCTTTAGTGTTTTAATTTTTCTCTAGATCTAATTTAAAGAAGAAATAAAATAAAAGATATTTATTCCACGTAAACTAAATTCTAAATTTTAAAAAGAATAAACGAATTATTTCGGTGCCAATGTGTTATATTATATAAAAAAATAAATTATTGCTCAAAACCTATTTAAATTTTATTCAAACGCCAGTATTTCTTTTTCTATCAAACAGGACAAAGTTTAAGCTCTTTTTTCGTAAACCACATAATCGATCCGTGAACCGTCTCTTCCTTCTTTACTTTTTTTAAACTCATCTTCCAACTAACTCTGACTTTGAATAGCTCTAAAATGTACGTATCCAGAAAAGCACATGAAATTCATAATGCAAAAAATACGCTCATAGAAGCGACACAAAACCTAATCCAATCTAATTACAACGATAAAAAGACTTAGTCACTCTCTAACAAACAACAATTCTGTGACGACTTTGGCGTTGGCTTCTAGAGATCTCGCTGCGTTAGCTCATTTCTTCGATGCGTGTTACTTAGTCACATCGATATATGTACGTGACAATCCCTACTTTCATATGTCTGACGCATAAATTGTTTTTTGCTGAAAACGCTGCTGCTAGACATTCGGAAGGTGTAATTGGGTCTGGGGGAACTCTGGACCTAAAAGTGTTGTCTTCCCGCATTAGACGATTGTTTTTTGAAATCACGTTCGGAAATAGCAATCGATAGTGGTAGAAATTTGTGTACCTAACTATAATTTAACTTGGCGCTAAGATAATTAGACCAAAGCAATCACAAATAATAGTATCCTCTAATCGTAATCACCTAAAACTACTTAACAGATTTAAATATTTACAATAGAATTAACAATTATTTAACTTACAAAACATTTACACGTGTCAACTATTAAAGACAAAATAAATTAAATTAAATTAAATTAAAACCCAATCAAATTACAAAAATTAAAATTATATAAAACTAAATTAAATCAAATAATAATAATTAGAATAATAGATAATTAGAGCTATAATTTTCTTTAAACTAACTGCGATTTTATACAATTTTCGGATGATGTCTTCGAGTGGTAGTAAAATTTACCCCTGTTTTAAAAACACCTCAATTTATAGGATTCCGCAGCAAAAACAATAAAAACGGAACCTTTTCTGTCCACGGGTTAATTAAGAGTTTCATAGTAGCTGCTAATAAGCTTCCCTACACGTTAAGTGGCGCTGTTTTTTAGGGTTCCGTACCCAAAGGGTAAAAATGGGACCCTTTTACTGAGGCTCCGCTGTCCGTCCGTCTGTCCGTCTGTCCGTCTGTCACCAGGCTGTATCTCAAGAACCGTGATAGCTAAACAGTTGAAATTTTCGCAGATGATGTATTACGGTTGCCGCTATAACAACAAATACTAAAAAATGGAATAAAATAAATATTTAAGGGGCTCCCATACAACAAACGTGGTTTTTGCTCGATATTGATAACGGCAACAGGTAGACACTTGAAATATTCACAGAATGTTTAATTATATATTGACTTTAAAAATAAATCATTAAATTAAAATGAAAAAATATTTAAGGGGGCTCCTGTAAGCGCTGGGTGTCGGTGCTGGTGTTAAGCGGCAAAGAAGAGACAACAATTCGACTCGTATTGATGACTTTTTGGGGCAATTGACATGCGGGTATTAGCGACGGCGATCAGAGGTCAACTCAAGTGCATTTTTAATGCGAAAGTAATGCTTGCGCCTCGGTTACACACACATGCGCGTCACCCGTACGTACATCGTTTATTAAACTAATACATGCAAACAAATGGAGCAGGTAATGCGGGTAAGTATATAATTTACAAATAAAGTGTTTTTAAAAATAGCTAATTATGTTAGGTTTTATGTTTTCAGATGCAGAGCGGCGTCGTCTACAGCTCCCATACAACAAACGTGATTTTTATAGATAATTGTACGGAACCCTTCGTGCGCGAGTCTGACTCGCACTTGACCGGTTTTTTTAGATTGACACATATACAGGGTTATTTGTAATTCACTAGCATCCTTTTAACCCTAAACTCCTACCACTTAAACAAATGTTTTTTGTTTTACGGCTTTTGTCATAACTTAATATTTTTGGTGTAATTACGTTTTGAAAATTTGAGATTACCTCTTATTTTTACGATACTCTGTGTATTTGTATGGGAAAAAAAGTGCTTCATTTTAAAAAGTCGTAGAACAAAAAACATTTGTTTGAGTGATAGGAATTCAGGGTTAAGAGGATGTCAGTGAATTAAAAATAACCCTGTATACCTCGTTTACTGGCATTTCAGTGATTCATTTATTTTTTTTACTGTTTTCTTACCAAAAATCGCGAGTCCTATTCATTTTCATACAGAAAAAAATGTCTTATTATCTAAAAGTGTCTTATAAGTGTCTTATTATTTTTTATTTCTCGCTTTATTTCTCGCTTATTTGTTTTGTTTTAGTTTTAAGGGAAAACCCTTTTTCAGAAGTTAGACTTTTAAAAATAAAAGTCTAACTTCTGACATTTTTCATACAAGTTATTTGGCTCGTCATAAAACTGGCACAGAAAATTGTATGAAAAATTAGAGACATTTTTAAGTCATCAAAATCAATAGCACTCTTGATTTTGAGTGAATAAACATTCAAACTACTTACTTATATAAAAAAAGTGTATCAGGATACATTTGAAATTTAAAATTCCCTTATCTATCATTACACATCCATCATAAAGTAATGCTTGTAGTATTTATTTAGAATATTTACGCGTACATTATATGAGTGTGGTCACAATGAACGTGACTATGTGTGGCCTGTCAGTGTACGTGGTCGAATCGTAACACGACAACCACGGAACATGTCAACCGTGACAATATACCTAAACGAAAAGAAATCGGACTCGCGCACGAAGGGTTCCGTGCCATTATCTATAAAAACGGCAAAAGAATCTCGGTTTTTGTTTGCGCCCCCCTAAATATTTGTTTTATTTTAATTTAACTATTTATTTTTAAAGTGAATATATAACTAAATATTCTGTGAATATTTCAAGCGTCTACCTGTGCCGTTATCAATATCGAGCAAAAACGAGCAAATAAAAGCACGTTTGTTGATGGGAGCCCCCATGTAATAAATATGTCCCCCCATTTGTTGTAAATATTTATTTTATTCTGGTTTTTAGTATTTGTTGTTATAGCGGCGACTGAAATACATCATCTGTGAAAATTTAAATTGTCTAGCTATCACGGTTCATGAGATACAGCCTGGCGACAGACGGACTGACGGACGGACGGACGGACAGCGGAGCCTCAGTAATAGGGTCCCGTTTTTACCCTTTGGGTACGGAACCCTAAAAACCGTGGTAGCATAGTAGTTTGACCTATAGCCTCTCAAGCAGAGGGTCATGGCTTCGACCCCAGGCTTGCTTTCTGAGTAAGTATATCAAAATTTATGAGCGAAATTACATTTGAAAACCATGAGCTTTACGATAAAGGAAAACATCGTGATTCCGCACACACTTGCGAAGAAATTCAATGGTGTCTGTGAAGGTCCCAATCCGCACCGAGACCGCGTGGGGACTACGGCCCAAGCTCTCTCATTCTGAGAGGAGGCCTATGCCCTGCCAGTGGGACGTATACACCGTGAAATTTTAGTGGTTGTTTTCCCGAAACGAGGTGACTTAGTTTCGATTGTACAATCGATTTATAATTACTATTTTGACTAGAGTCAAAAATCCAATTGTGAAAAACGAAAGACGAAAATGACCGCAAACCAATAGTAACGCTTCGTTGGTACAAGTAGCGTACGATCGTACGATAGGTTAGGTACCAACGAAGCGTTACTATTGGTTTGCGCTCATTTTCGACTTTCGTTTTTCACGATTGGGTATTTGACTCTAGTCAAAATAGTAATTATAAATCGATTGTACAATCGAAACTAAATCACCTCGTTTCGGGAAAACAACCACTAAAATTTCACGGTGTATAAGCTGGGATGATGATGATGATACAGTTATTGTAAGGCCGGATTACTTTGGCCCTAAAGGGTGACTTTGGGCCTGAAGGGTGACTTTGACCATTGGAATTAACGCGCTCCGACTTTAATTATTGCAATGAATTATGTATTGAATTAGGCGTTACTTTGCGGAGGTCCATTATCAATGAACTGAAACAATTAAGTACTTTGCTCACACGCGACCTTACGACAGTTAGGTTAGGTTAGGTTAGCTCATCCTCAGAATACCGTCCACTATGCTACCAAATATACGCAACCTCTATTAAGAGGGTACGATGGCTCAGAGAATTTTGAGAAATAGGTATTTTAATGAAATGTCGCTGTCGGGAGCCCCTTTTCTCCCATAATCTTTTTTATCCGAATTTTAAAAGTCAGAAATCGATGCCCATAATAATCTTGCTCATAAATATCGATGGTCATAATTTTTTTAAAGCATATCGTTTAATAGTTCTAACTGCAATGATCCATAATCCTGTTGACCATAACTTTAAAAAGTCATAATATTGATATCAATAAAATTTAACGGAATATCGTTGATTATTCAGAAACATTGTAAGGCATATATCTTAAAGTAATAATTGTTTTCAGTCATAATTTTGCATTACCTAAAATGCACTAAGCATATACATCGAAATCTATAACATCTAAAGGAATATCGATTATTATTCAGAAACATTGTAAGGCATATCGCTGGCAGCGAGCGAGCGAAGCGAGCGAGCAAGACCTTTCAGGGCAGAAGCGACTCGGATAGGTTAGGTTCAGAAGGCTAAGGCGGGAGCGAAGCGTAGCGTAGCTCCCGCCTTAGCCTTCGATGTTAGGTTTTTTTTTTATGACAGCACAGAAAAGGATTATTACCTTTAATATTATGAAATGTCATACAACCATGACCAAAGTAATATTATGCCTAAAAATAATTATGACCTATTCAGATAAACATAAATATTTTTAATTCGAATCGGGTAAACATACCCCTCAAGGTTATACACGTTCTTGCTCAACTCGAAACACCAATCGATCGATGGTTTGTATGAAGCAATGCTTAAATTATCCATTTTCTTTATTTATTTATTGCGCCTTATTGAACACGTTTCACTTTAAAGCCGGTTGAAAAACAACTGCAACTGAAGTACTTAGTAGCGACCTATTTCCCTTCAACTCGGGCTACAACAATATATTACCTACCGCCGCCGCCGCCGCAGCAGCCATCGACATCACCTACCGGCCCGACCCCGACCCGCTGGCGGCCCGCCCGGCCCGCCGTCATCGCCCACCAACTGTTAAACTCTATAACAACAACAACAACAATACGCCATCGGCGCGGACGTAGTCGCCGTCAACTCTTATACACACACCACCACCACCACCACCACCAACTATAACACCCAACACCGCCGCCCGAGGCGCCGTCGCCGCCGACTCCCAAGCCTTCTTACTTCAATACCTAAAATATATGATTTTACGCTTATGGTATTCTTTTTGCTGTTGGTAAAACGTTATCTTACATCCGCTTCCATACTATGCCCATACATTTCATTTACCACAAACATTTTTACAACCGCAAATAAAATTGGGCCAGAACCCCCAATTCTATACTACTACCATGCAATAATTATTATGAGTGACTTTATTACCTTTAACATTATGAAGAGTGATGCATTCATGACACTGAATGATATGACTTTACATATTGTTCCTTACAATAATTATGACTTAAGAAAATCGTAACTCCAATTTATGTTGTTTAATATTATGACTTCCGATAATATGACGAAGTAAAATTATGACAGAAAACGTTATGGGCTTGAAAATTCGGAACAAAATTTTTATGGGAGTCATTATAGACCCGTCGCTGTCTCGCCCGAACCCCTCCGTGTCAGTACAGCGAGAGCGGGACAACTGCACCTCAGACCGTTAATATAATAGGCGCGTAAAATTGATCAAAACAGCATTTCGTAATCCCCTGTTTTCTTCCCGAAAATTGGACCAATAAATTTATTTTTTTCATAAATAATTAGAGGACAGATTTAACTATGCCCCTATGTTTTCCTTTTTTTTGTTTATAGGAGGGACTCTTTTCTGATGAGTGTCTGAAAATGACGTTGAAATTGGGCAATTTATTCAGTTTTTGAAAGCTCATATTTCTTATGTCAATAGAAATATGGAAAAAAACGAAACATAGGGGCATAGCTGTGGTAGATGCAGATTACACAGTAAAAAAAATTGGCTCTTAAGCCATTATCCAGGGAGGAAACAGGGGATTACGTTTGTATGGAGAAATGGTGCGCATCGTACCCTCTTAAGAAATTTCAGTCTTCTAAAACCAAGGTTTTAGGCTGGGCGTTTGTGAATCAGTCAGTCAGTGACCGAGTGAATGAGTAAGTCTGCCAGTCAGGATTTTTATTTTTATATGTATAGCTAGATTGACTACATCGAGCGAGACGGTCTATCTCTCTCAAATAATGCATATTGACTCATTAAAGTTAGCGGATTGATACCGAACTTGTGATTACTATCAGTATTGCAATCATGAAGTTTAGGACCCCCGAGGCAATGGTCCAAATTCGGATTTGAAATTCAGAATCAACAATACTGTTCATAATACTTAGGAAACATTAATTGATATTATACAAAGGCGTTGGCGTTATAAAACTTTGATTGTAGAAATTTTAATATTAATTAAGAGATTTTAGCAAAGTAAACGAGAACATAAATCTTTTGATTTTTTTCTTAACACACATTAAAAAAACCTAAACCGAGACCAGAAATAAAAGGCTCGCGGTATGAACCCAAAGATGGTGGCAGCATTTCCTTGCCGTCTAACAATGCTGATACGTTGTGCGAAGAAGCTGTCGTCTCATCAGTCCTTTGTGGTATCCGTCAGTCGTTTTGGAAGTTTGCTAAAAAATTTAAGCTAACACGAACCAGTTTTCAACCCCGAATGACACAAAGTTGTATTTGGAGCCGAGACCTCTATCCTCGTCCGCCCAAGCTCATTAAAGGAATATCCAGATCCCAATGTTCTGTATGAAACACGTTACACTTTTATTTTGATGGCTTCTACCCAAGATTTTCATTGAAATTAAGGTACCTATCCTATTATCTCGCTTCGGCTAGTGGTGGTGTATGGTGATCCTCGTAGATGCGGGGAAGCAAAGTAATTGTTTCAGTTCATTGGCATGGACCTCCGCAAGTAACGCCTGATTCAATAAATTACCATACTTCAAGTCAATCGAATCAAAAGTTTTGAAACGTTCAAGTTATTACTGGTACCTACCTACCGATAGTAAGTAAGTAGCAGTACTAATGGCTCAACTCACGGCTATTTCTTCACATATACATATATAGGTAAAATGTATTTATTAATCAATCACAATACACAATTGCGATCATAATTCTTATTCCTTTCATCATAAGCTTCACAATAGAGTTTTCATAACAGCTGGAACATAATAGCTATAAAATCATTCGCTAGCCTTTTTCAAATGGGGTTTTTCCGCCGTTTAAAAACGATGGGAAATTGTTAAGGCATTCACGATTCATATTGCACTGTTTTGTGTGCTGATAAAAGTATGGATCCATATCTGGTTGCATAAAATTTAGAGTCATTCGACTCTTCGCCGTACTTTTTGTAATCTGACTCCATTAATTGTACAGAATTGTTATTAAGCAAATCTTACCTAACCTATAGAGTCTTAAAGGATAACCATTTCAAAATTTCGTAATAATTAATAGTTTTTGAGAAAAGAGGTTTCGGCGAAATGATGAATTCTGACAAAATTATGAATACGGACTTTAGATTTTATGCCAATAGAGGCGCCCCCAAAAGGATGATTTTAAAGTTAACTTGGAAAGGTTAGTTTTGAGATCACATAGCGCATGTATAGGTATGTGGTCTATGTTGCTCAAGCCTTTTCAGAATTCGGGAGGTTGGAAGTCGTCAAACCTGTGCGTGGAACGATTCGTGATGATTCTCGAAAACACCTTGTGAACATGGCTCAGAAGTGAAATGTGTCTATAATTCTTAAATAATTTACTATCACCTTTTTCGAAGATCAGCACCACTACACTTCTGTTCCATGCTTTCGGCGTTTTCCCTTCACGGATGACACAAAATATAACCCCGTTTTAATTTAAACTTCATTTACTTTCAGGAAGGTCTAAATTAAAATGCCTGATTATTTTGAGTTGATGTACTCGTTTTTTTTATTATGAAAAGGAGGCAAAAGAACAAGCTATTCATTTGATGGAAAATGATCACCACCGCATAAATTTTTATATACAACTCAAAGAGAGTCACTGATCTGTTGACGGCCTTTAAAAGGAGAGTGAATAGTGGTGGGGGAGGAGGAGAGGTATTTGGGCCCACGGCACTCTCACTGACCGTACGAAACGCAGCAGGAGTACCGCTGCTTTACGCCGGTGTTCTGTGAGAGGGTGGTACTGCCCCGGACGAGCCAGCCCATCCGTGATGCAGCTACGACATGGCTCTACCACTACAAAAATGTAGGAGTGGGAATTTTTAATCATGCGCGGATGGAGTCGCGGGCAAAAGCTTGTATTATACAAATAATTCCGGATAGCTTATAAACATTAGGTATTTCCTTAAAATTTTGCTGTTAAACTTAACGAGGTAGTCACGATTTTTAAACGGGGATTTCCTCGGAGTCTAAATGCGATAAAGATTGCGTCATAGCGGGGGCAGGTCTATCCTAACAGACTCTTAAATACACTAAGCGGCGAGAAGATACCCCGCACCAGGAGACTTCAAGGCACTGCCGCTACGTCAAGTCATCCAATTTATGGACAAGGTGATAAAAGCTATGGAGTAATTGCGAAGGAGGGGTAATTATACAAATGATCCCTACGGGTCGAAGTGTATTCGCAAGAACCCCTAAACTTAAAATAAGATAAGATAATATAAGATAAGATAAGCGGCGAGAATCGGCACTTTCGCAATGTTATTTTGCGATGCAGCTGTAATCTGTGTACTTATGGTGTTTGTAAGTATGTGTCACGTATGGATCTCCTTTGTATCTATGGTTGCGGAGTACCGACAATATTTAGAATGTATTAGACGTTTAAGTAATTTGAATGTTATTTACTTTACTATATTTAATTTTAAAATTATTGTTAACATTTTTGCATCTCTGTGAATAAAGGTGCTATTTCACTGAGTTGATCGCCACTCGCAACGTACGGTGGCCGCAACAGTGTATTATAATATAACATGGCAGTCAACCGCACTCGACAGCGCCAGCGCCACTGCCTCAATATGGCCACCACAGTAGGCGGACAGACTAACCCCCGAGCTACGACTTCGCGCGTTTGGCGGCACGGCAAGCGTTTTATCAGTTCATTGCGTGTGCCGCCAGGTAACCACTGCACAGCGAGCGTCTCGGCCGCGCAATGAACACAGAAAACGCTTGCCGCGCCGCCAAACGCGCGAAGTGGTGGCCGGGTGGTAATGCGAAGACGACGTTCGTTCACCGAAGTGACTACCGCAAACCGGGGTCAACCATATTGGGCCAACTTTGGTAGTTTTAAAATAGCTGTAAAGTCGACATTGTCCATATGAGGTAAATGGTTGACATGTAGACCAAAAGAAGATCGATGAAGACATCAACAAGGATTAGCAAATGCTAACAAAAATGCGTGAGTTGGTCGCAAATAACTTTTTAAAGTCGCCCCCCAATTCAAAGTTACCCCCGGCTTACGATGCTATAAATAAATAAATAAATAAATAAATAAATATCACGGGACAATTCACACCAATTGACCTAGTCCCAAAGTAAGCTAGGCAAAGCTTGTGTTATGGGTACTAGGCAACGGATAAACATACTTGTATGGATAGATACATACTTAAGTACATATTAAACACCCAAGACCCGAGAACAAACATTCGTATTTTTCATACAAATATCTACCCCGACACGGGAATCGAACCCGGGACCTCAAGCTTCATAGTCAGGTTCTCTAACCACTAGGCCATCTGGTCGTCTATAACACACACTACTACTGAAACAAGTTTGACAAACGCATTAGGTGAACAAACTAGTATAATTGCCGCAATAATGTTACAGGTATATACTAGGGGCGTTCAATAAAAAGTGAGAATGAGTATGTTATAAACAACTTTTACTAAATGTCATTTTATTTTTCGACATAGTCACCTTTTAGCATAATACACTTAGTATATCTTTTTTCTAAACTTAAAATTCCATTTTTAAAAAAGGTCTCATCTTGAGTACTTAAAAAATCTTGTACTGCAGCGACTACCGCGTCGTCGTCTTCAAATTTCTGGCCTCTCAGGTATTGTTTCAATCTCGGAAATAGGTAGAAATCACTGGGAGCGAGATCTGGTGAATACGGAGGATGCTTAAGGATATCGAACCCAGCATCACGAATTGCAGCCATTGTAACGGCGGACTTGTGTGCCGGGGCATTGTCCTGGTGGAACAGCACAACTTTCGAGAGTTTACCTCGGCGTTTTTCGCGGATCTCATTGCGCAATGTTGGTATTTGTTTGGCGTATAATGTGCCCGTAATAGTGGCTCCATGCTCGAGATACTCAATCATTAATACCCCTTTACCATCCCAAAAAACAGAGCCCATGACCTTACCGGCAGATGGGCTCACCTTGAATTTCTTCGGAGTTGGAGATGATGGCCTTTTTCATGTCATAGAGTGCAGTTTCGTTTCTGGGTCGTAATGATGGAGCCATGTTTCGTCCATTGTTATAAATCACGCCAAAAAAAGTTCCCGGTCTTGCTGCATCAGGTTCAAAGCTTCTTGACAAATCTCTAGTCTAGTTTGTTTTTGCGTGTCAGTAAGCATTCTTGGTACCCAACGCGCAGATACCTTTTTCATACCCAAGCGTTCATGAAAAATATTATGCACGCTCCCCGTTGAAATCTTTACATTTTCAGCAATAAAACGAACCGTGACACGACGATCCGCCAAAACTGAGTTTTCGACTTTTTTCACAATTTCTTCAGTTACTGCTGTATTAGGGCGTCCGGAGCGAGGGTCGTCCATTGTCGATGTTCTTCCACGTCTAAATTCGGCGCACCAACGTGCGACTGTCGAATACGAAGGAGCATTAGACCCTAAAGTGTCCCGCAAATCCAAATTGACTTGGTCCGTAGAAAAATTTTTCAAACACAAGTATTTGATAACGGCGCGCAGTTCAATTTTCTCCATTTTCGCTAACGTACTCAATAGCATTGCAAAGAAATTACCGTATATTTTTTTAAACAAAAGACAGTTAGTTTTTTTTTTCATAGCAATCAGCTTGATAGATTAGCTTTACCGCCCAGTATTTAATTTCGTAATATTAAAAGAGTTTGCATCTCATTCTCACTTTATATTGAACGCCCCTCGTACATAAAAATATTAAAAAATAAACAAAAAAAACATCAAGAATCCATCTAATCTATAATGTAGGTATTAAGACTATCGAGACATGTAATTCTATTGTGGCGACACAGGGTTCCTTAGCTTGCGATATGGTTGACACGCGCCTGCTAGGCAGTCCGGAGCGTCAGTGGTCTCTCGCCCGCCACTATGTAATAACGTGTGAAACGCAAATAAATGGAGTCAAACTGGAATATGAAATCTCTCTTACCTCTCTTGGGCTAAATTCAGTAACAGCCCAACACGGTTTGCGAGAGGATAGGAATGGGTTCAGCTTGGGATGAGCCTTATTTTCCTGTTAATTCGCTTTGTAAATAAATAAATAAATAACCAAATAAATAAGGCTCATCCCAAACTCAGCCCAAACCTCTCGCAAACTAGTGATTTTTGGCGTTCTTGAATAGCAGTTCAAACCAAACCCAACCCAAACGATTGAATTACCGCTACCAAACCCGTGAAGGCCCGTTCCTGAATTAAGCCCCTTGTTGAGTTTCTTGCCGAATTATTCTCAACAGGGTTTTCCGAGCCGGTGGTA
Source organism: Archips crataeganus (assembly GCA_947859365.1). Lineage (NCBI taxonomy): Eukaryota > Metazoa > Arthropoda > Insecta > Lepidoptera > Tortricidae > Archips > Archips crataeganus. Next base: position 1,692,884 of record OX402048.1, on the reverse strand, counting down.
GATTCTTCAACGTTCATAGGAGCATCAGTTGATGCCTAAATTGAATAAATAATTTTTGACTTTGACTTTGACTCTAAAGTGGCTTATCCCCACGAACACATTGAAAATCGAGCAATAAATTCACTCATTTACCAGTAGAGCACCCAATTGTCTCACTGGGTTCCCAAATCCCAATTTCACACTTCTATTCAAAAACCTTGCAATTTTCCCTCTCAGCGCTATCAGGGCAGGTATTATTTATTTCGCACATCCCTTTGTTTTTTGCCACCCTCTAAATCACGCCAGTTATGGAATGAATGAGGATATACTTCGCAAAAAACTCGTTTTACACAAAATTGTGTTGTTTATAATTTACAGCGCGTATAAATTAATGGACGGTGGCGGGGGCTTATTTTGTACCTAATTATCGTTAAATTCTTTCCCACTGTGTTTTCACAGGGTTTTTGTTAGCTTCGCTACGTACGTTTGTTTACAAATATTGCGAGATTGCGAGTGTTTGTTGCTTGACCCGTTTCTATTAGTCGAATTAACTTTATATTCGGGTTATGCAATTTGTCTAAAATTTAACATGGACAAGGTGAAGGTCATGTAGAACGCCTATGTTGCACCATCTCCAGTTATAATAATAATTGGAGACTTTCCGTTCGAAATTGTTGACGACTATATCTACCTGGGACATACGATCCAATTAGGTAGGTTCAACTTCGAGAAATAAAAGAGGTCAATCGGCGAATTAGACTCGGCTGGACAGCGTTCGGGAAGCTCCGCAATATCTTGTCATCCAATACACCGTAATGTCTCAAGTCAAAAGTCTTTGACCAGTGTGTGTTGCCAGTGATGACTTATGGCACTGAGACGTGGCCGCTAATGATGGGCCTCATAAAAAAGCTCAAAGTCATTTAGAGGGCAATGGAGAGGGCTATGCTCGAAGTTTCTCTGCGGGATCGCATTAGAAATGATGAAATCCGCGCAAGAACTGAAGTCACTGACATAGCTCAAAGAATCGCCAGACTCAAGTGGCAGTGGGCACATCGCTCGTAGAAATGATGGCTGATGGGGCAAAAAGGTTTTCGAGTGGCGTCCACGGACCGGAAGACGCAGCCAGCAACAAGATGGAGCGATGACCTGGTTAATGTTGCGGTTGCGGTTGATCGCGTTGGATGCAGATAGCACAGGACCGATCTGTTTGGCGAGCCTTGGGGGAGGCCTATAGAATGTTCAGCAGTGGACGTCTTTCGGCTGAAATGATGATGATGATGATGACTCACCTACTCATTAGGTATGACCGCCATATTTGACTCTGTTTTACTTAAACCATGCAAAACTTCCTACCCATTTAACATGTGAACATAACTCAGATTCGAATATATTCAGTAACTTCAGAAAAACTTACACTCATAAATCTATTCAGCTCAATAAGTTGGTAAAATTTTCTGAATTCCAAAGGAGTCGCTTTGGTATTTCAGATGAGGTCTTCGCGAGAATATGTTAAATGTTCTCATTACTTGTCTTTCGCACGAACGAGCAATTTTGACGCGCAGTAGTCTTTGATGTTTTTAAAATGTTAAGCAATATATAGTCCACGCCATCAAATATACGGTGACACACACCGGCAGCGCGGCACACCGTATTTGATTCAGTGTTATTGACCGCGCTAGGCACGCTCCGTCGACGCCCCGCGCTCCTAGTTTGTTATGGCCTTTAGGGTTTCTATGGGAGGCTAGGTAGCGCCAGTATCGAGAGGTCCGTTTGACAATTTTTACATTGATACCACTTTTGGAATTGATTATTACATACTCATCTGTGAATTGAAAAGTCTTTAGGCCGTTCGCATAAAGTGCAGTATTGCTTGGTCTGGCTCTCGGATAAGTTGATGAGTCTGAAACTAATTGAGCCAATTACCAGCTAGACTGCAACACGTCAAACGGTTCTAACGCCATCTATCGATATTCCACCTGTTACAAATCACTACATAGTATAAAACAAAGTCGCTACCCGCTGTCTGTGTGTCTCTATGTATGCTTAGATCTTTAAAATAGGCAACGGATTTTAATGCGGTTTTTTTTAATAGATAGAATGATTCAAGAGGAAGGTATACATACATAATGCACCCGTGCGAAGCCGGGGCGGGTCGCTAGTCAAAGAATACAGGGTTATTTTTCGGGTTTCGCGCCGGAGCGCGCCATTACCGCGTGCGCTTGCTCTGCTCAATACGCTCCTGGCATCTGTACCCGAGTGTGACCTGTTTGCGTGGAGATGGGTAGCTGTATCCCTTTACACCCGAGAGAAAAAAATCTGTAACAGCTCCGTGCGACATTACGTAACTTTATTATTACTTTATAAGGAGTCAAGAAAAAATAACAAAAAAAATCCTGACTGAGCTGGTCTTCCACAATCAGACCCTCACGTTCGTGTGGCTCAGGAATAATATGTAACTCGCACGTTCGTGAGGGTCATGATGTGATTGTGTATAAATTTTACATTTAAACGGTTATTGAAGAATTTAAATGAATAAAACACAGTTATAGAAATAAAAACTAAGTAATTCATAATTTAGGCACTAAATCACAGCGATTTCTCAGGCAGCATTACAAAATAATCAACAAAATTATAGTTTTCATAACAAAAAATGCTAATTTCTAGCTTAGTTGAGACAATTAATATCTAAATTAGTAAAATTACATGAGATCGTAATCAGACATATATGTTTTGATGTTATTACTTCTTATGATACAATTTATCTCTCGATATGCATAAATACCTACCGCAGTTTTCCATGCGACATGTCCGAGGGGCCTTTGAATGGAAAAGAGCTTGCAGATTTCAGAGGCGGTCGTTTTTAATTCTACGCCTGTCGTACATCCTAGGTATCTCTTTCATGAAGTCTTTGTCAATGTACTCATGAAATTACTCTACCGGGGAGCGGACAGGTTTCACTGGTAGCGAGGTGTAATTGTGTGGCTTATCCGTAAACAGAACTCGCTTCCATGTTCGACTTCGAGGTGCGGGCGCTGTTAAGGATCTTCAACTGCGTACATTTCCCCGTGTACGGAAAGATCTACCTCTACCTCTGCCTATTCGATCATTTCTAGGTAAAGATTCCGACCTACCTCGACCTGGTCGTCTTCTAGCTCCGATTTGCAACGGCGAAATAGGGGGCTGTGATAATGTCCCTAGTGGTGGAGTCGCTGGTCGCGGAGAAAGGGGTGGAGAAGATACTTGCGGTGAACTTAACGCAGAGCGTGACGGTGGCCTTACTTCATGCAGAGTAGAAATTTCTTCATCCAAGAGCAAGTCGCCATCACTGGCTAGGTTTTCTAAAAAGTTGGGCGCATCTTTCAAATCATCGTCATCTAAACCTTCAATTTCTGACAGGTTTCCGTCTGCGAGCAGATCTTCTATTATTTTATCGGTCAACGGAGCTCCTAAAATAAGCAAAACATCCCGGTTAGTAAGTCAAGCGTATACATAAATAAGTTATACCTACTAAACCAACATCACAGTACACAACCGAAACCGGACGATCGTGAGAGTTCAATGATACGCAACGCAACCGAAATCACACGATCGTGATAGTTAAAATTCAAAAACAAATTTCATATATGTATTTCATTCGAATTAATGCAGATTAATTAAAATATATCACACACACAAGTACTCTTTGCAATCCGATAGTAAATTACGAAGATATTTAATGGTAATTAGTAAAAAAAATCCACTTACGATAGTGAGTCCGACGTTCAAAGAACACATCGATCTCCCACGCCACGTCAATGAGACTGACGAGTCCCGACGCGTACGCATGAGCCTTCTGTATTTCTTGTCTCATTCTAGCATAGCCGCACGATCGATCGACATCGGTTGGGTTCGCAAAAGCGGTTCGCCATACGCGAAATATTTTTTCAAAATCAACACTCACGATCGTTTCAAGTCGAGTGTAAAGGGGTATGCCGGGAATGTTTGAGTTTTTGTGAGACGATGGACAATAGGCCGACCACCGTGCAATAATAAAATGTCCAGCTGGTTTTCTTTTGTATGCCTACTTAATTTTTGTTATTTTTATTAGTGTTTTTCTTTAGTTTATGTATGTACTCAATATTGTTATTTATAATTGATGTAATTAATTTAATTTTAATTCTTATTCTCTTTTTAATTCTTAGTTATTACCTAAGTAATATGGTTTCTCGGCGTATTGGTTCGCTGTAATGCCGTGTAAATTAATTGAATAAATAAATAAATAAATATTTTTTTAATTCACTGACCTCCTCTTAACCCTGAATTCCTATCACTCAAACAAATGTTTTTTGTTTTACGACTTTTTAAAATGAAGCACTTTTTTTCCCATACAAATACACAGAGTATCGTAAAAGTAAGAGGTAATCTCAAATTTTCAAAACGTTATTACACCAAAAATATTAAGTTATAACAAAAGCCGTAAAACAAAAAAACATTTGTTTAAGTGGTAGGAGTTTAGGGTTAAAAGGATGCTAGTGAATTACAAATAACCCTGTATAATTGCTATCCAACCTAAGGTACTACAAGATTGGTTGTACGGCTCAAAATATTAGACTATTGTCACTTGAAGTTAATGTGACAATCAGCCATAGAGCCATAGTATTATTGTTTTTTTTTGTATTTTAACTATCACAAAAAGTGGGCAGTGGAAACCAAAGTAAGTTACTTTGTGAAGATTTTCTCGTAGTACTCCTATTTTTATACAACCAGAGATTTTCTATTTATGGAATAGATTCCTGCGATCTATGTATAATATAATAAACGCGTGAGATAGTTTTTTGCTCTCTTGAAAATTAGTATTTTTTCATCTATGAGTACATCTTTCTTCCACGAATGGTGCGAATATGTGACTATAAAATGATCATAGACATGAGTAATCCGTCTGATAGTTCCTCTCACAATGGGCCATTAAATGGTCGGTGCGATGGCCCAGCGATTGCTGCAACACTTCTACACGATGGCAACGTTCAGTTGTGATCTTTTGATTCTTTTGTTGTGTGGCTAAAAACCGAAGCCGACGCCATCTCACGACCATCGCACGCGCCATAAGCCATCCTACACCACTACGCCCTCCACACACTGCACGCTGGGCCATCATAGTAGATCATGGCGATGGCCCATCGTGTGGTGCCAGCATGAAACTGCCTTCGGCTATCTTCTAACGGCCTGCCTACCAAAGTGTCCCAATTATATCCACTTCAATTCCATTATTCAGAGCCGTCGTAGGACATGCAGGGACCCTTGGATACCAATGAATATGGGGCCCGTTTGAACGTAAAAAAGTGAGTGTCATTGATATTTATTTTAAAACTCATTATTTTTGATTAAGCGATTTCGGGGTGTGGTTTCCTTCGTTCAACGTCGAAACTGAGTGACAGATTGACGTGATTTTTTGTATGGACTTAGTTGAAGGGTTGGAGAGTAACATACACGCTACTTATACCATGGGAAAATATCTCATTCCTACGGGAAAACACGTTTTGATCTACTTGAGCGGGGGCGAAGGCGCGGGCATAAGCTAGTCTAAAATAATTTTCACTGAAACACAATAATTTCCATCACAAAATGTATCAACATCTAAAATCATCACGGCGGCTAAAATATACCGTTACATTTATAATGAGGCGCCTACATTTTCAATAATAGCAACAGTTCTTCAAATACATTATTTTGAAACAGGAAAACTGAATACAGATTCGAAGTGAACATTATTCGATGCGAATAAAAATGGAAGCATTGAAATTCATTCGTTCTATGCAATATAAAAGTACCGCTTCGTGCTTCAACATAAAAATATTATTATTATACACGTGCAGTTTATAGTGCCCAGCTTTTGTTGGAGCGAGCATTATAACATTCTGTGTCATTGATATTACTTTCGTGCAGGCGCTTTTATTATTTTTAAAATGAATTTTTAAAGTGATAAGAATAGATGTATTATTTAAGTTCATAAAAATTAACAAATTGTATTTGTAGATAGATTAACTAACTTTATATTTGTAGGTAGATTAACAAAATTTATGTTTGTGTTGTCTATTTTAGGTTCTCATACGATTACTGCACACCAAAGTCACCGAACAACGGCCAACCGATAGTGTCTTTCTCAACCTCGACATTGGCAGAATCATCGATAAGTAGGATCGATGGAGCTATATTTTAAAAATTGAATTGAAAGTGATAAGATAAGGTAAAAAAAACTAGTATTATTTTACTTACTCCAAACTTACCTTACCTACCTGTTTTTTTTACACATAACATCTAAAAGTAGGTACAGTCGAGATCAATAAATATTATGTTCAGGTAGGTACACCTCATAACAGTATTACTGTAACTTCGTGTTGGATCTTATGTTTAAAATTATAAGAAGGCATATACACTCTACTAATCCTACTTTTATTATAAATACGAAAGTTGGTTAGTACTAAGTATGTGTGCGTTTGGTTGGTACTGTTTCACGCTAAAATGGCCAAACAGTATTGGATGGAATTAGGCATATAAATAGCTGAACGTGTGGAATAACACATAGACTTTATATCTCAATATCCCCACGGGATCCATGTGTGTCCGCTTAATCTGGAGGCATAAAAATAATTTGTGCATAAGCACGGGTGTTCGACATTATGTACCTACCTGACGGTAGGTAAGTCGATCACCAAAAGATGGCATGAGTGGATTAACTAAGGGAATGACATGACAGTATCTGAGTGTTACCCATTTGAATACACTTCGCACAGTCAAACCCGAACCCATTACTGATTATCGCATCAAGATAGTACCTATTGGAGATAAAATGGCAACATTGGTTTGCACAAACATCCTCTGACCCCAAACGCATATAAGTACCTTCTCCGCACCGTCATGGTTAACAAATATGAAAATGACATGCAACAGACATTACTTTCCTTCAATCCATTCGTGCTAGCTCTTGTAAATCGACCTGTAATGAAGACATTTTTTTGAATTCAGGAAATGCCCGTATTTCAGTTCATACACCAAAGAAAAGCCTTGAGTAAAAATTAGTACATAGATATTCTTGCAACCAATTTCGACAACAAATCACCTATATACCACCCACCCTCTATAAACATGAAATAATTTTAATCTCCCCACCTCTTAACATAAAAATAATCAGGGCCATAATCTTTACGGCGTTATAAAATTACTTCCACGCAATTTGTACCCTAAACCTCGACGTTAAAGTCTATATTAGCTTTAGCAAGTATTTGATAGACCGAGTTTATTATAAGCACGAGTAAGACGGATTCCATAATGTCCTTGTTTACTTTGGGCTTTCAAATTGCGTTGAGTGTTATTTTGAAGAGATAAGTATAGCTAACGCCACGAGAGTTGAGGCGAATGATTACATACACAGCTACGTAAAGTACTGATTGCAAAAAAGTAGTGAAAGAATGAAAATGTGGTTTAAGTACATGATCTTATGATGAAATACTTAGGTACGGAATACTATGCATATTAGAATTTTTCTTTTTTCATATAACCTATTTTTGAAATAAAACAATTTGAAACTGATAAAGAAATATTCGCAACAAAAAATCGGTATTTTATAAATAGCGAAAAATATGCTTATCAGAATCTGATTCAAATAAAATAGATAAAACTATTTCATTTTCTGTTTATTTTATTATTAGTCAATCTGAATTCACTGTTGAGTCTGTTGAACTTGCTATCGGTACGAATAAATGTCAAAATCCCGCTGTCACTACATGACGTGTTGTTGTGTGCGTGACGTCAACTCTCGTGGCGTTACCTATATAAGGCAAATAATAAAATATAAATCTAGTGGTTAACAGCGATGATTAAAATGTGCGTTTATCCTTCAGTTCATCCCCGTTTCTCACTTTGTCTTGAGAGTTTTGTTTTGGTTACTATCGAATATTAAAACGAAAGTCGTTGACATAAGTAAGGAGGGGAAGATGAAAATGGGGCAAGATATAAAGTAACTCATAACTCCCGAATTAAGTTTAAAATGATAGTGCTAGTATCGAACTTACCCCTCTACCATTCCATCTTACCCCGTCGTTTTTTTGATATACAATGTATTTTATCTTATTTTTTTAAAAATATAAAGATAGCTATAACAATGTTTTATCGATTGAATATAAAAAAATATATTCCTTGCTCATGCCTCTAAATAAATAGATTTTGTAAAGAAGTGAATAGTTTTTATTTTACAAGGGTCTAAAGACAACACTGTTAATTTAATCAAAAGACCATACGATTTTCCCCCACTTCACTAACCCAAGGATTAGCACGCAGGCAATGGGCTGGTCACGCCGTAGAACCAACAATCGTTAGAGCGGACGTGTCCTAGAGTGGGAAAGCGTGTGCAGGACGCCCTGCGGCACGTTGGACAGATGAGCTTAGGAGGACAGCTGGCAGCGGATGGATGAGGGAAGCCCAGGATCGCGAGCGTTGGCGCAATATTAAGGAGGCCTACGTCCAGCAGTGGACGGATAATGGCTGTAGATAGATATCGAATAATGAGCTTTTCGGTGAAGGGAAACATCGTGAGGTAACCTCTACACACCTGAGAAGAAATTAGAAATAATAACCAGTGAGACGTGCGTATACACCGTGGTCGGCAAATAACCCGACAAATTTAAAACATAGTTTGTAGATGAAAATGTTGGAAGGGGTTTTCTATTTTTTTTTCTATTTTTCTTTTTTTCTTTGTTTTTTTAATTAAGTATTATATTTAATTAGTTGTTTATTTATATAATTTATATTATATTTGTATTGTTTTTAATATTTATTGTCTTAATTCTACGTTTCTCCTGTCTGTTATTTCTGCCGCCTACATTAGTCGGTTCATATTTATTAATTTCTGAGTAATAATTAGCTGTCTGGAAGAGATCGCTTTTTAGCGATTAGACCCCCTGCCTATTGTCTACCTGAATTTTTATTTTTGTAATGTCACTGTGCTGCTTTTGGTGATCAATAAAGAATATTTGTATTGTAAAAGACTTATGAGCGTTGTTGAAACGAATATTTTTATGATTGTAGCAGGTGAAATAATTAGTCCCTGCATACCCCCTTGCTGGGAGAAAAGCGTGACTGCGTGTAATGTAAGTGTGTATGTTTAAAACATAGATTCCTCAGGTTATTTCAAGCTAAAAACGTAGGTAGTATAAAGTCAGATCGATTTGGGTTAGTTTGGGAGATTGTTTTTGTTTGTAAAATTATGCAGTGCAACACACCCTAATGATAAGCAACGTTGCCACTTTGTAATTTAAAAAACAATTTTTGTAATAAATAATGTCGTAACAATTTATAATGCATTACCAGTTCGTTCGAAGACCTAGTTAGCTTGAAATTAAAAAAATCAATAAAAACTCAACTCAAGACGTTTCTGCAAGTAGGCCACAAAGGGCTCTTTTACATGTCACTTTTTTAAACTACCAGCGCTTTCGTAAGGACCATCATTGTCAAGAAGAATGCGCCACAAGAAACTTGGCAGAAAGTCATATTTTCCGGAGAAAATAAAATAAATAATTACAAACGGAAAAAAAACATAAACCAATATACAATCTAAGATAAATTAATTACATTTAAAAAAATACAGTGATGCATGGGGAAACTAAAGCTAAACATCATAACTATATCTCTGTTCAGTGGAAGTGTTCAAAGTCATTCATTCTTTTTAGTTTGAATAAAAGGAAAGTTAAAATTGCCGACTAGACTCCAGGTTGACATACTTTTTTTAGTTCTAAAGGGCTCAGAAATCTGTCTCATCCTCGTTAGGCGCAGAACACTAAATTTCGTACATATATGAATATTTCTTGAATGACAAAAAGTTTAAAATTATTGTAGTCAAATTTTGAGGTGGCTATGACTCTGATGCATTTCCCATGCCCATGGTGTATAGGCTGAACCCGACGACCACTAATTTGCCTGGAAGCGATTCTCTATGCGGTCGACATCACTTAACCTAGTCACTTATCCGCTCGTAAATACAGATCGATTTTGTCGTACAGGTTAGCCGTTAGTTCGTCGACACACGAGATTTGAGAACAGTAGGGACGATACAAGAACCCTGATAAGTGCTTTCTAAATGATCCATTGAGATTTCAAGCTACAGGACTTAAAAATCAATGAGTCATGAGGTAAATGTAGAGCATATTTTTACCCGACTGCAAATAAGGAAGGGTTATGTGTTTGACCCGTATGTATGTATGTATGTATGTATGTATGTATGTATGTATGTATGTATGTATGTATGTATGTATGAATGTCCATTCCTATGTCCTCTCGTAACTACACAACGGCTGAACCGATTTTGATAAATGATACGTCATTGGATTCGTCTTGATAACGCGAGTAACACTGGGTACATGAAATTCTTGAAAAATCAAAATGGCGGATTTTTGGCGCCAAATTGTGAGTCTTCAAAAAAAAAATTCTTATTCAAATCTATCGAGTAGCGTATCAAAATAAAGGGATTTAAAAAGAAATTACAAAAACATATATACAAGTCAAGTGTTTAAATTTAATTTGGAGTAGTAAATTGACAATCAATGCATTAAAACGACGACGCACCTACTTACTAAGATATCTTTGAGCAATAATTTTGAAAATTAAGTACCTAACTACATATTTCAAAATTGGTTTTGAACTTTAACTAAATAACAATGGATTCCTAATTCAAATACTCAATAATTTATCTGGGTCTCAGAAGGTTACACTAAAAAGCAAGAAATAAAAAAGTAATTAAAAAAACTAAAAACCCGCCTGCGGTGTAAATTAAATAATAAATTAAAAAATCAAAAACTCGCCTGCAGAAATACTGAAAAGGTGGAAACAAGATAAATGTTCAATAACAATAAAAACGAATTTAAAACACGTCGATGGCAGTCTTTCAAAATTTAATGCAACGATAAAATGCAGTCGGAGGCATGGGAGTCAGTGGCTGTATGGGATTTAATGTCACTTCATGCATGCCTCCGACTGCATTTTATCGTTGCATTAAATTTTGAAAGTTTGCCATCGACGTGTTTTAAATTCTTTTTATTGTTATTGAACATTTATCTTGTTTCCACCTTTTCAGTATTTCTGCAGGCGGGTTTTTGATTTTTTAATTTATTATTATTAATGTGGGAAACGGAACGTATGCGTGAGTAAGAGAGATGGATGTATGACCGGTATGAACGAGACGGAATATGATATATAGCAATATGGCGGAAACGATTGTATCGGGCGGTTTTGGACGAGGTCACGTTTAATAAATCTAATAAACTCATTCCTGGTGTTTCACTCTGGGCAACCATCCCCACATAATTTTGGGGGCTCGTCCGGGATGAGCTCAGAGTGAATACGCTGAAGACGACGCGGAAAAGACGATAACGACGAAAAGACGGACCGGCGTTTCTGTGACAAAAGACGAAGATGGGAGAAAACAACGGCGAAGCGGGCGCGGGTCAATTTTGTTACGACGGCACCTGTCCCTTCGATGGCGAGGACAAGACGTACTCCTCGGTGAAGTGGGCACAGGACATCGAAGACAATGCGGAGGTCTTCGGTTGGACGGATCGACAAAAGCTGGTCATCGCGCGCAGATCTCTGTGCGGTACGGCAGGCCTGTGGGTAAAAACCGAGAAGGTATTCAAGACGTACGAAGATCTCAAGAACGCCCTTCTAAAGGAATTTCCAGACACAATTAATTCGAAGGAAATGCATGAACTAATGGCGGCAAGAAAGAGAAGAAGGAATGAAAGTTATTTCCAGTATATGTTAATTATGAAGGAGCTGGGCAAGAGGGCGAAATTCCCCGATTATGTCGCCATACAGTACATAATTTACGGCATTGAGGATTCGCATCAAAACAAAATTATTTTGTACGGCGTAACAACATATAGTGCATTAAAAGAAAAGCTAGCTATTTATGAGAAGATGAAAAACGAAACGAAGAAAGAAGCGAAGGTTGAAGTAGCTGGAAGAAAGAAAGTCGAAGCATCAACAACATCAAGTCGGCGTTGCTATAATTGCGGCGAAAATACTCATATGTCAGCCCAGTGTCCGAACGGTTTGAAGTGCTTCCGATGCAACGGGTACGGCCATATTGGTGCGCGGTGCCCTGCGGTTGGTCAACGCGCCGTCGGGATAAACTCGGAACGCAACATTCCCGCTCAGTCGGTAAAGCAGTCAGCAGGCCCGGCGCCGGCGAGTGCCATTGGCAGAGGCGCACCTCGGTCGGTAAAGCAGTGTTCAGCCCTGTTCGGGACGACGTCGGAGATGACATCCACCAATGAGGGCGAGTGTAGCCACGGCGGCCATGACGCCAATACGTCAACGTCAAACTTTGACAACCCAGAGGTTATGCAGATTGTAAACAAAAACTCGCGAAGTGCTAAGAGTGTTCAGAAGCCGGTAAAAACTGTAGTGGTGGCGAATTATTTCAGTTCCCGTGCGCTAATAGATTCGGGCAGCGATGTCAATCTGATCTCGGCGGAGTTGTGTGTCAAATTGTCTAAAGATCAGTGTTACGACGGCGGCAGTTTAACTTTAACTGGACTTGGACGTTCGCAAGTGAAATCGTTAGGCAAGATTACGACGGGAATTACGATAGATGGACACGCTTACGACAGTGTAGTGTTTTATATTATACCTAGAGATAGTATGCCTTATGATATAATTTTAGGTCATGAGTTTTTGAAGAATGTGACATTGGTGATGAGTGATGGGAGCGTTAACATATTTAGGGACCAGGGTGAATGGTTGTGTAATGTGAATTGTCTTACAGGAGAAGCAGAGGCACTGGTAGAGCACATCAGGTTACCACGGATTAAGCAGGAGGCGTATAATTGCGTCAATAATTATAATCCAGTTCAAGTGAAGGACGCACCTTTGGAGCTTAAGATTGTGTTGAAGGATGAGGTACCAGTCTCCCAGCGACCACGAAGTTTATCCTACGCGGAACAAGGTACTGTAGAAAAACAAATTGACGAATGGTTGGCAGATGGCATTATTAGGGTAAGCTTCTCCGAGTATTCCAGTCCTCTCGTGCTGACTAAGAAAAAAGATGGTTCCACACGAGTGTGTATAGATTATAGGCAGCTTAATAGCAAAATGGTGAAAGACGAATACCCGCTTCCAGTCATTGATGACCTGATAGATAGATTGGCCCATGCAAAGATTTTCAGTGTTTTAGATTTTAAAAATGGATTCTTCCATTTGAAGGTGAGCGAGGAGTCCATCCCATATACATCATTTGTAACGCATCATGGACAATTTGAATTCTTGCGTGCACCATTTGGTTTGTGCAATTGTCCAAAATACTTCACTAGATTTGTCAATATAATTTTTAGGGATCTCCTAGCTGCAAAAATAATGATGATTTTTATCGATGATATTATCATACCAGCACAAGACGAAGAAGAAGCCCTAAAGAATTTAAAGCTGGTACTCGAAGTGGCTGCTCAGTATGGTCTGAAGATCAATTGGAAGAAAGCTAAATTACTACAGACGGAGATTGAGTATCTTGGCCATGTTGTCAAAGGTGGAGAGGTACGACCAACGACGGATAAGGTAGATGCAGTAATGAAGTTTCCTGAGCCGACAAATGGTAAGCAACTTAAGAGCTTTTTGGGGTTAACTTCATATTTTCGGAAGTATATAGAGAATTATGCTATTATTGCCAAACCACTGAATGAATTACTAAAGAAAGATGTGATGTTTACTTTTGGTAACGACCAACAAAGAGCATTCAGTATTTTAAAAGAGAAGTTAGCATCTAGCCCAGTTTTAAAGATATTTGACCCTAACTTAGTGACGGAATTGCATACGGACGCCTCCAGTAGAGCAATATCTGCGGTTCTCTTGCAATATCATCCGAACACAGGGTTTCACCCGGTTCACTATATGAGCCGCATGACTAATGAAGCTCAAAGCAAGTATTCTAGCTACGAATTAGAGGCATTGGCAATTATTGAGGGTATTAAGAAGTTTCGCCATTATTTGTATGGAAAGCATTTCAAACTAGTAACCGATTGTAAAGCATTTCAGCAAACTTTGAGGAAAAAGGACCTGACGCCTAAGGTGGCAAGATGGGTGCTCATGCTAAGCGAGTATGACTTTGAAGTGGAACATAGAGCAGGTGCAAAGATGCAACATGCAGATGCATTAAGCAGGTACCCCTATGTGGCCACTATAGTATCTTTACATGACCAGATCAAGCAGGCCCAAGACCAAGACGATGGCTTGAAAGCAATTAAAGAAATACTAAGAGAAAAGTCATATAAGGATTATTCTATGGAAGGAGACATACTTTACAAAGGACCTGGAGGACTGTTGGTGATACCTAAACATTTTGAAAACGAAGTTATTAAAAGAGTTCACAGTAATGGGCATTTTTCAAAGAGGAAAATGAAAGAGGTAATAGTGCAAGATTATTATATAAAAGATTTGGACAGGAAAATAGAGGATTTTGTAATAGCTTGCATACCATGTTTATTAGCAACACGCAAAGAAGGCAAACAAGAAGGATTCTTAAACCCGATCGAGAAGGAGAACATTCCATTGGACACCATACATGTGGACCATGTAGGTCCTCTCACGGAGACTAGGAAACAGTACAACTACATTCTAACTATGATTGATGCCTTCACAAAGTTTGTATGGTTGTATCCTACCAAGTCTACATCTAGTGCTGAGGCTCTGAATAAAATAAGCCTACACCAACAAACATTTGGAAATCCACGAAGAATAATAACAGACCGAGGAACGGCGTTCACTAGTCATGATTTTCAGGATTATTGTAAAGAAGAGAATATTCAGCATGTGAAGATCACAACAGGAATACCAAGGAGTAACGGACAGATTGAGAGGGTCCATCGCGTAATTGTACCAATGCTGACCAAATTGTGTATTGAAAATACAGGAGTATGGTATAAGCATGTGAGTAGAGTACAGAGAGCACTAAATAATTCATTTCAGCGCAGCATCAATACCACACCCTATGAGCTGCTAATAGGAACGAAGATGAGATGTAAAGAAGACATTGAGATCCTATCTTTACTCCAGGAAGAGACTGCTAGACTATACAATAGCGACAGGGAAGATCTTCGGCAGAAGGCCAAGGAACAAATAATGACTGTCCAGGAGGAAAACAGAAAGTATTTTAATAGACGGAGAAAGCAGAGTCAAACTTACAATTTAGGAGACTTAGTTGCTATTAAAAGGACCCAGTTTGGAGTGGGGTTAAAGCTGAGACCTAAGTTTCTTGGGCCCTATAAAATAACCAAAGTACATACCAATGATGGCTATGACATGGAGAAGGTTAATAGTGCAACAGAAGGCCCTATCCGCACCTCCAGTGCTGCTGACTTCATGAAGAGATGGCCAGAAGGCACTATTTGATGAAATGAGCAGGTAAGTAAGTACTAGGAATGTCAGATGCTTTAGAGTGCAAGGTGAAAGTATGAAGGTCTTATTTTATATTATAAGTTTCTAGTTGTGTACCTATTTTTGTCATTGGTGGTACTCATATACTGTTAAAGTGAGGAGGTGATAATTGTTTAAGTTGATAAAATAACTGGTATTGTATTATGTTTTATTTAAGTGTTCATAAGAGTTCACATACCTAGTAATGTTTACAGCAAATAAAACTAATTAGCGTTGTATACTTAATAGATTTATTTAGAAATGCGTACTTAAGATTTAAGTAAACAAAATGATGTGATTAAGTGGGTCAGGAAGAAAAGGTGATGGCGTGAAAGGTAGTCTGAGGACAGACGAGCGAGCAGGATGGCCGAATGTGGGAAACGGAACGTATGCGTGAGTAAGAGAGATGGATGTATGACCGGTATGAACGAGACGGAACATGATATATAGCAATATGGCGGAAACGATTGTATCGGGCGGTTTTGGACGAGGTCACGTTTAATAAATCTAATAAACTCATTCCTGGTGTTTCACTCTGGGCAACCATCCCCACATTAATTTAGTTCAACTCCTATTACAAACTATACTAACAGCTGCATTGCTTCCACAGATTTAATTTGAACGTAATTTTTTTATGAAAATAGTTAGTTGTGGACATTATTGGTGTCGCAAATCACGAAATGGAAAAGATCTATCATACAGACATTCAGGAGTGCTTGTTATACCCTCATCATCATCATCATCATCATCATCATCATCATCATCATCATCATCATCATCATAATCAAAATCATCATCATCATCATCATCATCATCATCATCATCATCATCATCATCATCATCATCATCATCATCATCATCATCATCATCATCATCATCATCATCATCATCATCATCATCATCATCATCATCATCATCATCATCATCATCATCATCATCATCATCATCATCATCATCATCATCATCATCATCATCATCATCATCATCATCATCACCATCATCATCATCATCATCATCATCATCACCATCATCATCATCACCATTCCAGCCTATATACGTCCCACAACTGTGCAGAGGCTTCCTATCAGTATGTTATACCCTCAATCAAATGAAAATATTTTGACTTTGAATCACATATTTTGAAAAAAATCGTAACGAGTGTTTTTAGTTTAACTAAACCAAACGCCAGTTTAAATGTTCTTCATTCATTTTAAGTCGCCTTCCAATCTATGATCATATCCACTGTGTGACGATCTCCACTGCGTTACGGAATACGCGTCCGTGTTACGACGTCGTTACCGGGATGCACATCCTGACCAGCCCGTAATACACTCTGACCCGGCTCTACCTACCTTTACATTACGCCTGTTTACTACTAACGACTATTACCTACATAACCTGACGTCTATCGTATTACTTGCTAAGCACCCTTTAGCGAGCACTAAAGGCTAACGGACACTATCTTTTAATGGGTACGTTCTACAGGGTGGGAAGCACAGAACAAATGGAGGAATTAAACAACAGAGTGGTAGATAATGAAAAGTTCAAAACCACTCAATTAGCAGTGGAACTAACGAGCTATGCTCGGAGTTTCCCTGAGCGATCGAATTAGAAAGACGACATCCGCAGGACGACCAAAGTAACTGACACAGTTCAGAGAGTTGCCATATTTAAGAGCGTTTATACCTGCTGAGCTGGCAACGTTGCATTTTTGTTACTTTTCTCGATTAAAATTCCGTATAAATTGAATGAAAATTAAAAATGTGGTTTATAAGAATTGTTCTAATATATATGTATATAAGTTAATGTGTCTACTGCAATAACTATTCGTTATCACGAATATTTTTATTTTTTTATAAACTTTCAAGTTTTAAGTTGCTCAGCGTGCTATGGAAAGGGCTATACTCGGAGTTTCTCTAAAAGATCGAATTCGTAACGAAGTGATCCGACAGAGAACCAAAGTTATCGACATAGCCCACCGCATCAGCACGCTGAAGTGGCAATGGGCAGGCCATATAACCCGAAGAACCGATAACCGTTGGGGTAGACGGGTTCTTGAGTGGAGACCACGGATTGGCAAACGTAACGTGGGACGTCCTCAGACTCGGTGGAGCGATGATCTTCGCAAGGCGGCTGGCAACAGCTGGATGAGAGTGGCCGAGGATCGTGCTCAGTGGCGTGCCATGGGAGATGCCTATGTCCAGCAGTGGACGAACATAGGCTGATGATGATGATGAAGATGATGAAAAAACTTTTATTTTCTTTAAAAAAGAAGAAATTATTACCTAACGGTTTTTAACAGATGATCGATGGGGTAGTAAGGTTCTAGATTGGCGATCGCGAACCTAAAGAGTTAAAATATTATTCCAAGAGTACGTAATACCGGGGTATTAAGTATCCTATCTTCCGATCCAGATCTTTGTCTATCGGTACGCCAAGTCTGATCTTAATCCACTCAGCCGTTGCGTGATTAAGTATTAGGGGTAAACAATTATCCTTATTTGAAGACTTTCTCAATAACCGCCATCAATGTGTAAAGATTAACAATTTCACGAGCTCAGACGGGAGAATTGAATTTGGTACGCCCCAAGGCAGTATTTTAGCCCCTACTCTTTTTTTAATTTATATTAATGATCTTTTAAAGGTCTCGACTTCTCGCCCCTTCCTTTTCCCTACAAGAGAACTATTAAAATCCTGCAAAGTCCTAACTGTGCGCCAACTATTTATCCTAAACATCATCCTTGATCAGCACAAATCCGCCCCTTACAACCGCAGTATCTCTGACAAAAGGCGGTCAGACATAGTATTTAAGACGTCACGCCCTAGGCATGCTTTCATGCGCAAATTCGCTTCGTTCTTGGGCCCCTATCTCTTCAACAAAATTAATAGACTCCAGAATATCTATGATCTTAACTACAATAGTTGTAAAACCAAATTAGCAGAGTGGTTACAATCATTATCCTATGTAGAAACCGAAAACCTTCTGACTCTAGTTTCGTAATGTATTCAATTATTTAAGCCGTAGTTACTTACTTTTCATATTTTATTTTTTGCTAAGTTCAAATAACAGTTAAATTTGTATTCTGGTTATTATGTTAACTTTAAGGTCCTTTTTTTTTGCCTAAGATACAGGCTACTTATGTATCCTAGTTTAGGCATTATTATATTTTAGTAGTAACCTGTTAGTCTTCTTGTAGAAGGCGTAGAGGCGGTTAGACGCTTAAGTCGAGCCATTAGTATAGTACCTAGATATAATACCTAACATAGATTAAGTAAAGTGCCTACTAATAATTATTACTAAGTACTAAAACTGAATTGAATTGAATTGATTGATTGAATTGAGTAACAAACATCCGAACATCCAAAAGTCTTCACAAACTTTCTCATATAACATTAGTAGGATATAAGGATATATTTCATACTAAATACAAACTGAAACATGGATGCACAAAAAACCCAGAAAAAGAGACCAGCGCAAAAGTAAAAAATTTGGAGTTGAAAAAAATAAAAAAAAATACAGAAAGACTCCAAAAATACAATCTTGATTAGTTGTGATTAAGTAACAAACATCCGAACATCCAAATGTCGTCACAAACTTTCTCATATAACATTAGTATGATATATTTCATACTAAATACAAACTGAAACATGGATGCACAGAAAAACCCAGAAAAAAAATAAAAAACCACAAAAAGACTCCAAAAAACCTAATCTTGATTAGTAGGATAGTCCAATCTTTTTTTTTTTATATAAATATTAGGGGACAATCTTACACAAATCGACCTAGTCCCAAACTAAGCAAAGCTTGTACTATGGGTACTAAACGACGATAAACATACTTATATAGATAAATAAATACTTAAATACATAGAAAACATCCACAACTCAGGAACAAATATTCGTGCTCATCACACAAATAAATGCCCTTACCGGGATTCGAACCCAGGAGCTCTTGCTTCGTAGGCAGGGTCACTACCAACTAGGCTAAAGCGGTCGTTAATCATTGGTCTGACGCAGGCAACATCATTCATGGAGTTGCATTTAGGCACATTCCCGGCGATCTATCGTTCTGACAACTTTCATTGTGTGACAATGGTTCCGTCTGTCTATATCAGTAACCAATCTACAATGATCCCACACACATTTTGCTTCGGAGCAGGGGTCTGCTAAGACTGGATGTTCATAGATACATATTAATTTGTACGGAACCCTCGGTGCGCGAGTCCGACTCGCACTTGGCCGGTTTATTGAGATAGTAGTCCACTTTCCAAAAGTGATCCTTCGAAAAAGTGTACCTTTAAACAACGTGCACGTGTTTTAAAAGTGGGCTTTACCAGCCTCAGCCACACGTACCGTAAAAACGTACAACTTTGCCCGCTTTTTGCGATCTTTTGCTTTTTTTAGAGTCAATTGGTCGGTATTGTGCAACTTTATCTGTGGCACTCACATATTGACATACTTTTCTTTGTGTAGATGAGAACACTACATTTAAAATGAGTTTCCGTACCCTAGAAAACGGGCCTCAAACAGGCGAGCCAAAATATTGAAAAAAATTCGAGATTGCCCACATTTGTTTACACTTTCATAACTTCGGGATTATCAATTTTATGGTCATGATTCTTAAAGTCCAATAATCTAGAATAGGCATAGCAACGTTGTGTTGTATTATAAGTCCTTTAAGTGATATATTTAACCTCCAAACTAGTGTGGGCAAAGTCGTAAAAAAAAATTGACATCCTTCATACAAAATCCTGGATATGCTAGGGTTGTCAATTTTTACTTATTGCCTTTACCCGACTACGACTGAATTAGGTGCAGTATGATATTAATATTTTAATAATAATAGATAATACTAGATGTTTTAAGATTAAGATTCAATAGTGTAAAATTAAACAATAATCTAAACTTTATGGACCACATTCATCTGTCTGAAATAAACGGATTTTATTTTATATAACCTGCGGTGAAATCCAATAGTGTGTGTGAAGTTCCCAATTCGCACTGGGCCCACGTGGGAACCACGGCCCAACCCCTCTCGTTCTGAGAGGAGACCTATGCCCTGCAGTGGGACGTATATAGGCTGGGATGATGATGATGATGATTTCATATAACATACTAGTGACAACCCTAAGGGTAAAATTTTGCTGGGCAAAGTTGAAAAAAGTAATACGAAAAACGTTCATGACATTGCCCACTACCATAATTACAAAATTAATAGAGATAAGGTGTTGAGATTTTGTCTACATCGTTTTTAAACTGAATATTAGTTACAGTTAAAATTAAATACTTGTGGGACTTTCCTGGCTTAAAATACACTCGAAGTTTTTTCGTCCTAATTGGCCCGCCAAAAAACACGTCCGCACTCCAAGCCAGCTCACGCGTGACAGAAGATAGATACGCGTCAACCGATAGGCCAGTGTTGCCTGCAATATGTTTAGCTAAAAGCCACAGATTAGAATGAAAGTGTATTTGTACTAGGGGCGTTCAATAAAAAGTGAGAATGAGTATGTTATAAACAACTTTTACTAAATGTCATTTTATTTTTCGACATAGTCACCTTTTAGCATAATACACTTAGTATATCGTTTTTCTAAACTTAAAATTCCATTTTTAAAAAAGGTCTCATCTTGAGTACTTAAAAAATCTTGTACTGCAGCGACTACCGCGACGTCGTCTTCAAATTTTTGGCCTCTCAGGTATTGTTTCAATCTCGGAAATAGGTAGAAATCACTGGGAGCGAGGCGAGATCTGGTGAATACGGAGGATGCTTAAGGATATCGAACCCAGCATCACGAATTGCAGCCATTGCAGCGGCGGACTTGTGTGCCGGGGCATTGTCCTGGTGGAACAGCACAACTTTCGAGAGTTTACCTCGCCGTTTTTCGCGGATCTCATTGCGCAATGTTGCTATTTGTTTGGCGTATAATGTGCCCGTAATAGTGGCTCCATGCTCGAGATACTCAATCATTAATACCCCTTTACCATCCCAAAAAACAGAGCCCATGACCTTACCGGCAGATGGGCTCACCTTGAATTTCTTCGGAGTTGGAGATGATGGCCTTTTCCATGTCATATACTGCAGTTTCGTTTCTGGGTCGTAATGATGGAGCCATGTTTCGTCCATTGTTATAAATCGCGCCAAAAAAAGTTCCCGGTCTTGCTGCATCAGGTTCAAAGCTTCTTGACAAATCTCTAGTCTAGTTTGTTTTTGCATGTCAGTAAGCATTCTTGGTACCCAACGCGCAGATACCTTTTTCATACCCAAGCGTTCATGTCAAATATTATGCACGCTCCCCGTTGAAATCTTTACATTTTCAGCAATAAAACGAACCGTGACACGACGATCCGCCAAAACCGAGTTTTCGACTTTTTTCACAATTTCTTCAGTTACTGCTGTAGTAGGGCGTCCGGAGCGGGGGTCGTCCATTGTCGATGTTCTTCCACGTCTAAATTCGGCGCACCAACGTGCGACTGTCGAATACGGAGGAGCATTAGACCCTAAAGTGTCCCGCAAATCCAAATTGACTTGGTCCGTAGAAAAATTTTTCAAACACAAGTATTTGATAAAGGCGCGCAGTTCAATTTTCTCCATTTTCGCTAACGTACTCAATCGCATTGCAAAGAAATTACCGTATATTTTTTTAAACAAAAGACAGTTAGTTTTTTTTTTCATAGTAATCAGCTGGATAGATTAGCTTTACCGGCCAGTATTTAATTTCGTAATATTAAAAGAGTTTGCATCTCATTCTCACTTTATATTGAACGCCCCTCGTAACTATTTTTGGTACATTTCGCTTTTACTGAAATGTGACGCGGTGGGCAAAGCTATAATGAAAAGGCAAAGTTGTAAGTTTTTACGGTACACCAATATAGTGGTTAATCGTGTATTTGCCCGCCACTGCCCTGTATCCAAACATCATTTAGTTTGGGGTCGCCCGTCCGCAATAAAGCTGTGACCCGATGTATCATAACGATGATGGCCGAGTCAGAAGCGATTCGATGGTTTTCTGACTGGAATATCACTAGATGGTGTTAGTATCGTGGTATCGTGAGGTGAGTTTGACGTTATTGGCTATGTGCGAAGCGGGTGGTGGGGTACAGAAAACGATCGCAGCGCACAACATGGCAAAAATTGGAAGTAAATGAGGTGGAGATGTTGTCAACGCAACGCGGCGCCACCGTCGTGCACGTAGCCAGAAGCGGGTGGTGGGGGTACAGAAAACGATCGTAGCGCACAACATGGCAAAAATTGGAAGTAAATGAGGAGGCAATGTTGTCAACGCTACGCGGCGCCACCGTCGTGCATGGTTCCAATAGCACACAATAAATAATAGTACTAGCGTACAGAAGGATCACACTCTCGAACAAAAGTCAACTTTAGGTATAAAAATTTTCCTACTCTTACGATTACGAATAATATTATTATTATTTCTGTGGTTACGACCGTTAACTGCTTGCACGCAAAGTTGAAAAGTTGAAATAACGACCCGTCATACACGAAACGTGTTTTTTCAACGTTTTTTTGGTTGCTAGGCGGCCTAGGCGATAGCCGTCTGTTGCTAGGCAACCCGAGCGACTCTATGCTAATGCGGATGAGTACCTACTTACAAGTTTGCGATTTTAGCGCTTACATTTCGGGGATTATTTACTGAAAAGTTTTTAAAACACTGTACGGAAGTACAGAACCCTTCATGTACGATTCCGACTCGCACTCGACCGTATTTACTTCTGAGGGGCTCAGAATTCTGTCTTATGTTTATGACTCTGACGCATTTTCCGCACCCACGGTGTATAAATACTTGTGACCAAGGAGTACTAACTATCGCTATCCTCTTCTAACTTGCCGAAACCACGGCAGCATCGGGCTTCCAAATCAAACAGGACGCGAAGGTAAATCACCAACACGGTGCCGATCGGCACGTCATTTCCCACCCTCCGCCCACGCCCCAGCGTCCAAATTCAATCAACACAGACACGGTCATCCTAACTATATTGATGGGACGGCAATATTTTTGACTTACACACAAGTAAACATCATGGTTATTGACATATTGATGTAGTCACGGAAGTGATATGGACTTTTGTCAGATTTATTCGACTCTGCTTTATTAGGTTGTTGTTCCAGTGTTTTTTTATTGTGCAATTTAGAGTTGTGCGTGCTCGTTCACTAAAAGGATCACTCCCAACTACTACAATCGTGCAAATGAATTAGTTCGGTCTTTTAGTTAAGCCACTTGCATAGTCCTAGGTTAAAAATTAAATTGTTAACCCTGGGTTAATAGACGACCGTTCCATACATTTTCATTATTTTCATAATTTCAGCCGAAAGACGTCCACTGCTGAACATAGGACTCCCCAAGGCTCGCCAAACAGAGCGGTCCCTTGCCGTCCGCATCCAACGCAATCTCGCAACCTTAACCAGGTCGTCGCTCCATCTTGTTGGAGGCCTACCTACACTGCGTCTTCCGGTCCGTGGACGCCACTCAAGAAACTTTTTGCCCCATCGGCCATCAGTTCTACGAGCGATGTGCCCTGCCCACTGCCACTTGAGTTTGGCGATTCTTCGAACTATGTCGGTTACTTTAGTCCCTGCGAGGATTTCATCATCATAACTAATGCAATCCCGCAGAGAAACTCCGAGCATAACCCTCTCCATCGCCTCTGAGTGACTTTGAGCTGTCTTATGAGGGCCATCGTTAGCAGCCACGTCTCAGTGACTTGAGACATTGCGGTATATTGGATAACAAGATATTGCGGAGCTTCCCGAACGCTGCCCAGCCGAGTCTAATTCTTCGATTGACCTCTTTCTCGAAGTTGAACCTACCTAATTAAATTGTACATACATTTTGACACTGCTTAATTATGGGTTTGCACTTAACACGGTGTTATACAGTTAACTCTGATCCGTGCAAGTACACCTAAGTACAGTCGCTATCATAAACATTGCAGCAGTCAGGTGGTCAAAAATATCTGAACACGCACGTACGCGATTGACAATACGTTCGTATATTTTTGACCACCTTGGGTGCTCTGATGTTTATGATGAAGACTGTACACTACTCTATGCATCGTTTGAGCTCCTGTTTCAATATCCGTACCGTTTCATTTTACATCTCACTCGCACTCAAACTTGTACATCTAGGAATCTTTCAACAAGTTCACACCGTTCAGTTTGATTCAAACAACAGCGAATAATAAAAATTAAATTAAATTAAGCGAGTCCCCACCAACCCACATAAAATTACCCCACTATGCGTACATTATACTCCTTTCACTGTAGCATGGTGCGGGTGGCAGGTGTCAAAACCCACAGACTAGAGAAGTGAAAGCTATAAAACTCGAATCGATAAAACTATAAATTTATAACTTTAATTAGGTATATTGTGTAATTAATAATATAAATTTACGATTACTTCATGAAATTAAGTAAAGCAAACTAAGTACCGGAGTTTTTTATAATGCAAAAAAAAGTCGAGGTCGTACAAATTTTTACGTATATCGAAAATAGGCCGTAACATAAAGCAAAACTATAATAAACAAAACTAAAGCAGTAACTATAATAATCCAGAGTTAGCAGAGCCCTGCTTCTAAGTAAAATTTACCTACGCATTCGGGTATCATTTTATATTGGTCAGTCGGGACCCCCTTAATGTTTAATTTGATTATATTTTTATCACTTGTTGTTGTAGCGGCCATAATTAACATAATTGGTGAAGATTTCAAGAATCTAGTTAATAGCATTATAAAGATCGAGTAAAAACGCTGACAAATGATAAATCTTCTTCTCGTGGTAGATTGTGTCCCATCATTAAATGTTCTGTTACACGCATATTACGTTTCTTGACTTAATCGTATTTTTTTTTTATTGATAATAAAAAATAATTAGGTTAAATTCCTTTGGCGCACGATAGTGTTTTCGAAGTTTAAATGCTTAACTCCAGAAAAATTCAGACCGGAATTTAAATAAATCGCTATTAAATACACCGCAGCAATTTTGTCTAAGTGTAATGAAACGGTGTGTCAAGTGTCACCTGCACCATGCTACAGTGAAAGGAGTATAAGTATAGCTAGACCGTTTAAATAAGTCCTCGCTCGCGCGGTATAGGGGCTGGGGGGTATGACAATAAATGGGGCTGGAAGAGGTGCGGGCGGCGAGCGCGCATCGTGCGCCTGCCGCCCGCACCTCTCTCGCCCCCCTTTGTCGTCAACCCCCGTGGACTCATTTAAACGGTTCAGCTACAACTCTATAATGGCCGGCGCCCACTGACGGCATGGCACGGCATGGCATTTTATTACTATAAAGTTATTTTGAATCTTATTTCAATGAGTTTAGAATTCATGTTACTTTATTTCGATACCACGATGCCGCGACGTCCTGAGGGCCGATGCCACGCATAACCAATAAAGTAACATGAATTCTAAACTCATTGAAATAAGATTCAAAATAACTTGATAGTAATAAAATGCCACGCCGTGCCATGCCGTCAGTGGGCGCCGGCCCTAAAATCGCACTCTTCCTCATCCCTCTGCCGGAATCAATTTAAAAACAATAACTCTCCCTTTGTTAGCTACGTATTTCCCGGTAAACTTAAAAGCTTCTATCAGCACAGATTTAAAATTCAATATAATAAAACCCTTTTAGCGAAATCTTTACAATAGTTCGGCAAAAATATTATGATAATGCACCTTTTTTAGTGATCCGTACGTCAAATGGAAGAAAGGAAATTAAGCGATGGCTAGAGGTTCAATAAATACGGTGTTTCCAACTAACTATGACATCGGGTCCTTCAAGAAAAGAGTGTATTGTTCCCTTAAAGGCCGGCAACGGACTAGTGACCCTTCTGGGGTTTCTGGTTCTCATGGGTGGTGGTGATCGCTTACCAACAGGTGACCCACTTGCTTGTTTGCCTCCCTCTATCAATAAAAAAAAATACTGAAATATGTACATAGTAGCCTAGGATCCGAGTATACAACGACTTTCACCGATCTGGTTAGTAGATGAAAAGTATTATATATTAAATTAAATTAAATATGTTAATAAATATATTGGAATGGGTTGACTAAAAAATATCAGTCCAGAATATTTTTTTTTCATTTAAAAATTTTGGTTAATAGGCAAATGAAATACCTACCAATCAAAAGTTTATTATGCAAATGTAAGGTTGACTATTTTTTTCCGGTCATAACTTTAGGGTAGGCAGGTATACCTAAACAGGTAAATCGATATTTGCACTGGTCTGGTTAGTGAACCTAACGTTTGCATATTCTATAGGCTTTATACTTTTGATTGCAATGTCTATTAAACGAAACGGTAAAATGTAAAAAAAAATCATATTCTGGACTGAAATTTTTTAGTCAACCCACTTGCAATATATTTATCAACATTTAATTCAATATAAAATACTTTTCATCCATTAACCAGATCGTTGAAGGTCGTTGTATACCTACTCGGATCCTAGGCTATAGGTACCATCGACAAAAAGGTCGCCTTGACACCTTGAATGTCAATTTTGCTTGCAGTGGCTAGACATCTGTCCATACCAATCCATACCAATGAACTTCAACCCCTCCCTACCCCTCCCCTCCTCAAAATATAAAGCACACGTTTTTTGTATTAATAATCAATAGAGAAGGGGACTTGTGACCGGGTTTTTTAGTCCGTGCAAGTCGGACACTGTCTGGGCCGTCCATTCCCAGTTCGTCCGAAGGGATTTTTCCCGAGCACAAGTCACTCTTCCTACCCTAAAGTAAAAAACAGCAAAGACTTTGCGTCTTTGGCCCCTCTGGCGACTCATTCAAAAAAAAAATGAACTTCAACGGCTGCAAGGAAATTTGTTTTGAAACTGGGCAGGCCTCGGTTTTGTCGACTGTACATACTCGTAATATAGCGAAACTGACTATACGGTAACCTGGTTATAATATACGGTATAGTCGAAGAAACTGCATCGTGTAGGTACCGGTAACCTTTTCGTTGGAAATGTCACGTTGACATTCCATTACATATGCCAAAGAATTTGTCGTGAAATTTAACGTGAAAAGGTTCTACTCTGGTACGTCATTCAGTTTTCTCGACTGTCCATAACACTGTTGTATGGCGTATCTGTGGCATTTGCACACACACACACACACACACGCACACACACACTAACACGTTTTCAAAATTACAGGCTCACGACATTATTTGTGAAGCCCGTTTTTTCATAGCTGTTTAACATGTATATTCCTTTAAACTTTAGTTTTAAAGTATTGTTTGTTAAGAAACAACTGTCTTGTTTCTGGAGGAGCGGGTCTTCCTGCTACAGGTATTACATATTTACTAGGAAGTCCCAACCTTGACACTATTTATGCACAATTTTTATCGAAAATAAATATTAAGTATTCATTTTCTTTTATTGTAAAAATAAATAGTACTCCTAATTTTGAATAAGAACGCTTCAAAATTTTCTCATTATAAAATGCCCAGATATCACTACTGTATACTGGGTAGGTAGATACAGATTCATAAAAAAACTCTGGAAATATAAACTTAGGTTTCTGGAAAATAAAAGAAAATAAATACTCTAGCCCACAAAGAATAACATTGGTTTTTTACAGAAATACTAAATACACACCTATTTTTTTACATTTCAAATTCGTATTGAACCCGGCGTATTGAGATGTCGACTCCCACTCGACCAATTTTTCTAACCTAAAAAAACATCCAGCCTTTCAATGTAAGAGGAATTCGAATTTATAATGAGTTTCTTTTGGGAGAAGGCTTTACGATATTAAAGAGGGCCTGAGATGGTGTAAGCGCCTTACCGGATCGAGGTAGCATCGATTATTAAATAGGGTTTTGGAAATTTAACGTGCGGTTTATACAACGCGAATAGTCATGGCTAAAGCTTGGTCAGATCATAGGTATTAGAACAAGATTAATAAAGTCGTATTATGTAAATCTATCTATACATATAATAAATCTGTAACAAGTCGGTGTCTGTACATTGAAGATATTTGAGAAAAACTGACACTAGGGCTATTTATTAGCGCAATAGAACCCAAAACAATGATTTTTAGAATTATTGTCTGTTTGTCTGTTTGTCTGTTTGTCTGTGCGTTTGTGCGCGCTAATCTCAGAAACAGCTTAACCTAGAAGGATGCGGTTTTCACTGATATGTTGGTATTTTCATGGATTAACATTTAGTGTTTGTTTCATTTGAATCGGTTCACAAATAAGAAAGATACTTTTATTTTAAAAATTTATCGAACTGTTTTTATAAGAGTTGTTATTATGAAGGCGCTAATCTCAGGAACTACTGCTCCGATTTGAAAAATTCTTTCAGTGTTAGATAGCCCATTTATCGAGGAGGCTATATCATCACGCTAACACCAATAGGAGCGGAGCGGAGCGGAAGAATGTTTCCAAATTGGGGGTTTTTGAAGTGAAACTTATATATATTCTTTCAGTGTCAGATAGCCCAATTAGATAGAGCGGGTTGGGAGCGGGTGTGGGGCGAGTTGGGAGCGGGTTGGGGGCGGGTTGGGAGCGGGTGGAGGAGCGAGTTGGGAGCGGGTTGGGGGCGGGTTGGGGGGCGGGTTGGGAGTGAGTTGGTGGCGGTTTAGGAGCGGGTTGGGGGCGGGTTAAGAGCGAGTTGGGGGCGGGTTGGGGGCGGGTTGGGAGTGGAATGGGGCGGGTTGGAGGCGGGGTGAGAGCGAGTTGGGGGCGGGTTGGGGGCGGGTTGGGAGCGGGTTGGGGCGGGTTGGGGGCTGTTTGGGGTCGGATTGGGAGCGGGTTGGTTTATTATGAAGTTTCACTTCTTCCGGAAGGATCTAAGGAGAGCGATAATTGATGAAAAAGCAAATTGGATAAAAAATATGCTGCCCAAATTACTAATTCCACGCGGACGGAGTCGCGGGCAAAAGCTATTATTTAACTATATTTTCACTTACATAATGGCTCAATCGGCTATCAGTTCTACGAGCGATGTGCCCTGCCACTACCACTTGAGTCTGACTGTTCTTCGAGCTATGTCCGTGACTTTAGTTCTTGCGCGGATTTCATCACCTTCATCTATAATGTCATCCCGCAGAGATATTCCGAGCATAGCGTTTCAATCGCCCTCTGAGTGACCTCGAGCTTTCTTATGAGGCCCATCGTTAGCGGCCACGTCTCAGTGCCGTAAGCCATCACATCATATTATATTGCGGAGCTTCCCGAACGCTGCCCAGCCGAGTCGGATTCGTCGATTGACCTCTTTCTCAAAGTCGGACCTACCTAATTGGACTGTATATCTCAGGTAGATATAGTCGTCAACAACTTCGAACGTAGTGTCTCCGATTATGCTTTACATCATAGCTAATATCAACATGTACCGTGTAATATCACTTCCAAGGAATATTAAATTCGCCTAATTTTATTAGCTGCGCGCATACTCAATGTTAACAAATTGCCTAACCGCGACAACGTCATATTAATATTAATTCCATGAAAATTAATCCTAAATCGTTACTTTGCGCACAAGTACAGTCAGTTTCAAAAATACCTAATAATTTATTCTTATAGCTTCACAGTACTGTCTTTTGCACGTAACTTCTTCAGCGCAAAAATAATTGAATATTGACTTCTTTTTTACCTTCGAAACTAGTGCGCCAACTTTACTATCCATCCATTATTTAACCCCTTTAGCCTTTTTGCCTACATGATAAAAGGAAGTCCTTTATAATATGTCTAGATCCTAGGCCTATTACTTAGAGCTATGCGTTGATAAAGTCAGTCAGTGATTCAGTAAAATAAATAAATATCATGGGACAATTCACACCAATTGACCTAGTCCCAAATTAAGCTTAGCAAAGCTTGTGTTATGGGTACTAAGCAACGGATAAACATACTTATATAGATAAATAAATACTTAAATACATAGAAAACATCCATAACTCAGGAACAAATATTCGTGCTCATCATACAAATAAATGCCCTTACCGGGATTTGAACCCAGGACCTCTTGCTTCGTAGGCAGGGTCACTACCAACTAGGCTAAAGCGGTCGTATTCAGTCATCTTCTTATTTTAAATACACAATTTTAAATTAAG
This sequence comes from Archips crataeganus, assembly GCA_947859365.1. Classification (NCBI taxonomy): domain Eukaryota; kingdom Metazoa; phylum Arthropoda; class Insecta; order Lepidoptera; family Tortricidae; genus Archips; species Archips crataeganus. Next base: position 1,662,404 of record OX402048.1, on the reverse strand, counting down.
GATTTATAACTGCAAGTCGTACTAATCAAAATATTTGTTTGCGTTGATACAATACAAAATACATTCTAGCCTATGTAATGTGATGGGGCGTAGCTGAGAGGCGTAGCTGAAAAGGACTAACTTTATCTATTTGAATAAAAACTTTCTTTTTAAGACTTGGTTTTATTTATACATATCACTGTAAATTACAACCACACATTGTCATAAGCCTATCAAAGAATGGCTGCCCAGAACGTGCGCCGTCCGCTGTTTGTTTCTTGATTCAAATTCTAGAAGACACATATTCAAATTTACGAAACAGCGACACGGTCTCGGTGGCCAGTGTCTACATACAATACGTCCCACTGTAAGGTGGTTGACTACCAAACATTTATAATGGGCACTAGTACTTTGAAGCGCTAAGCCTTAATGATTGATTCCGTATTCCGAATAAATTATTTTAACGACCTCTTTAGCCTAGTTGGTAGTGACCTTGCCTACGAAGCAAGAGGTCCTGGGTTCGAATCCCGGTAAGGGCATTTATTTGTGTGATGAGCACGAATATTTGTTCCTGAGTTATGGATGTTTTCTATGTATTTAAGTATTTATTTATCTATATAAGTATGTTTATCGTCGTCTAGTACCCATAGTACAAGCTTTGCTTAGTTTGGGACTAGGTCGATTTGTGTAAGATTGTCCCCTAATATTTATTTATTTATTTATTTAGATTTTCCTCGCAGCTTTTACGTCAATACAGAGAATATTACAAAGGCGAAGAGACACTGTCACTAAATTTTTATTGCTTATTGCCATAGTTTACATAATTTTCTACTAATTTTCGTGAGAAGTCGTCAGGTATACACGTACATACATCACACATCTAGTCATGTTACATTTCTACAAACTCATAACTAAGCGTAATAAATCAGAAGATAAAACGGTTGTATGGAACTACGTACTGTATATTCAGTTTTTCAGCCGTTTGTCCGTCTTTCTTTTTTAATAACAGGTAAGTAATTATATCGCTGATATTACAGATTTTATCATCAACTTAATTTGATTTGATCCGGCGGCTTTTAAATCGTCCACTTTTAGAAGACATCTGAAGATTATTGTAGAATGTGTTTTTGTATTTCGATTTTTTTACGCCACGACGATTCTCTTCAGCGTAAACATGACATAAATGTATTTTCCTTATAAATATTTCTTAGCAACTGTACTCCGCTCGTCGCGCGCAAGGAGGTTTATAAAAGAAAATTAAATTCTACTTACAGGCTCTTTGATCACTACGTTCAATTAATGTCATAATCATGTCATAATAAAAAATCATTGTCAATTAAACGGCTGTCTAAATTAACAAATAATGGATGAAAACACTTTCAAAAGTCTCGATTATGAATATAAACAGTACTTAGAAATTATGAGGCCGCATCTTGGTCAGTTGATGGATCAACATGTGATCTCTGTGTGCAACGCCTGGATTCAAAGATTGTCTGCGTGTACAGATAGTGAGAAAGTTCTCCGCAATAAATATTTACTAAAACTTTGCTATCAACTAGCCAGAGGAATCCTAGACGTGCCCTTTCTTAAGGAACCTACGGATAAGGAATTAACATCTATCTCTGAACCAAATTTTAGCAAATTATCTTCTGATTACGAGGGCACGGAGTCGGACGAGATTACTAGTACTAGAGTGATTTTTGATAAACAAATGTTTACATCAGATACAGAAGTTATGTCGCAAGATACGGAAGAGTTTGAAAGTAGGGACGGCAAAACGTATACCGCTAGTAAAATGAGTATGCGATTGAACCCGGAATTATATAATCAAACTTTCTTTTGCTACAACTGTCCAGAAATGTATCAAAATTATGATAAATTTGAAAGCTTGACAGAAGGTTATGAATATAGAACAAATAACATTATAGCTAAATTGAGAGAAATAAAGAAACAAAATATTCTTTTGCATAATGAACTTGAAGAGCTTCGAGAGAAGTCAGGAGATGAAGATTATGGTCAAGAGACTATTATAACAGTCAACGACATTAAAAATTCTTGTAAAGAAAGCAACTCTACTTTAAATTCCTTAAAAGATAAGTTAAAAGACGCACATGATGCTCGAAATGGTCTCATAGATAAAATTCAAAAGATGCAAGAGATGCTTGATAACATCAGTGACATGAAAAATCATGAGATAGAAGAAATAGAAGCAAAGCACAAATTAGAGATAATTGACATCAAATCAAGTATCAGAGAAGAAGTAAGACAAAATTATGAGAGTAAAATCGATGAATTAAAACGAAAGCAGGAAACCGAAATAAATGAACTCAAATTAAATCATTCGAAGGAAATACAAGAATTAACTACAGAAAAAGACGGCATAATAACCGAGAAAGACAATTTGATCCAACAAAAAAATGCGGAGAAAGCGCAACTGTTAGAAGAAATTCGTGACAGCAAGCACCATTTAAGCACCATTTTAGAAAAGCTAAAAGAAAAATCTTCCGAAGAAAACGTAGATTGTTATAAAGCCAGGAATTCCATTCTAGAAAAACGTTTACATAAATTAGAAAAGTCTAAAAACAAATGCGTTAGAGCATTTGAAGCAAAATTAGCTTCTTTTGAACGAGAGAAACATTTAGCTGAATGCTCGCTTCATCTTCAACTGGCGAGGCAGAGAGCACAAGTTGTAAGTGACGTAGCAGATGAACATCAAGGAGAAATGAAAAGGACACTGGATAAGTTAGAAGCGAAGTACAAAGACGTCGTAGCAAATGTCCAAGCGACGGCGATTCATCGACGAATGCAAGATCAAATGGCAGTCGAATCGATACTTCAAGCCGCATGTGGTATCCAGAGCGAAACATACCTTTCCGCAGTTGGCTTATCAGGGAATCTGATGCGGTTGAAAAGGGATAAGAACCACAGCTTAGACAGCGAAGTCTCGTCTTTATTCCGTGCTAACAAAGCTTTTAGTAGCGTGGCTGGAGGTGCTAATAAATCATTTGGGGATGGAAGTGGGTACTGCGTAGATAGAGAGCTAGGTAATACAAGTATGTTCGAGAAGGTGTACGCCCCTCAAAGGGACACTGGAGATAAGTTACGGAAGTAGCTGAACTACAGCTAAACTATGTCTTTGTGAAACTCGTGTGAATTGTTTTGGCGGTTCAGAAATAAGTTTGTAAAAATATTTGTTGTTTCATTTTAGCTTTGCAGATTTAGAGTCGAGGGGCTGTATACATAAATAGTTTGTGCCATACTAGGTTTTGAAATGGTCAAGCCCGTTTTTTTGTGTACTTACTCACTTGTATTTGTAGTTATAGTGGCAACCAAAATACATCATGTGTGAAAATTTCAACTGTCTGGCTATCACGGTTCATAAGATACAGCCTGGTGACAGACGGACAGACAGACAGACGAACGGACGGACGGACAGCGAAGTCTCACTAATATATGGTCCCGTTTTTACCCTTTGGGTACGGAACCCTAAAAACGAGACCAATGAATGCAACGTTCAACTCAATTGAATTGCAAACTTTATATTCTTCGCCATAACCCAACTTGGCAATGTTATCTACACTGTTTATATAGAAAATCTCCAAGTTGTTAAGTGTACAAACTTTTCACATTATCCCTAAGTTAACAAGGGAAAAAGCAGGCTCCAACTTTGTACACCTTCGATAGTTATTCAAAAGGCAGTTTTAGTAACTTGTCTGTGAAATTCGAAGGTTTGTTGTTCAGAGATAATATATCGTGGATACGACTTTATTTTGAAGGGTTAAGAAAGAAAGAAAGAAAGAAAATTAAAAAAACTAAAAAACACGCTTTAAAAAATAAAAAATAAATTTTAATAAATTTCAATTCACTATTCTTATAGTGCAGTAAAAAATCTTAATAAGCAATTATTATATTGTTATATCCAGATCAAAATTTGTAAACAATTCTAAATATTGATAAAATAAATAATAATAGTCTCAAATATTTTATTGTAAAAAAAGCGTGGGGTGCATGGTGTCAATTGTCAAGGATTGTCATTTTGATAACATCTTAAAAAGCACCCCACGCTTTTTTTACAATAAAATATTTTAAACTATTATTATTTATTTTATCAATATTTAGAATTGTTTACAAATTTTGATCTGGATATAACAATATAATAATTGCTTATTAAGATTTTTTACTGCACTATAAGAATAGTGAATTGAAATTTATTAAAATTTATTTTTTATTTTTTAAAGCGTGTTTTTTAGTTTTTTTAAACTATTATTTATTTTCTATTTTTTAGTTGCATTTTTTTTCTTTCTAACTTTACCCCCTCAGCTACAACCCCCAAACCCCCTAAACCCAACCCCCCAACATCCCCCACCCCATTTCCCCAAACCCCCCCAAACCCCACACCCTTACCCCCAATCCCCTAAACCCCCCTTACCCCCTCCTCATTTTACAAACCCCCGAACCATCTAAACCCAACCCCCCTAACACCGAACCCCCATACCCCCGGAACCCCCCCCCACCCCCACTCCCCCCCGTCACCTGCCCCCCCCCCCCCCACCCCACCCCACCCCTCCCACACCCCCCACCCCGCCACCTACCGCCTCCCCTTCCAGTTCCATCATCAAACCCTTGTTACCATCTAGGCCTCTTACCCCCTCCCCATTTCCCACAACCCCCCAAAATCACTTACCCCCGAACCACCCAACACCCCCACCCTATTTCCCGTAAACCCCCCCCCATCCCCTAACCCCAACCGCCACACCCTAACCCCCAACCCTCTAAACCCCCGACCCCCTTACCCCATACCCCATTCCCCCCCCAACCCACCACCTACCCCCCTTCCAGCTCCATCATCAGACTCTTGTTACCATCTAGGACCAAAGTACTCGTCAAAACTAATCAAACGAGCCCAAACTCGATGGGGTTGTTTCGTTTTATTGTGGAGTGCCTTTGGCCATCTTCCAGCTCCATCATCAGACCCTGGTTACCATATGGGATCAAAGTGCTCGTCAAGACGAATCAAACGAGCCCAAAATCGATGGGGTTGTGTCGTTTTATTGTGGAGTGCCTTTGGCCATCTTCCAGCTCCATCATCAGACCCTGGTTACCATATGGGATCAAAGTGCTCGTCAAGACGAATCAAACGAGCCCAAACTCGATGGGGTTGTGTCGTTTTATTGTGGAGTGCCTTTGGCCATCTTCCAGCTCCATCATCAGACCCTGGTTACCATCTGGGATCAAAGTGCTCGTCAAGACGAATCAAACGAGCCCAAACTCGACGGGATTGTGTTGTTTTATTACATAGTTCCTATGGCCACCATCCAGCTCCATCATCAGATCAGCTCCATGTTACAATAATATTGCATTGTCATCCAATTTACACATATGTGCAAAATTTCAGCTCAATCGGAAACCGGGAAGTGGGTCAAAATCGCGCCCTAAGGAGTCGGTTACAAACAAACATACAAACATACATACAAACATACAAACATACAGGTGAAGCTAATATAAAGCGTGTAAAAAGAAAAATTTTATTCGTGATTAAGAGATTCTTTCAAAAAAATAAGTCTAGTTACAACTTAGGGATCTTTAAATAAAAAACCGGTCAAGAGCATGTCGAGCCATGATCAGTGTCGGGTTCCGTAGTTCCCGACCGTCAAAATCTTTTTTTTATTTGAATGAAGATCCTGTTAGCGTGATCTTATAGGTACTTAAAGAAAAAATGCTTGCAATGGCGGTTAAATTACAATCTTAGTTTAGAAATATTTTTTTACAAAAACTTAATAATTGCTCAACTGATTAAATTGAAAATAATTTTTTAAAAAAAAAAAAATTTCCTAGAAAGTTTTATTAAGTTTAACTTACGTGATTTTTTTCATATTTTTTAGACGTGCGGTTCAAAAATTAGAGGCGGGGACACATTATTTTGAACTTTCGGAGTGAATATCTCTGAAAATATTCACTTTATGAAAAAATGGTTTTAGCAAACCCCTATTTATTTTCAAATACCTATTCAATAATATCCCACACTGCCTGCCTGCTTGACTAACCCTATAGGGTTAGTCAAGAAAAAAAATCACTCCCACTTTACGTCTATGGGAGGTACCCTAAAAAAAATTTTTTTAGTTTTTTTTATTCAACAACTTTGTCGTCGTGACTGATGTATATATTCATGCCAAATTACAGCTTTTTAGTACCAACAGTCTCTGAGCTTAGCCGCGGACAGACAGACAGACAGACGGACAGACATGGCGAAACTATAAGGGTTCCTAGTTGACTACGGAACCCTAAAAACGAGCCTACCAATTCCTAAAAGGGTCGGCAAAGCGTGATTCCTCTCGTGTTGCGGGTGTCCATGGGCGACGGTGGTCGCTCTCCATCAGGTGACCCGTGTGCTCGTTTGTCCCCTCCTTTAAAAAAAACAGAGAGTTGAGGTCGCGCACCGAGAGTCTCATATAAATTTAAAACTTAGCAAAAATAAGTTGGTTAAATTCATAATTAACATCATTTTCCCAGCCTATATACGCTCCACAACAGAGCCCCGGCCTCGTCTTAGAATGAGGGCTTGGGCCGTAGTTCTCACGCGGGCCCAGTGCGGATTGGGAACTTCACACACACCATTGAATTTCTTCGCAGGTGTATGCAGATTTCCTCACGATGTTTTCCTTCACCGTAAAGCTCGTGGTGGCCTAGCGGTTTGACCTATGGACTCTGAAGCAGAGGGTTGTAGGTTCAAATCCCGGCTCACACCTCTGAGTTTTCGGAATATATGTGCGAAATTACATTTGATATTTACCATGAGCTTTACGGTGAAGTAAAACATCACAACTGCGAAGAATTTCAATGGTGTGTGTGGAGTTCCCTGTCCGTATGGCCCGCGTGGGAATTACAGTCCAAGCCCTCTCATTCTGAAAGGACGCCAGTTTCCTGCATTAACTAAAATTGCCAAATCAAATTAAACTTAATACTTGTTGTCTAGACATTCTAGTTCAAGAATATTTCAAAATGAAATGTTCCACGATTCAAGTTGCGCGGTCATTGTAAATCTCGTTGCTGTTGTGGCTATTCTGTTATTTAAGCATTAGACTGAAGGTTTCTTAGGACACTCACAGTAAATGGGGATGAAACAATATGCAAACGACACGTCTAAATGGCGAGCTATGTAAACGCACGTTTGTTGTCCCAAATGAGCATTACAGTGAAGGAAAACCCTTGAGGGGCTTGAGGAAACTTGCTCACTCCTGCAAAGTAATTCAGTGGTGTGTGTGAAGTACCTAATTCAACTAGGCACGCGTCGGAACTACGGCCCAAGCTCTCTCTTTCTGAAATTCACTCTGAAAGGAGGCCTGTGCTGTACAGTGAGACTTAAACTCCGCTTGATGAAAATGTTTGTATTGACAGCCAGTACTTCTGAAACCTGCTGAAGTTCTGGATAATTTTCTTTGAATTTCAAACTAAATACAAACTGAAATATAGATGCACAGAAAAAACCCCAGAAAAAAGACCAATGCTGGGAATCGAACCCAGGTCCTCAGCGTTCCGTGCTGCGTGCTTATCCCTACACTATCACTGGTCCACTCACTCACTTGGGCCAGGTGAGCGGTTAGCTCCGAAGGAGTGTTAAAGTCTGTAAAGGCATAACATAGATGCGCGCTTATCACTGCATAATGTGATTATAACAGACTGAAGTGTACGATGTGTGGGAAAAATTCGTCGCTAACTTCTAGACCAGTGATGGTGTAGGGGTAAGCACGCAGCACGGAACGCTGAGGACCTGGGTTCGATTCCCAGCATTGGCCTTTTTTCTGGGGTTTTTTCTGTGCATCTATATTTCAGTTTGTATTTAGTTTGAAATATATGGTGTCACGGGATGACCGTAAAAGTAATAAAAAAATGAAGTTGAAAAAAAAATAGAAAAAGATACTTCATACTTAACTTGTAATTTTCTTTAAATTCGTGTTCAAAATTTATAACTGTAAGTAGCTGTTTCTTGCGATATTATCTGCGAAGAAATCTTTTATCGCTATCCCGCAGGAACTATATTTTTAGGGTTCCGTAGTCAACTAGGAACCCTTATAGTTTCGCCATGTCTGTCCGTCTGTCTGTCTGTCCGCAGCTAAGCTCAGAGACTGTTAGTACTAGAAAGCTGTAATTTGGCATGAATATATATATCAGTCACGCCGACAAAGTGATTGAATAAAAAAAAGTAAAAAAAAATTGTTTTAGGGTACCTCCCATAGACGTAAAGTGGGGGTGATTTTTTTTTCTCGGCTAACCCTATAGTGTGGGGTATCGTTGGATAGGTCTTTCAAAACCATTGCGGGGTTGCTAACATGTTTTTTTCTATTCAGTGATCTGTTTGCGAATATTCAACTTCAAAGTGAAAATTTTCCTTAAAATCGGCCGTCCCCCCCCCCTCTAAAATCTAAACTGTTGGGTGGAAAAATTTGAAAAAATTCAGAATGGTAGTAAATATATCAATTTACTAGGAAAATTATAGCGGCTAAGATTGCTTAGAAATTATTTGTAGTTTAAGAGTAAATAGTAGCCTAAGGTATAAAACATACCTAAACTTGGATGATTCCGTACACATACGAAATCCTTAGAAAAATATTACTTGATTTTTCGTAATGGCTACGGAACCCTACCTTGGGCGTGTCCGACACGCTCTTGGCCGGTTTTATTTATTTATAAACGGGACTTATCACACACATCCCATGTGCGTGATAAGTAATGTTTAGTATAGTAATTATGAGTAAAAATCACGAAAGTTTAAAACAGTATAATTGTAATTTGTCATAATGGGATCATTGCCTAGATAAATAATTTATTATTATTATTATATTCCTTTCTTCTCTTTGAACATAAATTACTGTTAAGTTTTTCCTTTCATACCAGGTTAGCTTGAAAGATCCCTTTAGGGATAAGTTCGCCTATTTACTCTTTTTGTTTTGTATTATTTTTTGTGTTTTATGCATTTATTGCATACTATAATATTCCAAACAACACAGCACCGCAAGCGCTGCTACTTGGCGACAGGATGAGAAGGTAAGATAGTGATAGTAATCAGGACGGAGCTTGGAGACATTCAACCACTCGTAGAACATAATTAAATAAGAAAAATATAACTTTTATCTTATCTTCATCATCATCATCATCATCAGCCTATGTTTGTCCACTGCTGGACATAGGCCTCTCCCATGCACGCCACTGAGCACGATCCTCAGCCACTCTCATCCAGCTCTTGCAGCCGCCTTGCGAAGATCACCGCTCCACCGAGTCTGAGGACGTCCCACGCTACGTTTGCCGATCCGTGGTCTCCACTCAAGAACTCGTCTACCCCAACGGTTATCGGTTCTTCGGGTTATATGGCCTGCCCATTGCCACTTCAGCGTGCTAATGCAGTGGGCTATGTCGATAACTTTGGTTCTCTGTCGGATCACTTCGTTACGAATTCGATCTTTTAGAGAAACTCCGAGCATAGCCCTTTCCATAGCACGTTGATCAACTTTAAATTTGTGGACCAGCCCTACAGTGAGTGTCCATGTTTCGGCACCGTATGTCATGACGGGTAGGACGCACTGATTGAAGACTTATCTTATCTTATCTTACTCTATCTTAATATTGTATAGGTACACACGAAAGTTTGTATGGATGGATGGATGGGTGTCTGTTACCTTTTCACGCTAAAATGGTTTGACGGATT